>OY759271.1:45188760-45856260 GCA_963662155.1 Lamellibrachia columna
GCTGAGCAGTGTTTACAATATTATAATCAATTGAAATGGCCTGCATCTACCTGGCTACCCCATTCTATGACCTACCGATATGTGGCATATCAGTGTTTACTTAATGTACAACTGTCATGATTATCTGGCCAGCTAAAAAAACATGGAAAATATCCCACAGCTATACTGCCCAGAGCTTCATATAGTTGGCCCCATTTGTGCTTATTTTAAATCAATAAATGCAGTTTTGATGATGTGTAATATTCCTAAGCAAAGGTAACCTACCAGTGAAATAGCCACCATGGACTATTTTTTAGAATAATTATTGTTTGTATGTTTTTTAATATAATTTTAAGTCATAATTACCATGTATGTAAAGCATCAACCACTATATGAATGCTTTTATTTATTATAATAGTTTGTCTGTACTTTTTACAGACTCGTACGCTTGTGTTGTCAAACGAGGCACACACTCTGAAGTTTGGATGATCGGTGACCACACCGTCCATGTGTCCAAGTACTGGTCAACATGATGACCACTGAGACACTGCCTTGTGTTGGCCAGCAAGCATTCATGTCTGAGTTCCCTCCACCTGGCTACTGCCCCAGTGTTCTCAACACATTGCTCAAGGTGGGTGTTCTTGCCACTCCTTAAAGTTGTCTCCGCAATCAGATTTTTCGTTAGTCTCATGTCAGACTGATTTTTGCAGAAAACGTTGAACCCATCTAGTGGCGACTACGGCATGCTAGTTTGTTTGTGCAAATGTGTTATATATAATATAGTTTTGATGAACTCGTATGACAAACTATTAAATTACTTTAAGTTTGGCCGAGTCGAAATTCAGTGTAAAAAAAAAAAAAATTGGCTAAGAGGTACTGTTATTCACACTTTCATAAGTTACCCGATCTAACAAAGTTATTTCTATCAATGATTTAAAAAAAAATTATGCAATCTTTATTAAACCAACTGCATATATTGCTTAAACTTTTCATGCGCTACAGATTCGAACATAAACGAACCATTCACAATTGGCTAAATGAGTATTGCTGAGGCAGCTTCAAGGCTATACTTGTAGTTGCAATTTGTGAAACCCAGCAATCTCATTGTATAAAGAAGAAACAATTATATGCAAGGTCAAACAACTTAACCATTCCATTTCTGTTTCTTTAATCTGATATAAAATAACATGTTCATATTATTTCCATAGTAGAGTAAATATGATCCATGCATAGGTATGTGGATGCAAGGTGAAAGTCAGCGAAATCGCCAACAAATTTTATCAGTCTGAAATAGCAGTGTCACTTGTTGACATCCCTGTTATTAAATACATATTTCTTTAATAGTTTTTAATTATTGAAACTGAACTGGTTAGTAAAGCACACATGTCGAGTATTCCTGCATATAGAAGTTATATTGTTGTTTATGGCAATATGTTGTGGTACTCTATGTTGTAGTGCTGAATAAATTATTGTACATCAGCTGATTTTTTCTTTCATATATATATATATATATATATATATATATATATATATATATATATATATATATATATATATATTTATATGTATATGTACATATACATATAGACTGGTTTTTACTGTTCAAATGGAACATGTTGTTATGTAGAAAGCAGATATGAACACATTACACATAATAAAACATATTTATCAACCAGATGGCAGCTGTGTTATTGCAAACATCCAGTTGTCGTTATCACTTTTCATATAATGCTTATGTAACAAGAATTCATTTCTAAAACATTTGTCAGTACATTATATAATTCTCTCATATGACTGGAAGTTTATGCTGTGCTTGGCAACACTTTCCTTTGTTAAATGATTACTCATTTATTGTAACTAAATGCTTTCCATCATGAGGTTGACGAGACTAGCCAGGGTCTGCAGACTCAGGTTGATTGAGTCGAGTCTCGTCACAGCTTCGCAGGTGTCTGTGATTTCTAATGGATACTGCAGAGCGAGCATACATCTTTTAATTTCGCTCAGCAAATAATTTAGCATGTCACACATGAATTAATGCCACCTTTACACGAAGTCTTGTTCATGAATTTATAGCATTTTTTCATGATGTCTTTCATAATGATGTCTACATGATGTCTATTGTAATTATGAATTATTGCATCTTTACGTGATATTTTACATTAATTAATGGCATAATAATGTGCCTACATCCATCCATCTACTGACTTATAATACTTGTCAAGAGTGCTTTCACATTAATAATAATATTTCATATAATTAATTATATTAATAGTTTGAGCATGGATACATTTAACATGTCAATCTTACTTATCCCAAAATAAACTCTGTAGACACGCTCCTTTCAAACGAAGACGTTTACCAAATGTTCAAGTTTTTTTGGCTTGACAAAAGTTTAAATATGACAAATTATACACCAAGACTTATTCCATTGAGAACTTTCCCAGAGAAGGTTTAGGTGAGATCTCAAGATTGGTTCCATTGGAGCAGGAGTTAGAGGGGTCAGCAGCTTTTCCACTTAGCGTTGTACATTGATCTATTCCCCCCAATTTTTTTTCTCACATTCTTAAAGGTGCTAACTTGGGGCGGTGCATGCAGCCAGTTGTGCAGCTGAAGTGCCACCTGACGAATACAAAGTGGCACACAAGTTTCGTGTAGCAAGGGGAGGGGGCTGACGTCAAATGACATTGATTTTGTGTAGATTCATACGTCAGTTCTCATTGGGAGAAAATCTTGGTCTATAATTTGTCAGATTTAAACTTTTGTGCAAGCCAAAAAAAACACCAAAGTCAATAATAACAACAACAACAACAACTGGGGTTTCATGGATTGTTTTAAAGAAACCTAGCAAAAACATAATATTAGTCATAACAAGTAAAAATAAATCCATTGCTGATGTGATACAATCATCTTGTAGCTGCATGTTAAATTTAATTGCTGATGTGATCAGGGTTTTTAAAGTTCAGCTCACCCGTGCAGTGCAACATTTCACACTGCCACAGACAGGCCTGGGGTCTATTACATTGCAATGTAATCTATTACTATTACTATGACTTAGTTTCCTTTCTATTACTATTACATGCTGAAGACAATGTAATCTATTTCTATTACATTTCAAGCTATTACTATTACTATTACATTTTCCATTGGAACTATTTTCTTTCAATTAAACATTTAACATACTTAACCACTTACATAGTTTCAGATTAACTGATGGGTGTATAATTAATTAAATTACAATTAACTAATACATTTCCCAATTAAATTAACCTTACACAATTCCAGTCGGATGTATAAGTTTCATATATTCATTGGAATGAAACAGAAAAGCAATGTCACTGTCACATAACACAGTCTGATTATCCCCTAGTAGACCCATACTGCTTGGCTGATGCTTGGTAGACAGTTTATTATTGGCTCAAGGATAGGATGTTTTTCACACTTTTTGTCAATACTGTGCAACCTACCTATCAACTGAGAAAAACTCAGAAAAGTTGGTATAAGCCCCTGGGTTTTGTTCAAACATTACCCAGCATGGCAGGCTGGCAGCTAGGGTTGTGAGATGGCAATGATTGATTGATTGATTGAGGTGTGTGTGTCTATCTGTTTAGTGCTGGAAGCCTGGAACTCTTATCCTGCTTCAGTGAATGAATGAATGAATGAATGAATGAATGAATGAATGAATGAATGAATGAATAGGCTGGTGTAAAAAGGATAGATGGCTGGTGGACCTGGCTTCAAATGACAAATTAGCAATGCAGCAATCACACTGTCATAGTGTCTCCTGCTAATAGTGCTAAAGTTCATTTTAGCACATTTGACTGTCAAGATTCGGATACTAAACCATTTTATCACCATTGTTGGGAAATAAATACAAATGCACGTGAAAGACTGAACATGATGCTTGTCCAAGTCCCAGTAAGACAAAATAGATAATTTTTTGGTCTGATTATTTTCAGTGAAATTTAATTTTGGTGTGATTGAAATGTTCAATTGTAATAGCAAAGTAATACCTCAATTACTGTTACTTTGCTTTCTGTTACTATTACTGTCACATTGCATTATGTTCCATCTATTGCTATTACTATTACTTGAACAATTGTAATAGATGCAATTACTTATTACAATACCCCAGGCCTGGCCACGGGCAAACATGTTTTTTCTTTTATCAGGCGCATTACTGCGCATATATACACAACACAATATTTTTTATTTACTTTAGAATTTCACATGGGCATGGAGGGTTTTCACACAGGCAAATTGCCCGTGTGAAAGGCCTTAGAAACCCTGGCTATGATACAGTCATCTTGTAACTGCATGTTAAGTTCCATTGATGATGTGATACAGTCACCCGATACAGTCACCTTGTCGCTATATAACTACTGATTTACACTTGTTGCAGATCTTTTTTAGTAATTTGTTGTTATTTCTAGTATTGTAACTGTGTGTTGGGAATAAATGAGTGATTGATTATTAGGTTTCCTATTAGTTTAGTATATTGTAAACAGCAAAATCTGTCTATGTCACAATTGGTTGTTGATCTAACAAAATCTTTTGATAAATGTTGTCGTTCTATTTTTAGTATGCTGGCATATTTAATAAGTCACAAGTAGTCGTTAATCTGACAAAATTGTATGATAAATATTGTCAGTTCTATCTTAGTGAAATAAAATTGACAATAGTTATCAAACGATTTTGTGACATGAAATATGCTAGTTTATGGCAAGTCGTTTACCTAACAAAGTCATTGTATAAATATTGTAATTTCTGTTGTTAGTAGCATAATCTTAAAATACACTATTTTTCAACTAGAAACCTTGGTATGAATGTCACAAGTAGGGGGTGATTCCTTATACATGGTATGTGTGTACATCATATAATACATGTGCCAAGTGGTTATATAGGCCTGTCATCTTTAGCTATACAGTATCACAACATGTACACTCTAGCCTTACATTTTGAAGTCACTAGTTGCATTGCGTTATTGTACTTGCGTTATTGTACTTATGTTATATAAGAACGTACCTTTACCTTTTACTTACGTTATATAATGTAGTTTGTAGGATGACCATTAAGGGTAAAACTGCCAACGCGTGTTCCCCAGTGTAGTTTCTGCTAGTGCAGGCTGCACAGCAGACTGACTGGAGAATATGTTCATTATAAGATGCATTCTTTGTGTCAGTGTAATAAAATAACTGACAATTTATGTTCTTAAAGCAAAACAAAAGTCATGGTTTTGGGGCTGTGTTGCATAAGTTGAGTTTGGACACCATATCCTATTATTGACAAGTATAGGACTAGGTGTTTACAAGTATAGGATTAGGCGTTTACAAGTATAGGACTAGGTGTTTACAAGTATAGGACTAGGTGTTTACAAGTATAGGACTAGGTGTTTACAAGTAGATTTTCATTTAGTGAGTGAATGTTGCCAGACAACTGGCACTCGTGGAATAAAGATGCTGTGTAATTGTGGATGCAAATGGTTGTTTTATTTTTTGACTCTGGAAGGTGCATAAGCCCAAAAGCATGGCTTTTGTTTCCCTTTAATAATGTTTTATTAGAGTCGTGTAGGTAGACCCTGTTTGTCTGGGGCTCTGGGTGTGGTCATCTTGCTCATGTTGTCAGATTTAGTATGACTACTTGCCAAATTTATGACACATTGCAACTAAGCCACATGCAGTCAACTGTATAAACCAAACTGAAAAAAATTGAAGAAGACAAAGAACAATTATTGAGGGTGATTGCTGCCATCATGCAGAACAGTAAACATGACATCTTCACCCAGTGACAAACAATGTGGCAATTTTTTTTTTACAAATAAAGGTGGCTGGTGAGCTGTAAAGATTAGGAGTCTAGGGCAGTCAACATGTCGTGTAGTCAGTCAGTCACTGCAGTGAAAACAACTTAGGATACATGATTCACTTGTTGCTGCGGTTGACAAGAACATATGATGTATCACTAATTTGTTCTGAATATATACATCAATCACTAGTCTATTTTGAATCACTTCTCTAAAAATACACTTAAACTTCCCATCAGTGTTGATTCACTTAAGCTATGTGTACTTACAAAACTATCCAGTTTAGTATCAGTTTCACAGTCTCTTAAGCATTAAAGGTCAAACAGGTCTAGGTGATTTAGAGGTCAACAAAGGTCAGGGCAACTCACACTAGTCAGACTTTAGTGGTCAGATTGTATGTAGGACATAATAATTCAACCTTTGCAAAACCTTAATTAAAAAAAAGTGCAATAAAGCAGCGGAAAAGACAGTTGTTATGTCTATTAAGTGTACACATGTTATTTTCTTGAAAGCAAAATATGAGCATTAACATAAATATTTAATTTCACCTGGATCCTCACATTCCGTGTGGCTAGAAACGCTAAAAATAAGTCCTCATTTTGGCTGAAAGCATCCATTGGCCATTAGCGTCATCAAGTGCTAAAAATAATCGCCCTTTCCGGAAGTCCAGTAGTTAGTTGAAAGATGTAAATAGGTGCACACACTCATAAATACTACTGAAGACGTCAAACACTGTTGGTCACCGTCATGTGGCGTGTCCTGTTGGTGATTGATATGTCAAAGTGGGACTCATGATATTCGGGAAATGTGGGATGGTCTGTGGATCCTGTGGCTGCATGTTTTCAGCAATAAAATATTTTGCTTTGTTAAAATGTTTGTATCTTGTATCTCTTTCCCGGTGTACAAATAACATACACATACAGATCCATCTTGTATGTGGATATCAGTCATTGTCAACAGAAAAATACACTTGTCTGTGGATGTCAGTCATTGTCAACAGAAAAATACACTTGTCTGTGGATGTCAGTCATTGTCAACAGAAAAATACACTTGTCTGTGGATGTCAGTCATTGTCAACAGAAAAATACACTTGTCTGTGGATGTCAGTCATTGTCAACAGAAAAATACACTTGTCTGTGGATGTCAGTCATTGTCAACAGAAAGATACACTTGTCTGTGGATGTCAGTCATTGTCAACAGAAAGATACACTTGTCTGTGGATGTCAGTCATTGTCAACAGAAAAATACACTTGTCTGTGGATGTCAGTCATTGTCAACAGAAAAATACACTGCCTAGTGATACAGTAGAACCTGTCATGGGTGACCACCTGTAAATACACTGCCTAGTGATACAGTAGAACCTGTCATGGGTGACCACCTGTTCTGGTAGAACCTGTCATGGGTGACCACCTGTTCTGGTAGAACCTGTCATGGGTGACCACCTGTTCTGGTCAGCTACAACGTTCTCTCAAGACAGGTGGTCTCCCATAGCAGTTTGTAGGTAAACCAGGACAATCGTGTTTGTATTTGTGGCTGTATGCGTGAGATAATGTACACACATACAAGGTGGCTCACATATACACCTGTACTGTGTTAATGTTTTTGGTATTTGTGTTTAATTACATGTACTTTGTGTATTGGAAACATGAAGAACAATATTGTACATCTGTGTACATGATAATGCAGTGTTGTACACGAGAGTACAGTGTTGTACACAAATACATGAATGTACATTGCTATACATGAGAACATAGAGTTGTACATGAGAGTGTACAGTGTTGTGGTGTAACAACATTGAGTGCCACTTTAACGACAGCTGACACATCTCTAGAAAACGCCCTTGTTAATGATAGTGATTATAGCAGCTATCAAGCTATATCATTATCATTCATAATACTTATTATTTGACAGTAGTTGTAGCACTGGATGCAGATTATATTCATGGAATTCTTAGAAGTCAGTGTTTGTCAATACATTCATGTAATGAGCAGGTCCAAAAATAAATGCATCGTGACAGCCTCACTGGCCTGACAGTGACAAATCAATATTTATGGCAGACATTAATTATCTGTCCAATGAGCAAGTAAATTTTATACACTGGACAAGTGAAAAATATTCCTATGATTTTATGCCAAAAACTCAATCCAATTTGTTTTGTTATGTGTCAAATAGTTTGTAATTCTAGAAATATTATATCTAGAGAAGTAAATTTGTTTTTTTAACTCAAGTGACACTTGTTGAGTATAAAGTGGTGTAAAATCATTAGTGTTGGGGCGGGAATGAATTAATACTTTTTTGGAATATAATTGATTGGCTGGTGTGTTCACATAAACAGTAGAATTGTGGATCATTTCTTTCACTTCCTTTTTCAACATTCTATTATTGTGTCTACAAATTTTAATCACAGCCAAATATGTTATTAATCAACTTATAATTTGTACTATACTATTCTAAACTATATAGTTATTTATATTTTTTTTTAGTCATTGATTTTACAGTAAAATTTAATGTTTTTAAACCATGGCTTCTTAGAAGCGATTTTCTGTTTATTATAACTGTATAAAAATATATTAATCTTTTTTAACGATAAATGTTATCTTTTTCTTTGTAACATTTTTCATCACATTGACTACGGCTAGATGGCAGCACACTAGGAAGTAGAGGCATCATACGCAGCTGCCGGTAATCGGTTAGTGTAGAAAATTGACTGAAAAACTGAATATTTTTCAATCACCTGTCTCATTGATCTCTTCACAGTTGTATAGTAACTTTTATTGCCACTAATAATATATTGGTTTTGGGTATCATACTTTTACAGTATTAGCTATTCCATTATTTAACATGGCGGAATATGTACACATGCTATGCACTATAAATATCATTAGTAATAATACTATAAGTATAAACTTTTTAAGCAAGTTAATGTAAAACGTACCTTACTATTGCACAAGTGTATTTTATATTGACGAATGGCTACATTTGAGTTTGACATTATAATTTGCTAAATGTGGTTCGTTCAAGACAAGATAAGTTCAAACTGTAGCACTAGTTATGCACTATAAATAGTATTAATAATAATAATATAGATATTATTATTTTTTTAGGCATGTTAATTTAAAATGTACTGGTGCTATTGCAGAACAAGTTATATTGACGAACAGCTATATTTCTCAAGATGAGATAAGTGTAGTCTGTAAAGGATGTGGCCAGGGGCCGGTAGTGACTGGTTGACGCAATAAGTTAAGGATTGTCAAGGATGGATGTGGACTGTGAGTGTGATGTCCTGGTGTCTCTGTGTACTCTGCTGTCATCAAGTAGTTCCTTGTGGACATGGCTGAGTCACAGCTTGTTCAGCTGTCTGGCTCACTGAGAAGGATGTGTACATTCATCCTTAACTTGCAATAAACATGCTTGTGTATAGTTGACCAGTTGTGGCATAACATAAAATGTCAAGGAAAAACCTATTAAGTCCGGCTACTATACACAAACCTGTTACTGTCAGCTCATAAGGCTTATCTTACCTTACGATGCGTCTTTTTTTGTCACTGATCATTACATGTTTTTATTTGAGAAACACTGCACACGCACGCACGCACGCACGCACGCACGCACGCACGCACGCACGCACGCACGCACGCACGCACGCACACTTCTAAGAATGTCCATGATTGTAATCAGCATCCAGTCCTACACCTATTGTCAAATAATTATTATTGGATGTGTGTAGTTACTAACTGCATATTAATAAAACTCTATCCTCAACTGATTTAGCGTATCGCGAACCTGGTTTGTTGATGTCCAAATAATATAGTGTGAATAGTTTAAGTAACATAAAAAATGCATATTTTGGCATTGAAAGAATTTATTTTAGTTGTTATATATGGTAAAGCTCAAAATATTGTATATCAAAAATGGTAAACACTGTGCTGGTCAATGCCGATCATGGACATGACTTCCATCCTCTCACTGTGCTGGTCAATGCCAATCATGGACATGCCTTCCATCCTCTCACTGTGCTGGTCAATGCCGATCATGGACATGACTTCCATCCTCTCACTGATCACATGACTTCCATCCTCTCACTGATCACTTCCATCCTCTCACTGATCACATGACAAAGTTACAAAATTTAATTTGTGAGTTTTCAACATTTCCACTTTCACTTCACTTAATGTTTGACCCAACTCCAATGCCAATATCTTATATTGAGCATGACAAAACCATTATTAATTATCTTATTATAATTCAGTTAAACATGAGTGTGATGCTGATATTAACAGAGGAGGGGGTGGGCAGCTGATTCATGGGCACACAGTCATTCATTCATGTTCACAGCTAGTATGGTGTGGGTAAGAATAGATAAGATGACTGTCTCCATGCTTTGTGAATAGTGTCGTGACGACCATTGTGATACTTAATGTTGTAGTATGAGATGTGTATTAAGAAGCAACTAGACACTGTGGTTTCCTGCCTGCCTGATGTATGACACAGCTGCAAGTTTATAAAGGAATGCCACAAGGATGATGTATTGTTTTGTGAACCAAAATGAACCGGCTGGTTGCGTCAGTAACACTTCCGGTGATTAATTGCCCGTGATTGTCTGGGTGATTTTATTAAATGTCAGTCTGAGGCCAGAGCCTGCCACATGGTCTTGAACATTCTTGGAATAGGATTTAAATGTTCATGTCACCAAATGTTTAAGTCACAGCTGGTTTCAAGTCTAATGAATTGTGTACAGTTTGCGAAGTATTGTGTCGCTAAAAGTGTTGACAAGTTTGCTGATTGGGTGAGTAAGAATATGTTTACTGTGATGACTTTAATTAACAGTAATAATTGGTAGTTTTAATTAAATTACTGGATGTAATTATATGTTGTTGTGAAAGTGTCATATGCTGTTAATGTGTTAACATTAACCTTGTCACTAAGTGCCTCTCTACTGCGTTTATTGTAAACCTTTTGGCACAAGCACACAGTTTCCTGTGTCATGCCCTACTTTTGCTTTGTTTGACACCCTTAGGGGTAGATAAACATTACTTTGATAATTTTCTGTGTACTACACAAATGAGTGCATATGGCCAGTATAGCCTAAGGCTGAAAGGAACTGAGCTGTCCTTATTTAGCATTTCCAGTTCCCATAGATAGTACAGTGTCCAGATTGTTGTGACTAAGGATTTGGTCATCTGGTCAAGCATGAAGGGACCATTTAGGGTAGTCTTTCCGTTGTGAGTAATACTTGCTTTTGGGCAAACACAGAGTAAGTTTTCATATCCATTGTGTTTGCTCTTCTTCTCCTGAATTAATATTGTTTTCAGCTACTCTTATTTTAGGATCATTTTGCAAAAAAATCAAAACTATTCAATATCCACCACAACATGCTAGCTCATTTGTGGAATGTGTTATTTTGTTTTGTCGAAATCATCAGACAAACTTTTAAATTAATTTGGACCAGATACTCTGTCCAGGTCCGTGTTGTCACCTACACAAATTCCCCCACTCTACCCTTCTCTCTGTCCAGGTCCGTGCTGTCTACAACACAAACTTCCCCACTCTACCCTTTTCGCTGTCCAGATCTGTGTTGTCTCTAACACAAACTTCCCCACTGTACCTTTCTCTCTGTCCAGGTCCGTGTTGTCTTTAACACAAACTTCCCCATTCTACCCTTCTCTCTGTCCAGGTCTGTGTTGTATCCAACACCAACTTCCCCACTCTACCCTTCTGTTCCGTCTGGTTTGTGAATCATGCGAGGTTGAAACTATTTACAAATCGTTTCTTTGGTTTCGTAGACATTTTTTTTTACGTTTTCTATAACAAAAATTCACAGCAAATTAAACATGAATTATCTGCTGTGCGAAATTCGAGAAAATAATACCTAATATTTAAAAAAAAAAAACAACCAAGTCTGACACCTCTCAATTTCAACTCAGCCCAGTTACTGATTTAGAAATGTTGGGTGTGTTTGCCAAATGACCACTGTGCTGTTAGTGATTAACTACTATATGTAACCAAGCCCAATGTCGTAGTTCCCAAACTACATACAACCAAAGTTGTGACACAAGAATGTGTCACAAGAACCCTGTATACAGAAGTTTGTTAATTTGCTCATTATGTTAGTGGCAGTTGACTCTGTGGTTAGTATGGCACGGAAAGCTTTAAAGATCCTTCCTGAAGGCAGTTCTTTCGCTTGTCATATTATAGACTAATTAAAAAAAAATCTAACTTGTCATGTATCAAGTATGCCATACTAGCTTGTATGTAAACATTATTGGATAACAAATCACCGGGAGTGGATGGGATTCCTCCAAAATTACTAATGGAAACAGTAGAACAAATCAGTATACCACTTGCAAGAGTATTCAACTTGTCATTAAAAGAGGGAGTTGTTCCGTTTGAATGGAAAGAAGCAAATATCATACCATTATTTAAAAAGGGTTCGAGAAATAAGTCAGAGAATTACAGACCAGTGAGTTTAACGTCAGTGATTTGTAAATTATTAGAAAGGTTAATTAAAGACCATATGGTGGAATTCCTCGTTAAGCATAAATTATTAAAATCATCTCAACATGGATTCCTTAAAGCGAGGTCATGCTTAACAAATATGTTATGTTTTTTGGAAGAAATCACTAAGTGGATAGACGTGGGATCGCCAGTAGATATTATCTACTTAGATTTTCAGAAAGCTTTTGACAAAGTGCCACATCAAAGATTACTACTTAAATTAAAAGCCCATGGTATCGGGGATAGCATAACTGACTGGATAGAACAATGGCTGACTGACAGAAGACAACGAGTTGTAGTAGATGGAGAAGTTTCAAATTTGAAATCGATTTTGAGTGGGGTACCTCAAGGATCAGTATTAGGACCTATATTATTCTTAATTTATATCAATGACTTGGACGACAGTATAACAAGTAACGTACTGAAATTTGCGGATGACACAAAACTGTTTAGAAAGGTTAATACTGATGGTGATAAACAACATTTACAAAACGATCTAGACAGATTAGTGAAATGTTCTGAGAAATGGCAGATGTTGTTCAATTTTGGGAAATGTAAATGCCTACATACAGGACATAGGAACTTGAATGTAAACTATAAAATGGGAGATACTGTTCTGGGTACTACTGTAAAAGAAAAGGACTTAGGAGTTACAATAAGCGCTGATATGAAAGTTTCAGAGCAGTGTGGTATTGCAGCTTCAAAGGGTAGTCAAATTCTTGGATTGATTAGAAGAAACATAACATACAAGGGAAAAAAGTTAATTATACCTCTTTATAAAGCAACAGTTAGACCTCATTTAGAATACTGTATACAAGCATGGAGACCATATCGTAACAAGGATATAGATATGCTTGAACGCATACAAAGGAGAGCAACTAAAATGATTCCAGAACTGAGAGACCTTAGTTATGAAGAACGCCTGAAAGAATGTGGTTTAACAACTCTAGAGACAAGGAGGTTAAGAGGAGATCAGATTGAAGTTTTTAAGATATTGAATGGGTATGAAAATATTGATAGAAATATGTTTTTCTCACTCAAGAAGGATAGCAGAACTAGAGGACATGAGGTAAAATTAGTAAAGGATCAATGTAGATTGGACATCAGGAAGCACTCGTTCTCACAGAGGACAATAAATGAATGGAACAAATTGTCTACAGATTGTATAAATGCTAGCAGTGTGAATATGTTTAAAAACAAGGTTGACACATATCTCAGGAGGGCGGGCTATAAGTAGATGAACATTGTTGGACTCTCGATAAGCCAATGGCTTCCTTGTCCACTTGCCATCTGGGCCTTTGGTTTGGATGGCAAATCTTGTTAAATCTTGTTGTTAAATCTCAACATGGATTCCTTAAAGCGAGGTCATGCTTAACAAATATGTTATGTTTTTTGGAAGAAATCACTAAGTGGATAGACGTGGGATCGCCAGTAGATATTATCTACTTAGATTTTCAGAAAGCTTTTGACAAAGTGCCACATCAAAGATTACTACTTAAATTAAAAGCCCATGGTATCGGGGATAGCATAACTGACTGGATAGAACAATGGCTGACTGACAGAAGACAACGAGTTGTAGTAGATGGTGAAGTTTCAAATTGGAAATCAGTTTTGAGTGGGGTACCTCAATGATCAGTATTAGGACCTATATTATTCTTAATTTATATCAATGACTTGGACGACAGTATAACAAGTAACGTACTGAAATTTGCGGATGACACAAAACTGTTTAGAAAAGTTAATACTGATGGTGATAAACAACATTTACAAAACGATCTAGACAGATTAGTGAAATGGTCTGAGAAATGGCAGATGTTGTTCAATTTTGGGAAATGTAAATGCCTACATACAGGACATGGGAACTTGAATGTAAACTATAAAATGGGAAATACTGTTCTGGGTACTACTGTAAAAGAAAAGGACTTAGGAGTTACAATAAGCGCTGATATGAAAGTTTCAGAGCAGTGTGGTATTGCAGCTTCAAAGAGTAATCAAATTCTTGGATTGATTAGAAGAAACATAACATACAAGGGAAAAAAGTTAATTATACCTCTTTATAAAGCAATAGTTAGACCTCATTTAGAATACTGTATACAAGCATGGAGACCATATCGTAAGAAGGATATAGATACGCTTGAATGCATACAAAGGAGAGCAACTAAAATGATTCCAGAACTGAGAGACCTTAGTTATGAAGAACGCCTGAAAGAATGTGGTTTAACAACTCTAGAGACAAGGAGGTTAAGAGGAGATCAGATTGAAGTTTTTAAGATATTGAATGGGTATGAAAATATTGATAGAAATATGTTTTTCTCACTCAAGAAAGATAGCAGAACTAGAGGACATGAGGTAAAATTAGTAAAGGATCAATGTAGATTGGACATCAGGAAGCACTCATTCTCACAGAGGACAATAAATGAATGGAACAAATTGTCTACAGATTGTGTAACTGCTAGCAGCGTGAATATGTTTAAAAACAAGGTTGACACATATCTCAGGAGGGCGGGTTATAAGTAGATGAACATTGTTGGACTCTCGATAAGCCAATGGCTTCCTTGTCCACTTGCCATCTGGGCCTTTGGCTTGGATGGCAAATCTTGTTAAATCTTGTTAAATCTACTTTCAGTGAAATCATTGGACAAACTATTAAAACAATATACCGTATCTGGTCACTTCTTTCAGTGATTCTAACAAGAGTACCCACTCTTTTTTTAAACCAAAGTCTGTGCATATTATTTAAACTATTCATCCGCTACATGTTTGAACAGCACCACACATGATTCGCTAAATCAGTTGAGGGAGTTTTAGGGCATCATTGAGGGTTTGCATAATAAGCTGTGGGTGTTACAACCCTCATAATAATTGGTGCTTCTACTTCAAGTGCATGATTAGTAGGGTGTCAACTGTGTGCCCACGGTATTATGTGAGTGACAGCCGGTTAACAGGTTCTGGCACTGATTGACACTGTGTGCTGAGTGAACTAGCACAAGGTTGAACGGACCACTGGAAAAAAAACCCTACCAAACCGACGACCTCTTGCATCCACAATATTCCTCATGGACATGGACCCAAAAGTCATTGGTTCACACAAGTGCTTCATAGAACATATTTGTGGAAGTGATTATGTAATTACAGTAGGTAAACTCTAGGTTACGTCATATGATATATGTCACCAGAAGCTCATTATCTTCAGGCCTATTATTTGGTATCCAGCTTATTATGAAGGACATCACATCATGGCCGACATCTGATGTCCAGGCTAGTTCAGCAATCCATTGTTTTGACAGGCATGTTACACTTTTAGTCAACAGCAGTTTGAATCAGTGTCCTTGTGGCAGCTACTGATAGCCATAAGTCTACTTCATCCATTCCTGTCTACATCTAACCACAACCCTGATCCGGTCTTATTATGGCTATGATCCCAATCTCTTCTTATGCCTGTGATCCTGATCCCTTAATTCTTATGTCTATGATCACAATCCCATCTTATGACTATGATCCCAATACCTTCTTATGGCTTTGATCCCAATCCCTTCTTATGGCTATGATCCCAATCCCTTCTTATGGCTTTGATCCCAATCCCTTCTTATGGCTATGATCCCAATCCCTTCTTATGGCTTTGATCCCAATCCCTTCTTATGGCTATGATCCCAATCCCTTCTTATGGCTTTGATCCCAATCCATTCTTATGGTTTTGATCCCAATAACTTCTTATGGCTATGATCCCAATCCTTTGTTATGGCTATGATCCCAATCCCTTCTTATGGCTATGAACTGAATCCCTTCTTATGGCTATGACCTTATCACTTCTTAAGCCAAATATTTCCTGATCCGGTGGCATCTTTGCAAGAGGTATATTAAAAAATCGTTGCATTTTTTATAATACTATGCATCAGACTCCGGGTTCTAATTAATACAAATACATTTCTATTTGAACATTTTGCATTTGCAGTAAAATGCAAATGACCATCAACAGGACATTTGTATCAAATGAATTTGCTTTTTGTGAATGAACATCACATAAACTTGTTTTGTTACTACTTAAAAACAAATTTACTTAAATGCGATAATTGATGGACACATTTATGTTTGAGTAATTTAAAACATTTTATCTTGCATTTAAACTCAGATTTGCTGTAATTCCATTAAAAGTTGTACATTTGCTGCCCTTTTTGAGGCATATGTTTGCACTGTTGTGTGCCTGTCTTTCAGCTGCACTGAGACTGACTTGTAGCACTAGGTCACGGGTGCACCAATAGACCAGGTCGCAGCTCACAGACAATTAAGGCGAAGACAAACAAACACTTGTGAGAAGACCTAGGAAGCGAAGTACTCCACGACCTCCAGAGGGAGCTACAAGTGATGGCGGAAATCTTGTGGGGGCAGTGCATATATAGTAGCAAAGTCCACCAGCTCACTGCAGAGTGAGTCAGAGAACTTAGCTGACTGCATCCACAAGAGACGGACGGAAGATGCCGTCACCAGCATCCACTGGCTGGCAGCAGCACTGGTTGGCAAGTGAATACTGCAAGTTTTTGATCGGCGACACACCACAACATGGAAAGATGAAACGATCAAAGTTGAAGCGCAGTTGTTTTCAACAGAGAAGCCCAACAGTGGCATTGGCTGTGGTAAGGAATGCACTGTAATCTCATGCAACTAGGATTGTGTTTTATAGTTAGGCATTCCAGACTACCAGCTGCAGTTGTATGTGGTGTTTTATGTAGGTTTATTTTAAAATAGATTTTATGCAAGTTTCAGCCATGACATTGGTGTTATAACGCTTATATTATGACAACTTTGTCATTGTGTTGTAGCTGGCATAGCTGTGTGTTATTATCAGGTAACAGTGTTTTGGCACATGGCAATAGTAACTTTTGTTACATAACAACGACTTAGCCTGTTCATTTCCATAAGTGGGTTATGTGTTGCATTAGCCGAGCTATCCGCAATAATTATTTATTATCCTAAATAAATGTTCGTCCAAGATTTAGAGCTGACCCCAGTACCACTGGCGCCCCCTGCCATAGTCACCTCCCAAGCATTGTGGCATTGTAACAATGACAACAGTGTTGCCATGCTATTGTCGTGACAATAATGTTGTTGTTGTTGACAACCATAATAATGCCTTACACAGACGTATATTTATTAATCACTATATTCATTAAACTTTTCTGACTGTTAAAAAAATTTGAGAAAAAAGTAATGATTCTTCACCTGAAACCTATTTTTGTCTGTTTCTTATTTACATAAACTGTCAGAGGAGATGGACACATGCTTCTTATAGCCCATTGTGTCAAGTGATTTATTTCTACCCCACTACTAAAAAACCAAGCTGTTGACTGTCGTGACATTCTTTGTTTTCATTCAAGTTATTTTAAAGAATTATGACCTCAAGACATGGCTATGTTGTCTGCTATTGAACCTGTAGACTACTTGGCCAATTAGGGATGGAAGAATAAAATACTACAGTGTATCAAACAGAGTCAGGTCTGTCTTATCACATGTGACACCTGTCACTGTATCAGTTACTCACAGTTGTTGCTGGGCTGTGTCAACTGTGTCAACTGGAAAGGCAACAGTTCCTGTCTACTGGTCCGGGCCCCTCCAGTATTTTTGGTAGGCATAGTTAACTATATGTTGGCCCCCCTAATATGCTCGCAAAACCAGCTTTGCCCCCCCCCATATTCAGTAGCTTCTGATGCCACTGCAGGTATATGTTACATCAGTGGGCAGGGAAAAAATTTCATACAAACTTACTACTCAGACACATCAATCTAAATCAAATAACATCGCATTAAAGGTTACTGATATAAATACATAGATTGTGGTAGTAAATTATTATGCGATTTAGAAGAGCACTATATTTAAATAATAAAATTCTTTCCATGTAAAATATTATCCTGCTACATGATTTTATGTCTGTGACTTTAGTTGTTCTTTTAGGTTTTTCTGTAACCTTTTCCTGAGATTTATATAAATGACATCACTGTAAAGAAACAGCCATAACTAGAGGTTGTTAGATTTATAAAGTAAACCCCAGGTGTCACTGACAGCCCACTCCCCCATGTCTCACAGACAGAATAAACTCCTGTCCATTTAAGCAAGTGAAACACCAGTTCCGATACTTCAGTTATAAAGGTTAGACTGTTGCTGCCATTTCTCTACATCATGTAATTTAATAACTCCATCTCAATAATTGAGATATGTTTTGCATCCATAATGGGGGGATCAGTACTCCAGTTAATGGAGTTTTTCCTAAGATCATTTCTGCACCGAAGATGGCCGGGGCATCCCCACTCTACTGGGTGGCGTTTTCCTTAAGATAATTTTTTACCCTATATATAGCACCACATTGTTCTTAGTATAGTTTTTCTTAAGATTGTTTCACACTTGGAACACTAATTAGTGTAGTTTTTCTTAAGATTGTTTCACACTTGGAACACTAATTAGTGTAGTTTTTCTTAAGATTGTTTCACACTTGGAACACTAATTAGTGGAGTTTTTCTAAAAAATTATTTTTGCATTTGGAACAGGGATCCTTATTTCAGGTAGTGGACTTTTTCTTTTAAGATATATCCTTTTATATCCAGGATGAGGCATTACACTCTAATCAGTGGATTTATTCATCCAGGACAGCACACCATACTCCAGATAGTGTAATTTATGTTATCTAGGCAGGGGCATCCCCACTCCAGTTAGTAAAGTTATTTAAGGTGATTTCACTATTTGGGTCAGAAGATCCCCCACTCCACTTAGTGGAGTTTGTCTTCCAATCATTTCAGTGCACCTAGGAAGTGGAGTCTTTCTTAAGATCATGTTGCTATCTGGGATGGGCGATCCCCACCGTAGTGTACCAGTTACAACTCCTGTTGAACGTGGGAATGGGTGCCCGATGGCAGAGTTTACCTGTACCTTTCATAAGTACCAGTATGGTGGTGCCAACATAATAACAGTCAGCTAACTGTTCAGTTATAAATATTGATATCACCAATACTGGCAGTAGGGCAACAATCTTAAATGTTATCACTGATGTCATTGTGCACAACTCCTGGAGATATGTAGGCAGTTTGCCAGGTCTAGAGGACATGAAATCTGCGTCATTCACACACAAATATAGGTGACCCACGACACGCTCAACCACTCTGACGTAGGTGGCAGCGTCTGGTTTAGTTGCCGGCAGGCCACAACCAACCTGTGAGTATAAGGTACACAGTGCCAAAAAAACAACAGTTCGGTAATTGTTGGTTCAACAATGCATTATTGATGTTACCAATATGGCCAGTACACTTGAATGTTATCACAATGTCAAGTCATTGCTTATTGAGATAAGGCATCAACATGCCAGCCTTAGAACACCGCAGCTCAGCTCTACGTCACATAGGCACATTCACCCTCTGTGACGTGGGTGACTACCAGTATTGTTTGTTGTTAGTCAGCCACGACCACTCATATAAAGGCAGGGTGCATGTGGTGTCGAGAACTTATTGACATAGACTCTCTGTAGTGCGAGAACTTATTGGCATAGACTCTCTGTAGTGCGGCTGTCCGCTGGTTGATTGGCACACACATATACAGCAGCACCTGTGATTCATTATCTACAGTGATGGTTGCCAATGATTTTAATGGGAATTTCCAATCCGTCTGTGGGGATGGCGTAAGTATTCACAGCACATAATCAGTACACATAATTTGTTGGTGTTAATGGTGTATTGGCCTTTTCACTCCTCAGAAAATTCAGTTTCAGTGTTTATAGTTATATAGACTGGGGCATTTATGCTTTAAAGGCATCAACATGCCTCCACCACATGTGTAGGCAGAGCTTTCCAGATGTCCACCACCCACTGGGGTAAGAACTGCTGTCTCGTCATCTCTACACAATGTTTTTTTGCCCATTTTTAAGATTGACTTCGCGTCTGCGGATGGGCAAGTGGCTAATCATAATTGTCTTGATTTAGGTTCATTGAAATTCTTATTAATTTACTGCATATTTAATGCAGAGCCCTTCTTTCAAATTTGACACAACCTATTTTATTTACTTACTCATTTAAATTATCTCATTTTCACCTCGTTTTATAGAAGGTGTTTTGGACAAGATCATTCCTCATTTTATCTGTAATTTAAAGATGGTATTGTTTAAGATCTATGAAGGTAACATCAACACAATTGTGATTAGTTTTGCTGGCATTGTTGCTTTGTTGCAGTGGAGTCTAGGAGTATATATCTTGGTTAACGAGGTGAATGTTGCTTTCAGAATGCCCTGGACCTGACATTACCAGCCAGTGATGCACTGCTGAAGAACAGAAAAAATTGCTGGATACAGTTGGCCGGCCATCCAGGTAAGCTCACCTGTCCCCATATCTGGTGTAGATTGTAAACTAGAAGTGCCAGGGTTCCTACTAATCACAGTCCACAAGAATTTCACCGTGATTTTAATAATATTTAAAATTGAGTGTGGGATGAATATAAGTTGTTAGTTTTAAAGGGACAAAGTCGGATCAATCTAAGATTAGCAGGCAGCAAATAAAAATGGAAGAACCAGTTACAACTGTATCAAGAATGGGAGTAAGAAATGAAGTGCCTAGAAAATTGCAAAACTGACTTTTTGTGACTTCTGTGCAACCACTGTTCACTAATTCAGCATGTCAAAGGGTGTTTAATGTGGTTGATGTGTAATGAGACTAACAATGTGACATTCTGGACACGTGATGTGGTTTACCTTGTTGGATAACAGTAGAGATGATTTCCTCATAGGCTCCTTTGCGCCAGCCGGGCCCAACACAATATGGAAGAAAAGACTGGGGAAGGAAAACTCAGAAACATTGGCATACAAACTCCTGAAGAATGACATCACAAAGGACGTCATACCAAAGTTCTACAGAGAGGTGGAATACAACGACAACTGTATCCTTTGTCACAGACAAACTAAGTCAAGACGACATACATTTTGCTAGGTATTAATCTTGCATATGTACATACATAATAGTATAAAACTAATGTGAATTGCTCTTTGTTTACGAACAGGAGGTGGTATTATTTTTATTATTCAGTTCAATTCTTTAATTCATATATATATATATATATATATATATATATATATATATATATATATATATATCACTGTATGTGTATGTATGTATGTATATATATATATATATATATACATACACATACAGTGATACACATATAGGTCCACATAGTCAAACACACACGTACGCACGCACGCACGCACGCACGCACGCACGCACGCACGCACGCACGCACGCACGCACGCACGCACACACAACAGTGAACAACATAATTTAAAAATGATGAAACCTAAAACACATTCAGTATGTTTACACTAGGTCATTATGTACATTCAGTATGTTTACACCAGGTCATTATATACATTCAGCATGTTTACACCAGGTCATTATGTACATTCAGTATGTTTACACCAGGTCATTATGTACATTCAGTATCTTTACACCAGGTCATTATGTACATTCAGTATCTTTACACCAGGTCATTATGTACATTCAGTGTGTTTACACCAGGTCATTATATACATTCAGTATGTTTGCACCAGGTCATTATGTACATTCAGTATCTTTACACCAGGTCAGTATGTACATTCAGTATGCTTACACCAGGTCATTATGTACATTCAGTATCTTTACACCAGGTCATTATGTACATTCAGTATCTTTACACCAGGTCATTATGTACATTCAGTGTGTTTACACCAGGTCATTATATACATTCAGTATGTTTGCACCAGGTCATTTGTACATTCAGTATCTTTACACCAGGTCAGTATGTACATTCAGTATGCTTACACCAGGTCATTATGTACATTCAGTATGTTTACACCAGGTCATTATGTACATTCAGTATGTTTACACCAGGTCATTATGTACATTCAGTATCTTTACACCAGGTCATTATGTACATTCAGTATGTTTACACAAGGTCATTATGTACATTCAGTATCTTTACACCAGGTCATTATGTACTTTCGGTATGTTTACACCAGGTCACTATGTACATTCAGTATGTTTACACCAGGTCATTATGTACATTCAGTATGTTTACACCAGGTCATTATGTACATTCAGTATCTTTACACCAGGTCATTATGTACATTCAGTATCTTTACACCAGGTCATTATGTACATTCAGTATCTTTACACCAAGTCATTATGTACATTCAGTATGTTTACACAAGGTCATTATGTACATTCAGTATGTTTACACCAGGTCATTATGTACATTCAGTATCTTTACACCAGGTCATTATGTACATTCAGTATCTTTACACCAGGTCATTATGTACATTCAGTATCTTTACACCAAGTCATTATGTACATTCAGTATGTTTACACAAGGTCATTATGTACATTAAGGGACTTGACCATTGTCTCCATATCCCGGATATCCACCTGGTGTCAGTGCCCAGTATCCTAACTGTCAGTGTTTTAGATTTATCTAAACATGTCAGAAATACATTTACAAGGTTGCGTATGACTGCTTTACAGTCTGGAATGTTTGACAAAAACGCTAATGTATTAGTAGATTGTATCTTAACCAACGTTTCGGTTGGTGAATAATTAGCTGCAGGCAAATTGCAATGTTGGCTGGTTCACATGCTGATCTATTGTACTTGCGTACGTAAATAATGACTTGCAGTGACATCAGTGCATGCTACTAGTAATGTCAGTGCATGCTACTAGTAAAACTACGCATTGACAATGCATACTTATCATATTTCCTGAATAGTCATAACGATTGTGAACTAAACACACACATCATATCACTGCTTTTTTAAATTCTTAGTAATCCAAGCTTAAGTTGGTTTAATTTTATATTAGATTATGCTGAAGTTTCAACCATACTATTTATTTTAGTAATTTCTATATACTGTATACAGGTACGCACACATGCATTTTTAACCAACTACATATTGTACTTTTATTCAGGCTAGCTATTACTAGATATAAATCATATACAGTGTCTGACAAATATACCATAATTTTATGACATCATACTCATAGCAAACATCATGACCACTTATGGAAATAACTCATAGACAAGTTGCTGTTTACTTAACTCACTCGTCAGCCTATATTGAGATGGAAGACTTACTGCAACACTTCTCCAACCCATTCATCATGGACATCAAGATGGGAACCAGGTAAGATGCCAGGTAGAACCTCATTTAACGTATGTCATATCTTTATGGCATGTGTACAATGCTTACACAAACTACTTGCTGATTTCACTGCCTTTGTTGCTATATATAGCTAGACGTTTACTGGTTCACATGCTTCCAAGATGCCTGTAATTCTATTTCTAATATTCAGGATAATTTTACAAGTTGACTTTTAAATTTTAAACCAACATTCACATGTTGTAGGATTCAGATCCTGGCTTTATTATATTTCAACTGTTGTTTTTTTTTCATAGGAAACTGTTGTCTTTGTTCTTCAGCAATAAGTTTACACAGTATATCACATGTGTGGCTGCATCTTATGTTTCAGGACGTTTCTGGAATCAGAAGTGCAAAACACAACACTGCGGAAGGATCTCTATGATAAGATGGTCAAGTTAGACCCATCAGAGCCGACAGCTGAGGAAAATGAACAGAAAGCCATCACAAAGTTGCGATATATGCAGGTAGGGGGAACTATTTTAAATTTGATCTTATCTCTTATCTTATCTTCTATTGTTACCTCTGTTACTGGTGCTATAACTACCTAGACCACTAATAATACTATGCTGCCCCTGACCAATTATGATGATTATTATCACTACCTATACTAGAATTATTACTATTACCACAACTACCACCACCTATTACTATTACCATCACCTATTACTGCTACCACCTACCACTATCACCACTACCTACTACCACTACTACCACAACCACCACCTACTACCACTACTGCCACCTACTACCACCTGCTACCACTACTGCCACCTGCTACCACTACTGCCACCACCTGCTACCACTACTACCACCATCTACTACCACTACCACCACCTACCACTATCACCACTACCTACTACTACCACAGGCCTCGAATTTGGCATACTTGAGGGCAAGGCCAGTTGGCCTTGGCTTTTATATATATTTTAGGGTCACCAAGGCCAGTAGGCCGGGCTCCGAAGCCAGTAGAAAATGCCATATTATCGCAAATGCCTTAATGCAATGAATATATTAGTAAGTTGGCGTTGTTGTAAAAAAACGTCAGGGTACTATAAAGAAGAAGCCGTGTCTGAGTTGCCTTCTGCCGACAACGTTTCCCTGTCTGCCGACGACGTTGTCCCATCTGCTGACGACATTGCCATTGAAATGGGATGTATCATAAAGCCTGGCCAGTTTGGCCGTGAACCAGTGTTTAGTTTCCAAGGCACTATGGCCAGTTGCCAGGGCATTGCGGCAAATTGCCGCCAAATTCGAGCCCTGCTACCACTACCACCACCACCACCACCTATTACTACTACTGCCACCTGCCACTACTACCACCACCTACTATCACTACTGCCACACTACCACTACCACTACAAGCCTGTGGTTTAGGAATTTCTTACAAATAATTTTGAAATTTGAATAAAATTATGCATATATGTGACAAAAAAATATATAAAAATTATATATAAATGTACTAGCTAAGCACAGTTTCATAGCGCATACTTGCTGTGACAATAATGTGATTTTTTTCTTATTTACAGTTCCGAGAAAACGGCAGTTCTACCTCAACATTGGGCTTCAGAATTCAGGCACTGCGGGTAAGTTATCTCTGACACGATCACGCGTTAAATAAATATATTACAATGTCTTCAGTGTGTTCAGGGTGTGAGCATTTGGCGCAATGACTTCATCTTCACATCAAACTAAACAGCATGTTTTTTGTAATCTTATCCGTTTGTCAATTCCAAGACACAATGCTGCAGTGATATTTTTAGAAGTACTGCTTCAAAGGTATTAGTTGCCATATGTTTGCTATTCCTGCTTATGTAATAACCAATGTTTAAACAAAATCATAACTCTTGTTGGTGGATGTGACATTCTGTGTTTCATTGTAAGATGTGTTGCTTGCTGTCGTCACACCTCTAGCTACAGTGGTTTGTATGTGTGTTCACAGGTGCCGGGTAAGCCTCTGGTCACGGACCTCCTCAAGGTAAAGACAAAGGAACAAGTGAGTATATCATTCTAATTTGCCACAGATTTATATCTGAGACCTTGTGGTTGCAAAGTCTGCATTTATGCTAAAAGTACTGATGTTTTTTGTTTTAAACCAATAAGCTATTTTGTGGTTTTATATCAGGCAGTGTGATATTTTCATTGATATCGCAAAAAAGTAAGAAGAGCAAGGGTAGGAAGATTGTAGGGAGGCCAGTTAAAGTGTTTCTTGCAGTAAATAAATATGTTGCTTCTGTCTCCAGGTCACTGATGTCTTTGCAAAGTTTCTTGATGGCAATGCCAGCGTGCAGGCAAAGTTCCTGAAGCGGTGTCAAGACATTCGCAGGAAGTTTGAGAAGTCTGAATTCTTCAAAAGCCACATGGAGGTGAGTTCTTCCAAGTGTTGTTGATTCTAATAATATCGATATTTTGACTGTCTAGTTAAAAATCATGTTGGGTTAATAGAGTCCATTAATATAACCCATCCTGAAGTTGTCAAAATATTTGAATTTGTTTTTTGTTGTGCAATTGGATAATTGGTATAATGTGCAAATACTTCCATATTACCAATGCATACTTTGATATTTCTACCATAGCTTTTGCTGACTAAATCACTGGTTGTTGGTCACTGCAGGATAGCTTCTAACTTCTTGGTGTAGTCTCTCAGAGTACTGGGTAGCCTATGGTCATTGGATACTGGTTGGCATATGTCTGATATTTTGTTGTTTCTCTGTTCCTAGATTCTATATTTATTTCTTTATTTGTATCTCAGTAACATGAAATACAAATATGCCGTAAATACCCGAGGTAATTTATGGAATCAGAAGAAACATATTTACGTTACATTATAATCCACCAGGTAGCATGGTGGTGTAACGGGAAGGGTCTGTTGTCACAGCATTTACCCATATAAAGTTAA
This sequence comes from Lamellibrachia columna, assembly GCA_963662155.1. Lineage (NCBI taxonomy): Eukaryota > Metazoa > Annelida > Polychaeta > Sabellida > Siboglinidae > Lamellibrachia > Lamellibrachia columna. The sequence continues at coordinate 45,215,122 of OY759271.1, forward strand.
TTGCAGAACTCCTGTGTGTAAAATACCTTGAGTAATGCTGAATCGGAGAGTATCATAGCACAAATTGTCATTGTGTCCTGTGCTGTCATCACAGGTGATTGGCAGTTCGCTGTTGCTCCTCTTCGACCACAGCAACGAAGCAAATGTGTGGATGATAGACTTCGCCAAGACAAGACTCCTTGACAAGACCACACCCATCACACACAGGGCGCCGTGGACACTCGGCAATCATGAGGATGGCTACCTCACAGGACTCGACAATCTCATACAAGTAAGTATATGTGAAATATTTGATCTGCAACATATTTTGGGTGATGTTTGTCTGCTTTCACTTTTGTTATCTTGGATTTTGTCAATCTGTTTCATTAAGTAGTAATAAAATGAACGTGAAAAGTGTAGTAAACATATAAAGGGAAGCAAAAGTCATGGTTTGGGGCATATGCATCTATAAGAGTTACTAAAACATAACCATTTGCAACTATAATTAAGATATCATGCCAGTGGTTTACTAGGAAAACCTTGTTGAACACATAGTATCTTAACTTCATGAGCCATGCCTCACTGTTTTTTTTTCCGCCTGCTAATGTATCCTTGTCTGCTTCAGATGTTGTCCAAGCCAGACCTGTTGAAGAAGATGACACAGGACACAACGACACAGCTTGACAAGCCAGTCATCATGCCACACACGCACACAACAACAATAGAGACGCCACATGACAAGGCAGCAGTAACACTCCACAAAAGTACAACGTTAGAAACGCCGCATGAAAAGCCAGCGTTAACAGCAGTGCACAACAACAGTGTCATATGTGCAGTGACGGACACTCGACACAACAACATCAGTGTTACGTGAATGGCCGACACACAGTGTCAGTGTCACGTGAATTGCCGTTCCTCGACGGTGGACAATCTGTACAGAAGATGTTGCTTCAGGGGCAGCTTATGACAACCTGTTATGGTGTGGCAGGCCTTAGCCCTGCACCATGTCACCAGATATGCATTCCAAGGGGTGGCAGTTACGGGACAGTGGTAGTGGCATGTCGGGTCATAATGTCACTTGCTCACAGAGAGATAGCAGCACCCAAAAAATGGAGTCACAAAACAACGAATGCACGGACGCATTTTATTTATAGTTTTTTAACCAAATCATTGGTTGATTTGACTTGTGTGCATTTTTCAAGACAGTATTTGTTGCTAATTTTAAGAAAAATCATCTGAGGTTCTTTGTGCAGACACACGCAAACCAGTTGTGTGGAACCAAGCAATGGAGAAGCTGTACTGCCTTGCCAGTTCTGACAGCAGATATTATTAATTTCTGTACCTGTTTAAATGTCTACCTCATAAATTGTTACGTTAACATGATAGCTATGCATACAATTATTGTCCAGATTGATGTTTATAATTTCCAGCTACGAATTTGGGTGAGTGTTTTTTTGTGATTAAATTATCTGACCTTCTACAGAATTGGCCCAAGAGTTGGCAATAGTTTAATGTTCAGTGTGTAAATTATATATGTAGAGTCATAGGGCAACTTCTGTATGTCACATTGTTACTGAGTGATTCCAACCAAGGTTTAATGGCAGTATCCTAAACTAGTCTAACTGATTGAGATATTAAGATGTCTCTAGACTATTTGTCACAGGAACAGTATTCATTCATTCATCCTAAAGAAGTGATTAAATCCATTACTGGTTGCAATGATGAACAAAATCTGAAACTACCAAATATTTTCTTGATAACCTTTTAATGCCATGGGGTTAAATTTGCAGTACAGGTGTAACAAGTAGTGTACCTGGTAATTATTATTACATTATTGTTTGTGTCAACATAGGAAATGTGAACTTTTGAACATTTTGGCAAACAAATTTTGTTTTAAACAATGTTTTAATAGCTTTTATTCGTAATATACAATATACTTTACGACCAGAATAGCTTTCCTAATTGAGCATTTTTTGTGTTTCTTTGTGAACTGGCATAACTCTTGCTACGAGATGTTTTGTATTTCTGTAAACAGTGCAATAGTGAGATTTTAATGTATTTATGATAGTTCAGCGTACAGTAAAACCTGCCTATAGTGGACACCTGAACATAATAGACACCTATACAACGAATACGTTCTTGTCCAAGTCCTGCCTATGCTTCGTTCAATTTGCAATCTTTGTCACTAAGTACTGTTAAGTTTTAAAGGCCGTGTCCATAATTGACATGTTTCTTATAGTGTCCGCTATATGCAGGTTTTGGTAATTAATCCCGCATTAATAAATCGCCGTTAAAATATGACCCATGTAAGGGTCGGGGTTAATTGACCAATGTACATATTAAAATATGTGTGATTAATGATGTGTTTAATTGCACAAATATATTAAAATAATGCAAGATTATTGTTTCAGTTGCCACTGCTGGGGCATCTTTTTATGTGTTCTTCTGTTGCAATACTTTCAGTATGAATTATTTATCTCGGTTCACTGTTGAAAATACAGGCTGATTGTCCGTGGCTGAATGAACAATCTAGGAGCATACTGTAAATATGATTATGTGGTCAGTTTCAATTGTGTATTAAAAACAATATATGAAAGCTATAACTTATAACACTTAGTTTTGCTATTGGTTGTTCTATACTGGTGACCTATCAGTTCCATGTTGTGAAATGTCCAACGCTTTTGCCGAGGCTCACAAACATCTACTTTCTGCATCAGATATACACAATCTGATGTTTTTTTAAATAAAAGTTTACAAGTTTTTAATATAATTGACCTACAGTTTATATATAGTTTATACTATATAAAATGATTTAACTATAAAGACAACAAGACTGTATACCTTTTAAGTCTCGGTTATACTAACTTAATTGCTGTTAAATGGCTCTACCATTTCTAGACTTTCTTTGTAGCTAGATATTTTTCGGGTTGGTATGGAAAACTTTCGCAGATGCTACTTTAAAAAAACTTATTGACCATGTCATGTTTACCTTTTGTATCGTCATATTATTATTTTAAGTGGCGTTTTCAATACAATATATATATAATTCTACTCTGTGTGTGCGTACGATACAAAAATGACATTCCCATCAAGTGATAATTAATTTTAATTAACACGCATACGCAAATCGGGTATGCTTTCTCAGGAACGTTGCTGTCATCAAAACAATACCTCCATCTAGCGGGTCGTGCAGAGAGCAGTGTTTACAACAGTGGTGCCACGTGGTATGGAACCGGTAAACCAAATAATCCCGCCCTCTGGTGATAGTTAACAGTCTCTCGCAAGAAATATTCAAGTCGTTCAAACAAACGCGACAGCTAACAATAAGCACATTTAAAGCTCATCTAGTAAAATGGTGCAGTACACACTGGATAAACAAAGAAGTAATTTATCACAGGATGATAATGATCCGAAACTGCGATAAGCGCAGTGCTGAACTTCTAAAGCCATGCAATGACAGTGGCGCCAACTGGTGGGGAAGCGAGGTGTAACCACCATTTACAACCAATAACGAAATGCGTTGTATTAATCAATATTGCAATAATTATGCATGTGGCTTAATTGTCAACGTGTCATCTGTTGTTTTAGATGGAGATCTTGTTCATAGAAAGGTCAGCCAAGATAACCCATGGATCAAATATAATTAAGACACGCAGTACTGTCTAATTCCAGGACCAGGGTGATCAGTCATGTCAAAGACTAGATCCTCGGCTCAGCCTCAGGCTCAGACTTAAGATATTTTGGCAATAAACATTTGTAGGTAAATCAACATGTTCACAGTTTCTCAATTCTACCAGAGAAACCTATATGATAATTTTTTATAGCATTATCGTACATTTTTTATTTAATAAAGAAATGTTAAAAATACCTTTTATTAAAAGCATTACTGTTTATTCAGCTAAACTACTTCATTGGCAGTGCACAACTTGTTATAATAAATATTTTCGTCCCGCAAAACCACCCGTCAGCATTTCTAAAATTATCTGGTTACCATCATGCAAATTGATCGTAATGTCATACATTGACAAAGTGCCACACCAACGATTACTACTTAAATTAAAAGCCAATGGTTGACTAGATAGAACAATGGCTGACTGACACGACAGCGTGTTGTAGTAAATGGAGAGGTTTCAAACTGGGTTTAACCACCCTTGAGACAAGGAGGTTAAGAGGAGATCAGATTGAAGTTTTTAAGATATTGAATGGGTATGAAAATATTGATAGAAATATGTTTTTCGCACTCAAAAGATAGTAGAACTAGAGGGCATGAGGTCAACTTAGTAAAGGATCAGTGTAGATTGGATATCAGGAAGTACTCGTTTTCACAGAAGACAATAAATTAATGGAATTGTCTACCGATTGTGTAACTACTAGCAGCGTGAATATATTTAAAAACAAGGTTGACACATATCTCAGGAGGGCAGGTTACATATAGATGAACACTGTTGAACTCTCGATAAGCCAATGGCTTCCTTGTCCACTTGCCATCTGGACCTTTGGCTTGGATGGCAAATCATGTTAAATCATACGCAACCTTTTTTATGCAGACATAATACACTAAATTTGGGCACGATAAGACAAGTAGTTTACAAGATATGACATGTTATAAAGACAATTCATGACCAGTAAGACTTCTTATTTTAATCCGAGTACGTGAAACTTCACTAAATAAAAAAAGAAGACTGTTTTTTATGATACCATGGATCACCTAAAACTTGGTAAACCCGGTTCATTGGTGTCCAAATATGCAGTGTATGAATAGTTTATGTAACATCCTTAGTCAATTTATTTTTAAAATGCCTATTTTTTTTCAAAATCATCAAAAGAATTGACTTCAGTCATTATATCTGTTAAGGCCTAAAATAGTGGTATCCAAAATGGTAAACAGTGTGCTGGTCTATGCTGATCGTTGGCATAACTTCCATCCTCTCGCCGATCACATGACAAAGTTATAAAATTTCACCAAGGATGAAATTTGTAAGTTTTCAGCCTTTCCTTTTCCACTTCACGTTTGATTATTGAATTAATTTAATAGTTTGATTTCACACAAAAATACATACAAAAGTTGCATAAACGAGCTAGCATGTTGCAGTGGATACTAGGTGGGTTTAATTTTTATCAAAATGAATTTGAAATGATTAGCAAAAAAAATTAATTGAGGAGGGACCTTTAATGCCAACCATCAAGGCTTCAACATTCTGACAACTACTACTACCTTTGGCTAATATTTCAACACATTCAACTGACAGTTTGGAGCATCACATGCAAGCACTTGTCAGTCATATCATACGATTTCTGTTGCAATAGACTTGTATTTGCACAACAAAACCATCAAACAAATGTAATGTTTGCCTGAACACCGAGAACACGCAAAGTCATAAACTAGGGTAAAATTAATTTAATACATTCAAATTTCTGTCAGGTGGCTTGGAACAAAAATGTGATTTGAATCATCAAAAGCGGGTAAGTAAACGAAAGAAACAAAATGTGATCAACTCACCACTGACCTTCCAAAAGCCAGCAAGCATAATTATTACACAGAATAATCAACTACGTTAAAATGTTCACTGTCATTAGGCACAACTGGGCTTGACCAATTTCAATCTAACCTCCATGGCATTTCTACATTAAATAAACTGGAAATGGCATGAGCTAGTTTTGGAGTTTGTATACACCGAATACCTACAATTCGACAACCTATAAACCTATGGGAAAGTAGCAGTTGTGATCGGTAAGCCATTTACTCCTGCGCAGCTGCTGTTTAATAGACGAGAGTATCGTCACAGGGTTATAGCGTAGAACCTGCATTTGCGTCCAGCCATAAAAATACAAAAAGCTGCACAAAAATAGTAATAGTTAAACCAAAGAAATCCGTCCGCTCCATGATGTGAATATGTCAGTGGCACATAGATACATGGCTATCTGTAGTGCTAGATTACCATCAGTATTACAGAAACAGTCCATTGACAGCACTGGTCTCAAGCAGTGACTCTTTGTCTGGTCTGATAATCCACCGGCGTTTAGAAACCATGCACCTGCAACAGAAGTACACAACCATTCATCATATGTATTTCTGGCTTGACATAAAACTCATGCTAACATCCGCATACACTGAAGTAACCACTACTATCACCACCATATATACACAGTACGATCTAGCAGACTTTACTGTGAACTTGTCCTGACTCAAAATGCATCAGAAAGCACATGGATATCTAGATTTGAAAACTAATTCAATGTTGACCTGCAAAGCTCTCAGTAGCTGCAAGGGTTTTAGCTGTTGTTTAAAAAAATAACTGCACAATTTCTCTGGGAACTTGCTTTCAAACTTGTGCCACTCCATATCAAGTCAGCCTCTGAATTTTCAGTTCCAACTTATGAAATATATCCTGAGTCCTGACTGTGCAAACAATTAGCAAGAAATTGTGAACATGTCAAGTACATCAATTACTAGAAGAACAAAGGGTAGCTGTGGCATTTTTTATTTTATTCTGAAAAATTTACAAGCACCACTCATTATCACAAACAAAAGCAATGTGAAATAAAGTACTACATGACAATAAACTGCCAGTACCTGAAAAGGACAGATTATTTGTTACAACAATGTGGTTCTATAACTCAGCACAATATCAGTTTTCCTAACTGCTGTTTCTTCCACTGAATATTGTCATTTCATTATGTAACATTAGCGACCCATAATGTCATGTACATGTTCATGGATTTTTAGTCCGAATAAAATAATATCTGTGACCGATTCATAATGCCACACCACAACTGTGTCAAAGAAAAATAAGCACACTGTATTATCAGCTACGTCTGTTTATTAAAAAAAATTTCAAAATGAATTGAAGGCAGTTTGCGTTCAGATTGAGTGCAATGTCCACATACCTTGAGTTGGTCCTCTCGAGCGAGGCCGACCTTCTTAAGGAACTGACTAATGTGTTGGCGCTGGTCACCCTGAAGCTGGATCACCTCGCCATACTCAGGATGCTCCACCACAGTACCATTACAAGCAAACTCCTGCAAGCAGTTCACAACCATGCTACAGCAACATAGCGGGGCACAAACATGTTGTACTCTAGCCATCTACAGACGTTCCCATTCTACAAACATACAGTCACCTCTCTATTCCGGAATTATGCCAAAACAACAACTAAATCATAACCAGAGCCTTTGTGAAATTTTGGTAGCTCAATCTGAAGTTAAAAAATGTATAAGCACTGATTTTACTCAACTTACGGTCTCTGTCCAGGGAGAGTTTTAAAGAGAAAATCTGGTAATCCAGAGGGATTACCAGTGTATTAAATTCAGTAATCCATCAACAGATCTATTGTTCCACAAAATAGCAACCTGTGATAACATGTTGGATGGGGCGTCAAGAAAATGTTGTTGGTGAACAAAATTATGTAAAATAAAGTTGTAATCCTAACAGATTCCTGTACCAACAAGTCTAGTAATCTATTATAAAATCTAGGGTGCTTGCACTGCTTGGAATAATGGATTACTGTTAAAACTGAGCCCTGCTGTCTGTGCAGTGTGTCAATATAAACCGAGCTCATTGCCAAGAATTTACATTAATTTGAATTGAATTTATACCTGTAGTTAGTTATATGTATATTTATCATACCATGCCACTTACAAACATGTAAGAAGCTGTTGTTGTGAAAACACCCCACCCCCCCAACTTAGGTTCACTAACCGCCAGGTTAGTAACAGGGCACAAAATAAATCTAAAAATTGCATAGCAATTGTGGCTATGCAAAATGAGTTTTGCATAGCATTTTTGTATAGCAGATTACTTATGATTTGGGGAGTTATGAAAACAACACAATTTCATGATTTTGCACTTTTGTACATCCATGCGTGTGGTCAACGATGCCTTGGCTTTGATGTGGTTACAATGTTGACGACGACCATAATGCAAATAGTTTGGGAATTGAGACAGCGCGCTGGTCCCAGGCACTAATAACTAGAGCAATACACTCGGTTGGTGGTGGCATAAAACTACTTCGCGATGCTTTTTTAATTAATGGGATTTTATATGTGGAAAAGGCGTTGTTATCGGGAGGTTTTGATGCCATAAAATCGCATATCGGGAATTGAACGTGACATAGGGAGCCTCCTGCCAAAATTGGGAGAGTTGGCATCTTTGTTACAAATAAAATAATAATTTATACTTTTTTCTTCAGAAAACACATCCAGCGGCAGTGTGTTAAAATGTTGCCTGAAATATTCAAAATGCGCACCGGAAAACACGATTTCTTCCAAGACCAAGTTATCTCCCTCCTTGCCACTATTAATTTCTACGGTAAACAGTTGTAGTGAGCAACCGCAGATTTCGCAACAGATTACAGACTCCGGCGGCAGTTACCATGATGCTTAATCAGGAACACTGATCATCGTCAAATTTATTGTTGCGACTGCAAATGCCTGTGATTTCGACTGGTGTACAACGTACCGGAATATTTCAAAAAAATGCGATGCGATACCGCTTATTTCGTGCCCTGAATAAGTATGGCAAACTGACAGTCCTGAGTTGTTGGCAGTAGCATGTCACCTTGTATCACTAATCAAACAAGAAACTGACTTGTGTAGATGAGTGGCTGGATAATTCAGGTATGTTTAGTGGGTTCAGCACACACGAAACAGGTCGTCATAGACAAGTTACTGGACAACTTGGGTCTTAAATTACAAGCTTAACTCCCTGTTTACAATTCAGACAAATTAAACTGCATATGAATAATTTACAAGTCACAAATTAAAACTGGTAGTGGATATCACAAAAAAAAGCCTGCTAAAAACCATACCTTTTTGCACGCCTTCACAATTTTCTTGAGGTCATAATCAGGGCGAATGCCCTGCACTGTAGTCAATGTCTTTCGGCCGTTCCGTTGCTGAATTCTTATATGTATGTGGCCGTCCTGGCTACCACCACCTTCATTGTCATCAGCGAAAGGATCTGAAAAAAAGCAACACCATCTGGTGAATACTACAACATAAATTCTTCAAGGGCATTTCGCAGTACAGTTTGGATTTTGTATGCCACTTCACAGAACGATGTCAAACAAAGCATGTGGTGTCAAATTTCTACATGTGTAGTTGAGGGTGCATTTGTATGGAAATTTGTCAATTCTATGATCGATCATTGGTTTACCAAACCGATATATGATTGATGAATGATCTGACGCAGACAAGGCTGCCAAGAGAATGCACCGGCATGCGTTGTTATCCCCACAGTTAGGTATGTTACAATCCGCTTGGTGCGCTGCTTAAAATTTGTCTATTGAGAATTGACCCAGAATGTGTGACCTCCATCTTTGTTTTTGATGGTCTTGCATATGCATATTATAACATTATGCAAATGAACGTGTGACCTTAAATGTTACAAATATCAACCAATGAAAGACTGACGAATCATATGGAATTTTCGCGGGGCGTCCCAGAGCAACTTTGACCGACGTAAGTAGGTGTTTACTTTTACCTTGTGAATAGTGGTTAAAATTAAGGATAAATATTCATCGAACAACTTTAGCATGTCAATAAATAAAATCTTAAGTATTTCAGCTTTATAATGATGTGTGTGTTACGATTGTGGGTTTGTTCGGACGAGTACAGCGTCGTTCGGGAAATTAGCTATGCGCGCGCTGTTTATCGTTCAAAAGTGCGTTTGCGTCGAGTTTAATCGCGGCGCGGCCGCTGGTTCCTGGGGGAGCGGTGCCGGTGCGAGATGGGCGCACGTCATGTAAATTACTAAATACTTTGTACTAACAACCTTAATATTATTATAGGCTTATTGTGAGCAAGTAATTCAAGTTTATGCTTGTTCAGCATTAGCAAATTAAGTTAGTTTTTAGTAGATTTTCAACTGTTAGCGCTCAGACTGGGAACGTAGGCTGTAACGCTCAGTTCTAGTAATTTAGGTCAAGTCGTTTTGCGCAATTCAAAATCCACGCAATCGAAGTGTTTGTAACCAACTGCTGTTAGATTTAGTGGGAACAAGTAATTATAGATATATCAATGTTGGGTGATATCAATAATCATTTAAGATAGCTCATGTTAAAATGTTATATTTTTACAATTTAAAAGTTGCATTCGTAACTTCCGGTTTATGCGTAAGCAAGGCGCAATTTTGAATGGGTCTGACGTCGTGATATTTCAGTATTTAAATCCACGCCATCTGCGCTTTTATAATTGTGCTAACAATTTTGCATGCAAACAATCAATCAAACATCTGTTATTTTTTGTGTCCTTCCCTTATATCATGTTTGATACAGAAATAAATGAAGTAAATGAGAGTTTTGTTAAGCAATTGTTTGAACTTTTTTATATATACTTTTTTATTATTTCTACACGTACTTTTAATGCACAACGTATAATGTGTGTGCGTGTGTGTGTATATATATATATATTCTTTATTTCATGTTCTAGAATTCCACAATACATTTGAAGAATAAAAGGATAACACACGCCAGAAGACAGACAAGGCTGACAAAGACAATATGAAAATGTTGAATATGTACACCGAGTCCAGTGTCCAGTTAACATTCACACATTACACATGCACAGATTTATGAAACAGTGATCCCTGAATATGTGTACACTTATTCGACAGTATCATGTGAATATTATAAACATTACTTGAAAAGCATGACATTAAATTATGAGACTTTGAAATATGAACATTTCTGCACTGCTCTGTGAACACTGACACATACACTGGGACGGAGTTAAGAAACATTAAACTGTGAATATTGTTGTGCTGAGCCTTCAGTGTACTATGTGGTCTTCCGCATAGTTCCATTTAAAAGTGTAGTGAAGTCGAGACTAGTTCTTGTACTGCAGCATTGCTTTGTGTGTTGTCCTTTTCCATGTCTCTTTATCAGCTACTGTGAACAATATATAAACATCACTTCATGTTGAAGTGCAGGACATTATTTCATTAAACAATGACATCGATGTGCAGAACCTGTAGTGTACGTGAATCAGTTTTGACACAGTTAACTATAAATATTGTTGCATTATGCATGCAGAACATTTCAAAGCTTCTCTCAATGTATAATAAATTGTGTTATTTTTATGAAATGACAGTAGTTTTTTTTTAGATTCTATGAATTTTCAAGCTTCACGTGTCACTTAATTATACATAGTTAGGCCATTAATACCTGTAGTTATGCAAATGTCACATTACAATAAATTATGTCATCAAAACATCATACTGTAGTAATGTAAATTATGTACATCATTTCTTAACATGTCTAAGTAAATTTACAAAGACCACTGCCATGCACAATTATTTATGGCTGAAATAGTTAATTTATCAACATAAATCGGTCAAAGGTCAATGGAGGTAAAATAATCAGGTCACTAGGGTAAATATTATGGTCAACATTTACAGCCTCTATTGACTTAATAGCATCCTAATCCATACTTAATAAAAAATAAATAAGCCATTAAGACCCGTAAATAGGTCAAAGGTCAAGTTGTGATAAACTTGGTCAATAATGGGTATTAAGGTCAATGTGTACATAAATTCTCCCTTAAAACCCTAGCTGATCCCACCAGTCATGCACAATTACTTAATTAGGCCATTTTTCAACATAAATAGGTCGTTTTTCAACATAAATAGGTCATTGTATGTCAATGTCAAATAAGTAGGTCAATGCAAGGTCACGTCAAGGTCAACATTTTAGGGTCTCTAACTTTTTATTCCACCTCAATATCTTCTTTAGTACACATTACGCCATGTTCCCCTGCATTCAGTGGCAGCACAGCCACCAAACAGAAAGGTCACAAGAAATGGACTCAATTCCATAAGACAAAATAGACCCTTTTTTGGAAGACAAAAAGTGGAATAACTTCGCAAATAATAAAGATATTGAAAAAATTCAAAAAGGATGATAAACCGCATAACATACTTTATCAGACAGAAGTGTTTAAATGATTATAAAACAATTTTGAATTTTTTTGTAATATACCTACCACAGTAGTGCTTGGTAACCACTGAGGATGGTGCATGGGTGTCAGATGTTTCGGACCTCAAGTGTTCTATTTCATATCTGCCCTTTGGTTACATAAAGCAGTGCAGTAAGGTGGAATTAACGTTTTGGGACAAATAAAACAAGGTAAGAATAAAACATAAAGCAGTAATAATAAGATTACCGATCGATTAGTTCATGAGAAATGCGCATAATTTTATTTATTTAAAAAATGCCATCACAAACCGACAAAGTCCTAAATTTCAAACTGTTATTGCTCGAAAATTACTGGAGCTAAAATATCCACATGTGCTACATGCTTATCTTACCAAGGGTTTTCACCAGCGAGGCCTTTCACCATACCGATTCGAGTTCACATCGTCATAGAATTACCCTGTTGGCTCTGGACTATTGTAGACACGTGGTGAATGGTACCCGTTTCCATGGTTTGGACAGCATCGCCAATTTTTCTTTTCTAACTACGTTTTATTGTCTTTGGTCGGGTTTGTAAAATACAAATAATGTGCAGATTCACTTCGAAACCATGACGCCATTTTGTTGTTTCGACCCGTGCCGTGGTGTAACTGCGAGGCACATATTCACCCAATATTATTCCTGGTAAAACCATCATAATCCTTTACTTACCGCGAGACTGAAGGTTCTGGATTGTAGTATCGGTCATACAGAAAAACTAAGTCCTTTACAACCAAAGAAGAGTTAAAATATTCACGTAAATACGACAAATGATACTGATTCCGCTACCAAGAACCTAAAATGCGTCGCCGAACTCTGAAATGACGTCACTGTGGCGTCATGAAATGTTACAAATCTTTGTGCTCCATAGTAACAAATATATATTAGTTATCTAATTATTAAAAATGTTTAATGCAATACATGCTTAATTTTTTAGCGTAGGTAAATTAAACATATTGGATAAAGTTGTCTAAAATTCCCACCATGCTTGGCGTCATGGACCCCCGGATGTACGGTTGGATCTGCTAAGAATGTAGAGTATGAACGTTGTTTTGTTTCAATTAAATTAAATGTAAACTTAGCAGGGTGAAAGAATACGTTTTTGGGTAAGATATGTTATGCTTTAAAATTTTCTTACCAGGTCATTCTGATCGATCGCCCGAACATAGTTTGATGGCGATAAGAAAATCAGTAGTGTGTAGTCTTTTCCAGGCGATATCACGTCAGACTGTTGAAATGAAATCTCACGTCACTGGCTGACGTTAATGACGCTAGGCGTGGTATATAGATCCATACGCTTTGATGGCAGTTCTTGGAACAGTTTCACGTTTGACATAACAGTTGGCTGCAAGAATGAGGTGATCTTTAATGTAGTACGCTGCTGGGGTACTGGTCATAACGGCGACAAGTCGAGTCAAAACGGCGACACACTGGTCAAAACGGCGACAAATATTGTTCAAAATAGACAGATATTGCCACCGTATGTATGGCAGGGTAATGGTCAGAACGGCGACAAACCAAAACGGCGACACAAATAAATAATCATGTATAAGCGTCACGTACTCATGTCGCTCATTAGTCAAAAATATAATTAAAACACAAATAATGTGTTACAATTCCTGCATATTGATTATCATCATAACACACACAAAAACAACAAGCACTAGAATGAAGTTTACAAAACTTCAGCGCATTACGTTATGCGCAAGTGTGCTGATGTCCAAAGCATCGCCTCGTACAATGGGCAGGTGTGAATAACAAACATTGCTGCACAATTGCAAGCGTGACTCGGACTTATATTTTATGAAAAACTATATCAAAGAACCTATATGCAGATGGCTTTGTGGTGTTCAAAAACAATACTGATATAGACATTTTTATTTCCAATAGTAATACCCACAACATATAATATTAATAGAATATTATAATATTTATGCAATTCATTAACCGTTGTGTACAATTACCATCTTCATTTATCTGGTTTGTTGCCGTTCTGTTTTCGCCATATTTGTCGTCGTTTTGACTTGTTGCTGTTTTGGATCTGTCGCCATTTCAACATTTCTCCATTCTGACCTGTATCACGCTGCTGTATGCAGTTTATGCGGGTTGTTATAAAAAGGGGTATCCATAAAAAGGCTGTTGCTATAGTATAGGTCCGGACCCGGATGTAGTGCAAAACTACTATAGGTCCGTCACTTCATGTGCGCATGCGCAATAAGAACCTGCTGGTAAAAAATAGCAGCAGCTAAAGTTCACTGCCAGACAACGTATGAATCGGCTATGGACAGGGTAATTCGGCACTAAAATGTCATTGCAATACTAACTGCTGCACATCTCACATAGGCGATAATTAGGCCTGTGTATTGGTCTTTGAAAGGTCGAGGCATGTTTATTGCCGTATTAGAACGTCACTGTTGTCAATTATATATATAGATATATATTTGTATATATACGTTCCAGTGCCGTTATGTATAAAACCATACTCATTGTCAGTCATCAAAGTATGAAGATATAACTGCCTGCGTAAACTTCTTCTTCCGTGTACTAGTCAACCCTCTCTTCAAGGCTTACAGACTTGGTGTGTGTGCACACGTGCTAAAGTGCTGTAAGAGAAAGTAATAAACTGTTTGGAAGAAAGGGAAAAGATGATAGTATACGTGTAGAACTGCAATTTGAGGAGAGGAAAAGTTGATAGCATGAAAACTGCAATATCAGTTAATGTTGCAAGCTGGAGTTCTTCTGTCTGAAAATCTCCAAACTTGGCACTGTAGCTGCGTTGGCTGGCAGGTTATTCCAACTGGCTATTGTACGGGGTAAAAAGTTATACTGGATGAATTGCTTAGTGATTAGAGGGAGTTGAAAAGCTTCAGAATGCGTTTGTTGAGAGGGTCTCACTAGGGTTATAAGTTGGGGGAAGAGGTCCAGGGCAACTATGCCATGCAATGTCTTAAAAACTAAAGATGTCTCAGCAGGGGGTCCCGCTTGTGTCCATGGCAAATATTAAGGTAAAGGACAACGTACACAGGCCTACATCGGAACTAGTATCAATCAGGGCTGGGGTCAATTCCAAAGGAATTGGAATTAATCAATTCCAAGTCCAAATCCGGAATTGGAGCGGAATTGGAATTGAAAGATTTTGAATGAGAGGAATTGGAATTGAAAAATTTTGAACAAAAGGAATTTAAATTGAATGGAAAGGAATTGAGCATCTGATTTTTTTGTGACATCAACCAATATTTTTCTAGCCTGTTGTAGGTGGCTATGTGTATAATAATGCTATCAACTCATGCATTGAGGATCTGAAAACTGAAATCCTGTCATTCATGCCAGTATCTTATGATTTCTTTATGTTGCCACTTGCCAGCGGGTTAATGAAGGGTTCCAGATTGGCTTTAATAGAAACATCAAAGATATTTTCAACTGTTTACAGACCTGGGAAATTAGCCCTTTTACACCCATGAAAAGACACTTATTGGCAGGCTACAGCCATGTGGTTAATCAGAGATCAATGACTACTGACCAACACTACAAAGCATAGGCAAGCTAGCTGTAGCCAAATGTGTGAAAATGGTTTCCCACTTGCCAGATCGCTGCTGCTTAAGTGACTGTCGATTTGAACAATTAATGATGATTCGCTGCAACAATGCTCGGTAGTTAATTTGTGATGCCAGAATTAGAGACTAGTTTAGAATTATAGTTTTTGTTATAAATGATATGCTGTAAATGTAATGGAGTTGGATACAGTGTTTTACTTCAATAAAATTACTCTAAATAATTGTTGTGGATTGCTCATTTCTATGTAACTTAATTACCATGTATGAATGTACATTACACATGTATGATAGTCATAATGATTATGCAAAGAATAATGACATGCTACATGCACATTTCATTGTTGACTTTTGTCGTTATGTGGAATTGGAGCGGGAATTGGAATTGAAAGATTTTGAAAGGAATTGGAATTACTAAAAAGAATTGGGGAAAAAAGGAATTGGAATTGAATGAAAAGGAATTGCAAGGAATTGGAGCGGAATTGGAATTGATTGAAAGGAATTGATCCCAGCCCTGGTATCAATGTCGGAACTAGTATCAATGTAGCAGCTGGCTAATATTAACCCTTCTGTAAAAAGAACAACACATGACCTAGCTGTGGTTTTCAATTAATGTTGTATCATTACTTTGTCAAATTTGAGCGTATCGTATAATATTCTGGTGTTTAGCACCTGGTTTATTAATGATTTGTTAACTGTCTGCATGTGCACATTATATGCTGCCAGGAATACACCACACACACACACACACACACACACACACACACACACACACACACACACACACACACACACACACACACACACACACACACACACACACACACACACACACACACACACTTACTGCACATACAAAAAGCGGAAAGAGTGCCGGACCAGTAACTGTACAGTTTTGCTTATGAGTCCGGAGCGCTAGCCACTTCGTATAAAAAATGCAAGTTGTTTTTAATTAGTGTCGATGCGCAAACATAATTCTAACTCCCGATTATCGTGGACATGTCTTATGTGGTAACTGGTCAAGTCGTAGGCAAATTGTTTGCTCGCCTTTCAATGAAGGCCAGGATCCATGCCGCAAAAACATACCTGTTCAAGCCAATTTGGAAACTTGTAAAAATTCAATATTAAAACGGAGATGATGGCAACACCAACTTTCTTTCTTCTAGTTCTACAAAATAAAACATAACCTCCTGAACATATCTATGCCACAACATTCCATTGTCCCTTGCACCCTTTCTCGAAAAAGCAATCTTGACAAATACATATCATGTTCATTCTATCCCATAGTTATAAGAACCTTTAATTTACTCCCACTGAAATAACAAAAGCCCTTTCAAACTATATAAAACTGACTCCAATTCATCCCTTTCAGTTGGCTGTGCTCAACCAGCCCAACTCGATGAACTCAACCGACATGGGGGGTCTGATTTTAGCCACACATGCCATGTATATATTATTTTCATCATTTCTTTTAAAATACATTTTTTCATTTAATTGATTTATATGATGTGCCATAGCGGACAAAAAACCAAACCATAACCTGTCAAGTTCTGCATGAACTGTTGAGTTATGCAAGAACCGCTGAGTTCTGGCTGCGAGAACCGTCCAGTTCTGCAAGATCAATCGAGTCTGGTTACTGCTGAAAATAGCATTGTATGATGTGCAATGAAGTAATGTTGCGAAAAGCATAGTACAATATACTACCCACATAAAAGTGGCTAAACATTGATTTGGAAACCCAGAAACAATAATATCCAAGACATTGGTTAGGCAATCCAAGAACCAGATTATTGAGGAACGTACATTAAAAAAATTTGTTTTTATTACAGGCTCACAATTTATTCTGCAGACTCCAATATATGAGCAGCGTGGTAGTCCAGTGGACCGATTTCTCATGAAAGTCGATGCCTGAAATTACACACGATTACTGTGATTACTTTCCAACTCTGATGTATAATAGATATAGATATTTTGTATATGTAAAGTTACCTTATGATAACCATGTACAAATATAAATTACATATGATCTTTTTTGTCATCTAATTTCTTGAAAATTTTGACATATAACAAGAAGTTTTCTTAACATGATCATAAAAGACCGATGAATGTACTCTCAATCAATTATTTTGAGCACATTTCTTCTACTTCTTTGTGAATTTATACAGATAGTTTGTAACAGAATACTTACGTAATGAGGTAACTGGTTAAATTAGTTTATAATCAGCCCCAATGGGGTGTGTATGTGTGCCAAGTCAAGTCAGCTCTGTAACTAGTTGGCCCACTACTGACTTGGTAAACATCAAGAAAAGTGCGGTAAAATGATAATAATGTGTGTTAGATTTGCTCAATGTGAATGCATATGATGCCTTTTTTATGGTGTTCTTGAACTAAAATGAATGGAGATTGAACCATATTGCTAAAGCTTCACACAGCAGCAAGGCGATTCATATTCCAGTTCTCTCTGTATAGAAGTCCAGCGTTCCTCTACTGTGCTAGCCTGTACCAACATGTCTGTCTAAAGTTTACCATTGGTTATAATTAGTTTAACGTGCACAGCGATGATTTTGATCATAATTTTGATAATGTTCTGTCGTAAAACAGTTTCTTTCCCACATATTTTTGTAGTGTGGGGTTAAAAAATGTACCAAGGTAGAAGATAACTAATTGCCTTGTTTTTAGGATGTAGGATGATGAAATAGACCATTTAAAATCCTATGTTGCGCCTGTCACACTAATGAATCCATGTGTCCTACAAGATTCTCCACAATGATAACTCTATTTTGGCTTGTACAGATGTATTGTGATGGTAGTAACCAAACAGAAAAAGAAATGTTAGGTTTTTTATTGAAACTGTCAAATGTGGTTTCCCTTTTCTCAAATTCCTTTGGAAATGGAAATATTTATTTTGGCAGAACGACAGAAACCTGTGTATGTTATACACCTCACACTAAATTCAGCATACTTCTCCTGAGGGTCGAGGCACTGATTGCTATAGATTCAACTCTACCGGTACAAACCCCTGTTAATTGTGATTACCATAACTGTTAGGTACTGTACGGTTTTATCTGGCATCGATCAGTGATATACAAGCACCTGTTAATGACGTGGGCATGTGTGGCAAATCAACTGTTACTAAAAATTACGTCAATTTCTCAGTATGTGATTAAATTCTGTCCGACACATTGTTCGCTACAGTCAGCATTTTGCTAGTTTTTGTAACAAGATGTATCAATACCTGAACCTCTGACTCCATAAAAATGGGATGATAATACATATGTACACATGAAGAATATTGAACATTTCATATGACTTGTTCACTGGTGGTTGATGCCAAATTTATACGTTTCAAGGAGATATAGCATCATAGACTTCAACTTCTGAATAATAGTTAACTATTTTTTTTTAAATGACTAGTACTGTGGTAGGCATATAATATATAGCACTAGTTATGAGTGCTATGAACAAAGTGTTATCAATCTAAATTTCAGAGCTTACCATAAAATTAACCTACTCCTAAAACTGACATAGTCTAGGATATTATAGTAGAAATAAAACAAATGCAAGAGAGAGAATTGTCAACACCCTACTCTTTGCTTAGTTGAGAAGCTCTGAGCACTAATTCTACAGCAACAGGCTCACTGTTACTGATAAATATGGTTTTAAAACTACCCCTAGGCTACCATCCCGAAACTGACTCCACCCTTCCTAGGTCATGACCTCATGATGGTTCATTTTTAACTGTGTGGTTATCAGTTTATGACAGTCACGCCATGTAAACGCATAGCACTGAGTGTGTAATATCTTAGTACAGATCAGATTGGGTATTAAGATCAACAACATGTTAAATAGAGTGCACTTAATTGTGAATGTGGCTGAAAAAAGGAAGTGGTATGGCACTTATTCATAATTCTGTCACGCAGTGTGACTTTCTGGTCTGATCTTTACACAAAGTATAACTGATCAGTCATAAATGAATGGCTCGGGGTCGGCATTTATTCTACAGAAACACTTATGTCTGGTTTTTAGTTGAGGTGTGTTAGTTCTTAGTTGAGGTGTGCAGTAAGTCTTGAATAACTGTCTTGTCCTCACCTCACCTATCCCTTGTGTGCCTAGTGGCCCACAATGCTGCCCAGCCATGTCTTTGATCACCTGTTTGGCTTTACTCCACAACTTACATCCCAGTTCTTGTTTTTCTTCTGTTTTTGCCAGGTTGTCTTTGGGCGACCCACTTTCCATTTGCCTTCAGGTATTGGACACATGTTATGTCAACCAGCATGATTGTTAAAAGATGCTTCAGTTGTGTCTCTTTGTTTCACACTAACTTTAATTGGGAGTAACTATAGTAAGGGAAGAAATCCTATAGCACCATAGTCTGGATTGTTTAATACTTATTTTGGACAGGTCTGTGCAGAACCTATCCAGTAATATTGCTCAAAACAGAACTATTAAACCCATTTCATGCCAACTACAATTCTGGTTGTACTTTTCTTGTTATAATAGACATGAATGCTGGATCTGTTTGTTTGAAATGGGTTAGTACTACATGTCAGTCAGGTATTTTTATTTATTACAGCACAATTTTGCATAATAGATTTAAAGATATTACCATCATTATGTGACTTTATTTATGCATTTTCATTGTGGTTTTGCACTACCAAAATTAAAAATCTGACAGTGGAATTGAAACAAATTTGTTGTTTGTAGTAAGCTATTTTGATTTCAAGTTACGTTCACATCAACTGATTCCGATATTGAAATCGCCCCAGATCTTGATTTTTTAGGCCATGTGCATTTTTAATGTAATGATCTGGAGCTGGCCATCTGCCTCAGATTTCTGTTGTTAATCATCAATGACTTATGTTGTAGCCTTGCAGGTGAACTTACAACACAAGTGTCACATGATGTTTCTTTCTTATCGGCTGCCATCAATCTTTCAGGCTAATTAGGTAAGTTCACATTATGATGTCTGCACACGTTAGTCATGCTGTCAGTTTCTTTGATAAAAGGAGAAAAAAATTAGTCAAAAATACATTGTGTAAATTATTTAAGGAATTATAAATTAATAATGTTGCTCTTGATTGACAATGTGAAGCATTGCATGCTGGTGGTTCTTAGTTGTTTTTTTTTACCTTTGATTTAAAAACATGATTGTGAAAGCATCACAGTGATAGCATAGCGTGGGGTGTTGCGTGGTGTAGGGTAGCATAGCGTGGGGTAGGGTAGCATAGCGTGGGGTAGGGTAGCACAGTGTGGAGTAGCATAGCAGTTAGAACGTCGGCCTCTCAATCAAGAGAACCGGGTTCGAATCATTTTGCTGCCGTTTAAAAACTTTGGCAATTACGTTCAATCCACCTTGCCACAGTTCACTCAGCTGTAAATGAGTACTTGGCTACAGACAGTGACAGATATGTGAACGAATAGTCTCCGTGCAATAATTGCAGCTTGGCTGAATGCTTCCCAGAGAAGTTGAAATGGCGTTGGAATGAACAGGTCTGCCTGGGTTGAAATGTAAAGTGCTTTGAACAGTCCTAAGGACTGGATACTGCGCTATATAAGAATTTACCTTTACAACCTGATTATGAAAACGTCACGTCTTTATCACATAAAAAATCATATTATCCTTATCACGAAAACCTCACAACCTGATCACAAAAACATCACAACGTTGTTACGAAAACATCACAACCTGATAATGGAAACATCACATTGAAACATCAGAACGGTCACAACCTGGTCTTGAAAACATCACTCCCTGTCCCTGATCACAGAAACATCACAACCTTATCATGGAAACATCACTACCTGATCACGAAAGCATCAGAATGTCACAACCTGACAGTTTAATTTATTCAACTGAAATAATTGCTATTAATTTAAACAGCTTATTGTGTAGGCCAGCAGGCGTCTAGGTTTAAACTATGATATTCTTACATGATTAGTGATTTATTGAGCCAGAATTTCTGTTTAGGCGAGATCTATGTCTGTATATATTTTTGGCAAGATTTGTATATAACAGCACATGGACCCACACACATATACCAGTATTTAGATTGTTGTATGCGATTTGTTATTGACTGGTCTAGACTGTAGTGTGCTTTGTGGCTGCTTGCGTTGGCTGACCTAGATAACCAGAGTCAGCCGGCTGGTCTATGCAGCCATGTTGAATGGGAGAGCTATGTTGTAATGGAGTGTTTGTCGTTGCTGTCATCACATTAACATACACAGCTGCCAGGCTATGCCAAGCTGTCTAGGTAGACTGTGAGGTCACAATGTCCAGTCTGACAATGGGGATGTGTGTACATGTAACGTGTATGTGACATTGTGAGCATGCGTGTCTGTAAATATGTTTACAAAGCAGTCCTGTTGCTGCACTGAGCCACTGATCCAGACACTTGATTGGCAAGTTCTGGAAGATTCTGGCTTGTGTACAACACTCCGTGGGCCACCTCACTCACAGCATGGCTGCAAGTTCATGAATACTGCATCTGCCATTGTGTAGAAAATTCCTTTACCTTAGAAAGATCTAGTCACACCACGCATGACTGGCCACAGTAAGGGTTTGCCATATATGGAAAATATGTGTGGTGGCAGACACACAAAGCACATCATAACCATGGCAACCATCCATGACAATCACTTTATGACATAGGAGCAATATCTCTAACTGCAAATGGCACTAGAAAAATTGTTTTGCACAATCAAGAGCACCATTTTGCAGGTGCATCTTCATTTTGGCACCGATCCGGTTCATGGATGATTAACGAATGGATGAAGTAATGTTGGAGGTGACCAAATGTACGCCCGTATGTCCACAATGATAAACTCTTCTAGGACTTGTACTGGTTGTAATTGTTCGACTGCCAGCAGACTAGGGTTGCTTCAACATTCAAGTTCTTTGCCACTATAGATGTGCATAAACTTTTTATGTGATATACACTATAACTAATTTGGAGATATTATGATGCAAATATATTAATATATTAAGAATTGCTGTTTTCTTGATGAAAACACTGACATACTGTAGCAGAACCTGGTTCACTCAAATTTGAGTGACTTGGATACATGCCATAATTTGAAGTGTGGGCTTGGTCCAGGAAGTGCTGTTCTATTGTATGAATTTGATAGTAGCATACGAGTAATGACTGTGTGGTGAATCAGTACCGCTTTCACTTGTGAACATAATGAAAGGAATGTGTGCTGAACGTACTAGGCAAAGTTACTAAATCATTCTACAAGAAGATTCCCTTGTAGTTGAAGACATGGATTGATCGTTGTGATTAAAAGACACAGTTAATGATTGTAAAGTGTAATTGATTTTAATCCTCATGTGCAAGTAGGTTGGTATTATGATTGGTTAGTAGTATAGCAAGACATTTTCATTACGTTTTTCTGCATGCTGTGTTCATTGTATTACCTGCTACATTGTGTGATGGATGACTTGCTGTGGTTAGGCTTTGACACAAACATTCGCTGACATGCTTTAAGGTGTACATTATGACGTAATAGTGGGTTGACCATGAAAGCATTTGATACAATTACATGATTAAATATTGCTGGTGTGTCCAGATGCGATAACATCAAGTGGCACTGTTTGTTTGCTTGTAGTGAATCAACAGATGAGATGCCAGGCTGTGGGCAGCTGTCAACATGAAGCAGAAGCATCAGGCAGCTGCAAAGAAACACGAGCCAGTGGTCAGTGTGGCCCGCACTACCCGCAGCCAAGGTCTGGTCAATTCAAACAGTAGAGCATCAGTGATAGCTCGCGGTGGCGGTCATGGCAAGCATGGCAATGATGCAGGCAAAGTCAAGTTTCAGATCAAGTCCAGGCGGTCGCTGGCATTAGTGCAGTATAGCGATGAGGACGAATCCAATTCAAGCGAGTTGGAGGAACCACCCTCACCACCAATGCCACCACAACCTGAGCTAAAAGACAGGGGTGCCGTGAGCAGCAGTACATGTGGGCAACAGAAAGAAACTCGGGAGAAACCGGTTCTGTCGAGATCACAAGAAATTGCAGAAGGCAAGAATGCAGTGGAGTCTCGCATGTGTACAAGTGATGTCGATAAAGTGAAGGACACTGCCCCTGCTCGAGAAGTGAAATGCAACAGAACCATGATGGAGGGAGGCCATAGTGATTCGGCTCGGCTCGGTGACAGTGATAGGGGTGACAAGACCAACAGGACAGCCATGGAAATGAACGATAGCTCGAATTCGAGACACAGCAGCCATGGTGAGGCGTCTCAGCTCGATGACAGTGGTAGGGGTGATGAAACCAACAGAACAGTCGGGGACACAAACGATGGCTCGAAGTCGAGACACAGCAGCCATGGTGAGATGTCTCGGCTCGATGACAGTGGTAGGGGTGATGAAACCAACAGGACAGTCGGGGACACAAACGATGGCTCGAAGTCGAGACACAGCAGCCATGGTGAGACGTCTCGGCTCGATGACAGTGGTAGGGGTGGCAAGACCAACAGGACAGTCGGGGACACAAATGATGGCTCGAAGTTGAGACACAGTAAACGGCTACCAAAGGGGCAACGGTCGGCTGAAGAGAGCCACACTCAGGAACTGCGCGAAAGTGGCAATGACAGGTCATGGAAGAGGGGCGACAGTGTGCGTCATCAAGGTGATAGTGCGCATCATCATGGTGACAGTGCGCATCATCGTGGTGACAGTGCGCATCATCGTGGTGGTAGAGACAGGGTGCAAGACAGTGACAAGGGGCAAAGCCATGAGAGAGTACACAAGTGTGAGACAGGTGAACAAAGAGACAAAACATTGCACCAAACTGACAAAAAAGGACACCACAGCGATGACAAGAAGGAGCACAACACTGACAGAAAGATACACCAAACTGACAAAAAGGTGCAGCATCAGAACGATAAGAAGCTACATCAAAGTGAGAAGCTGTCACATGCGAGTGTGAAGGTGAAGCAACATGCTAAGACTAAAGCAATAGATGGCAGCAGCAGCAGTAGCAGCAGCGACTCTAGTGGCAGCAGCAGTGACAGCAACAGCAGCGGCAGCAGCAGCAGCTCCTCTAGTGGCAGCGAGTCATCTGACAGTGATTCATCAGACAGTACCTCGAGTGACCAGAGCAGCTGCCAGAAAGTGCCAAGGAAGAGCCGCACTAGCAAGGGGACACTGAAGAACAGTGCGCATCGACACAGTCATGTCACTGATGTAGATGTTTGTGAACCAGTGACCTCAGGTGAGCAGCAGAAGTTGCAGTGCAATATAAAGAATCCAGCGAACGCAAGCAGCATGGATGGTGACAGGAAGGCTGATGAGTGTCACGCCAGTGGTGACATCAGTGGTGGTGACAAAGATCACGAGGCTGGTGACGGTCACGTTGGCAGAAGTACGGGTCACAGAATCAATGACGGTCACACTCGCCTTAGTGATGATCTCAAAACTAGCGAAGATCATGTTGTCAACAGTGCTTATCACAAAACTAGCGAAGATCACATTGTCAACAGTGCTGATCACAAAACTAGTGATGATCACATTGTCAACAGTGATGATCACAAAACTAATGATGATCACATCAGTGGTGCTGATCGAAAGACTGCCAATGATCATACATGCACTAGTGCTGAAAGTAAGAATCTTAATGATCACATTGGCAGTAGTTATCACAAGACAATTGATGATCACAAGACAAGCAGTGATCACAAGACAAGCAGTGATCACAAGACAAGCAGTGATCACAAGGAAAGAGGTGATCACAAGACAAGCAGTGATCACAAGACAAGCAGTGATCACAAGACAAGCAGTGATCACAAGGAAAGAGGTGATCGAAAGGAAAGCGGCGATCACAAGGCAAATGATGATCACATGGCAAGTGGTGATCACAATGCATGTGATGATCACATGACAAGTGATGATCACAAGACACGTGATGATCACAAGACAAGTGATGTTCACAAGACAAGTGATGTTCACAAGGCAAGTGATGATCACAAGGCAAGTGATGATGACACTACTTCCATTACCGATCATGAGACTAATGATGATCATGCATGCATTAGGGATGATAACAAAATTAGTCATGATCACATTATTACCAGTGCTGATAAAAAAATTAGGGCCGATCACGATGCAGATGACAAGGCTAGTGACGGTCACATGGTTCACAGTACCAATCATAACACCAGTGACAATCACCATGCCAACATTACTGACATTGTGTCACCAAAGAGCGTGAGTACTCGAAGTCGTTGCAGCAGTGAGGTTGGTGATGGTCTGAATGAACATGTATCTGAGTTTCGTTGTGATAAGTCAAAGGGCGTTGATCGTAGCAGTCGCGGCAGTTCTGTGGTGGGTGAAGATAGCCGGAGTCACACATCAGAACAAGTAGAAGGAGGTACCAAGTCGGATCGGCAGCGTCGCACCTCGAGTGAAAATAGCCGAGACGGTAAGCGCAGTCGCAGCAGTCACCAGCACAATCAGGATCGACGACGTAACAGTCGTGACCGTGACTCACGTCATCGTGAGAGCGATACTGATGGTAGACGTCGCAATCGATGGTCCTCTCTGGATTTTCGCAGCAGGGAACGTCACTACGAGCCTCATCAGTGGAGGCGTCGCTCCCCCAGCACCGGCAGGGATCGATATCGCGACAACAGGAGTCGTCGCCAGCGATCGCGGTCAAGATCAAACGGTTATGGTGACCGCAAATCACGCTATCTGTCACGACGTTCTGATACGGATGTGCGTGATCGCCACCGCAGTCATGAGTCACCAAAACGGGATAAAGCAAAACCTAGCAGTGTGCCTGAGAAGACAAGCTACAGTGTTTGTAACTTGCCTGCCGAGCTGGACAGCATACCCCTGCCACCAACTACTAGCACTACCTCTATTGTGTCATCGAACACCGCCATGACTTCGGTGACAGCAACCGACAGCAACCTCACTGTCAACGTTGACAATGACTCGGACATTGAGAGCGTAGAGATGGAAGATGCTGACGATGTTACCATGTCAAACGATGGAACTGGTGTCATCGAAAAACCACAGGATACTGATTCAGTCCCACCAGCTACACCAAAAAACACAAAAATCACATTCTCTATGACGAAACCAAAAGTGTTGAAAACTCCCCGCGTCCTGAGAGCATTTGACGACGACGACAGTGAGAGACAACCATCCAAGGAACTTCGGAAGCAGGTGCTGCAGGATGCTCTGGACCAACCGGTGCCAGAGCCTGACTCCGTGCAGGGCCGGCTCCATGCAGCCCTGCTCAGCCTGAAAGCTTCCATGGCAAAGAACCGATCTGCAGAGCCACAGCCCAACAAGGTGAGACCTGCGGCCGAGGAGGCAGCACCAGTGAGTAGAAAGACCGACAGCAGCACGAGCAAATTTGTGGCCTTGCCTGAAAAAGATACACAAGACTTGTACAAGGCAACATTTGTTGATTCTTTCACCAGCTTCTCAGAAACAGACATTGCACAGGCAGCCGAAGGGTCTAGCGAAGTAAAGAATGTCAGCGACACCGACAGTCAGACGAGTTTTGTAAGTAGAGTATCATCAGAACACAGTGCCGTGGAAATGTCAAGTAGTGACTTGTCGGTGCCATCGTACAGCCGTGTGAACAGTGACACGGTGTCACCAGAGAAAGCATCTGTGACGGTCATCAGTGACTGTCTCAAAGGTGTTGACATCCAACCTTTTGGCAAGTTCTCGTCCCCAGTTGCTTCGGTGCCACCTCCAGTGGCTCCACCTTCTCAGACAAACATGACCATGACGGCACTGTTGGCTCCAGCCCTGTTGGCTCCTTTGGTCGCTGTTCCACCAGTTGCTAGTCCTCCCTGTGCTGTTACTCCAGTTCCTGTTCCACCAGTTGCTAGTCTTCCAGCTCTTATTCCACCAGTGGCTGTTCCTCCATTTGGTGTTCCGCCAGCTCCGATTACTTTTCTTCCATCTGCTGTTCCTCCTGTCATGCCTCCAACGTTGTCTCCACTTCCCGTTGCTCCAGTTTACCCAGTTGTTCCTCTGGCTCCAGCAGTGTCCATTGCCTCACTACCTGTGCCTGTTGCTCCACCAATGGTGTCTCCTGTAGTTACTCCCGTGGCTGCTCCAGTGTCTGCACCAACTCAAGTGACTTCTCTTTCATCAGTGCTGCCTCTGGCTCCACCAGTGGCTGCTCCAGTGTCTGCACCGACGCAAGTGACTTCTCTTTCATCAGTGCTGCCTCTGGCTCCACCAGTGGCTGCTCCAGTGTCTGCACCGACGCAAGTGACTTCTCTTTCATCAGTGCTGCCTCTGGCTCCACCAGTGGCTGCTCCAGTGTCTGCACCGACGCAAGTGACTTCTCTTTCATCAGTGCTGCCTCTGGCTCCACCAGTGGCTGCTTCAGTGTCGGCTAATGTGCCAGGTGTTGTTGAAGTCGCCAAGAAGCCTCGTCACCGCATATCACGGTGGGGGGGTATGGCCGTAGCCCAGCCGCCTGCTACCTCTGAGCTGTCACTTGTACTGCCGCCAGGTGGCAGCACTGTGCCATTAATATTGTCACCATGTAGCAGCACAGTAGTTCAGCATGTGACATGTGCAGCTACCATGACAAGGCCAGCTGATGACTTGTCAGTGACCGTGACAAAGAGGTCAAAGGACGAGCCAGAGGACAGTGGGAAGATGTACGACCCTTTTGACATGGACGATGACGCAGACGAGCAGGGGGGTGGAAGCGGGGCGATACACTCACAGCAGACTGTTACGGATGGTTCTCCGTCCTGCCCTGTCACCGTCGCTACAGGTGTGGAACATCATCTGTCACGCTGGGGTGACCGGGAGTGTGAGGAGAGAACGGCAGTAGTGCCAGAGAATGTGGAAGTACGTAGTCCAGTGAGACAAACAGCAGTGGATGACTCGCCTGTGTGTTGTAATCCTGTCAGCATGGACATGAAGCCTCGACAGTCACGTTGGGGTGAGCCACTTCCCCAGTTAGGGGACTCGATGGCCCCAAAGATGACGGATGTTGGGAATGGGATAACACAGTCGGCTGGGCCGAATGTGGTGGCCGAGTCAGGTATCTCTCAACCAGCAGTTGCAGACAGTATTGAATGCCAGCAGGACACAACTGTTTGTGATCATGTGACCAGTGGTCAGATGGACAGTGGTGAGTTAGCTGCAGTCACGAGTGTCGATGATGCGTCACTGTCTCAAGTTGACAATGACACTGCGACACCTCTGGCTCTGATACAGAAAGTGACCACGCCTCAACAACATCGCGGGCGCCGGTCTTCAGCGCGGTCGACACTGAGCGAGAACTCTGAAACTGAAGAGAGTCAGCCTCGGCGGCGAAGCAGTCGACTGAGACGGCTCGAAGAGAAGAAAGGGCGTAAGGACGACCCGAAGGAGGATGAGGCGCCCTCTGGTGGAGATCACACCACCAGCGCGGAGGAGTGTCAGGTTGAGTCAGCGGACACGAGGAAGGACAGACCTGTACGAGAATCAGAGAAACGGTCCGGGAAGCGCAAATGTACTGGACGCAGCAGCCGTTGGGAAAAGGAGTCAAAGGTGCCTAAAGAATTGGTTGAGAATACAACCTCTGATGTCGTTAGCATCACACCAACAACAACTGATGCCGTATCAACAACGACACCGTCGGTAATAACAAGTCCTGTCCAGGGCGTCGACATTAACCGACGCGAGCAGGTTCCATCGTTACGACCAGAGAAGGTGAAGTCTCGATGGCGCCGCTGTGCCGAATTGGACGCTGAGGCTCAAGTCAGTAGTTGTGCGACCTCATCAAACTTTGACCCGATGGCACAGTCTGATGTTACGACTACAGCGTCACCTGTTGTCACCAGCGAAGTGGTGTTGTCGACGCTGTTTTCCATCGCAGAAGAACGGCCACTGTCTGTGATCCCAGAGGAACGTTCTCCTGAGAGGGAGTTGTTCAATGTCGTGGAAGACAGTCCTGTGCCAGAGAGGATGGACATACAGAGTCGGTTGGCAGAGTTGGCCAATGCAGTGTCAGTGACTGACCAAGAAATACCGCCACCACCACCACCACCTCCACCATCACAACCACCACAGTATGATGAGATTCAAGACAACTGCTACGTGTCCCTAAGGTAAGACCAACATATTCATCTAAATCTTTGTTATTGTTAATAAATAATAAAAAATATTAACTTAGTAATGGCACTTACTGTGCTGTGCCTGTTGCAGGCATAGGCAATCTTGACCTTCCATTTTACATGATCACGGTTGTCTTCAGGTATTTCTGTTATGCTCTTTCGTAGCCATGAGTAAATTTACATAAAAAAGTAATTTCATATATTCTGATGTATTTCCCTTGTAATCTTAATGACTGCAATAATATCTTCAATGTGAAGATCTCTGCCAGAGTCATTCTACTAGCCATACTGCTAGCTTTTCCTGGATTGATGCATCAACAGACATGCATTGTGACTGTCGTATTGTTGTGTGTGTTCAGCCGTGACCGGTCGAAGGCTCGCAAGCAGGCGCGTAGGATGGTGTGTGACTGCGTGCTGCCCCAGCCTGACGAACTGAAGGGGGGCATGCAGCCATGTGGGGATGACTGCCTCAACAGACTGCTTATGATTGAATGGTAACTTAACTAGCTCAGTTAAGGAATCAGTTTATCAATTTGCCATGTGGTTGGAATAATAAAACTTGAACTACCCGATGTGGAAAACAAACTCGAAAATTCATGATCACTGATATGCACAAAAGACATATTACTTAACTATGTACAGAACACATAGTTAAGTAAAATTTCATACCTTGTGTACTTCAGCGATTTGAATGTTGGCCAAGTCCAAGAAAATACTGACCTATGAAACTCACACATACCACACTACTGTTTTGAAATTCTAATTGAATCAAGTTGCTATGGTTCATATAAATCAGGAGTAGCTGTGTTACTGTGCTTGAAATGTTCCTATCAAGAAATGGTCTGACATGCACTCGCCATGTTTTCAGTGGCTCCCGGTGTCCGTGTGGCGACTACTGCACCAACAAGAGATTCCAGAAAGTACGTACAGTCAGTCAAATAGGGAAGATCCACCTTAAACCATGGGATGTTCATTTTGTTTGTAAATCATCTCAGATGTCAGATGTTGCATTGCTAACAAGTTTGCTTCACGAAGTGTATAAAAAAACACCCATATAGAAATTGTGATGTCTAAGCGGCAATGTTTTATTACTTTGTAATTTTTTTTATTTCTTTTCACATATTTTGTAGTTTTACTTGAATGTGTTGTTTCCTTTCAGACATGTTGATTCACCGTAATGGTTTCAGTTTCAGATAGTTTGTAATTTATATTCAGACATAAAGTCACCATACTGGTTTTACTTTGGGATAACCTGTTATTTTCTTTTAGACGTAGATTTTAACAGCTTTCATAACATGTTTTTTGTATGGTAATAGACTTTGTTTTGACAATTAGATTTATGCACAAACATGTTATTATTACAGCACCATTACATGAGGACACAGATTTGTAAGACAGGTCCAAAAGGCTGGGGACTCAATGCCATGGAAGATATGGACCCGTAAGTACAAGTTGACATTTCAGTTGTCACTGTTTACATCACCTAGATATTCAGGAAATGTGACATTTGCTGTTTGGGAACATCACTTCTTACCATGATTGGTATCACTTTTTTTATTAATGACTGTCATTGAACATTATTTCTCAAGTTGATTTCTCAAAAACTTTTTGTGGAATCATGAGTTGAGGTCAACTATTATGTTGTAGGCCACTGTGGGTCACAGTATGACAAATGTGGTAAAGGACTATGTGTATGTAAAGGTGTAGATGTTGTAAAGGTGTAAAGTCTGGTCGTTTTTGTTGTAAAATCATGTTGTATAACATAAATTATATCCTAACATCTTGACTGCCAAAAATGAGTCACAATTTTTGTAATATAATTTGACCGTTATCTGTTTATGAATATCAACCTTACTATTCAGTACATTTGTTATCTGTTTATGAATATCAACCTTACTATTCAGTACATTTGTTATTTGTTTATAAATATCAGCCTTACTATCCAGTACATTTATTATCTGTTGATAAATATCAGCCTTACTATTCAGTACATTTATTATCTGTTGATAAATATCAACCTTACTATTCAGTACATTTGCAGCTGCCAACAATTTCCAATAGCTGTGGACAAAGTTTTTTATGGTCAGGCATTCAGGGGATCGCATGATTGACATATCATTAAAGGGTCCTCCTCAGTAAATTTTTTTTATTCAAACCTACCTAGAATCCACTACGACATGCTAATTCGTTTGTGCAACTTTTGTGTGTAGTTTTTGTTAACTCATCAGACAAACTATTAAATTATTTAATCCTGGATCCAGCATTTATTGAAGGGAAAATAGAGATGCTAAAATCTCACGAATTTCACCCTTGGTGAAATTTCATAACTATGTCATGTGTTCGGCGAGTCTTGATCAGTCTTGACCCCATAAAAATGTTTACCGTTTTGGATATCCACTATTTTGAGCCGTACCAGATCTAACAACTAAAATCAATTCTTTTGATGATTTGAACAAAAATACACATTTGTTCACACTACACACTACATATTAGGACATCAACGAACCAGATTCACGATAGGCTAAATCAATTGAGGATGGAGTTTTAACACCCATGACATTGCATTTCCTGGGGCATGCATGTAAACATGATATTCGCCTCATTCAAATTGAACATGTAAGGGTCAACATATGTATATATTTTTAATGTGGCTCATTAAGACTCATTTGGGTGGTCAAGATTAAAATATATATAATTTATACTACATAACATTTCACGATATAAAAACAATCAAACTACATTTAAAACAACCCCAGTTTTCTGTACCAACATGATGCTTGCTCGACGGACAGGGGCCAGTTCATCATCGAGTATGTTGGCGAAGTTCTCGAATATGCCGAGTTCAGGGCACGTACAAAGAGATACAGCAAGGTGGACCATTTCTACTTCATGGCGCTCAATGGCAATGAAATCCTTGATGCCGCAAAGAAGGGCAATGCGTCACGCTTCATCAATCATAGTTGCGACCCAAACTGTGAG
Source organism: Lamellibrachia columna (assembly GCA_963662155.1). Lineage (NCBI taxonomy): Eukaryota > Metazoa > Annelida > Polychaeta > Sabellida > Siboglinidae > Lamellibrachia > Lamellibrachia columna. The sequence goes on from OY759271.1 coordinate 45,247,666, forward strand.
ACGCAGAAGGTGAGTCTGTCTTCTGCAGTAAGAGAACCGAGCTTTTTTGCCACTTTCAAGACAGTTTTAAAAACATCTTTTTTCGTGCTACCTTTATGATATTGTAGAAAATAGCAATGACTTTTCAATTACATGGACCATTTATTTATTTAAATAGTTTAACTTATTTGACTTAATTTAACATTGTTAAGGCCTTTGAGCAGGTTTTTACTGGGACACACAGTGCACTATAAATGCCTAACTTTCTATTATTATTAGTAAGAATAGGATTTGTTTACTGTAGATAGTAGAGTTAATAAGTCTTTCGTTACGTACATATTACATGAGGGATTATAACCTGGGAGTCTTAGCAACACATGTTGAGTCCTTGTGTAATGGTGCTCTTTCAGTGGACGATCAATGGACAGCTGCGTGTTGGATTCTTCCCCATACGACACATACCTGCTGGGGAGGAACTCACCTTCGACTATCGCTTTGAAAGATACGGGTAAGTGCTCTGATCATGGGTCATTGTGATGGTTCTGTCGGGTTGTACCAACAAGAGTTCTTGTGTTCGGTGGTTGCAGCAAGAGTTCATATGGTCTGTGGTTGCAGTAAGAGTTCACATGGTCTGTGTGGTTACAGCAAGAGTTCATGTGGGCTGTATGGTTGCAGCAAGAGTTCATGTGGTCTGTGTGGTTGCAGCAAGAGTTTGTGGTATGTGTGGTTGTGTTCATATGGTCTATATGGTTGCAGCAAGAATTAATTTGGTCTGTGTGGTTGCAGCAAGAATTCATGTGGTATGTGTAGTTGTAGCAAGAGTATGTGGTTGCAGCAACAAGAGTTCATGTGGTCTTTTTGGTTGCCGCAAGCGTTCATGTGGTCTGTATGGTTGCAACAAGTGTTCATGTGGTGTGTGTAGTTGCAGTAAGAGTTTATGTGGTCTGGGTAGTTGCAGCAAGTGTTCATATGGTCTGTGTGGTTGCAGCAAGATTTAATTTGGTCTGTGTGGTCGCAGCAAGAAATCATGAGGTATGTGTAGATGCAGCAAGAGTTTATGTGGTTGCAGCAAGAGTTCACATGATCTATCTGGTTGCAGCAAGCATTCATGTGGTCTGTATGGTTGCAACAAGTGTTCATGTGGTCTGTGTGGTTGCAGCAAGGAGGCCCAGAAGTGTTGCTGTGGTGCGTCCAACTGCCGTGGCTTCATTGGTGGAGAGAAGACCAAGACACTACGGTCACTAGAGTCTGGCCGCAGCAAACCTTCATCCTCTACACTGAAGACCAAGAAGGAGAAGAGAGTGAAGGAATTTGATGACCTCATAGTAAGTACAGGACACAGGGTCAAGGCAGTGTCAAGGCCATCACCTTGAAATATCACTGATCACTGCCGAATTCACGTTTTTGCCATTATAGTTGGTTGATTCTGCATAAATGTGGGATCACAGCCGCTGTAGCTTTGATTGTTTCATTAAGATGTATATAATTCTGTTTTACCAGGAAGTAGTAGCATTTTACTATTATATGTTCCTGTTGCCATTTTAAAACACTTTTTACAGGTTTATATATATATATTTTATACTAAATACGGTCATGGTTTGTAATATTTATTATCTGCTGCCTGTGTGGGTTAAACCGTATCACTTTATGAATAAACATATCATAATATTCTGACAGATCAGACATTGTTGTAACTTGCAAATCACCTGTTGTATGAATTAATGACGTGCTCTGTCTGTGTGTGTCCTGTAGTTGGAGGAGGAGATAGAGAAGATGACCCAGCTGGGCGGTCTGAGGCGTAAGAAACACGTCCTTGAGTTGGCTCGGCTGATGGTGCGGGCCGAGAGCACAGAACAGAGACTGGTGCTGCTGCGTATACTGCAGGTATGTACTGTTTCCATCAGGTGGCTATTACAGGTATGTACTGTTTCCATCAGGTGGCTACTACAGGTATCTACTGTTTCCATCAGGTGGCTACTGCAGGTATGTACTGTTTCCACCAGGTGGCTACTGCAGGTGAGTGAACTGTGGTAACGGGGACTGAACAAAATTGCCTTAGCTTCAAACAGCAGCAAGAGGATTTAAAGCCCGGTTATCTCACATTTTACCACAGTGACATTGCGTCCCAAGCAAAGAGTTGCTGTGCCTTTGGTCTATTTCTGTATGGTGTGGTGTGGTGTTGACATTGTAATTGACTGTTATTTTGTGTTTTGCAGGACACTAAAGAAACGGCCTGTCTCCGTCTCTTTCTCGACTACCACGGTCTGTCGCTCATCTGGAGTTGGATGGTAGACGCTGCCGAAACAGCCATTGATTTCAAGACCCAGGTAGGTTTATTAAGGTGTCTGTTGATGGAATAATTTTTATTTAGTTTTTTATTCTGTGTTGAATATGCACAATGGCAACTAGTTTGATAATAAGTAAATCAATACTTTTGTTTGATGCAGTTGACCTAAACATTATCAACATGACATATCTATGTCATGTTCCTGGCAGAAATTGCCTTGGAAATATTTTTTTTAACAGGTCTTGTAGCCTACTTTAGTATAGATGTGTGACATCAAATAAAATGAAAACAAATCGACATGTTTCCATTAGTGCATTATTTGGATACTTTAGTCTTCCGGTAGTGCTAGTCTTGTTCCTCATGCAGTCTAAGAAGTGTGGTATATTTTCACAAATTCACAAACAGAACTGAAGAATATTCATTGGCATTTTGTTGAAATGTCAACAGATTACAGTTTCATGTGAGCAGCTGTACAGCACTGACTGTTTGATTGATGCGCCACTGTGTACTCCAGCTAGAATGGTTAACAAAAACTTACACAGTCACAGTATTACTGAAATGTGTTTTTTAAACTTGTTTCTGCTCCATCTTAGAACTACAGGACATGAAATAACATTAGTGAAGGAACAGTGTAGATTGGATATCAGAAAGTACTCATTCTCACACAGGACAATAAATGAGTGGAGTAAATTATCTACAGATTGTGTAAATGCTAGCTGCATGAATATGTTTAAAAACAAAATGGGCAAACATCTCATAAGGGCGGGTTACGCATAGAAGAATTTTTTTTACTCTTCATAAGCCAATGTCTTCCTTGTCCACTTGCTATCTGAGTGTTGTTAAGTCTTTGACACTAGAGTTTCCCTTGTAGATGTTGCAAACACTGAAGCTGCTTCCAATCAACAACAAGACGATACTGAAGGACAGTAAGATCCTAGCAGTGGTGGAGAGGTGGGCAGCACAGATTGCCGTTGCCACTAGCAGCAAGACAGAGACGAGCGAATCCAGCGACAGCTCAGTGCCGACACCTGCGGGCAGCGAGAAAGACGTGGAGGCAACAACGAAAGACAGTACGACCATCGTCAGCAGTAGCAGCATGGAGGTCACAGCGAGCAGCACGCTTCCCTCACTTCCTGGCGCCATCACCTTCGAGGGAATCCCACATAAGAAACGTTTCCAGCTTCTGCGACTGCAGTCGGAAGAAGCTAGCAGCTCTGACAGCGAGGTATTTTAACAATATTTAAAAAACTTAACTTGACTATTTAAAAAAAATTATTTATTATATTGTTATTTATGTATGTTTATTTATTTAATTATTTATCATATTACAATATAGTGGTATATTTATTTTAAAATAATAATAATTATTATTAGCATTTTAATATATTTATTTGCTTTTTAGCAATTCTAGACCATGTTATTAATATGCTTTGAAGAACCTCGAACAATCTTGGAACTGGTGCTATATCAATAAAATTTATTATTGCTAAATTTATTAGGTGTGCGAATTCAACAAAATGCCAGAGAAAATCCCAGATACTGAAGGCATAGCATCGACAGTGAAGAGGGAGGAGGAGAGTGGCACAGAGGAAGGGAACGGGCAGTTGGCCAGTGAACAGGAGCCGGTGGGAAACGAGGCTGTCGCTGCGATATGTGCCACTGCCGCTGTGGACACGATGTCCGAGTCATCACAAGACGCGTCCGAGCTGGGTCAAGGTGACGCATCGAAGATGTCAAACAGCTGCGTGACAGAGCTGGCCTCTGAGTTGCTCACTGGCTGGGTCGAACTTAAGGTACAACGGGTTCTGTTTCTCTTCAGAGTTAGGGTCAAACTCAATATACAAAGGTTTATCTCCCACACAAATGGTACCATATAAGTCTGATAGCTGTGACACTGGCCATACACTGGTACTGTGTAGGTCTGATCGCTGTGACACTGGCCATCAACTGGTACCATGTAGGTCTGATCGCTGTAGCACTAGCCATCAACTGGTACCGTGTAGGTCTGATAACTGTGACATTAGCCATCAACTGGTACCATGTAGGTCTGATAGCTGTGACGTTGGCCATCAACTGGTACCGTGTAGGTCTGATAGCTGTGACGTTGGCCATTAACTGGTACCGTGTAGGTCTGATAGCTGTAACACTGGCCATCAACTGGTACCGTGTAGGTCTGATAGCTGTAACATTGGCCATCAACTGGTACGTGTAGGTCTGATAGCTGTGACATTGGCCATCAACTGGTACCATGTAGGTCTGATAACTGTGACATTGGCCATCAACTGGTACTGTGTAGGTCTTATAACTGTGAAATTGGCCATCAACTGGGGGCTTTGCTCCTTCCTCAGTTACTTTTTTTTTGCTTGTCTTGTTTATGAATCATTTCAGTAAAAAAATCAACCTATCTAGTGTCCTGTGTTAGCACGTTTGTGCAAATGTGTTTAGTTTTGATGAAATCATCGGGCAAACTATTAAATTATGTTCAACTCGGCCCAGTTGAAATTTGGCGAAAAAGGACAAATGTAACTCTGCCTCTACAGTATATATGACAAGGCTATTTGCACTTTTGCCTCTTACGATTCAAAGTTATGCACTCTTTTATTAAGCCGACTGCATATTACTTAAGCTACTCACACATTACATATTACTTAAGCTATTCACACATTACATATTACTTAAGCTATTCACACATTACATATTACTTAAGCTATTCACACATTACAGTCAGCAAGCCCGATTTGCGATTGGCTAAACTAATTGAGCAGAGAAGCGTTTTCTACGCTCCTACCATTGTATCATTGGACACTAAGATCCTATGTTTCCCGGCCATGCAGGATGAGTTCAAGATCCCGAAGAAACAGGAAGTGGAGGAACGCAAGAAGATGGAGCAAGAGTTGGAGCAGCGTTACCGTAGTGACAGCGAGTACTCCAGTCGGAAGGACAGGGGGCACCATCGTAGTAGTAGTCACCACCACGACCGCAGTCGAGACAGAGACAGGAGTAGAGACCGGGATAGGGACAGAGATAGAGACAGAGACAGAGGTACATGTTTAGTAGAGACCGTCACATTGGTATGTTTGTAGCCACCCACTGACACACCAGGTGGACAGGTTGTCTGCAAAGATTTGTTTTATAGTGTGTGTTTTATGTTCTTTAATCAATTATTGCATAGTTTATTGTGTTTCTTAAAGGGAATAACACCAATGATTGCTTGAAATCATGCTATATTACATCTTGTAGTATATTTCCATTTCCACATCAATGAAAAATTCATTAGAATTCCATTAATTAATAATTTGCCCGTGCTTATCAGCAAGCTTTGACGTGACATCACTGATGACTAGGAAGTGCTACGAGACTGGGACTTTCCATTCGTTCACCGTTCCATTGACAGCGATAACAGTTGTTTAGAAACGAGCATCAGAATGGTTTATCGTGCGGCATTTTATTTTAATGCAAACAGTAGTAAGAATAAAGTAAAATGTAGTTGGTTTAAGTTCCCTATGGAGCCAACTTTGTTTAAAAAAAAAGCAAACGTCAAGCCAAAGAAGCAGAGCCCCTCATCAGGGGAAATTCTCCCCAGATTAAAAAAAAAATCAAATACAAAGCAATGACAGTGATAAGTGATTATTGTATTGTGAATACAATGGAGCCCCCTGCTTATGGTGTTTGATCTATACAGTGTTTTTCGTCAGATCATTTTGAATGTGAAGCGTGGTCTTTTATTCAGACCTGCTCACTGTACAAAACAGACAAAGCATTGTACTTTAACAGTATCTAGTTAAACTTAGCATCCCTTTGATGACAAGTACAGGAATAAAAACCCTTAAAGTGAAGGCTAATCCATTACTATCTTGCCGAAATCACCAAGCCGAAATAACATGGCATTTGGGCCAAATTCATTGAGGGCCGAAATCACCACCACCTGTTGGTGCTACTCCTGCTATTGCAATGTTTACTTTCTGACCTAGATGTATGAAGAGAAGTTTGGCAGCTCTATGTGTGGTCGTTTTCAAAAGTTCAGTGAGAAAGTAAATAAGTTCAAAGGCTACTGGCGTTGCTAACCTGCTCTGAAAGAGCCAAATTCGAAGATAATTCTGCTGTATCACTTGTTAGAAATCGTTACATTAAACTTTTTATTCTGGAAAATTAACACTGCATTGCACAGAAATCACTGACTGAATGTAAATCCATGTCATCATTTACGTCACAAAACCATGTGATCGCTCATCTAATTAACTTCGAATTTTACGCGCGCTTTGCGAGTTAAATGCATTAAACATGTAATTTTACCTATACAGGGTGTAAATACATTTTTCCTAATTTGTACATACAATATTAAACTTTGGGTACACACAAAAAAAGCATTTTAGCTAGAGCCTTGTAATTATACACTTTGATGGTAAATTCTACAAAATATCTTGCCACATATCTAGAAAGCATTGTGAGTTCATCAAATAGCACCAACAGTTCGCCATAAAATAGTTCCTCATTGTCATATACTGTAGTATATCACTTCAGTTCCAAACCTGGTTCAGTCGAGCCTAGCCTTATGGCTACCCTGGTAATACAGCCAATTCACCATTATGGTAACTCTGGGATGGTGACCTTAATAGTGAGATTCCACTGTAGTTTGTTTGTTCTCTACTAAACAGCTTTGCTGATTTTCGCACAACTTAAGATTGTAAAACTGCATGTTCAAGTGCCTCGATAGCATTGGCTAGACATTGTTGCTTCACTATACAAGACCTGCATGGTAAAACCTGTTCGCGGGAGTAATGTACAGATGTGTTCAACAGCTGTCTACTTTAGATACTTCACCAGTTCTCTTTTTGTTCCTTTGAGTGCACAAAGTTAATCAATGAGTGGTGTTTTCGCAGATCGTAAGCGTTACTATGACGACTCCCCAGAGCGAGGCAGATCATCCAAGAAGAGTCGTCAGTCGGACGAGGAACGGAGGGCAGAGAGGGAATATGAGAGGGAAGAACTAAAAAGTCTCAGGGCGAGGTGAGTGTCATTCACTCGGGAGCATCTGTTTAGTGGTGATCTGCATAGTTGGGAGATTGTAGTTTGGGAGATCGTGTATAGTGAAAGAAGTTTTTAGGATCATGTATATCAAATGTCCTACGATAGAAAGCAAATGTTCCACATTTTCATAAAATTTATTAAATGTTTTGCAATACTACAGTTTTAACCCTGTTGGCCTACAGCACTCCAAAAATTAATGATATATATTGTGGTCTGGGCATTTATGACAGAAACCAGTAATATACATTGCATTGTGTGCTTGCATTTGGATTTGAACTAATATGGAAGATTCTTCCATATTAGTATAAAAAGAGTGTTTGCTCCGAAAAGAAAATGGTAATAAAAAGATTGGTCGATGAAATTGGTGTATATTATTATAATAACAATGACCAGGTGTCCCTCGTTCTGTTATAGAAAGCAGATATCTGCATTTTCATGGAATTTGTCCTTTGAAAAGCTTCTTTGGTGTTGACACTTGTGTATCTATCAGTAGGAAAGTGCTGCTGCCAACACCGCCAAAGATCTCGAAGAAGGAGCGTCGAGAGCTGTTTGAGGCCCAGATCAAGGCTAAGGACGAGATGCAGAAGCAGCAGCTTCAACAGCTGCATGATCCAGCCCCAGCCTACCAGTATTACCAACCCCAAGGTTTCATCGACTACCAGGGCCAGGTAGACTACCCTGTGCCAGTACAACCAGGCAACCATGAGGTCATGTACCAAGAGGGTGCTGGTATGCCAGTGGTGGCATCATACCAAGATGGGAGTACTGTCATACCAATGCCGGCTGGGCCCAGCGTACCAATGGCTACACCAGCAGGTATATTAGTAGCATCTTCATTGTATCCACAATCCAACATCATGTATAGTTGATAATGTGAACACAGTCAGTGGTGATGATTTTGAAATGTTACAATATATTTTCTAACATGAGCAACCAAACTGGTGCTTATTGTAACTTGCCAACCTATGATTCTGACATGACCGCAATGTAAAAATGTAATTACAAGGGATGATCAGACATTTCTACTGGATTTGAGATGCCATGGAAAATAAGGTTGCAACCTTAACTTGATTTCTTGCTCATCTCATTTCAGATTCATGAAAACATCTAACCTATCAAGTATCAACTACAACGTACTCATTTATGCAAATTTGTCATCTAGTTTTGATGAAATCATTGGACAAACTACTTAATTATTTTTTTTTTGGCCGAAATGAAAAACAGCAGATGTAGCCACACATAGCTTGTCTTGGTGTACATAAGGCTGTTCCCACTTGTGCAAGTGACCCAATCTAATGATCAAAGGTGAATTCTTTCGATGGTTTTAACAAATATACACACTCTTATCATATCAACTGGGCATATTACTTATACTATTCACACACTATAGATTTGAACATCAAAGAACCTGATTGGAGATGTGCTAAACCAATTGAGGAGGGACTTTTACTAACATCTTCATTATGTTTAATATTTGTGATGTAATTGTAGCGGTGACTGTCGTGCATGTTTGCAGGGCCTGTACCACAGCAGGCATCAATGGCGGCCGGAGCAACGTCGCAGTTCATCATGCAGCCAGACGGCACCCTGATCCCCGCCCCCCAGCCCGTACAGCCCAGCCCGGCAGGCATCGTCAGCCCGGCCCCAGCCCAGCAGGCCGCCCTACAGCCCGTCATGGCTGACCCCAGTACCCAGGCTGTCGTACAACCCATGCAGCAAGTAGTGACAACGCAGGCACAGTTTGTAGACCCTGCTCAGCCCCAGGTTGTCTATCAGGTACGTGGTCAGGCCATGTAGCATCACTGCCGGGGTGTCGCTGGAAACATTCATCCATACTTGGATTCAGTATAGTATGAATGTAAATGTTAACTTAATTATGAAAATCAAAATACATATATAGTGAAACTGGTTTTGTTGCTATCCCCAACATATTTGGTTTTCCAGTAGTTACTGTCGTCATTCGCTGAAGTTTTATACATCACCCCTTAGCAACAGAAGTGCCAACGATTTATCATGTTTAGTAGTTTCATAGTGTATAGTAAAGGCTGGTTTTCATTGATGATTTTTGCCCCGACTTGTTGGGCAACACCATGTAACAGGATAACGTCCAGCTAAATTGTGTGTGCCTTTGGATGACTGACATATTTAGACATTGCGACCTAGATCTTCACTCTTGCCACTCCTTCTTTGATGAAAGGTCATGACAGGTTCACCAGTTAGACCACACAGAACCAGTCCCAATTCTGTCTGACAAAATTGTTCCACAAATAGACCCTTTCGATTACTGCCACACTACCTGGTGGATTATAATGGAACTTAAAAATTCTGGTAATTACGAAAACATCACGTTACATAATTTATAGGCCAATGGTTCTATTACCCAAATCTTTGCATTCCATTATAATCCACCATGTAACATGGTTGCATAATGGGAAGCGTCTATTGGCCACATTTATTAACCTCATGCAGGTGTTTACACGGCTGATTCCTTCAGTGCGTTATCGTGCAACATTGTTGCCCGACAAATTGGGCAAAAGTTGCTCATGTAAACCAGCCTTAAGTTTGCTTCTTGTCACACAATCCAAATGATAGTCAATCATAATTTATCTCTGGGCTGTTTCCCCCGACCGCTCACCAGCTGTGGAATTGCAGTTAGTTTTAATATATTGTGATTGTTTCCTGAAGAGTAAAACTAGCGATTGTGTGTAGGTGGCTCCGACGCAGCAGCCGTACATCCAGCCCCAGACGGTGCCCGTGGCTGGTGCCCCACCCCTCAGCTACGTACAGTCCCCCCAAGCGCCCCAGCCCATGATGCAGGCTGTGCAACCCCAGGCCATTCAGCAGGTCTACTACACAACCCCTCAGGGCCAGGTCATAGTGCAACAGCAGCCAGTCATACAGGAACAGCAACTGATACAGGTGAGAATAGACACCTCATACACTGTAAGAGACCCCCAGAAGTGTTTGTTTATAATTGTTGATGTGGAATTGTATATTCAGGCACACATTTTGTTTAGCTCACTAAACCTTTCACGAAGTATATTCAGTGATCACATTACCTTGTTGAACAACTGAAGACGCCATTGAGCATGAGTTGAGAGTGGCTACAACACAATCCTTATTGTCATCTTCTGCTACAGATGCAGCCAGTGGCTGACATGAGACCCCGCGACCCCCGGGAACCACCCCCACCTCCTCCGTCACCCCCTCCAAAACCCAGGAGCTCGCGGCTGCCTCCAAACTGGAAGACTGCGAGAGACGCGGATGGAAAGATGTACTACTATCACACAGTAACAAGGTAAACAAATCTCTTTACTCTCAACATTGATATACACTATCTGTGTACATGTCTGTAGATGTTTCTACCATAGTGTCCTGGAATAGCTAATGGCCAGGAAAGCTGTCTCAAGCCATAATTGATGGGTGGCGCCATCGCCTGGCCTTGGAGGCAGTCGATTCAAGATAGTGATTCTGAATAACGCTGCCCTAATCGGCAATTGTTGATGCTAAGTTAATAAATAAGTAAAATTGCCTAATAACATTGAACAAAACATGTTTACAAACAGTATTACAGTGGCACAAGTAGCCTGCTGATTTTGTTTGCCAATTATCGTTACTATCGATAGTTCAGTGTACTATCAATGATAACTATCGACAGCTAAATTTATTATCAGTGGCTTAGCATTTTGTCGTTGACTATTGTTATGCATCGATAGTTTGATGTATTTTTATTGATCAAGTATCACACTAACGGTTGACCAAGTGATTGATGTGCTGTGCTTGCCTGAGACAACCTCGGGTGTATTCCAGTGATGTAGTAAACAACTGTTTCCTGTGTCACTTCCAGACAGACCCAGTGGGATGCCCCAAGCTGGGAGCCCGGGGAACATGATGATGACATGGACCTTGGCACTCCAACGCATGATGAACCTAAGGTAAACACGGTGGACGTTGTGGCACTGTAATCCAGCTTTATGCTATTGTTGTTGTTGTTCTTGTTTTGATAGTATCGCTCAGTCAGTTACGATGTCTGGAGGGTTTTTGCTAGAAGTAGTACTGTATTTATCATGCGAGGGGTCGTTGTATACTTCCTAAGCACACACAGTTTGGAGCAATTTATATGGTTTCTTTTAAAAATAAAGTTTGAAATGTTGATGCAGAGATGTAGTCATAGATGGTGTATCAAAAGCTATCATTACATATAAAGAATAAATGTTTTAATGGAGATGAGATCAGTGAAGGAACGCAGTGATTGCAGTAAGTGATGTTTGCAGATGAAGAAGAAGGCGACGACAGCAGCGGCTGACACATCCACAGAGGTTGCGAAGAAGATGAAGGACAGCTTCCGCTCCAAGGTCTGTGTCTGCACGTCTCACTACCTCGTTGTCTCGGCCTCCATGTCTATGTTATCCTGTCTGAGAAAATTATTGTTGCGTCGACTATGTCCTTCAGATGAAATGTTCATAAGTAAATTTACAGCAAAGTGAAAGATGCCATGTTTAGCACACTGGTTTTCTAATTAGGATCCAGTTGTACCAAGCTTACTTGGAACCACCATGTGATGTGGTGGTAGAACCAGATCACATTAATATACACTGTAATATAAAAATTTCTGTCGTACATAAATCCTCGGAAATCCAAGTTCAGAAACACATAAAAACTAAAGTATTAGGCAATTTCAGAATCGTTGATGTTATTAACAGATGGATGAATACGGTAGGAAAGCAAGGAGAGAACATTGAAGCTGTTGAAAACATATCAGAAATATGACAATATAGATACGAGGCAATGATGTTTTGTTTTTGTGCTCGTGGCCTGTTGCAGATATCGCGACACATCGTGACTTGTCTGAATCCGTTCCGGCGGCCCGACTGCAAGGCAGGCCGCATCAGCAACACAGACGACTTCAAACATCTCGCCAGAAAAGTAGGTTCTACTCCCTCTTATCTAGAAAAAGAATTCCTGCTCCCTCTATATGTAAAAAGGCAGGCCCTCCTACCCCTGTATGTAGAAAGGTACGGCCTTATCACCCTGTATGTAGAAAGGTAGGGCCTTCTCACCCTGTATGTAGAAAGGTAGGGCCTTCTCACCCTGTATGTAGAAAGGTAGGGCCTTCTCACCCTGTCCCTCTCTCACTATTTTCCTGTAAAGTGATCTGAATACTACTAATAATATAATGCAATCTCCACATCCTAAATGCATCAGCTCTTATACTGGTAATTGTTAGGGAATCATAATAATAACCATGTTTTATGCCACTTCTGCCTTAGATAACCCACGCTGTGCTAGACAAGGAGATGAAACATTGTCGACACGTGGAGGACCTGGAGGTGAATGAGAACGTCAAGGCAAAAGCACGAGACTATGTCAAGAAGTACATGGCACGATTTGGAACCATTTATAAGAAGTCAGCCAACTCGCCATGAGAGTTGCTTGCATGTAGTCTTGCATATGCAGCATGCAACATATGCTGACGAAGGCACAGAAATCTGCCACGTGTACATGTTGTATATACATGTGTGGGAGGGACAGGCATCTAAATCCCCCCCCCTCGAGATCTGGCTGCTAGTTGACTGATGCAAAAACACCTGGTTAGTTTTAGTTTGTTCCAGGTTCGCATTGTGGTCTACACCCGCTACCAGGTGACGATAGTCGGAACTAACGAGTCAGTATTTTGCCAAACTGTCAGTTAGTTTTATTGACAGTTAGGGATGTCTTGACGCTGCAGTCAGTGCGAGCTCGCCGTAGCTCACTGATTGCAATTTGTCTTTTTACACGATTCTCTTGGCATGATACATTTAATTTTATATGATTGATACTCGTGTTTTGCACAAAATGTTTTTTTGACAGAATGGCTCTATACACAGGGTGTGTATGGGCGAGTCCTGTTTTACTGTGTTGTCTGTGAACTAATGTTGTAAAGTATACAGAAGTGGGAAAAGCATATGAATGAAATAAACTAGTTTTAATATTCTGGTGTTCAAGCTGTTTTTTATTTTGTATGCTAGCATAGTCGGGTTTGCAAGTAGCAATTCCTGTGTAGAAGTTTGTCTGGTGGTCCAGCCAGGTGTCTGGTGCTCCAGCCAGGTGTCTGGTTGTCCAGCCAGGTGTCTGGTGGTCCAGCCAGGTGTCTGGTGTTCCAGCCAGGTGTCTGGTGCTCCAGCCACGTGTCGTGCTCCAGCCAGGTGTCTGGTGTTCCAGCCACGTGTCTGGTGCTCCAGCCACGTGTCTGGTGCTCCAGCCACGTGTCTGGTGCTCCAGCCAGGTGTCTGGCGTTCCAGCCAGGTGTCTGGTGCTGGTAAACTATAGTTATACAGTATAAACTATAATATATGTTCTGTGGAGAGGGAATTACGAGGGGCCAGACTGCTAGGCAGGCTGCAGACTGGCAGAAGTCTTTCTCGCCTTATGTGCCAGTAGGCACGAAGAGGATTAAGTAAGTTAAGTAATATTTGTCCTAACATGTGTAGATCCATGTTCGGCCATGTGTTGTGCATGCCCGAGGATAACCCCGCACAACTGTCCCTGCAGTTTGTGGTTGCTGGGTCAAATCAATACTGGGGCCGAGTTGGTAGGCACACCACCAACCTATTTGACGTGTTGCCCTCAGACCGCAAAGAGAAGGGCGTCAAGTTACGATCGGGCAGAGACCTTATAAGACTCAAGAGACCGGACAACATGGCGCAGACTATGGGGGGGGGACTGATTCTGACATTAAGATGTCCCCAGACTATTTTTGTCACAGGAAGAGTTTGATGATGTTGATTATGTTCTAACATCTTGACAACCCAAATGTGTCAGTAATAGAGGATGTTCACAAACAGCTCTTGACCATTTCCAATACCTGTGAACAACGTTTATCAGGGTTGGTCTTTCCCAGGATCATGTGATGGGCATATAATTAACACCCACAAGGTTATGTCCCCTCTGCTTACAATGTAAACATGATAATTAACATATAATTAACACCCACAAGGTTGTGTCCCCTCTGCTTGCAATGTAAACATAATTAATATAATTAACACCCACAATGTTATGTCCCCTCTGCTTGCAATGTAAACATGATGATTAACACCCACAAGGTTGTGTCCCCTCTGCTTGCAATGTAAACATGATAATTAACACCCACAAGGTTGTGTCCCCTCTGCTTGCAATGTAAACATGATAATTAACACCCACAAGGTTATGTCCCCTCTGCTTGCAATGTAAACATGATAATTAACACCCACAAGGTTGTGTCCCTTCTGCTTGCAATGTAAACATAATTAAAATATAATTAACACCCACAATGTTATGTCCTCTGCTTACAATGTAAACATGATAATCAGACTGAAACATTCAAATTAAACTGATAATGGTCCAGCTGTAGTTAACTAAAACACAGACGGTCAAGGTGTTACAATAGATATTGTTTATACTACATAACATTATTTTATAAATTTAATTAATTTGTACATCATGGCAGGTTTTTGCAGCAGTCGTAATTGTGTTACCATTCTGGCCTCGGTCCTAACTATCCTGTTTCCAACTTCTTTGTGCAACAATTATAGTCTTATTTAAATACTGCTTGCAGAGGTTATTCTGTAATAAGAAGTTGGGAACTGACCATGCTAAAATGTTGGAAAATCTATAATGCCCATATATACCACGACTGGAAAAAAATTATGACAGCCTAGTAAAACCCAACTGGCAGAAAGTATTTCATAAAAATTACACCTCACGTTACATAATTCTACCAACTGTATTCACTATTGTGCCTAGTCTATAGCGTTGTATTGTTAGAGAATATGGTCACCACCTAGGTCACGCAACATATCTATCATATAAACATGCCTGCACAAGCCATCCGATTGACTAGAGTCACATGGTGCCTAACACGCTTTAACAAGATTTGCCATCCAAGCCAAAGGCCCAGATGGCAAGTGGACAAGGCATTTGGCTTATCGAGAGTCCAACAATATTCATCTACGTGTAACCTGCCCTCCTGAGATATGTGTCAACCTTGTTTTTTAAAATATTCACGCTGCTAGCAGTTACACAATCCGTAACCAATTTGTTCCATTCATTTATTGTCTTCTGTGAAAATGAGTACTTCCTGATATCCAATCTACACTGATCCATTACTAATTTGACCTCATGTCCTCTAGTTCTGCTATCTTTCTTGCTATCAATATTTTTTATAACCATTCAATATCTTAAAAATTTCAATCTGATCTCCTCTTAACCTCGTTGTCTCTAGAGTTGCTAAACCACATTCTTTCAGTCGTCCTTCATAACTAAGGTCTCTCAGTTCTGGAATCATTTTAGTTGCTCTCCTCTATGCGTTCAAGCGTATCTATATCATTCTTACGATATGGCCTCCACACTTGTATACAGTATTCTAAATGAGGTCCGACTATTGCTTTATACAGAGGTATAATTAGCTTCCTTGTATGTTATATTTCTCCTAATCAACCAAAGAATTTGATTACCCTTTGAAGCTGCAATACCACACTGTTCTGAAACTTTCATATCAGCACTTATTGTTATTCCTAAGTCCTTTTCTTTTATAGTAGTACCCAGAACAGTATCTCCCACATTATAGTGTATATCCAACTAATTTGTCTAGATCGTTTTGTAAATGTTGTTTATCACCATCAGTGTTAACCTTTCTAAACACCGATATATATTAATAATAAGGGTCCTAATACTGATCCTTGTGGTACCCCACTCAAAACTAATTTCCAGTTTGAAACCTCTCTATCTACAACACACTGTCTTCTGTCAGTCAGCCATTGTTCTATCTAGTCAATAATACCATTTCCGATACCATGGGCTTTTAATGTAAGTAGTAATCTTTGATGTGGCACTTTGTCAAAAGCTTTATGAAAATCTAAGTAGATAATATCTCATGGCGATCCCTCGTCTATGCACTTAGTGATTTCTTCCAAAAAACAACATTTGTTAAGCATGACCTCGCTTCTAGGAATCCATGTCGAGATGAATTTAATAATTTATGCCTAACAAGGGAGTCCACCATATGTTCTTTCACCTTTCTAATAATTTACAAATCACTGTCATTAAACTCACTGGTCTATAATTCTCTAACTTTTTTCTCGAACCCTTTTTAAATAATGGTATGTTTGCTTCTTTCCATTCAAAACAACTCCATCTTTTAATGACAAGTTGAACACTTTTGCAAGTGGTATACTGATTTGTTCTACTGCTTCCATTAGTAGTTTTGGAGGAATTCCATCCACTCCCTGCGATTTATTATCATTCACCTTTATTTTCTTACCTACCATTTCTGGAGTTACAATTAGCTGCCCTAAATAGTCAGATTTAGCCTCCTGAAATTTAGCGTCTGGAACTGGTAATGAACTAATATCCTCTCTGGTAAACAATGAACTGAATCATTTGTCTTTCGCTATTAAAAACCCTTGTGATAAAATATTTCCAGCACTATCTTCTAGAAGCCCAACCTTGTCTCGTACGTTTTGTTTACTCCCAACACATGCATAAAAACTCTTGCTGTCATTTTTTATGTTACATGCTAGTTTTTGCTCTTAGCTTCTTTTAGATTGTCTAATTTCAGTCGTAGCTGCATTAAGTGCCTCTTTGTAATTTGCAGTCTTCATCCTTTCTAGTATGCCTAAGCTTGGCTAATATTCCCTAAATGAGAAAGGAAAGAAATGTTTGAAAATAAAGGAGAGAACACTTGCAGAAAGGACAATGAAATATTCAGACAATTATTTTATAATACAAACTTAGTACAGCTACTCAATAATACAAACTGATTCACAAGACTCATATTGCACTTACAAAATGTCTCAACCCGCAACAAAATTGTGATTTTTCATGAATTTTAGGACACAAATTCTGTCAATAAGTGTGGACCACAAACACCAAGTTTCTTTCAACACCATTGCTAAATCAACACAACCATAGTAAATATTTATTTAATTCACATTATTTATGTACAGATTACTGAATGACAGAACCATTATAGCTGCACAACAGGCTGAATGTACAAATACGCTAAGCAACACAGAATCACTACATAAATGTGCAACTATCCCTTATCAGATACAGCCCAGGGCAGAAGTCCTGGTACAATTGTTAATAGTGTCACCTCAGAAATACAACACAAGATTTATTGTCCAAACAGGATTTTTCCTGCAACCAATACTTCGCTGGTGCTTAATAATTTTCCATGTTTTCCCATCATGCCTGGCTATTGACAATGCCATCAAATCATTGCAATCATTTCCCAAAGAATAGTGTGGGCAAAATTTGAACACCAGGAGCTAGTTTCAGAAAGCTTCCCAGAGAAGTTGAGATGGCGTTGGAATGAACAGGTCTGCCAGGGGGTGGAGTGTAAAGTGCTTTGAGCAGTCCTAAGGACTGGAGACCATGCTATATAAGAAAGTGCCTTTACCTTTACAAAGGAATTAATGCAGACGGTTGATGAAGAATGTCACTCGGAACAATTGTATGTACTGAAGATTTTATGAATTTGAGAACGTTCATACAAAAGTTTGTATGTTACAAAAGGTTCATGAAACCGACCCTGGGAACATCGACGCCTGACCTATCTTTGACTGTGTCATGACTTAGTGCTGTCAAATGAAACAGTAAATCACAGCAATCAGTGCTTAGCATTCGATCACATTATCACATATATAGTTCCTGTTTTTATGTGTACAATACAGATGAACTCCAAGTATTTGCACCCTGCCCCCGGTGAGGAACTGTGCGAGCAAGCGAGGGGGCGACTCCAAGCGGTCCAAGGCTACACAGCATGCAGTGGGGGGACTCTGTGTTTGCCCGATGCTGTATAAATAGGTTCGGCATATATGAATGTGACTAGATCCGTGCGGCCAATGTTTGTGAGTGCTGCCACCAGGGCGGTGACAGTGGCACTACGACACTTGCTCCATTCGCACAGCATGTATCTGGACGGGACGTGTCCTTCGGCCAGGGCGCGTCTCTCGAAGCTTGCTGTTCGTGTCGCACTGAATCCTGTGGAAAGTACCACACTGTTACAACATGCAAGGCTAGGAATACCCTCAAAACTTAGCACAGTGTACCCTCAACTTTTTTTATTCTGATAAACAGAATTTTTAAGTTTGTACCACAAATGGTGGTATCTACGATTAAAGTACAATGCTTTAATTGCTAAAATAAGCTCTGTACATAAACTTTCAAATATAATACAACTTAAATACCAAAATGATGCTGTTTGAACAGGTGTTCGAATAAAACAATATCCTCGTTTTAAAGGCCATCAGAAGGTAGGACGAGTGCCCAATTCTTTGATCAAGTTATAGTGTAAGTTTTAAAATATTCCTTTTATCGTAATTTATTAAAGTAATAACATAACGCAATTATATTGACATCAAATATAATTTTTTAGTACAAATACAGCTTGACTATGAAACAATGATGAAGACATTCATAATCAAGCCCAACTGTCCGTACTGACCTAGTCGTTTAGCAAGACGCTTCCAGCTGTCATCAGCCGAGTTGCTTAGGAGTGTTTCGAGTGCTCTACGTCGGACCGCTGGGACGTCGCGTAGACGTGTGCTTCCAGTCACTGCAAGTAACAACAACAACTGTAAAATTAATAAAATATGTTGTCAACAAACTAGTGTATAAGTTAATGAGAGTTAGGGGACAAATAATACTAACCAGGCTTAGTGTCCTGCTCCAATCCCACACTAGTGTCTAAGTCAGTGAGTGTTAGGCTTAGTGTCCTGCTCCAGTCCCACACTACTGTCTAAGTCAGTGAGTGTTAGGGGACAAATAATACTAACCAGGCTTAGTGTCCTGCTCCAGTCCCACACTACTGTCTAAGTCAGTGAGTGTTAGGGGACAAATAATACTAACCAGGCTTAGTGTCCTGCTCCAGTCCCACACTAGTGTCTAAGTCAGTGAGTGTTAGGCTTAGTGTCCTGCTCCAGTCCCACACTAGTGTCTAAGTCATTGAGTGTTAGGGGACACAGAATACTAACCAGGCTTAGTGTCCTGCTCCACTCCCACACTAGTGTCTAAGTTAGTGAGTGTTAGGGGACAAAGAGTACTAACAAGGCTTAGTGTCCTGCTTCAGTCCCACACTAGTGTCTAAGTCAGTGAGTGTTAGGGGACAAAGAGTACTAACCAGGCTTAGTGTCCTGCTCCAGTCCCATACTAGTGTCTAAGTCAGTGAGTGTTAGGGGACAAAGAATACTAACCAGACTTAGTATCCTGCTCCAGTCCCACACCACTGTCTGAGCTCTGCTTGTGTGTTACACAGTCGGCTCCTGTTGCCACGGCAACGTATGTGAGCACGACTCCAGTCTGCTTCTGTTTGTGGTTTCTGCAATGTTTGATGATGACGTAGATGACTAGGCCGACAACAACCGCGGCCAGAATGGCACAGTAGAATGGTATGACGTTTGTCTGTGAGTATGACGCGTCATCGGACCACACCGTCGACAACGCACTGGCTAGTGTCGATCTCACTGGTGGTAGGTCTACAACAGAGAGTGTTAACAACTTCAACACAAGCCTATATATTTATAATTTTATATTCATTGTTCACAATATATATATATATATATATATATATATATATATATATATATATATATATACTGAACAAAATAAGAAACTTGACAACAAGTAACAAGTAACACGCTAACATAAAACAGACTGCGTAATTAATAAATTTCCACTCAACTGCTTCTGCGTATGCGGCCACAACATATGCAACAAAGGCACTGCACATGCTGACAATGTGTTTGCCTCGTTTTCACTCTGAAATTGACACTGTTGTCAAGCCTAACATTGCAGGATTCAGAAAACCACAAAATATCGACTTTGAACCATTGTTTGTCAGGTCGAGACTTTCTAATGGCAATCGAGAGCATGTTTTGGGCCGTCTGGAGGCGGGACAGTCGGTAACAGAGGTTGTGCATATCTTTGGGTGCAATAGACAGACAATTTATTCTGAGGACACATATCGAGCAAAATGGGTCAGTGGCCGATCTCGCAAAGTCAGGGGCACCTGGTGTGACGTCACGATCAGAGGACTGACCAATCCAGTTAAGCCACCTGTGTGATCAGTTTGTGACTGTAACCAGGGGTTGAAATTAAGAAATTTAACCCACTCGCCATGGGGACTAGTAGCCTTAATATGTGACTCATCCCCATGAAAAATCACTAGTTCCCATTTTTGGTGGACATCGTAAAAATGCGACCTCTTTATGCAAATTCGTATGTTGACCTGTAATGCTCCTTAAACATAAAATGAACAAATAAATATCAATTTCATAATTGACGATGCAACGTAATTATTTTATTCAATTAGCACTAAATCAGATCCCGAGGTTCTGGACGTTGTCAACTGCTTGTCGTTGCTTGCTTGTGTTGCCAATCTGTACCCCTTTCATGTCATCCAATGTACACATCCACACAAAGTCTGTATGATATTATGGGCTTGAGTGTCTGGCAATGACATGTGCGTTCCAAAAAGCTTATGCATTTTGTAAAATGTCGCTTTTTCCAGTTGGTCCACCGTCTCGTCCGCCACACTTGACCCTGTGTTGCTGTCTGCTTTCTCTATTAAAGCCCATTTCATATGGCTTGTAGAACTATTGTGAGCTTTGATACTCTCCAATTTAAATACTGGGCAGATGACGACAAAGCTGCCTGCTTTCTCAAACTTGCAGCAGTTCTTACAAAACATTCTCATGTTTAGTTCGGTCTCAGTATTCTTCGCCGTCCCGTCACTCTCCCCACCTTCAACGTCGACGACAGCGTCGTCGTCACGCCGGTTAGCATCGTCGTCACGCCGGTCAGCGGCACCGCCAACGGCAACGCCAGCGTGAGCGGCAACGCCAGAGCCAGCAGACGAACTTTTGTATTCGAGCCATGAGAATTGCTTTAGCCAGTGCGGCTGAAATTCTCGTTTCCTCTCACACGCATCGTACCTATACGCCTATGCGCAACTTTATCATTGGCGCTCAGTTTTCTTTTGGGGGTTGGACCCCTTTTATAAAATTCCACACGATTTCGAAAGGAAATGCAGAAGATCGACGGGTAAAAGTTAGTACTGTTCAGTGTACTATATTTATACCCGTGTGCACGGATTTTCGACTACGTTGCTGCTCGTTTACGAAATCGGATATATCGGGAACGAAGATTTAAAATTATATTTTTTGATACAATGTGTTACTCAAGTCTCAAGTAGTTACGCTCCAAACAGCCCAATCTTGAGCTAACGCAGGAGTTTGGACCAACGGCTTTTAGTGTCTCTTCCGAAAGACACGGGCAAAGTGGGGTGAACGAAATTGCCCAAGCTTTGAAACGGCGGAGGTGGAATCGAACCACCATCCTCTCGATCGACAGGCGGGTGCTTTAACCATTAGACCACCGCTCCTGTTTATGTATGTACGACTAATTCAAATTGCTTGCATTTATATTGTTACAAAACGAGTTGAAAATAGCTACTCACCCGGGGGACTAGTGCAGGCCAAAGGTTACTCATCCCCAGGAATTTCTACTCGCCTCCGGCAAGGGGGCAAGCGTTAAGGTCGATCCCTGACTGTAACCCCAGTGGGCAAGTCTTGAGATGAAGGGTGACTACACACAATTAATGTCTGAAATCATCTGCATGCAGCAGGGCAGCAGGATCGTATATTGGACCCCTTCTAACCTCTGTGCACCGCTGTTACACGTCAAATGTGCTTTGGACAATCAATCAGTAATTTATTTCCATCAACCAGCAGTACAAATTCTATTATTACAAAATTCAACACCATTTGCAACATGTAAAAAAACAAAAAAAAACAATAGAGTGGTTGGTGGAAAGGGAGTGAACAGAAGTGTGATACTTATCTATGGTTCACCCCCAATCTTCACATTGTGATCCAGGATTTTTTTAATATCACCATCTCGTGATTATGTCTCGTTGTCCTCTTGTTCCTTATACATGTACCCAGTATATAAAGATGTAATAGCAGCATCACATCTAACCTCTATGCAGTATCATCAGGACACAAACTGTACAGTTATGTCTCGTTGTCCTCTTGTTCCTTATACATGTACCCAGTATATAAAGATGTAATAGCATCATCACATCTAACCTCTATGCAGTATCATCAGGACACAAACTGTACAGTTTTGTCTCGTTGTCCTCTTGTTCCTTATACATGTACCCAGTATATAAAGATGTAATAGCAGCGTCACATCTAACCTCTATGCAGTATCATCAGGACACAAACTGTACAGTTTTGCTCAGTATAAAATTATAAAACAGGCGTAATATATATATATATATATAAACGTTGACAAAACACAGCCTGTTTTTGTTAAGTCATTTCAAACAGTAGTGGCATGACCATGAAATGTGAGACAGACTCAGTACCTTGATTTCTGTACATGTTGTTGTTGATATTATTGGTAATGTAATAAATATACCCAGAGATGTGGGCAGTCATACAAATACAAAACATGAAGTGTTTTTTAGCAGAAGTAAAAACTATCTTATATTTAGATAGCTTGTACCTCATATTTCATGCAGAACAAATTACCAAGCAAGCAAAATGAAATGTACTGAATGTAATACACACACACACGCACACGCACACACACAATGATTTGCCTAGTTTTCCAAAAGGGCAAGGTGCTGAGTCTAAAAAAAGGCAAACTCACACGTGTGAAAATATTTTGAGGGCAAGGGGGCAGAATTGGGGGCAACCTAACATATGACATACATGAAAAATTTGTAATTGAACAGATAAAAACGTTACTTTTCGGTACAACAACACACTTTATTTAGACCCCATGGTCAGAGTTAATGGGCGAGCCAAGCGGCCTGTCCTTCTCGTGCAGCCAGATTCTGGCTGCTGCAGGAAGGCAACTTAAGTAACTTATTCCAACTAAAATTTAGCATAACGTAACTTATATTTCCATGGCATAGTTTTGTAGAAATAATATATTACTGCTGAAATGGGCTTTTTCTTCTTTCTTCTATGTGTAGCCTATGTCGGCTATACATAAACTTAGGTGAAACACCTTATCAACCCTCAAAATAAAGCCAGCCAAGAAACTTTCATCCAATTTGTATCATTTTGTGAGAATCGCTGATAATAGTCCTAGATTTCACAAAGAATATAACATTTATACTTTAACCCTTTTATCCAATATACGCACCAGTGCGTAGTTCACCGTATTCACCCATTGTTGTATTCATCTGTTGTGGTTTTCCATTTTATGCTGGTCACATGATAATTCACGTGATACCCACGAGGCATGGCTAGATTCATGTAATGATTTTCAAATGAACCCTTTGGATAGGGGCACCTTTTGAGCTGCATGGCAGCATCCAGGCAGGGCAAGGTGCTACGAAGCCAGTCGCCGGGCATTACATTATTTGTGGGGCAAGGAATAGCGCCGACCCAAAAACGCCTAGGCAAATCACTGCACACACACATATATATATACACATATATTAGGCTTACTGTACATATGCTATATATATATATAAATATATATATAAATATATATATATATATTTATATGTATATATATATATATATATATATATATATATATATATATATATATATATATATATATATATATATATATATATATATATATATATATATAAACTCAAGACATATTTATTCCAAACTGCATTTCCACCATAAATCTTCGGTTGTCCCTCGTTCTGACAATGACTTTTGTGCGTCCCTGTTCATGACTATGCTTAATGATTCTGTTTTGTTTCACCTCTGAGCTCAGGTTCCTGAGGATACAGGCGCCATAGAAGTTGATTATTATGATATGATAATTATATATATATATATATATATATATATATATATATATATATATATATATATATATATATATATATATATATATACATATTGGATATGTACAAGCCTTTAAAATGTAAAAAAAAACATAAAAATCTATTCAAATTCCACTACCAAGATGCTTAAAAACAAGAATAAAATTCAATTCATGCAACATTATACATGTGTTCATGTTTGTAACATAAAAGAAACAACACACGTAATGCGTAATTGATCCTGACGGGAAAGTCAATAAATCACAGATGTGTTTGAAATGCCATAAAACATAATATTATCTACAGCCATGTTACTTTTTGTCAAAATAAAAAATCCCCACGCCTTACTGCTGTGTGTGGAGCCCAGGATCCTCGTCTTCACTGAAGTTAACCTTAGGTCATGTGGTTAAATTAGAAATATACCAACAACTGACTGACACTGAGTTCTTAGAAGTGTTTGAAAGAACTGCCAAAACCAGATAAATATTTGTTTGAGAAACACCAATCTGGTGACACCAATCTGGTGGATATACTAGAAATTACAACAAAGCTCTAGTTTAATATTCAGTGCATTTAGTTGTTCAGCCATTGTTCATGAAAATGGTGCCTTTCCCCTGCTTTGCCAACAAGCTGCAAAGTCAATGCAAAATTACAATCTGCACAATGAGAACAATCAGATTTTTTGTTGTGGCTCAAAAAAAGAGTTATCAGGTCTGAATATAAATGTCAAATGTCAAGTTTAGAAATGTTAAATAATACCCAACCAAATCTGTCAAGCAATTATTATTATTACTACTACTACTACTAAAATCTGTAAATGCCGTATGTATATCTGCAGTCAGTCCGTTCATAGGCGCATACAATCGTTGTAAAAACTACATGATGTCTACATTATAATATACAAAAATTTATATATTAAAATAAATACAATAGAGTATAAGAGATTATGATAAAAAACTGATAAAAAAACACGTTCATAAAAGTTTACTTACCGACGCACACTGTATTCTGTTGATAGCTGCATGCCTGCAGCGACACCTGGTGAGTGCCACAGATACGACAGACGACGCAGCCGCCAAGTGCGGTCATATGGTCAGAGAATGTCCCTGGTGGGCATTGAATGCACTCTGTGTTCTCAGTTCTGTTACACGCGCGCAGTATGCCGAACCCTGCCAGACACACACTGCAGGGCTGACACGTCCGCGTCACTACGTCATAGAAATAGTTCCAGTCACACTGACATACTGTGTCGTGTGTCACATTACAGACGTGTGTCATGTGCGAGTGTACTTGACACTGACGACACGGCCGACAGATGTCGATGTGGCTGTAGTAGGGAGAGAACGTCTTGCCAGCAACGCAAGCCTGACACACGGTATTGTTGTCGGGACTACAGGGGGTGATTACCCCCAAGCCTGGGGGACAGAGGGTGCAGCACCGCTTGCCATTCAGGTGGTCCTCGTGTGGGCCGCACCGAAAGACACCACTGCACAGCTGCAACAGTCAGGAGTAATATAACGTGTGTGTGCGTGTGCGTGCGCGTGTGTATGCAGGCGTGCGTGTGGTGCATGTGTTTGCATGCAAACATAAGTGCCTGGGTGCATATGTGTGTGTGATTGTGTGTGCGTGTGCGCGCACGTCTGTGTGTGATTGCAGTGTGTGTGTGTGGTGTGTATTTGTGTGCATGCGCAAATGCGTGCTTGGGTGTATGTGTGTGAGTGGGTGTGATAATAATAACATTATTATTATCTATAATCTATAATATATATATATATATATCTATAATAAATTATTTACCAAAATAAAAATACATGTAATGTTAATTGTTAATACAGAAAAAAACCATGGGTGTGTCATTATGTCTTTACTTGTCAAGCTAGTGATAGGTAGTGAGTACTAGTGACAGCAGCTAGCCTAGAGCCGACAGACAATAATATAAGGTGTGCGTCAACTTCTACCAAGGAACTAAAAATACATGAAACCTACAAATGACAGTGATCTGGACGCATCCAAGTTCTAAACCTACAAATGACAGTGGTGTATATATATATATATATATATATATATATAAATGCGTTGAATGAACAATAGTTAATCATATCTGATTAAATATGATTGTGCACACATGATTTCAAGAACAAATAAAACTGTGTAAAAACGAATTGGATTTGAATGTTTCCTTAGCCTAGGATTTTAAAAATTGGAATTGAATTTTGCAAGGCAGAAAGGAAATGGAATTGACAAAACAGATTTGACCCCATGTCTGCCTGTTTAATTCAACTTGTCCACAAACTTCCAGATAAACACAGGAGTAATACACAATTAGAGATCAGTAAATCTTTATAATTACTGGTTTACTACCAACAGACATTCTCTGTTCACAAGGAAACATGCACTAAATTATCAACAGGTGAACAAATCAAAGTAATAATTTTTTTCATAATAACAAACACTACATAACTGATTAACATAACAAACAACTATATAACTGATTAGTATTCACTATAGTCAATTTGCAGTCATAACACTTATCTTCTAGCCCTATTAACTTCCATCAAACTATGCACCTATCTTGCTCATATTTATAACCCAAGTTGAAATGCATCACAAGTTAAAGGTTGTATGTCTCAGCCAGATTACACAGTCTGTATGTTATCTGCTATCCACCCTATCTTATGTAAGCCGCCCAACCCATCATGTGTTACCCTGCTGATAGCATCACCCCTTTGTCATACAATCCTGCCTTCTGTATATCTTGGTGGAAATCATCAAACAAACTCCTGCAAAAAATTCAATAATACTTTCTGGTGAGCAGCCATGCAGATAAGTTGTCATAAAAGACTGCCAGGTGGCGCCGGGACATTGAAGGGAAGGGGTTCTATTTCGGTTCAAAGTCAAAGTATCACAATGAATTTCCTGGGTGTAACTTTGTTTTGTGATCTCCAACTCATTCTGTCCAGCTACAATAGGGTGACGAAGGGGGCAAAGGGGGAGGGGAACTACCCCTTGCAGTCAGAACATCGCAGTGGTGGTAACAGAGGCTGTAGTAGTAGTAGTAGTTGTTGTAGAATTGTTCTAGCAGTAGTAGTAACACTATTTGAACCTAGCAGCAGTAACGTATCAGGTGTAGGCATATCAGTAGCATATCAGTAGCATATCAGTAGCAGTGTTTGCGGTTAAAGACTAATTATAAATTAATATAGCACTGAATTTTGGTTTAATGGACATCTTGGACTACAGTAAACATGTATGAAACTTCAACACTATAACAGCCACCACTAAAATATTAAGCTCATACCAAAACTACAAATGGTGTGAAACTGCCTACCAGCCTACTGCACAAGTTAACTTGCTATTTCATTTAGCATAGTTAGCTATAATGTCAATAAGATGAACTATACTAATCATCACAGGCCCTGTAGTAACAGAAAGAGTGTCAATAACATGTAAAATGCTAATCACAGCAGGCCCTGTAGCAACAGAAGGAGTCAATAACAAGAACAAGACTAATCACAGCAGGCCCTGTAGCAACAGAAGTCAATAACAAGAACTAGACTAATCACGTCAGGCCCTGTAGCAACAGGAGGAGTCAATAACAAGAACAGGACTAATCACGGCAGGCCCTGTAGCAACAGGAGTCAATAACAAGAACAACACTAATCACAACAGGCCCTGTGGCAACAGGAGGAGTCAATAACAAGAACAAGACTAATCACAACAGGCCCTGTAGCAACAGGAGGAGTCAATAACAAGAACAAGAGTAATCACAGCAGGCCCTGTAGCAACAGAAGTCAATAACAAGAACTAGACTAATCACGGCAGGCCCTGTAGCAACAGGAGTCAATAACAAGAACAGGACTAATCACGGCAGGCCCTGTAGCAACAGGAGGAGTCAATAACAAGAACAAGACTAATCACAGCAGGCCCTGTAGCAACAGGAGGAGTCAATAACAAAAACTACACTAATCACAGCAGGCCCTGTGGCAACAGAAGAAGTGAATAACAAGAACTGCACTAATCACGGCAGGCCCTGTAGCAACAGAAGGAGTCATTAACAAGAACAAGACTAATCACGGCAGGCCCTGTAGCAACAGGAGGAGTCAATAACAAGAACAAGACTAATCACAACAGGCCCTGTAGCAACAGAAGAAGTCAATAACAAGAACAAGACTAATCACAGCAGGCCCTATAGCAACAGGAGTCAATAACAAGAACAAGACTAATCACAACAGACCATGTAGCAACAGGAGGAGTCAATAACAAGAACTACACTAATCACAACAGACCATGTAGCAACAGAAGAAGTGAATAACAAGAACTGCACTAATCACAGCAGGCCCTGTAGCAACAGGAGTCAATAACAAGAACAAGACTAATCACAGCAGGCCCTGTAGCAACATGAGGAGTCAATAACAAGAACAAGACTAATCACAGCAGGCCCTGTAGCAACAGGATGAGTCAATAACAAGAACAAGACTAATCACAGCAGGCCCTGTAGAAACATGAGTGACAGTCAGTAACAAGAACAAGGCTAATCACAGCAGGCCCATACAACATCTAGTATGAGTCATATGAATGTGAAAACATTTCTTCTGACAATTCAAAGTAGGCAGCTGTTGACGGCACATTCCCTGAACCTCAACAAAGAGGTGTAATAACTAGACCCTATGATATGCATTCCCATGACCAAGAAACCAGCATTTTTTGTGGAAAAATGTTCATTAGTTTCTACTGTAAATAGTCGATTATAGAAAACAGCTGTTTGCACTTTTAGTGAAGATGCAAATTGCATGTTTAATTAAGAACCAGTAGCTGAACTTATTAGTTGAGTTTCGTAAAGCATACAGCATGTAATATGGAACATGATACATGAGTGGTATGAAGCCTGTTCAACTGACTGTGTCACCCAACACCCTTCCCGGCAAGGGGCTCCAGGGACAGGGTTCTGAACCTAGACACCTCCCAGTCATTCCCAACGTGGCATTTCATCAGCCAGAGTCAAATACCCTCTTTGATTGCCACATAATATCAGCTGATTGATATTATGTTAATCCACAAAAATACAACACATTCATTCAAAGTCCCATCTTTTTGTCGTAAAATCATGTTATATAAGATAAACTATACAGTCAAACCTGTCTTAAGTGACCACTCAATGGAAAGGACGAGTTGACTGTGGTAATTAATGACAGGTGGTCTCTTAATACAGGTGGTCACTTCAGCAGGTTTGACTGTATCTATTCTAACAGCTTCACTGACCAAATGTGTCTTAATGAATCACAATTGTTGATTCGAGTCGAACTGCATGTTTATGTATTGCATGTCTACGTACTGCATGTCTACGTGTTGCATGTCTACGGATTGCATGTCTACATATTGCATGTCTACAGATTGCATGTCTACGTATTGCATGTTTACGGATTGCATGTCTACGTACTGCATGTCTACGAATTGCATGTCTATGTATTGCATGTCTACGTACTGCATGTCTACGTACTGCATGTCTACGGATTGCATGTCTATGTATTGCATGTCTACGGATTGCATGTCTACGGATTGCATGTCTACGGATTGCATGTCTACGTATTGCATATCTACGGATTGCATGTCTATGGATTGCATGTCTACGGATTGCATGTTTATGGATTGCATGTCTATGAATTGCATGTCTACATATTGCATGTTTACGGATTGCATGTTTACGGATTGCATGTCTACGAATTGCATGTCTACGTATTGCATGTCTACGAATTGCATGTCTACGTATTGCATATTTATGGATTGCATGCCTACGGATTGCATGTTTACATATTGCATGTTAACAGATTGCACGTTGATGTACATGTTAATGTACATGTTAATGTACATGTTAATGTACATGTTAATGTACATGTTAATGTACATGTTAATGTACATGTTAATGTACATGTTAACGTGGCAGACTGGAAGTTATTTATTACTCCCAATTCTGCCTACAGTATTTAAATATACTTGTTTTGTTAATTATTTGTATTTTAGTAACGACTGCTGCTACATGGTTCCTCCAAGTGCTGTCTATATAATCTGCTCTGGCCCGCGTATTACACTGCCCCCTGCTAAACGACAAGGTCAACAATAATTTTCTTCCAGAAATCTGTCGCCAGCCATAAACCTGCACTGGCTATTCTGCAGCGATGCAGTACAAACGCCTATCTGTGATCTTGCACTTATTTAGAGAATAATTATCGGGCAATTTAAAACATCAAAATGAAAATTATGAAATGTTGCAGTCACTTAGCCACGAAAGGCAAACGTACGTAGAAGCACCCATGTAAAAAAAAACTGCTCCTGACACACATGCCATGTCTAATCAGTTACTACAGAGCAGCTCGCATCTGTGCTGGGGTTCAGTGTGATTCGTCTGCAACATATGCTGCTTTCCTTCATCAAAGTAGCATAGGGCGCTTGTCAATATTCATTACACCCACAGCGGAACAGTTTGCATCAAAATTTCAACACTTGGTTGAAAAACACAACTAGATGAAAAACATAAATGGAACCGGAAAGAGTGCATGACAATTTTTTCCAGCAGAAGTAGAATTAATTGTCCATGTTTGACAGACACCTGGCATGTCCATCAGCCAATCATAGACAGATGCACTGAGTGCATTTTTCAAACAAGATCTGTCAGTGTTTCTGTGTTTCTGTGTTTCTGGTGCTTCACTTGCTCAAGTTCCCTTATTAGTATGAAAGGCTCAGTAGCACAGTAGCACAGTGGTGAGAATGCCAGACTCTCAATCAAGAGGACTTGGGTTTGCATAAACTTGCTGCTGTTTCAAATCAATGTTTGGCCAATTTCTTTCACTCCACGTTGTCTCATTTCACTCAGCTGTATAAATTAGTACCTGGCTGTAAACAGTGGATGATATATGTAAAGGAATAGTTTCTGAGCAGTAACTACATCATGGCTGAATGCTACCCAGAGAAGTTGAGTTGGTGCTGGAATTGACACGTCTGCCAGGAGGTGAAACGTAAAATAAGCTTACCTTTTTAGTATCAACAATTCATTGACACGGTCATGCAATGAAGTATGCAAACTGTTCCGAAAAATGTATATTCAATCATCAATGACATTAGTTTTTATAAGACTGCCAAAAAAAAATAACACTTTGGAGCAGCTAAGAAAAATGGCTGCTAAAAAACATGTCACTGTCAAATCAGGCACTTGAGAACCATCATTGATATGAAATTCACAACAACAAAGTCGCCCCAGGTTCCCACGCATGCACAAGCATCACTGGTGCTCACGCATTTATGCGCACACACACACACATCCTGAATAAATACCACCGCCGCACACACACGTCCTGAATAAATACCACCGCCCTGATACTGATCCGACTGCTCTTTTTGCCTCTGCATCTTGATGTATTCTAAGCGCTTCTTTGATGTGCAGATTATATTACCGTGGCCACATAAAAACGCATTTGTGATCAACAGCCAGCCAAATTTATCTCAGATTTTCTGTCGAGCGCAAAGACAAAAACAAAGACAAAAACAAAGGCAAAAACAAAGACAAAAACAGAGACAAAAACAAGACAATTTCGCTCGACTTTGATCTGCCGACTTGTTCAGCAAAACTGGATGGTTGGAGGATTTCGCATCAGGGCATACAGAAACTTTTTTCTCAAAAGTCATTGACATTATATGAAATACCCACGGCCCCAATATCAGCCTAAAGCTCCCACAACTGTTAATGCATCTTGTGAGTCACAACTTAATCTTGGTAGAATTTGGCAAATAACTGAGTTGTCCTAAAATGCATCATCCGTGTAAAGTCAAGGGGCTTGAGCTATGCTACTGAAACATTCTTCTACAGATTTAACAAGATTTAACAAGATTTGCCATCCAAGCCAAAGGCCAGATTGCAAGTGGACAAGGAAGCCATTGGCTTATCGAGAGTCCAACAATGTTCATCTACTTATAACCTGCCCTCCTGAGATATGTGTCAACCAACTACAGACAGAATTCATCCAGATGCTTTGACTTGAGTGACAATATAGACACAATATAGCTATCAAACTACTATTATATCAAAACTAACTGGACTGCAAACTGTTTACAGCAATGAATTTCTGTTTTGGTATCACAAACTTATCAGAATTCTATCACAGTATGTACAATACTTCCCTATGCAAGAATTTTCCAAATGAGTGAATTTTTTCACTGAAATTTCTATCAAAAGTCAAAACAACTGAAGCAGGACTTTGAATTGAACCAACCACAAAAGTCAGCTTTACGGCAGCAGTTGACTGAACAGCCTCACCTCACCACACCACACATGCAAAATGTGTGCAACAAATTCAATTAACTTCACTTTTTCATTGGACTTCAAAAGCAAGTCATTGTGTGAGCATAGGGTATTATATCGTTATCAGGAGTTCTGAGACGCCACAAGCGGTGAGTCAGCAGTCAAAGCGTGACTGCATGTGTGGTCTCTTGGTAACATCAGCTGGGCCACATGCTAGTGGTCACGGTCACGGTACAGTGGTCACGGTCATGCTACAGTTGTCACCGTTGCATTACAGTTGTGAGGACTCCCAGGTGACAAGCCTACCTGTTTGTACAGCCCCCATTGAACCCCCCACCCATTGAACCCCCCACCCATTGAACCCCCCACTCATTGAACCCCCCACTCATTTCCCAGTGGTGACAATGTTATTGTTTTTCAATGCTGTTCGCAAATTTGTATTTTTAATCTTCTGAAAATCAACTTCGTTAAATTCATAAAATTCTGTAATTTTTCTTCAGAAAATCAATATACATGAAGGTCCCCATGAAATGGTATCCAAAACAACTACATCATGTCTTTGTGTGCAAGGGATCATAATTATAGTTACTGACATAAGCATATATATTCCTAGCCACCCACCAGAAATTTGGGCACTGCATAAGTGTCATACTCCTGAAATATGGCCACATTCCTGTAAAAAAAATCAATTTTCATGGAAAAAAATTGCCAAAAGAGGATGATCCCAAAATCACCATTTATTTGTATGGCATGAACCAGGAAGACAATTAGTGACCACCCCCAGTACTGGGGCACTACCGTGAACTTGCAACAGTTGCATTAGCTGACAGGGCTATGGAAGACTGCCCTGATGGATGAGCCTGGGGGGTATATGTTATCAGGGTCACAATGCAAGGATAATTTAACAAGATTTAGCAAGATTGCAACCCAAAGCAATGAGTTTGTTTATTTAATATGATTTAGGAAGTTTTTATTTGGGAGACTGCAGGACTTCAAGTGGAAACCAAGCATAAAGTGACCACGCTTGGAATCAGCATATTGTAGGTGTAGGACAGCAGCTACAACAACCAAGCATGAGTAGACAGCATATTGTAGGTGTAGGACAGCAGCTACAACAACCAAGCATGAGCAGACAGCATATTGTAGGTGTAGGACAGCAGCTACAACAACCAAGCATGAGCAGACAGCATATTGTAGGTGTAGGACAGCAGCTACAACAACCAAGCATGAGCAGACAGCATATTGTAGGTGTAGGACAGCAGCTACAACAACCAAGCATGAGCAGACAGCATATTGTAGGTGTAGGACAGCAGCTACAACAACCAAGCATGAGCAGACAGCATATTGTAGGTGTAGGACAGCAGCTACAACAACCAAGCATGAGCAGA
Organism: Lamellibrachia columna; assembly: GCA_963662155.1. Taxonomy (NCBI): domain Eukaryota; kingdom Metazoa; phylum Annelida; class Polychaeta; order Sabellida; family Siboglinidae; genus Lamellibrachia; species Lamellibrachia columna. Next base: position 45,281,460 of record OY759271.1, read on the forward strand.
CAGCATATTGTAGGTGTAGGACAGCAGCTACAACAACCAAGCATGAGCAGACAGCATATTGTAGGTGTAGGACAGCAGCTACAACAACCAAACATGAGCAGACAGCATCAACTATGGCCTTGTCTTGCCAGTGAGAGCTGTGTAAACACACCATGTGTTCAAATGAAAGTGCTCGACTGATAATTGTACAGATCTAGAAGCGTATGCCCACGCAGGTATTCCAGAGGAGAAAAACAAGGCGACAACTACCTAACTTTGCACACGCCATTATTTTTAATATTCTTGCAAGCAGTATTTTGAGGCATTTCATTGCAGCAAACAAAATTCCAAGTGCAGGAAGGACTTCCTGGCATGCAGACGCCAGAGCCGTGCAGATGCCAGAGCCGTGAAATGAAACTAAAACACAAATTTTTTTGCCAATTCATACAAAATTGTACACATAAAGTGGGTGAAAATTTGACAGAGGGGGCGAATATTCCACCCAAGGGGGTTTATTTCATATGAAATATTTTCCAGAGTGGGTAGGGGTGGGCATCCAGGGTGGTGAATATTTCATTTCACATCTGGGCAAGTGAGTCAGCCAGGGTGCAGTGGGGGGGGGGTTCTGGGGTTCCAAATGACAGGTGTCCTGGCCATCCACCGGTGGTATGCCATAAGTCACTCTCGTCCCATCCATCTCTAGCCTGTCCCGCTGTCCTGTCACTGTCCTGTCACTGTCCTGTCGCTGTCCTGTCGCTGTCCTGTCACTGTCCTGTCGCTGCTGTAACTGCTGTCACTGTCACCGTATCCTTTGATATACACTTAAATACCACGAACCCTGTAATTTAGGCAGCATCCATCACCCCATATAAAGCTGACAACCAGTGGAACCAGACAAGGGTCACAACTGACTATCGTGCTACCGTGTCGAACAATGTATCACAGACGTGGGGTAGTCACTGTGACTGTCATCGCACAACAGTCGCCTGATCATCCAGACAAGTAACCAAGGCACGTGGTCACACGCAAACATGCAGCATCAATGTCGGTGTGTCCGTGATGGGACACAGAAGTCATGTGTCAAGCGGCAGCCGACACCACGCATACCACGTTATACCACTTCAAAGTGACGGTGTCATTACACCTTGTAAAACAGACCCACATCAAAGGAAGGTGAACCATTATTGCTGGTCATTATACCACCTACATCTATTAGCTAATTGAGCAAGGCACAGGAAAAGAGAAGTGCGCTGGGTAACAAACACACCGCCCAAACACTTACTGTAGGTATTGTCAGTTTACACAATGTTGTACAAGACTGATTTACATGATCCAAGGAAATCTCATTAAAAGAAGTGCTAATAATTGCACTATTGTCACTATAGTCAGTGGTGATCAAAGACATGAGGCAGTGAACATATCACAAGCAGGACATTTCTTAATCTGTTTACGTTGTGTGGCCAACTCAAATGAACAACACCATAATGAACCAAACATATTAAACTAGTGAAATCAGCCAAACAAGCTGCAGGCGGAAGTTAGGAATGATGCTGCATGGTTTGTCAACTTGAAGACCAACAGTGTTAGAACAACCCCATTTCTCAATGTGAATTTTGTCTGGGAATTTTTAGGGGAAACCTCAACAAGTAGAAGCATCAACAATAAATTTACCTTTTAAGCAAGTAAACAAAGTTATATTACCATTTGACAAGTATATATAATTTTTTTTTTAAATGCATGATGCAATTAAAGGTCTTTCTCAGATTTGTTTCACTAGTGACCGGATCTGGTCAAAATTATATTAACAAAAAACACATAACATAAGGCTATTCACATACAACATAAGGCTATTCACATTCAACATAAGGCTATTCACATACAACATATGGCTATTCACATACAACATAAGGCTATTCACATACAACATAAGGCTATTCACATACAACATAAGGCTATTCACACTTTCACAAGTTCCCACATCTGACGATCAATGTCAATTCTTTTAATGATTTCAACAAAAGTATACATTCTTTTATGAAACCAACTATACATGTTACTTTTAACTATTCACACTGAGTGACACACTACAGATCTGAATATCAACAAACCTGATTCAAAATGGACTAAATCAGAGGATGGAGTTTCAAAAACACAGCAAGATATTGGTCATCCACACCAAAATTTATGGTCCTTAGCGATTCTTTGCACATGTGGAAGACAACAGACATCCAAGATATGGGTCGTCTACACCTTATGGTCCTTACCAATCCTTTGCACATGTGGAAGACAACAAACATCCAAGATATGGGTCGTCTACACATTATGGTCCTTACCAATCCTTTGCACATGTGGAAGACAACAAACATCCAAGATATGGGTCGTCTACACCTTATGGTCCTTACCAATCCTTTGCACATGTGGAAGACAACAAACATCCAAGATATGGGTCGTCTACACCTTATGGTCCTTACCAATCCTTTGCACATGTGGAAGACAACAAACATCCAAGATATGGGTCGTCTACACCTTATGGTCCTTACCAATCTTTTGCACATGTCGAAGACAACAGACGTCCAATATTTACAAACCAGCTTTCACATTGAGAATTTCCACACAAAGTTGACTCAACCTAAACACAAATTAATGCTTTGCAAAATAAGACACCCCTGTTTTTACCCCCTTCTGCCACACCTGGCAAACAATTCCTTGGAGACATGGGACTTCTCAGTGGGAGGTGAAGACAGGTTTTACGACTTCATTTTATAATCCATTCTAAAGCTGTTGACATACTTTACTGCCACCAGCCCCTGTCATGCCTCTGTGACTGCTGCAGTCTGATTCAATGCCTTGTGGGGGCAATTGTGACTTTTATTACTGCCACAGCATGGTAGCTAGCCAGTCAGTGGATGACTAAGTGTTGGCAGCAAAAACATGTAACTGTGTAAAATGTCCTGTAAAGACTTGTCACAAACACCTGTCGTGTGTGTCTATGAACGGCCCTAAAACTGCGAATATAAAGGTAGACATTATGCAGTACTAAAAAACAAGGGTTGGTTCCCAAACTTTCTCAGTTGAGGACCACCCAATATTCCCCCCTTCTGGCTGAGCCCCCCCACAACTTTGTATTTCACACAAATGTGCCATTCCAAAGTAATTGTGCATGTTTGGGGAGGACTCCCTGGAACTACATGGCTGCCCCCCAGTACCTAGTTTGGGAACCTTCTTGTAACAAACCTGCATAAATGCTACCTTTATTGCTGCATTGCATTCAACTACCCAAGTCAGCAAATAAGCTCAATTGTGAATTAGCTGTGTGTGGAATCAATGAAACCATAAGACTTACATTACACAACACCTTCCATTCGGAGTGCCGCAAGGATCCGTCCTTGCCCTGTTCTGTTCAGCTTATATACTAGGTCGCTCAGCCAAGTCATTACTAATCATAATCTCAGTCATCACCTGTATGCTGAGGGCACACAGGTTTACATATCACGTTCACAATCAAATGCACAAGAATCTGTTTCAACTTTAAGCGATTGTCTCACTGATATCTTGTTTTGGATGGAATCAAGTAAGCCAAAGCTTAATCCAGATAAAACAGACCTTATTATTATTGGCACTAAACAACAACGAAATAGGGTCATCAACCATTTTCCAGTTAAACTGCTTGGCAGTGATACATTCCCATCAGATACTATTCGTAATCTAGGTGTTGTCTTTGATAGTGACTTCAACTTTTGCCAGCATATTTCTCAAGTATGTAAATCCTGTTTCTATCATATACGTGATCTCCGTCAAATTTGGCGTCACATACCTATATCTACGGCTAAAACAATATCAACAGCATTAATTAGTAGCCGCCTTGACTATTGTAATTCGCTACTAAATAACGTTGCTAAAAGAGACTTGGCTAAACTCCAACAAGTGCAAAATTATCTGGCACATGTGGTACTCAGGGCACGTCGGTTTTCACCATCACTACCACTACTTAAACAGTTACACTGGCTTCCAGTTTCTTATCGAATTAATTTTAAGCTGTCCACTCTTACATATCGTGCTCTATCTACATAACAACCACCCTACTTGGCTACCAGTAGTCTCCTGCATCTTTCAAATATCGACCTTATTGTGCCTAAAACAAAACTTAACTTGGGTAAACGTGTTTTCTCTGTCGCTGCGCCTAGGGTCTGGAATGAACTCCCCATCACTTTGAAAACATCTGAAACTATAGCTATTTTCCGAAAAAAACTCAAGACATATTTATTTCAAATTGCATTTCCACCATAAATCTTTGGTTGTCCCTCGTTCTGATAATGACTTTTGTGTGTCCTGTTCACGATTATGCCATAGAAGTTAATTATTATTATTATTACTCACACAACCCCTCACAGACATAACTCCTCATAACCATCTTAACCCCGTGGGCAAAACCCCTCATGGACATGACCGCTCGTGGAAGAAACCCCAAGGACATTGCCCCTAATGGACAAAACCCCTTATGGACAAAACTCCTCACGTTCGTTAATATGTTTACTTTAATACCAGTGCAACATTATTTTTTTCTGCAATTTGTTTATTTAAAAATATATCAAACATACATATTGGCACTTCATATGTATTGAATAGGAGAAATAATAACAATGATCTGGTGTGGTGATGTGACGTGTGACTCCATGACAGTCCTACTCTATGATAACAGGGAGGGTTCATACTAGTTGGTCAATACCCACTTCGTATACTGTAATTTTTCACTGAATTTCAGCACAGTAATGTTTTTATTGTTGCACTAGGCAACACGCACGCACACATTGTGATGTGATGATACTGATTTTAGATATAGCAAATATACAGATCATTTCATACACAATTAGCTAGATCATTATTATTTCTCCTATTCAATATATAATATGAAGTGTCAATATGTATGACTGAATAATTTTAAATAAATAAATTGCAAAAAAATATGTTGTTGCACTGCTATTAAAGTCAAAATAATAATGACCATGTGGGGTTTTGTCCATGAGGGGTTATGTCCGTGAGGAGTTTTGTCCACAGGAGTTAAGTTATGATGGATTATGTCCTACCTTCTCAACCAAAAACAAGGTGTGGTACTCGAAGGCAAAGCATCTGACTGGAAGCCAGTGTTGTCCGGTGTACCACAAGGTTCACAAATTGGCCCACTTCTGTTTATCTTGTATATTAATGATCTCACTAATCATGTTGATTCATGTGAAATATCACTCAATGCTGATGATTGTAAACTATTTAGACAAATTTCGTCGGTGACCGATTGTCAGTTGGTGCAGAAGGGGCTGGACAGTGTGTGCCTCTGGTGTGAGATCTGGCACCTCAAACTTAACTCAGACAAATGCTGCATAATGACTTTCACTAACAAAAAGAAATCTTTGACTACACCATCTTAAGCCAGTATCTACCCAGGGTCAAAGATCTCAGAGCTGTCAAAGATCTCGGAGTCACACTGACCGGTAATTTGAATTTTAAAGATCATATTAGTTGTAATGTCTGTAAAGCTTTCATGATGTGTAGTTTTACTAAGCGCATTTGTACAACATTTACTGATGTACAAGTTTTGTGATCCTTGTACATATCTCTAGTCAGAAGCCAGTTGGGGTACTGCAGTGTTATTTTGAATCTGTGGCAACGTACTTTTATCAACAAAATTTAACGAGTTAAAAAAAATTCATTAAGTATCTGTTACAAATCCAAAATACAGTACTCCACTGACTGACAATTATCCTGTGCTTTGCCATCATTTTAGACTACCATCCCTTCAACATCGTAGGCAAGTTGCAGATCTGATCTTTCTACATAAGTGTGTGCACTCTCATCTAGATTCGTCCTATCTGGTAACAAATATCCAATATCATTGTCTTTCAAGATCTCTACGAAACTACAGGTACACACCTTTTAGAATTTCCAACAGCAGAATCAACATTAGGAAATACTCAGTTTTAAATTGATGTATTCAACACATTGTATTTAACTGAATCCAATTGTGACATATTAATAGGAGCCAATACCTTCAGATCTGTAATTCAAAAACATTTCCATGTATAATGCTAATGTCTTAGCCTGCTATGTTAGTAATGTTGGTAGTGTGTGGTTTTATATCCTTATTATAAGTATTGTTCTTACTGTTTTTATTATTTATACGCATTGTTCTTATATTTTGTTATCAGTCCTGTTACTGGGTCTTCGGACCTGTTGGAGCTGAATAAAATATAATACAATACAAAAAAATACAATGTCCGTGAGAGGTTTCATCCATGATGTCCTTACCCCGACCAAATGGGGTATACCCAGAAAACAAGAATAGATCAATTGGGGTAAAACAGAGTGGACAAAATGGGTGTAGACCACGTGGGATAGAACCACACAGACACTATTCAATGGTTACTGGGGGTGCATACCAGAATTATGAACCGGGGAAATCAAAACCTGGAAAATCAATGAACTATACTACACTGCGGTGTATTAAATTCTGAACCTACATATAAGTGGCCAATCTATATAACCATTGAGGTCATGTGAAATTTTAGGAAGAATGTCTTTTCAGAAACATGAACTGTTTTCAGAAACTGCAGTAGCCGCTTTTGATCCAACTGGGATCCATGCAAGTGTTCTATACACCCAGCTGGGATCCATGCAAATGTTCTACAGCTGGGATCCATGTAAGTGTTCTATACACCCAGCTAGGATCCATGCAAGTGTTCTATACACCCAGCTAGGATCCATGCAAGTGTTCTATACACCCAGCTTGGATCCATGCAAGTGTTCTATACACCCAGCTGGGATCCATGCAAGTGTTCTATACACCCAGCTGGGATCCATGTAAGTGTTCTATACATCCAGCTAGGATCCATGCAAGTGTTCTATACACCCAGCTGGGATCCATGCAAGTGTTCTATACACCCAGCTGGGATCCATGCAAGTGTTCTATACACCCAGCTGGGATCCATGCAAGTGTTCTATACACCCAGCTGGGATCCATGCAAGTGTTCTATACACCCAGCTTGGATCCATGTAAGTGTTCTATACATCCAGCTAGGATCCATGCAAGTGTTCTATACACCCAGCTGGGATCCATGCAAGTGTTCTATACACCCAGCTGGGATCCATGCAAGTGTTCTATACACCCAGCTTGGATCCATGTAAGTGTTCTATACACCCAGCTAGGATCCATGCAAGTGTTCTATACACCCAGCTGGGATCCATGTAAGTGTTCTATACATCCAGCTAGGATCCATGCAAGTGTTCTATACACCCAGCTTGGATCCATGTAAGTGTTCTATACATCCAGCTAGGATCCATGCAAGTGTTCTATACACCCAGCTGGGATCCATGCAAGTGTTCTATACACCCAGCTGGGATCCATGCAAGTGTTCTATACACCCAGCTGGGATCCATGCAAGTGTTCTATACACCCAGCTGGGATCCATGGAAGTGTTCTATACATCCAGCTAGGATCCATGCAAGTGTTCTATACACCCAGCTGGGATCCATGCAAGTGTTCTATACACCCAGCTGGGATCCATGCAAGTGTTCTATACACCCAGCTGGGATCCATGCAAGTGTTCTATACACCCAGCTGGGATCCATGCAAGTGTTCTATACACCCAGCTGGGATCCATGCAAGTGTTCTATACACTAAGCTACATGCTATTCAAGTTGACTGTTTTTGTAGGGAAAGTCAATTATTTCCATTCAGTGTGAAAGATCAGTTTGTAAATAGCAGGGTCGCATATTTACTTCCACTGATTGTTTATCTTGGTAGAAAGTTAAATCAGTCCATTGTTGCGGTGCCGACACGACACAGTAAAAACCACAGGCGAATCAAAGTGATCTGGAGTAATTGTGCTGCCCAGTTTCTCTGTTGTTATCTTTGCAAAGCTGTGAAGAAATTCCACTGAGAAATGGCCCTGTGCATCATGGGTCAGCGAACACGAGCACGCATGAATGGTAATGGGAAATCGTATCAAGATAGAATACATGTAAAATCAGATAAATGTGTGTTTTCTTACTATCAAAGTCACCCCAGAACAAAGATTTATTCTGCGCCCCGACAGACAGACTTGGCCCAAAGAATTCATTTGATTTTACAAAGGTCGCCGCCGACTGTCTGAAGTATGGTGGAATGAGACCCCCTGTGGTCCAACCCCCAACAGATTTTGTAAATTTGTTGACACATTTACATGCAAAAAGTTGTCCATTTAAATGATAAAGCATCCAACTTTCTACAGCAGAGTAAGGGTGAAATATATCAGGTTGACAAATGTGACAAAAAATACAGCACTGGACCTCTTGGGGGGACATTTCTACATTTTCACACCACCCACCAAATTCATCACTATTCAGTTTCTCATCTCAGACTCATCAAGATTTTTATTCATTGAACAAGAAATGTTTTCTTTGGGTATGTTGACATTCTGCGTTTTGTAGTTCTGACACTGCAAAAGCTGACTTTTTTTTGTTCACATAAGCCATAATGTATATTTTGTAAAATCCTTGAAAAAAGCATGTTACCAGCCAAATTAAAGAGCTAGAAGTGACATTATGCGGACAAAATTTAGTATTAGGGAAGCCGAGTCGCCCCGTCCAACCGGTGAACGCTTGCCTATTCGCTTAGCCATGCCGCTACTTCGTCGTCAGACGAACTTCTACGAGATATTCGCTAAATGCTGACATAGCCGCGTCGTGAGCCTCAGCAGCCCTTCTGTAGTTCATACTCTATCGGCGACTGACAACACCGACACTAGGGTATTACAACGACTTACATGCGTACCCACACCACTTCGCCTGCCGAGCGGACACTAAACGCCGCCACTGAGGACGACTTCTCATTGGCCATGACCGCAGCCGCTGGCTGTACCATCATGCAAGCACCCTCCCTCCGGTTACACTACTGCGAAACCTAGCAAACTCTCCACAGAGAGGTGGTAGTTAACTGAGTTGTCATATGCAATTATGCATATGCAATTATTGTGTGCATGCAGCTGTCATCTAGCATGCAGTGAAGATGTTCATAAACAAATGGCACGATTAGCTGTAAGCAATTTTCCTGCAATATTAAGCTTCAAAAGGCAAAGTAAATAATAGATATAGTTTTTATTTAGTATAGCTTACTTGAAAATCTAAAAGAAGGTATTTTTGGTAAAATAAATTGCATGCAATAAAAATTAGTAAATATCAAACAATTAAATTTGTACAATGTGCAATGCTTTGCGGAAAGTGCTTGGAGTAAAACCTGACTACTGTCAATAGAACAACTAAAATCAACACAGTACAAATATACACCATTACATGATTAACACTACTATGTGCACTACAGACGGACTAAATGCGAACAAATTAGAACTGAGATACAAAATGTTTGACCTAATCAGACCTGACGAGATCTATGAAAATAAGCTTTCAGACATTCTGATGTATGAAAGTGAATGCTTGGGCTCGACATCAGTAAAACCCATATTTTAACATGTACATAACTGAATGCATTTTTTAATAAACAGAATATAAAAAACAAACCAATTACAGGTGTATACTGATTGTTCTACATGCATCAGTGAAATCAGTGTTAACTGAGCCCCTCTTTATTCCATAATCAAGGAAATATTTTAACGACTGACTCAGCTGAATTGCATCAAACAGTTTACTGATGAATTGCTATCAGGGTCGGGTCAAATTACACAGAATCAAATAAACTACAATTACTTTTCATTTCAATTACACCATTTTAGTTACAACGACAGATGTATTATTTTATATGGCATGTGTGTTGGTAAATTATGTAAGCAAGTGTTATAATTCTAATTCTTGATGTTCAGCTTGTGAGACAGCACTATTTTTCAGATGAAAAAAATACTGTAATTAATCACAATTGGTGTAATTGCTGCAATTACATGACAGTTCTAGATCAATTACAATTGTGGCATAATTAAAAAAATTAGTCAACAGCCTGTAATCAATCAATTTTTTTTACATAATTGGACCCATCGATCCATGGTTGCTATAAAATTATAATGTGATGAGTTAATAGTGGGGTCACAGGGTGGGAACAATTCTTTGTGAGACAATCTAAAGCAATGCAAATTGTAACCTGGACAACCATAATTTTTTTACACGCCATTCCCACAGCAACCTCAATTATTGCAGAGTGGTAATACCAACAGTACGCCCTCTCCTACCACGCTATCTGTTTAATGCTTGCCAACTTTCTAGTAGGCCAACTTTGTTCACTTGAAATTGGGTAATTCGGATGCTCTAATGACAATTAAGTGACATCACTGCCATCACCATCGTCGGCATCGAAGATAGGCTGATGTCGATACACAGGGAGGGTAAGTGTCTGTCAAATATGAGTTGATACACTCTAGTCTACTGGTGACTAGACCGAGTCTGAGAGAGAGAGAGAGAGAGAGAGAGAGAGAGAGAGAGAGAGAGAGAGAGAGAGAGAGAGAGAGAGAGAGAGAGAGAGAGAGAGAGTATACGCTGAGTGTCATCAACTATTATAAACTATTCAAAGGCATAGCTTGTTGTTATGCTAGCTTAGTCTTAGCCGCTCATTTATACGATTTGGCCAAACTCTTGAAAGTAAATATATTTATAAGCTATCTTATCATTACATGCTTAATTAAATGTTTATAGGAGTAACGGCGGTAACGCCTTCAAAAGTATACTATAGTCTATAGACGAGAGCTGTAGCTTAAGCCAAAGTAGACTCACTAACTCACTAAGTAATCGCACCACTACGTGTACCGTACAAGTGTGCCGGCTGGTGGGCGCAGACGGATGCCCACGGCAAGAGATGTCGGGAACACACACAAGATGAAGATCAATCGAGAGTACTTACAGAAACGCCCCAGCACAAAAGAAGGCATCGTATTAGGGAAGCCGAGTCGCCCCGTCCAACCGGTGAACGCTTGCCTATTCGCTTAGCCATGCCGCTACTTCGTCGTCAGACGAACTTCTACGAGATATTCGCTAAATGCTGACATAGCCGCGTCGTGAGCCTCAGCAGCCCTTCTGTAGTTCATACTCTATCGGCCACTGACAACACCGACACTAGGGTATTACAACGACTTACATGCGTACCCACACCACTTCGCCTGCCGAGCGGACACTAAACGCCGCCACTGAGGACGACTTCTCATTGGCCATGACCGCAGCCGCTGGCTGTACCATCATGCAAGCACCCTCCCTCCGGTTACACTACTGCGAAACCTAGCAAACTCTCCACAGAGAGGTGGTAGTTAACTGAGTTGTCATATGAGTAAACGAAAAAATCATCATTCAAAAAAAGTTTATATTTTATGTTTCTACAAAAATAACTGTCAGAAACTATTCATACTTTAGCAAAAAAATTGTCTTTGCTTGGATGCATGGGGAATATAAGTTAGTTGTCTTAAAGCGAAACAAAAGTAATGGTTTGGAGTAATGCACCTAAAATAGTTAATAAAAACTAACAATTTGCAACTATAATATAGAATATAATGCTAGTGGTTTTCTCAGAATGTTTTCTAAAAGTGGGAGATTCTGGTCAAATCTCAGTTTTGCTGGCGGCTGACATGTTGATGCAAACTCTCAATCAAGAGAGATGCTAAGTCAGAACGGGAGAAGTTTAGTTAAAATGCCAAAACATGTTGCATAAGTTGAATTTAGACGCAAACATCATGGCCATATCCTATTGGCATATAGGTAGGTGTTTACACATATTTTCACTTGATGAGCGAATATCATCATATACTACAAGCACTCGTGGCGTCGGGTTATTTAATAGTAGGCCCAATGGCGCGGCCCGTGAAATAAAGATTACCAGTATGTGTGTTCAACAAGATTTTCCCAGGAAACCACTGGCGTGATATTCTTGATTGTATTTGCAAAAGGCCCAAAACCATGATTTTTTTACTTTTAATATCCTTGTGTAATGATAATAAAGTGACAAAAACCCGCATTAAATATCGACCAGTAAGCCTATTCACTTGTTGTGGAGGTCTTGCCCTGTGCTCTGTGGGATTTTTCTGTTGGCATCATGTCAGTGGGATTTAGGACTATGGGATTTTTTCTTGTCAAGCGGTATCCGGACAAAATACCTATTGACAAAATCCTACAGGCCACAATTCCACGGGCCAAAATACCGCAATATAAAAAGTTGGATTTTGTCACGGATTCCCTTCTTTCTTTAAAAAAAATTCGCCTATTGTTGCGTCACCTTTGGCTCCGTGTAAGGCAATTTGCATCTTGCTTTAGAAATATACATCCGATGACGATACACAAAACGAACGTCGCACAAAGGATGTAAATGGAAGCGGTGAATTAAGTCTGATTGATCACGTTCGCCTTAATTTTAGCCGTTCAGAAAATGTGTTAGATGTGTTAGATGTGTTAGATGTGTTAGATGTGTTAGATGTACCCACTACAAATTACAACCAGTTACAAATTAGATGTGGGTTTCTGAAAGGGTGTCATTTCAGTCAGACAAAAGCGGATGTTTAGTGCGTGCTCAAATAGACGTAACTTCGTTCAACCAGAATATGTTTTTTGTAGTACTCTACAAATTAATCACATACCGTGTTTATGCGACCTGTAACTTCAATAAAACGAAGAGCTGTTTATAACAAATTATCATCCAAAGTGTATAGTCTATTTTTTTATAACCTGTTTAATGCATAAAAATATATTTATATTTTCAATATATATTAACAAAACGTGTATTGCAAATTGTGTACACGTGTGTACTTATGCATAGCCAATTAACATGGATGTTTGAGATTTATAAACGCTAATTAATGTGATTATTATAAGTCGATCTTTGATGTGTACTCGATTGGACATCGCGGCACTCGTCCCGTAAGACAGTCGGTCGCAACATAGGGGCTTTCTGCGACTTGTAGGTCGGTCGAAAGAGGCGCAGTCGGTCACAGGCGTCATCGCCGTAACGACAAGTTGTTTGAAGGGATTGTGAATAACAGCTCATCGCTGGCTGGATCGTCGAGAGCGGCTCCCCCCCCCCCCCCCCCCCGGTGGCTGGACCATCGTATAATTAACTATTGTAGGGAAGACCTGGGCTAGTTGTATACAGGGATACGTTGTTACGCAGTCGTTTTACAAGATTTAACAACGAACCCATAGCACACATTATGGAGTCGACAGTAATTGGCTAGAAGTCCACCAGCGGACCCACTGTCCAAACACGGGAAGCTAAGACGACGACATTAACGAGGTGTGGACAAAAACGACTCTTTATTGACTTAGAATTTGTTTGGCTATGCCCACAAAATATCATCTCACGCAGCCACTTTTAATGTTTCGTTAGTTGTTACAGTCGACTGCGCCTGGGAAACTTCACCTCACCTCACCTCACCTATCCTCTTCGGGCCCAGTGGCACATAAGACCGAAGTGCGTCTCCTCCAGCTCGCTCTGTCATCTGCTACACATCTGGCCTCGTTCCAACAGCTCCATCCCAGTACGCGTCTTTTATTTTCAACAGTTGATCGCCACGTTGTCTTTGGTCGACCAACCTTTCTTCTGCCTTCAGGCATCCAGGTCAACGCCGTCTCACATTTGCTGTTCGTGTCCATTCGTAGGATATGTCCTACCCATTTCCATCTTCTTAACTTAACCTCGGTGCTGATTGTCTTAAATTTTGTGTTTGCGAGAAAATCTTGATTTGATACAACGTATGACCATTTAAAATTTGTAGGATTCGTCTTAAGCACTTGAAAAAAATGTATATAACTTTCTATTGTCGCCTTCGTTTATTTTCCATGTTTCACTTCCATACAGCAACAATGGTTTAACAAGTGTGTTAAAAAGCGAAACTTCACAGATATAACTAATCATGCATGGAATATCATTGGTATGGTACATATTATTAATACGAATAATAAATTTAATGTATACGTTGACCGAAATAATACATATAACATACTTTATTGTAAATTATCACAACTAGCTCCGGTCTCCTATACTCATAACCAACTGCCATTATGAGCAACGCAACTCGTTCTTATTGTTTCTGTACAATGCAATGCAATGCAATGCAATACTTGTATATTTGAACCCGTAATTATTTACATTAAATACAATTATATTACAAAATAAATGTTAAATATGGGATGGGGGACTCCCATTAAGGCCAGGAATGGTCGCTAGCATAGGAGCCACCCTAATATTTCAATTACAACCTCTAAAAGTTTAATTATAATCTGCATACATTATGAAGTTTAACATGTCACATGCATTTGGTAAGTCATTTGGTAAGTCATTTGGTAAGTCATTAATGTTTGTAATGAAAAGTAGGGGGCCAAGGATAGATCTCATTCAGGTACACCTGTGGTAATATTAATGATATCTGATTTAGCTTCATTGATTTAGGTATCGCTTTGTGAGAACCTAGATACGTCAATGCTGGGACCCATACTAGCAGAAATACACCAACTAGGTAGAGGTTGTCCAAAGAAAGTCAGTAAGATGATTACTCAACAGACAACATCAAATGCTCAATCAGCGAAATGGTGCCAGGAGGGTCATGCAAGGCTTGGCATGCTCTGGAAAGTTGTTGAAAGGCTCGTAAAGTCCACACTTCTTTTAGCCACGCCACCGGGAACTACAACAATGCATCACGCTGGAACCAAGGGTTCGCCTTCCTACCAAAGATGATTGTGGCGTGGAACTGCAATATAGTGACAGTCAGGTGCTACTACCTATCGTAATATGCATTGTACATTTTGGTGGGCAACTATTCCCGGTGATACTAAGGGAAATGAAGCACGCACGCACGCACGCACGCACGCACGCACGCACGCACGCACGCACGCACGCACGCACGCACGCACGCACGCACGCACGCACGCACGCACGCACGCACGCACGCACGCACGCACGCACGCACGCACGCACGCACGCACGCACGCACGCACGCACGCACGCACGCACGCGTCGACTTCGAAAGCGCTCTATACAGAGAGAATACTATTAATTTTTTCGGTTTTATCTTTAACGGATCTGCGATAGATATTTTAATGACATCTTACAATTGTTTCTTTGTTTCGTGAAAACCAACCAAAAGAAAATATAATAATCTTTCCGATCTACTAGGACTTTTCTCGCTTTCGTGGTTTGTTAGTGGCGGCGCCTAACGGTGACAACCACGCTCCCCAACAGTGGCGCCACTTAGCATATCAAATGAAATGGTGAGTTTGGGTGACAACGTCAAACTCCTCCAGTAGCATCACTAACCATTTCACCACTACCACAACTTACATACAATTGTGGATAGTGTTTGCATTTAAAATGTGTCTAGAAACACAATGATGTTCGATTTTGTTTGACACAATGTGACGCAGTCAAGTGCACAGTTGCAATGACACGTAAATAACAATTGCGTTGCCCAGCCAACCACTTGCTCATATCACTCCGTAACTGTCCATTTCCAATTTATAGTGTTCAGCCTACCGCTACGTTTCCCATTGGCGACCATGTTAGCGTTTTGCACGATTATAAGAAAACGGGACCATCAAAAATTCTGAAACTTCTTACCTGCCGTTGTCATCATCTCATTGACATGCTGATGGAGTTTAGTCGAAGTATCGTACTTCTAATTCATTTAAAAAGCCTGAACGTGTCATTCCTGTCAATTTTTACCAATTTCTGCATGAATTACTACGCACACGTATGTGCCTTGTGGCGAAAAAATTGCCAAAAATCCTTTCGCCTATTGAAATCAACTAAAAATCCAGTTACATTGCCAACATGTTCTACCAAATGTGCCTGGCTCAAATGTAGTTATGTCAGCTGATATGATTAAAAAAATTACACACCGGGAAGTCCAACTGAGGCATGATCCCTATAATCAAGTTGTTGGCAGTGGTGATATGCTGGGTGGCGCCACCATTGGGGAGTGTGTGTGGATGTTTGACAAAACTATCCAACAGAGGGCCATGAAGTTCTATACTCGGTCGCTAGAGGGCCCCGTGAAGACATAGTCCCCGATCGATGGCATAGCAACGAAATTTCCAGAGAAGCTTTGACTGTCAAATTTACAACTTTTTACGATGTCACTGACTGTGAAGTGTCATGAGTCTATATGCAAGTAAACACAACAAAATCAAATGGTGTGCCATTGCAGCGGCTGGTTAGATACGGATACCGCTTCGCTTGTTAGTCAATGCCAAACCTCGCACTGCCACTAGCTGCCACTGCCACTGGCTCGCCGCTCACTGACACTGGCACTGCACTAACGAAATCTGACGAAGTGTGAGACAAGACTATCAAATTGTCTCGTGTCAAATGGAAAATGCATGTAAGTAAATGCTAACGTTTACAATGCATATTGTTAATTCTAGCGAACTGAAATGCTTCACCTATTATAATTATTGGTTATGCTGAGTTATGTCATGACATGAATTTCTTATCAAAACATTGTCATTGACTTTGTCTTTGACATTGTTTTATTTCTGTCGTGTTGATAATGTGCCCTGGGCCGTTCTAACAGCAAGAGCGTAGCTTACATAAATCTAAGCTTGAGGATTAAGTATGTGATGGTAATGTTTTACATGGTCGTGGACTAAATCTGCAGATCTGTCTACACTGTCATTGTCTAGACATTATTCTATAGAGTAAATGAACCATGTATTAATATGCCATTAAATTGACACAGTGTTCATACTGCCACTTGCATTGCCTACCGCTTACCTGTAATTTGTATTTAGTTACTATTATTATTATGAGCGCTTGAAATGCTGATGTAATTATTCTTAGTCCAGATACAGTTATGTAATTGTATATATCTCAGTCATAAGAATCTTATTATGTTCTGGGTTAATTATGTTATAACTTATGTGTTAACCACCAAGTTTACACACTGCACAACTAGGCTACCAAGGTCTATGGATATGAATGCCACTGAAATTAGGAGGATTTAATTTAGTGAACTCTGTAGACTTGGTATCCATATAATTTGATTATCTATTTAAAGCTTCTATTGTAACTCTTCAGAAATCAGAATTCTGCCATGTGTATTCTATATAGTCATTAGTTAGTCCTGAGAATTGTCATCACTTCCTAGATTTATGTAATAATCCAGGTAGTTGCAATAACCGTCACACTGAACACCAGTCAAGCTTGATCCAGATAATGAACTACCAGATATGGTCAGTACTGCATCATGATGAGTGATCAATAGTACACAAATATCAATACTATGTTGTGCTCAATAATCAACCACCCTAATCCATCATTGTGCACAACATTGATCAACGTTGAACCATACTCTGTCATGCATGGACATTAAATCTAGTGCACTCCGTTGATAACACACACTTTTCAGATGATTCCAAACTGGACATTTTCAAGCTGAGAGCGTCATAGTGACGTCAGTGACACATCATCATGATGAGTGTTGATGTCATGTGTCGAGATACATGTGATGTCCAAAAGGCACCAATGGAGGTGCACATCGTGAGGAGCAGGCCAAAGCACCAAGCAAGACAGTTGCTCTATCGCCACCACCCCAAGTCACCGATGATTGGCACGAAACAGCAACTCAGATGCAGGTCCGTCTTGTTTCAAAAAACTTTTACCTTGTTGACTGTCTGATTTTGTTTGCTTAAAGTGAAACAAAAGTCATGGTTTTTGGCCTATGCACCTGTAAGAGTTATTAAAACATAACCATTTGTAACTATAATTAAGAATATTACACTAGTGGTTTACTAGGAAAACCTTGCTGAGCAAACAACATCTTGATTTCATGGGCCACACCATACTGTTAGATAACACTACGTCATGAGTGTGGAATTCTGGCAATATTTGCTCGCCAAATGAAAATATATACCTATATACCTATTCTTGCCAATAGGATATGGCCGTGCTATTTGTATCCAAACTGTATGTATTTGGCATTTGTTTACTAAATTAGTCTTCTTTCTGGCAAAACAACACGTTTGTTTTACATGTTGCATTAGTTCCGTGTATGCGGCCTCCCTTAATACATCACTTTAGTCTAGGTCACCCTGATTTATATAGAACTGTGTATGTCGGCCTCCCTTAATACATCACTTTAGTCTAGGTCACCCTGATTTATATAGAACTGTGTATATCGGCCTCCCTTAATACATCACTTTAGTCTAGGTCACCCTGATTTATATAGAACTGTGTATGCGCTTATTGGTCACACTGGTAAAAATGTCAGCCCTCAGTTATTCAGAGAAGTGACCGGATTCTCCAACTTTTAGAACCCATTCTGAGTAAACCACTGGCGTGATATTCTTGATTTTAGTTGCACGTGGTTAGTTTTTATTATCTCTTTTAGGTTCATAGTCCCCAAACCACAACTTTTATTTCGACTTAAAGGGAAAGTACCCCATATTTCATTGGTTAACTGATACAGGGTTTCGTATAATTAAAAATGCTCTCTAACTGTCTGAATTTGTCAATCTCAAAGTAAGTAGTTAAACCTGTCTTCAGCGACCTCTCGATTCAATTATATTCTGGCCACTCTGTTTGGATAATCACTCCACTTATGTTTTGACTTAAATAAAAAAAATTAATTATAGTATAATTGAAACACAACCACTCCCTTGATTCATTGCCAAATAGGTTTACTTTATGATTTAGCGTTTTCTACATTTATATTTCATAGTTTTTTCTATGAGGTGACATGAAGATGGCATTTAGCCATGTGACCACCACATAATGAATGCAATTGTGAAAAATGTCACGTATGTATTTGTTTTGTTATATTGCTAAATACATTTATGTTGTGTGGTCTTCAATACAGGTAGTCTTTTAACACAGGTAGTCTTTTAACACAGGTAGTCTTTTAACACAGGTAGTCTTTTAACACAGGTAGTCTTTTAACACAGGTAGTATTTTAATACAAGTGGTCTTTTAACACAGGTAGTCTTTTAATACAGGTAATCTTTTAATACAAGTATTCTTTTAACACAGGTAGTATGGGCCCCTGTCTGGGTTTGCCAGCATTCATCCACATGCCTCTAGTTTCTCTGGATGCATCATATAAATCATCAACATACTCTGCCCAGCCAGGCTTATGGGTACAGTTCTTTGTATGATTTGTTCACCAGCAGGTAGCAGTGAGCTTACCATGTCATTGTACATTTTATTTACAGCATGAACATGATTTTCATCACTGCAGTTTATGATTTTACAACCTATAACTTCAGTAGCAACATGTATCTCGTGTATTTCAGGCAAATATTTGTTGTGAGCATACAATATTTATCTAGGTCCTTTTGAGCCATATTGTTCCATCTAATCTTTGCTGCACAAGTGTTAGTGCTATTCATTAGATTTAGGATATTGTTACAATTGACATGCACTTTGAACGGTTTGAACGGGTTGGGACACATGCATGTAATGTGGAATAAGGTGTAAGTGCTATATTTAGTACTGATGGCTTCAACCGTTGCATCCCAGCCAATATGTCCAGGAAGGTGCTGCTCAATGTCAGTTTCTGTTACTTCTGTTACTTACCTGGTGGCAAAAACAATTACCTTCCTCAGTTTTACACCAACAATCCTAAGTCCTGAGTCTTTGGCATTGCCAACCACACCTTTACGTTTTGTTGCAATGTACGGTTTTCCAGCTGGTACTGCCTTCTTTTCAATTGGAGTGGGTCTTCCTTGTCGGGACCTGTTCACTGTACGCCACTCATTCGAGTTGTGTGCAGCAAGGAGCGGTCACTGGGGCAGCCATCTGTAGCTGTAGATTTTACTACATTTCATCACTACTTTGAGTTGGTTGAATAACATCATCATGGTTGACAACAACACTGTCTATATCAACCTGAGGCACTGTACCATGCCATCTGTCCACAAGAGGCACTGCACCATGCCCTCTGTCCAAAAGAGCCACTGCACCATGCCCTCTGTCCACAAGAGCCACTGCACCATGCCCTCTGTCCATAAGAGGCACTGCACCATGCCGTCTGTCCACAAGAGCCACTCCACCATGCCCTCTGTCCACAAGAGACACTGCATCATGCCGTCTTTTGACAAGAGGCACTGCGCCATGCCGTCTGTCCACAAGAGGCACTGCGCCATGCCGTCTGTCCACAAGAGCCACTGCACCATGCCCTCTGTCCATAAGAGCCACTGCACCATGCTGTCTGTTCACAAGAGCCACTGCACCATGCCATCTGTCCACAAGAGGCACTGCGCCATGCCATCTGTCCAAAAGAGGCACTGCACCATGCCGTCTGTCCACAAGAGCCACTGCACCATGCCCTCTGTCCACAAGAGACACTGCACCATGCCGTCTGTCCACAAGAGCCACTGCACCATGCCCTCTGTCCACAAGAGACACTGCATCATGCCGTCTTTTGACAAGAGGCACTTCGCCATGCCGTCTGTCCACAAGATGCACTGCGCCATGCCGCCTGTCCACAAGAGGCACTGCACCATGCCGTCTGTCCACAACAGGCACTGCACCATGCCACTGTCCACAACAGGCATTGCACCATGATTATTATCTTTATATTTTATGACTTTTAAAATACATATGTAAATAAAAAAAGCTCAACCTCAATTACTATTGTTTGATCAAATGCATCAAACTGTTGGGTTTGTTTACCTACTTGAAATCAGTCATACAATTCCTCCATTGCTATGTACATTGTATAATATATGAGTTTTCATGTTCTGATAGATTTTGATGCAAAAGTATATAATTTGAGGAAATCCCAAATGCAAGAATGTTAATTTCTAAATAATGGGCTAACATACATTTTTTTTATAAAGTCACAGTATTTTGGGCCATAGGGTCAACATGTTGTGTTCATGTTTGTTTGTGCTACCTGTAGAGTTTTAAACACAATCACAACTGTCATACATTGCCCACAGTTGAAGCATAATATACCAATTTAATAAATCTAGCTCTGATAATGGAGCATATAAGACATCATGATGTCCTTTTTGTTTGAGACATGCGCCATAGCAGTGTGACTGTGTTATAATACAACATGAAAAATATAGAGATGAATATTAGCGCTTTCAATGAATCAGTCAATCAATAAAGTTACAGTTGGCAAATATATTCAATTGACAGACACTGTGTGGCACAAGACATGATACAACACATCAACCGACACTAGTAAATAGTCTACACAATTGGCTTCTCTGAGGAACTGTAGACATTATACATTATGAATATGTATTTATTAATAAAGTCATATATAAAAACTGACACTCTTAGTAATTAATATGATATTCAGTCCCCAATATTTACTTTGTACAGAACATTTGAGAATACACCTGTTTTTGTTATCTTACTAGCCTATTCAGGGCAGGGAAGCCAGGTTTGGTTTTAAATAGAGCCATACCAATATTGGCCTGGTTTTTGTCTCTGTTTTTCTTCTATTCATACCTGGATCTGTCTGACCAACTTTTATATCTACCAGTTGTGACTGTTGTTGCTAAGCTGCAGGCGATCTAGCCTTTTATGCCCACTGCTTGAATGGCTCGAACTCAAGGCAGCAATTGTGTTTGAAAATAAAGAAATATTTTTTTTTAGGCTTTTCACGATAGGTTTGTGACAGTCTGTTCTAGTGGTAAAATTGTAATTTAGTAATAACCTTTATTCATATAGTGCCATATATCCAGAAATACAATTCAGAGGCGCATAAAATACCACATTGATAAAAGTAATTAATATAATAAAATTAATAAATCAATATAATAGTGATGCTTACATATAGATAAGACTGATATGTTTATGCATAGATTATGCATAGCTTATTCAGTATGCCTGAATTCTGGTCAAACACATCACTTAATTGTAGTGATCTCCCTTGTGCGGGCACCAGCAGATGCTTAGCAGGATTATGGTCAACAAATGGATTACATCGATTCCTCTTAAAATAGCGTTCCTCCTTTCCTTGGCACCAACGTCATTTGAAGATTATCTACGGAATGCAGAGCAGCCAGTTTTAATCATTGCAGCTTTATGTAGCACCCACCATGATTTGAGTTGTCCATTATATTAATTTGGGCATGGGCAAATGCACAGACATTACATTTGGGTGCTTTCTTTCTGGTAAGCATTACAATGGGTCTTGTCAACATGGGTGGTAATTTAATGAGGCAATGAAATTGGGATTACCTCTTTGAGGGAATGCATTTCTAGAGTTAAATGTGCTAGGAACTACTTCATTTCCACAACGATGTATTTAACATTCCTAAGTTAGGGTCCTCCCTGTTGTTTCTTATTGAAAATTTACTAACAAGAAGTATGGGCTAATTATTGTCAATGTTTACACACACACATATATATATATATATATATATATATATATATATATATATATATATATATATATATATATATATATATATATATATATTACTGTGATCGCTAGGTCTTATGTGTGGCAACTAGCCATGTGTAGTCAAGCAAATAAGCGTGTGTGTGTGCATGCATGCATGAGTGCGTACGTGTGTGCATGCGCACATTCGTGCATGTATACACCAGTAGTAGAATGGTTAATGTAGAACTTCCGTAAAGATGGTAATATTGCTATTTTGATATATTTTCCTTAAGATGGCCTTATTTGTATACCTATACAGCATAATATAATCATAACATAAATAAAATAACAAGTGAATTTTCTGAAAAAGTTTAAATGTTGGAACATCTTGTATACCTATACAGCACATATATACCTATGTTATCTAATGTATCAACTTAATTGTAGTTGTTTATTTTATCTTTTTATTAATTATTTATTTATTTTATTTTATGTATTTATTTAACTTCTTGACATAATTAATTCATTTAAATCATTTAGTGAACTTTTTATGTAACTTATGTTTACCTGTCTTTTAATCACATTTTATTTTAGCTCTTCAATTTATTTAAAATTATTTAGCATTACCTTGTTAGCGCCTTTGAGCAGGTTTTTAACCCGGATACACGGCGCATTATAAATGTATAATAATAATAATAATAATAATCTTAACGTAACAAAACACTCAATAATTATTCCTAATAAATATCACCAACAGCTGAGCTGGTATGTGTTAAGTTTTCAGACAGAGAAGAAGATAGTTATATGATGGACTGGAACTTTGTATTTTCCGTACACTTTACTCACTGCCAGCATAAAGTGTGTGTATACTGTATAAGTTCTTTGTCCAACTTGTTATATCTCATGAAACTTAGTTTGGGTCTTTCGATCACAGTATAATTTTATGCAGACACAACGGGTTCCATTTGTTCTTTCTTACCGTTGTTCCTGAAGTTTGTGAGGATCAACTTTCAGGTATAGCAGTCATGCAAACTCTAATTTTGTTAACAAGATTTTAACAGCTGCCCCCCAAGCAACCCAGCCAGAATGTTTAAGTGTTTTTCACTAATCCCCCCATTTAAAAAAATGCAGAGGCTGAATATACTGAAGGAGATGTTAAGTCATGATTTACTTCATGAAAAGTTGTGCAGGATTGACAACTTTGTTTTACATAATTTTCTGAGTTATACACATTTTACATGAAATGAAGTTATGAGTGAATTGAGCAATGATAGAAAGCAGAAAATACTAACCTGAGAGTGGTACATTGATGTGTTGAAGCAAGCACTCTCTAACTCTGTCCGTCTTTGTAGGGGTTAGATATTACTGCACTGCCTTTGTAAAGTGTAACACCAGCCACAGTAGGCACCCTTCATCACTCTGTTTCTAAGCGGCTGCATGTGAAGTTTTCCCTGCAGGTAGCAATTCTTAATGCCACCTGCACACCAGGGCTGTAAACTGACCATGGTACTCTAATCCTTGTTGGCCTTTGTGAATTGTTGCAAAACCAGCAGGCAGCCTGAATTGCTTTGTTTTTATGCAGTGCTCAGAAAGTTTTCACTGCAGATTATAATGGTCATTGCGACTTGCTGGAGCATGTCTACCCCATTGTTGGTTGCCCCGCCTCTTCCCCTGTAATCACTAGGGATCAGCCAATCGTTGGACATTCCCACGCTTAGCCACAAAGCCACCCAAACCTTGCCATGGTCACATCAGATATCTAACAATGTGGATTGTTTACCAAAATTTCTGCTCAAGTGGTGCAACACAGAAAGTAGGATTTAGAGTGTGTGAATGTGTGGGGCAATGCAAGGCATATAGGAAGTTCTTCCTTCATGTGGATTTGAATGTATTTACAGGCAACTGATGTGAACACTTTTTACTGAGTGAGATTTAACAAGATTTAACAAGATTTGCCATCCAAGCCAAAGGCCCAGATGGCAAGTGGACAAGGAAGCCATTGGCTTATCGAGAGTCCAACAATGTTCATCTAAGTCCAACAATGTTCATCTAATATGAAAACGTTGTCAATGGTTACTTGTTGGACATGAACTCACAGTGGTATTCATTGGATCTCTGAAGTACATGGTCAAGAGTTTCACTTCATGGTGACAGTTCAAAGATATGCAACCAAAAAGGAATAATTTGCCAAGACCTGTGGATCAAAAGTGCAGCAGTTCTCAGCACAGGACTCAAGCAGCACTACCGAGAGACACGAGAACACAACATCTGCCAGGCTGATTTGTCTTCAGATCTATTAGATGGACCAGTCTGTTGGATGAATACAAATCACTGATACAATGCATACCACAAAGGCATTGTAATCAGTCAAATCTATAAAAGAATCTGTTTATGATGAAAATCTAAGTGGATATTTCGGCAAATCTCAGCGATGCGTGACAGACCGCAGTTTAGTCGTCTTGACCGTGTGCATAGAATGTACGCACCCTCACAGTCCCAGGTGTCACCGGTGTGGAGCCCATTGCTCGGGGCAAAAGGCAGGTTTTCCAAGTCACCAATTGTATCGAGGCAAGTGTCGGTATCAGTATACAATAATTATAAGTGCACTGTAATTTTAATTTTTAAGTATAAACTTGGGGTGCAGTAGCTAGACGTGTGTGTCGGACTGTCAACCGAGAGGACCACAGTTCTACCCCACCTGCTGCCGTCTTGAAGCTTAGGCAATTTCGTTTACTTCACTTTGCCTGTGTCTTTTAGATAAAGACACTAATAGCTGTAGGTTCCTTCTACCTGGTGTCTAGGCCAGGGAAAGTAAAAGATCTCATACATGTAAATGTGTAACTTGTCTTGGATTTTGTAACCCTAGAGAAGGCAAAGTGTCAGTCTTCAAAAATAAATGTTGAAGTTGGACCCTTAATGGAAGAAGAATTTGCTTTCTGAATACTTTGGGTTTGGTGATTTTAGTATTGGTGTGTTGTGGTCAAGTGACACTAGCTGGAGAAGGAACAGGAGCTCCAACAGATTAAGAGCAGATTTTATTCTGTGGATGTTTATCGAAGAACACTGGTGTCCTAACTGTGCTCAGGTTATGTTCACTTATGGCTGACAGGAGTTGGTAACAAGATAGATGTTACTGTAAGAGGTATAGCTACCTTTCAAGACCCTCTCAGACTCTTTATCATCATCTGAACAGCTGTCCAATATCATGTCACCATATTGGTGGTTGTCACATGACAGCAGTTCCATAAAAATAGTGGAAAGTGTATAGCATATACAGACTTATATAGTGTTGCACACAAAAGCATGCACACTCACACATGCACACAGGCACGCACGCATGCACGCATGCACGCACGCACGCACGCAGGCACGTTGATCATTAGCTCTGGTAACTTGTGAATAACCTTATGTCATAGTATATAGAGCTGCACCACTTTTGCCCTTTTTCACAGAATTTTTATTGGATCTGTTCAAAAATAATTTAATAATTTGTCTGATGATTTCCCCAAAACTAAAAAACAAATTTTTACCTGTGTTCAAATTCTCTTGCTGCCGTTTTGAAGGTTTGGCTGTTTCGTTTATCCCACGTTGCCACAGTTCGCTCAGCCGTATAAATGAGTACCTGGTTACAAACAGAGGTGGATATCTGAGCAAAGTCTTCGTGCAATAATTGCAGCATGGCTGAATGCTTCCTAGAGAATTCAAAATGGCACAGGAATGAACAGTTCTGCCAGGGGATGACGTGTAAAGTGCAAGGACTGGATACTGCGCGATATAAGAACGTACCTTTACCTTTAACTTGACTTGGAATTCAGAGAGATGTGTCGAGACTTGACTTGGACTTGACACTTGACTTGTCTTACCAGTTTGTGACTTTCCAACAAGTCTGGTGGCTCAAAACGTACGCAAAACAAGACCACGATGTTGTGACAGGCTGCACCGAATACAGTAATTATTAAAAACTTTCTACGATTCCCTACTGTTGTGGCGGGGCAGTATCTACCTAACTTTTCCACTAAAAATTACCACAGACAAACTAAAAGTGTGACTTGCCATTTGACTTGTATGGTGAACCCTAGTGACTTGGGACTTGGAATTCAGAGAAATGACTCTAGACATGATCCTGGAGTCGGAGGCTTTTTGAGTTGAGGCATGGCTTGACTTGCGAGTTTGTGACTTGCCAACAAATCTGCTGACCTCCCCATTGGACAGCTGACCTCCCCATTGGACATGCTGACCTCCCCATTGGACATGCTGACCTCACCATTGGATATGTTTCAGGTCTGTTCCGCTGTCAATGAATCATCAGTCATGTGATGTGTCGTCTGTGATGGCTGCCATACAACACCCCAGACGTCCATACACCGCAGTGTCCAGTGAAGGACAGCGTCCGGCATCCAGGTGAGGTCATCTACATTGTGTCTGTATGTGTCTGTCTGTCTGTATGTGTCTGTCAGTCAGTCAGTCAGTCCGTCCGTCCGTCCGTCCGTCCGTCCGTCCGTCCGCCCGCCCGCCCGCCCGCCCGCCCGCCCGCCCGCCCGCCCGCCCGCCCGCCCGCCCGCCCGCCCGCCCGCCCGCCCGCCCGCCCGCCCGCCCGCCTGTCCGCCCGTTCCCTCATATCTCCGTCACTTTCGCACGTGTGTGGCTGAAATTGTGTAGACATGCCCGGGAACCCAGGGGGATAGTTTGTACATTAAATAATATTCTAAATTCCCAGTGGATTGGGGATTTTATGAATTTTACGTTTGACATAGATTATACAACTCAGAACAATAAGAGTTCATAGATAGTTTTCTAAAATTGTTCAGAGTTATGTGATCTACGTCAAACGTCTACAAGATGCTTTGTGAAACTGAAAGTTGTACATGATTTGTGGGGCATTAAGTTGTATCCATTGTTAAAATGATTTATGGGGCGTTCAACTGTATCCACTGTTGAAATGGTTTGTGGGGCATTAAGTTGTATCCATTGTTGAAATGGTTTGTGGGGCATTAAGTTGTATCCATTGTTGCCATTGGCATTGCCTATCCAAACTTGAATGGGTATTGCAAGGAGCTCTTGCCGTGACTGGCATATCAACCAGTCTAACAGGTTTATTCACAATATTTTTTGTTTGCACAAAGACCGTTTTATGTGCAACTTAGATCATGTCTGAGTCATTTCTAAAGATTACTGTAGACAGAAAGAGCCAGTATTTGAAAGAATGCCACAGGTCTAATGCAGTCATATTACACAGGCAATTCTAGGTAAATATTGCCAACAGACAAGACATCATCGGATAGGTCAATGCTGAGTAAATACTGCTAGAAAACTATATGTAGAGCAAATTTGCTGAAAAATCTCATGCATGCTTAAGTCATTCACAGGTAAATATTAGTGCTCACACATAAATTGTATTTGTATAGTAGTATGATTTATGATTCGATACAATGTAGATGTCTGCAGCTATTTGTAGATAAAGGTAAATTTTTTATAGCACTGAATCCAATGAGTATTTATATCCTATTTATTTTATTCTTTTACTGAAGTTACTTCACATCCTCTGGTTCTTCTTCTTTCTTTCAATCTTAAGAAAAATAGTTTTGTTAACAACTTAATATATTCACAATTTTTCTTTCCTTTAAAAATTTTAAAACTTCAAATTTTATATTGTTTAAATATACTCTAGTTTGTAACATTGAATGTTTACTGGGAGTGATCAGTAGGCGTGGGTGGCTTGCTGCTATGTCATTATTGGAGGACAGTTAATACGCATACGCATATAACTACAGTGTTTTGTACAACTCAGACAAGTGAGAAGTGACCGTGTGCCATATTCTAAGTTGTCTTCTGCAGGTATAATTTGCTCTTCAAATGGCAGTACAAGAATTGCCACTGTGCACACTAAATTGAATGTACAATGCCTGCAGCATAGTATACTCAGCTAAAAGGAAGTACATCAAGATAGTATCAAGAAATGAACAAACACGAGCTGGTATGCTTGGAAATTCGTGTCCTGCCATGTTGAATGTAAATAAATTGTACAAATTGCCCATTTCCAATCTATTCAGTGGTTGTGGTTTTAACACAAACTGAGAAATGGTTGCACGGCCTCGTAGTATCAACCAAATACACTGGGGATTCATGGATAATCATGCTGTATTAGCATGCAAAAGATATAATTCGCTCTTAATCCTTGTACTAAAATATTTCTCCTAATTAATCTGAGTATTTGATTTCCCTCTGAAGCAGCAACCATAAACTGCTATGAGAACTAATGATAACTCATAAGTACATTTCTTTGATGATCATACCTAATGTAAGCCATGCTGAGTTCTTAATATAGGCAACTGTAATAATTTATTACAGTATATAAAAATAATAAAAAAATATTTTAAGAAAGATGTCAAGGAAAACATAGAAAGATCAAGATAAACCAAATTTAAAAAAGAGTTTCAAAACCAGTATTTATCACAATTAGAAGAACTAAAAACAACAAGTGGTACTTAACAACAACCAATACAACAACAACAACAACCGGCAGTAAACAGGACGGCCCTGGTCTCATAGTAGAGAAATAGATCTTTTGAAATGGTTCAGCACAATTATAATAGGAGACAAAATGATGACTACCAACAGTATGGGTAACTGGACTGGAACTGACCAGTGGGGCTGACCAACTCAAATCAGGGGCTCGCCTCCTGCACAGTAAACAAAGTGTCATAGTTTTAAATTAATGTGCTGTACTTGCAAAAACATGGAACAGGAGATTATATTAATTCTACAGACGCAATACAAAATGAGACAACACTATCATGGTTATTCTATAAAATAACGAAAAATACAGTATACAGGGCCTGTAGTGCCATCTATTAGATAAATAAAAAGTTACCCTTATAACTAACAGATGGCACTGCTTTGCAGATAATCTTATCCTCTAGGTGGCTGCACTCTCTGGTCTGATGTCCCGAGCAACATGATAGATTGACTGCAAATAACACATAATCCTGACAGTCTTTGCCAACAAATCATTATTTACCAGCGCTGTTGCAACAGTATTATGGACAGTCTGGGAGGTTTCCTAAATGTATAGATAATGCATTATATTTGATTCATGCACCAAACAAATTGAATTGGTAGTACAGTTGTATATAAAAACACATGGAATGAATATCATTGGATTATAGAAAGAGAAAAAAAAGGAACAAAGCAGAAGAAGAAATGTATTAAAACATAATAGTATAAAGATAAATAAAGTTGAACCAACCATTAATAATAAATATTAGAATTTACACTTCACCTTTTCTAACAATAGGTATGCATTATGCAAATTATGTAAAAAGGTACACATAATAGATGTCAAATGTTCTAATACCATTTCTACCAAAGTGCATAGTGTACTATACCAGTGTACCCAAGTATAAAGTAATACATGCAAGTATAAAGTTTAATTATAGAATTGTATACTAGTAGATACACAATGTATTATATAATATGTTGTGGAAATTGAATAGATGTTGAATGGAAAACAGTTAGGACATGGTTGAATACCATTTATGAAAGGGGATTGTTTGTCCAGATACGTCTTTCTAGTTGGGGCAGAATCTTCAAGATCCTTCCTCAATTAATTTTTTTCACTTTTCTAGTTAGAATAATAAAAAAAAAAAATCAAACTTAACTAGGACCAACAATAACTTTCTGGCTCCATTGTACAAAAGTATTAGTTAGTTTAGCAATGGACTGAATTACTTGAGGAGAGAGTTTTAACACTTCAAATCCCCTGTGTCATCCCCTAGCAAGCTATTTCTCCTGTCTATGGAAGCTTCATGCAGCAGGCGGTTAAGATTTCTGAGACGCTGGTTTGGAGTGTCAGTAAACTTGTATTAGAAGTGTAGAGGTGGAGCCGTTAAGTGCAGAAGAAATGCGAGAAGTTATCGATATCAATACCTATGTATTGATATTTTATGGTTATGTTTTAATCTACTTCGGTTGCAATTTATAGTAATAATTAGCCTTTGAAGAAGTTATATTTGACAAAATTGTGGATTGATCAATTCCATCCCTCCTACACCATCTGTCACCCTTCTTGATTTTCCCATGCCGTAATACCCCCACCCCTATAGGCCGATACCACATGTCAATAACCATACCTAACTAAGTCCACATAGTCGACCTTTCAGCTGACAAGGGTAGATAAATATTTGACCAATACAGTTCATTTACAGACTTTGTAAGCTTTTCTTTCTAGCTGTATTAGTTACTAGTTTACTGTTTTCCTATGTCACTAAATACTTGTGTGCACATTCTATTACTGTGGAGCATAATGTGCTTCATTGTACAGTACACCTGAGTCAACTGAAATACAAGTCACACACATCATGTTAACACGTGTTTACAGCAACTACTGTCTTCAAATAGATCGCCTTTCATTCACTTACTGTTCCTATTTTCGATGAATCACTTTTAATGGGTGTGAATTCATATTTGTAATAAGATTTTCTTTATATGTTTGAATTGCTTACAACTGTACAAATGAAATAATTACTGTAATGTACCATGCATTGAGCTCTATTTCATGATGGCGCACTGAATTTAAAATAAACTTTGTAACGAAGACAAAAATGTTAAGACAAAACTGCTCCATGTAATAATGAGTTTGTCTAAAGAAAGGAAAATGAGCAAATTTTTTTTTTTTTAATCTAGGCACACTATTTTCATAAAATATCAACATACATTTTTTTACTGAAATAAATGCCATACTACATGATATTTGAAACAGTTTTTTTCACGAGTAAATATTTGAGATAAACTGTTGAATTTTCCATGACCACTGTAAATAGTGGTTTTTAAATTCTTGGTCTGTCTGTGACTTTAACATGCGTAGACTGCAAATAACATATCATAATTATCAATATTAAATTATAATGCTGGCACCTGTTCAGAGAATAAAGACCAAATCTAATACCAAAGTTACCACTCTACAAAGCATACATATACTCATTAAATATTACATAACTGCAAAGAAACCCACAGTTGAGAAGAAGGCAGATATAATCTTGGTCTGCTGTATTGATATACTGTCCAGCCAGACAGTGTTAGATCATAGCCTTCATTAACCAATATCTTGCAGTTGCCTTGTCAATGCAGCTACAAACATA
The DNA here is from genome assembly GCA_963662155.1 of Lamellibrachia columna. NCBI lineage: Eukaryota > Metazoa > Annelida > Polychaeta > Sabellida > Siboglinidae > Lamellibrachia > Lamellibrachia columna. The sequence continues at coordinate 45,312,859 of OY759271.1, forward strand.
CATCAATGGAAGACTGTTGTGTCTGAAGCTGTTTATGTGGATTGTAACAGGGCCTCGGCTGACACTGGATCTTAGCCAGCTTGGTGCTGCATTCATAGGTTTGTTCATTATTTCTGGATTATCAGCCGTGCATTGTCTTTGCGAGTGATCTCTGTGTATGACTGGAGGTGTTACTGGCAAGGTTCCGCTAGTAGTTGTACCGGTCGTCAGCAGAGTGTATTGCTATCAGTGACATTGCCGTGAAGTTGACACATAGAGCATAGTACAGACGTGCTGGTTATCTTTGCACTGTGAGAGATATCTGGCTCTACGATGATACAGATTCCCGTGGAGAAGTCTGTGGTGATTATCACTGCGGACATGGCTACTATGACTGACACACCTCTCATACGATGTCGGACTGTCTGTACAACCCGGTAAATATCTTCTTCTTAAGGTGCCACATCTGGAGGTGTTGGCAAACATTGCCTTCCAAAAAATTCTCTCATGTGTACTTGTCAGTAGCTGGGTGTCATTGGCTGGTCTTTAAGTCAAATGTTTAGATTATCAGTGTATTCTATTCTTTGCTTGTCACTGGCTTTGTGTCTTCGATTTTCCCTTCAACAAAATTTTTTAATCTGACAGTTTCTCAGTATATGTCTTAGACATTGCAACTGTCTTCTCTATTGTTTTCAGTAACTGTCTGTGTAGTCCTGATGTTTGTGGAGCCTATTCTTTTATAATGTGTTGTGTCTGAGAAATATACCATGTATTTTTTTGGGTACCCGACAGAGTTGCATCATGTTAAGTATTGTAAACCATTCTTCTAGGCAATCATATAAACAAACTCATAAGGTTGAAATGTCACCCAAGCGGGCATGTAACAAGAAAAAATCCAACGCATCAAGCCATTGCAGTCATCTTGTGAATTTTAACGATGGATGTTTGCATACTAAGTGCCATTAAACCCCCTCGATTGATTTAGGCCATTGTGAATCAGGTTCATTCAGATCTGTAGTGTGTGAACAGTTTAGCGAAAGTGTGAATAAACTTATGTTACTTATAGTATATGGAGCCAGACCATCGTTACCTTTAAAAAAAAATTTGACTGCATTCTGTAAAAAATTATTTAATAGTTCTCCAACGATTTCACCAAAACTAAATAAAAAATTTGTACAAACGAGCTAGCATATAATAGTGAGTACTACAAAGATATTTGTGAGCCGATAGGTCCTGTGACTTGTGGGGTTGTGGGGGTTGCAGGGACTGTGCGGTTTCAGGGATTGTGGGGTTTCAGGGATTGTGGGGGTTGCATGGATTTTGGGGTTGCAGGGATTGTGGGGTTGCAGGGATTGTGGGGTTGCAGGGATTGTGGAGTTGCAGGGATTGTGGGGGTTGCAGGGATTGTGGGGGTTACAGGGATTGTGGGGTTGCAGGGATTGTGGGGGTTGCATGGATTGTGGGGGTTGCAGGGATTGTGGGGTTGCAGGGATTGTGGGGTTGCAGGGATCGTGGGGGTTGCAGGGATTGTGGGGGTTGCAGGCCTACCAAGATTCCCAGGCCCACAGTTGTGTTGATCATTGACACTGCCCCTATGTGGTAGTTCTTTGTATGCATAGAAGAAAACATGCCAGTTCGTTCAGATTAATTGTACTCAATATTGTCTGATAAAGAACATGTTTTTGTGTGTTCATCACTAAAGTATAACATCTTGTGTGTTCGTAACTAAAGTGAAACATTCTGTGTGTTCATCACTAAAGTATAACATCTTGTGTGTTCATAACTAAATAATAACATCCTATGTGTTCATCACTAAAGTATAACATCTTATGTGTTCATAACTAATGTATAACATCTTGTGTGTTCATCACTAAAGTATAACATCTTGTGTGTTCATAACTAAATAATAACATCCTATGTGTTCATCACTAAAGTATAACATCTTATGTGTTCATAACTAATGTATAACATCTTGTGTGTTCATCACTAAAGTATAACATCTTGTGTGTTCGTAACTAAAGTGAAACATCCTGTGTGTTCATCACTAAAGTATAACATCTTGTGTGTTCATAACTAAATAATAACATCCTATGTGTTCATCACTAAAGTATAACATCTTATGTGTTCATAACTAATGTATAACATCTTGTGTGTTCATCACTAAAGTATAACATCTTGTGTGTTCATCACAAAGCATGACATCTTGTGTGTTCATCACTAAAGTATAACATTTTGTGTGTTCATAACTAAAGTATAACATCTTGTGTGTTCATCACTAAAGTATAACACCGACTGACAAACTTACAGTGGTCGAAGCACAAATCATCAAAAGTAAGCAGATAGCTGGGCAGATCTTGTTTGATGTAGGTAAACTTTGTATCCTGATAGATGGCAAGACTTTTTGATTAACCAGTTATACGTTTTAAATTTCAAGTCAAAAATATGAATTTTAACCAAGATAAAACAGAATATACGGTATATGTACAATGGTGCATGTTGCTTTTAGAGGGACAATGGTTGTTTTAACAACAATTTACAATTGTTGTTGAGGATGAAATAAGACTTGTGCCAGATGGAATTGGCTGTGGCCCAACTCAAAGATGTTTACTTATGTACATAATGTACCCATAGTTATTGCAGTAGTTGGCAAAATGAACATCTATAGAAATATAAATAAAAGAAAGAAATAAAACTAAAATTATATATATGTATATATAGATAATAAAAAAACGTGCTCAGGTATACATATATATATATATATATTTATATTTATATATATATATATATATATATATATATATATATATATATATATATATATATATATATATATATATATATATATGTATACATACATACATACATACATACATATACATATATACATGTACATGTACATGTATATGTATATGTATATATATATGTATATATATATATATATATATATATATATATATATATATATATATAAATATATATAATTATAAACAAGGAGAAGAGTGAAAGTGGCATGGCATTAATGATATTGTGCATGAACTATGATTTGTTTTGGACTTAAACTGAATTTGAACTTCAGCTGCGAGCGACTTGACTCAGTGGAGCATGAGCCAACGAGAAAGCACCAGCTCAGTTCACATCTGCCTCTCAAGAAGAATAGGTTTCCTCCATGGCAGAAGAACCTTGAGGTTGGTGGCTCCATCTACTGGGAATTCTCTTAATCACTCTCTAGTAAAGTTAAAGTATTCAGTTTATTCAGTTTTATGACCCTCCAACATATGTAGCTAAGGGCGTGTTACACTTTGCCACTTTGCCCCATGCAAACACAATTTTAACCTCTACTGAAGCATTCAGCCATGCTACAATTTCTGCACAAACATTGTTCATTCTTATAATTCTTTCACTGTCTGTTCCAAGTAGTCATGTAAACAGCTGAGTGAACTAAGGCACAGTGGGGTGAATGAAATTGCCAAATTTTCAAAATGGCAGCAGTTGGACTCGAACCCTGGTTCTCTTGACTGAGAGTCTGACTCAATAACCGTCAAGCTACCACGCCCCACTGTGTAGTAGTTCTAGTTGACTGACAGCCTGGCTCTCTAACCGACAAGCTACCACACCCCACTGTGTAATAGTTCTAGTTGACTGACAGCCTGGCTCTCTAACCGACAAGCTACCACGCCCCACTGTGTAGTAGTTCTACTTGACTGAGAGCCTGGCTCTCTAACCGACAAGCTACCACTCCCCACTGTGTAGTAGTTCTACTTGACTGAGAGCCTGGCTCTCGAACCGACAAGCTACCACACCCCACTGTGTAGTAGTTCTACTTGACTGAGAGCCTGGCTCTCTAACCGACAAGCTACCACACCCCACTGTGTAGTAGTTCTACTTGACTGAGAGCCTGGCTCTCTAACCGACAAGCTACCACACCCCACTGTGTAGTAGTTCTACTTGACTGAGAGCCTGGCTCTCTAACCGACAAGCTACCACACCCCACTGTGTAGTAGTTCTACTTGACTGAGAGCCTGGCTCTCTAACCGACAAGCTACCACACCCCACTGTGTAGTAGTTCTAGTTGACTGAGAGCCTGGCTCTCTAACCGACAAGCTACCACACCCCACTGTGTAGTAGTTCTAGTTGACTGACAGCCTGGCTCTCTAACCGTCAAGCTACCACGCCCCACTGTGTAGTAGTTCTAGTTGACTGACAGCCTGGCTCTCTAACCGACAAGCTACCACGCCCCACTGTGTAGAAGTTCTACTTGACTGAGAGCCTGACTCTCTAATCGTCAAGCTACCATGCGCCACTGTGTAGTAGTCCTACTTGACTGAGAGCCTGGCTCTCTAATCGTCAAGCTACCACGCCCCACTGTGTAGTAGTTCTACTTGACCGACTCTCTAACAGTCAAGCTACCACACCCCACTGTGTAGTAGTTCTACTTGACTGACAACCTGGCTCTCTAACAGTCAAGCTACCACGCCCCACTGTGTAGTAGTTCTACTTGACTGAGAGCCTGGCTCTCTAACCGTCAAGCTACCACGCCCCACTGTGTAGTAGTTCTACTTGACTGAGAGCCTGGCTCTCTAATCGTCAAGCTACCACGCCCCACTGTGTAGTAGTTCTACTTGACTGAGAGCCTGGCTCTCTAACCGTCAAGCTACCACGCCCCACTGTGTAGTAGTTCTACTTGACTGAGAGCCTGGCTCTCTAATCGTCAAGCTACCACGCCCCACTGTGTAGTAGTTCTACTTGACTGACAACCTGGCTCTCTAACCTTCAAGCTACCACACCCCACTGTGTAGTAGTTCTACTTGACTGACAACCTGGCTCTCTAACCTTCATGCTACCACACCCCACTGTGTAGTAGTTCTACTTGACTGACAACCTGGCTCTCTAACCTTCAAGCTACCACGCCCTACTGTGTAGTAGTTCTACTTGACTGACAACCTGGCTCTCTAACCTTCAAGCTACCACGCCCCACTGTGTAGTAGTTCTACTTGACTGACAACCTGGCTCTCTAACCTTCAAGCTACCACACCCCACTGTGTAGTAGTTCTACTTGACTGACAACCTGGCTCTCTAACCGTCAAGCTACCATGCCCCACTGTGTTGTAGTTCTACTTGACTGAGAGCCTGGCTCTCTAACCGACAAGCTACCACACCCCACTGTGTAGTAGTTCTACTTGACTGAGAGCCTGGCTCTCTAACCGACAAGCTACCACACCCCACTGTGTAGTAGTTCTACTTGACTGAGAGCCTGGCTCTCTAACCGACAAGCTACCACACCCCACTGTGTAGTAGTTCTACTTGACTGAGAGCCTGGCTCTCTAACCGACAAGCTACCACACCCCACTGTGTAGTAGTTCTAGTTGACTGAGAGCCTGGCTCTCTAACCGACAAGCTACCACGCCCCACTGTGTAGTAGTTCTAGTTGACTGACAGCCTGGCTCTCTAACCGTCAAGCTACCACGCCCCACTGTGTAGTAGTTCTAGTTGACTGACAGCCTGGCTCTCTAACCGACAAGCTACCACGCCCCACTGTGTAGTAGTTCTACTTGACTGAGAGCCTGACTCTCTAATCGTCAAGCTACCACGCCCCACTGTGTAGTAGTCCTACTTGACTGAGAGCCTGGCTCTCTAATCGTCAAGCTACCACGCCCCACTGTGTAGTAGTTCTACTTGACCGACTCTCTAACAGTCAAGCTACCACACCCCACTGTGTAGTAGTTCTACTTGACTGACAACCTGGCTCTCTAACAGTCAAGCTACCACGCCCCACTGTGTAGTAGTTCTACTTGACTGAGAGCCTGGCTCTCTAACCGTCAAGCTACCACGCCCCACTGTGTAGTAGTTCTACTTGACTGAGAGCCTGGCTCTAATCGTCAAGCTACCACGCCCCACTGTGTAGTAGTTCTACTTGACTGAGAGCCTGGCTCTCTAACCTTCAAGCTACCACGCCCCACTGTGTAGTAGTTCTACTTGACTGAGAGCCTGGCTCTCTAATCGTCAAGCTACCACGCCCCACTGTGTAGTAGTTCTACTTGACTGACAACCTGGCTCTCTAACCTTCAAGCTACCACACCCCACTGTGTAGTAGTTCTACTTGACTGACAACCTGGCTCTCTAACCTTCAAGCTACCACACCCCACTGTGTAGTAGTTCTACTTGACTGACAACCTGGCTCTCTAACCTTCAAGCTACCACGCCCCACTGTGTAGTAGTTCTACTTGACTGACAACCTGGCTCTCTAACCTTCAAGCTACCACACCCCACTGTGTAGTAGTTCTACTTGACTGACAACCTGGCTCTCTAACCTTCAAGCTACCACACCCCACTGTGTAGTAGTTCTACTTGACTGACAACCTGGCTCTCTAACCGTCAAGCTACCACGCCCCACTGTGTAGTAGTTCTACTTGACTGACAACCTGGCTCTCTAACCTTCAAGCTACCACACCCCACTGTGTAGTAGTTCTACTTGACTGAGAGCCTAGCTCTCTAACCTTCAAGCTACCACGCCCCACTGTGTAGTAGTTCTACTTGACTGAGAGCCTGGCTCTCTAACCGACAAGCTACCACGCCCCACTGTGTAGTAGTTCTACTTGACTGAGAGCCTGACTCTCTAACCGTCAAGCTACCACGCCCCACTGTGTAGTAGTCCTACTTGACTGAGAGCCTGGCTCTCTAACCGTCAAGCTACCACGCCCCACTGTGTAGTAGTTTTACTTGACTGACAACCTGGCTCTCTAACCTTCAAGCTACCACACCCCACTGTGTAGTAGTTCTACTTGACTGAGAGCCTGACTCTCTATTCGTCAAGCTACCACGCCCCACTGTGTAGTAGTTCTACTTGAATGAGAGCCTGGCTCTCTAACCGTCAAGCTACCATTCCCCACTGTGTAGTAGTCCTACTTGACTGAGAGCCTGACTCTCTAACCGTCAAGCTACCACGCCCCACTGTGTAGTAGTCCTACTTGACTGAGAGCCTGGCTCTCTAACCGTCAAGCTACCATGCCCCACTGTGTAGTAGTTCTACTTGACCGACAACCTGGCTCTCTAACCTTCAAGCTACCACACCCCACTGTGTAGCAGTTCTACTTGACTGAGAGCCTGACTCTCTATTCATCAAGCTACCACGCCCCACTGTGTAGTAGTCCTACTTGAATGAGAGCCTGACTCTCTAACCGTTTAGCTACCACGCCCCACTGTGTGGTAGTCCTACTTGACTGAGAGCCTGACTCTCTAACCGTTAAGCTACCACGCCCCACTGTGTAGTAGTTCTACTTGACTGAGAGCCTGACTCTCTATTCGTCAAGCTACCACACCCCACTGTGTAGTAGTCCTACTTGAATGAGAGCCTGGCTCTCTAACCGTCAAGCTACCATGCCCCACTGTGTAGTAGTCCTACTTGACTGAGAGCCTGACTCTCTAACCGTCAAGCTACCACACCCCACTGTGTAGTAGTTCTACTTGACTGAGAGCCTGGCTCTCTAACCGTCAAGCTACCACACCCCACTGTGTAGTAGTCCTACTTGAATGAGAGCCTGGCTCTCTAATCGTTAAGCTACCACGCCCCACTGTGTAGTAGTCCTACTTGACTGAGAGCCTGGCTCTCTAATCGTCAAGCTACCACGCCCCACTGTGTAGTAGTTCTACTTGACCGACTCTCTAACAGTCAAGCTACCATGCCCCACTGTGTAGAAGTTCTACTTGACTGACAACCTGGCTCTCTAACCGTCAAGCTACTACGCCGCACTGTGTAGTAGTTCTACTTGACTGAGAGCCTGACTCTCTATTCGTCAAGCTACCGCACCCCACTGTGTAGTAGTCCTACTTGAATGAGAGCCTGACTCTCTAACCGTTAAGCTACCACACCCCACTGTGTAGTAGTTCTAGTTGACTGACAGCCTGGCTCTCTAACCTTCAAGCTACCACACCCCACTGTGTAGTAGTTCTACTTGACTGAGAGCCTGGCTCTCTAACCGTCAAGCTACCACACCCCACTGTGTAGTAGTTCTACTTGACTGAGAGCCTGGCTCTCTAACCGTCAAGCTACCACACCCCACTGTGTAGTAGTTCTACTTGACTGAGAGCCTAGCTCTCTAATCGTCAAGCTACCATGCCCCACTGTGTAGTAGTTCTACTTGACTGAGAGCCTGGCTCTCTAACCGTCAAGCTACCACACCCCACTGTGTAGTAGTTCTACTTGACTGAGAGCCTGGCTCTCTAATCGTCAAGCTACCATGCCCCACTGTGTAGTAGTTCTACTTGACTGAGAGCCTGACTCTCTAACCGACAAGCTACCATGCCCCACTGTGTAGTAGTTCTACTTGAATGAGAGCCTGACTCTCTAACCGACAAGCTACCACGCCCAACTGTTTAGTAGTCCTAATTGAATGAGAGCCTGACTCTCTAACCGTTAAGCTACCACACCCCACTGTGTAGTAGTTCTAGTTGACTGACAGCCTGGCTCTCTAACCTTCAAGCTACCACACCCCACTGTGTAGTAGTTCTACTTGACTGAGAGCCTGGCTCTCTAACTGTCAAGCTACCACACCCCACTGTGTAGTAGTTCTACTTGACTGAGAGCCTGACTCTCTATCCGTCAAGCTACCACACCCCACTGTATAGTAGTTCTACTTGACTGAGAGCCTGGCTCTCTAACCGTCAAGCTACCACACCCCACTGTGTAGTAGTTCTACTTGACTGAGAGCCTGGCTCTCTAATCGTCAAGCTACCACGCCCCACTGTGTAGTAGTTCTACTTGACTGAGAACCTGACTCTCTAACCGACAAGCTACCACGCCCCACTGTGTAGTAGTTCTACTTGAATGAGAGCCTGACTCTCTAACCGACAAGCTACCATGCCCCACTGTGTAGTAGTTCTACTTGACCGAGAGCCTGGCTCTCTAACCGTCAAGCTACCACGCCCAACTGTGTAGTAGTTCTACTTTACTGAGAGCCTGGCTCTCTAACCGTCAAGCTACCACACCCCTGGCAATAGACGGTGATGGGATTAAATTGATGGAAGAAGGAACAGCTTTTTGGCAGGATGCATCAGAAGAAGATGAAATTGCGAACATGGCTGCAGAGGGCAAAGTGGAACACGCTCTGAGCAACGAATGCTGGGGGCATGGTATATATTGAATGCTTTGTTATGCAACATGGTAGCAAACCACGTCTGTCATATATGCCAAGCAACAACTTTGGTTCCAACCACGGCATTGCCTCTTCACTCTCAGTCCACCTGTATCTCAGATTCTGAGTGTTATCATTTCCTTACATTGTTCACCTGATATATGTTTTGTACAATGCATTTTGTGTACACATGTGGATATACATGTGTATAATCACATGTGCACGTGTGTGTGGATATATATACACAAAATTGTAAATTGATGGATTTTACTCAATGTCTTTAATTGAATTAACTAATTAATTTATATATTTATATATATATATATTTTTTTTTATGTAAATTGATGGCTTTTACTCAATGATTTTAATTGAATTAATTGATTTATTTATATAAAATATTGATTGATATAATTTTTTATTTTTATTTATAAGTTTTACATAGGTATTTATCTTTTTTTTATTTTGTTTATATATTGTTTTGATGTGTATGTTTTATTTTCGTTATACAACTGTGTATATAAGAGTGGATGTGATTGATGGCCCATTGAAAATCACGCGATAAACATGACATGGTCACCATTGTGAAATACAGCTTTTACTACTAAGCACACAGGCATGCATGCGTGCGTGCACACATACGCATGCGCACATACACGCACACATGCACACACACACACACACACACACAGCTTCTGTGCATAACGGTATTTATGTACGCCAATAGATACTGATGTACCTCTGTATGCTCTTTCAGGCCCAGCCAGTGCCATGGGGTGTTGGCCCCGGCTACGTGCTCTCAAAGAGCAAGAACAAGATTGCCATGTACATCAAGGCTCAGCAGTTCTTTGATGCACAACACGTTGATGAAAAGTAAGCGACTCATTTTGTAGGATGTGGTTGTATTCAGTGTTCACATCAAACTGCTGATTGTGTAATTTTTTTCATATCACCATGTCACCATGTGGTGCAGTTATGTATTTTAATATTTTTGTTTTTCACTCATTGTATGATTTGTATCACTCACACATGAACATATACAACTAAGTATGTACAAATACATACATGCACATTCACACAAACGCACACATGGTTACACACCACATGTGGATGTACATGTTTGCATGCATGCACACACACAAACACGCACACATGCACACACGCATGCACACAAGCACACACGCACACACATACACACACGGACACACACACACACACACACACACACACACACACACACACACACACACACACACACACACGAAATATGCACATATACCATTGTTATATAAAAATGTCAAATTCCTTGACATGGTTGATGTAATAGTATTGTATGATAAGATACCTGTTTGTTATAACTTAAGTTTCTCAATTGTCCTGTATGATTTACTATTTTACAGTGAGAAGAAAGAAGACCCTGAAAGGTATGTTATTCTGTATTTTTATTTATTGTGATTTACTATTTAAATATATATCTTAGGTCTTAATGTTTATTAACTGTTATTAAAATGTATGATTTACACTCAAGTACACTGCACCTTTCTGGCTGTGTAACATTCATGAAACCTCTGTAGAACGAACAGTGGTCAGACCAGTAAAACGCAACCATTGCAGACAGAAATGTATGTATGACTGCAAAAATATTGTTGACAAGCAGATTTCTGCTATCCTTTATTTTAGATGACATTAAGGAAAGTTCAATGTTCAAACATATGTATATACTTGCAGAACAACTAATTATAGTGGTGCTTCTTGCCAATTGTTGATTCATATGTCCTTTCTCTTTTACGCCTTCATTGTGGATACACCTGGTTATGCTACATGTGACTATTACTAATATAACTAACTACAGTTCCCGTTCCCCTGTAGCAAAGTCCCACCATTCCCACCAGCGTCCTGTATCCTGCCTTGCCCGCCATAGAACTACACAGGCTCCACCTATTAAACAGTTGACGAGTTCCCTGAGGTTTCCCCCTAGTGGGAGTGTGTCCTTCGTCGACACCTTCTCAAAAGTACCAGGATGTGACAAGCTCAATTTTGTGCGATCGTTGCAAAAACTTGATGCCTATTCCACCCATGATAACTGGACCGCGGAAAGTGTCAGTAGCTGCCCCTGCATTGGGCAGGGCTCCCTGCGACGATTTCAACTGAACCTCGCCAGAACAGCTCTGACCCCAACTCTGTATGAGTGGCGCAGTGACAGTGGCATTCGTTTGCATCTAGCACCAGTGCCACCACCAAGTAGGTCATCAAGCAAGTTGCGTACCACTTGGTCAGCCACTAATTCATGCTCCGAGAACAGAGGTCGGACAACTCCAGTGGAGTGTCCAAGTTTCAGTGTTGACACAGAAGGAGATCAATTACAGCCTTGCCGCATTCTACACAGACCTCGGGCATACTCTGCAACAGTGCTTTCACGCACTGGTGTCCAAAACCCACCCAGGGTGCAATCTGCAACAGTGATGTCACGCACTGGATTCCAAAATCCACCTAGGGCACAATCTGCTACAGTGCTGCCACGGACTGGTGTCCAAAACCAACCCAGGACACAGTCTGCAACCTTACCCAAGAGGACAATCTTGGCCAGTCATCAAGCCTTCAGGAGGGAACATCCTAGAGTACGTGTTCAATGTAAAGTCCAGACAAGACACATTGAAACAAAGCAGAGAGTCATTGAGATAAAGAGTGGGCAGGAGGAGATTGGAGTAAAAGATGACCATGTTGTGTGTCAGAGAGATGCTGTGCCACGACTGAGGTACTACCACGCCCATCCTGTGAGAGACAGTCAGTGGTCAATGTCGTATCCAGTGTCCAAACAGGATGTACAGCCAGACAGGACGTCTCTGTCCGATGTCTGCAGTCTGCCGCACAGTGAAGACCACGACAGCAGTTTAGACGTAGAAGAAGATATCTTTTCTGTACCGGATGATCATTCGGATGATGGAAATATTTCCCTTGAGAATAATGTTTCTGTGGAACTGTCTGATGGAGACGAAGGAGAAACAAGGAATGCAACTCAAGTCATGATCCAACAGGAGGATGTCTTGATCCCAAAGGATCTCAGTCACACAAGTCAAGAGAATTTTAGTAAGACACATGATCTCCATATTCATCTTAACTGTGGTCACTGCTTGGGCCAAGTTGATTACGAAGCGACATATACAAGTCATGATTCCAGAAATACAAGTCCTGATATCACAAGTAGAAGTCATGATGCTACAGATGGAAGCCCAGATGTCACAAGTAGATGTCATGATGCCACATGTACAAGTCATGATCACACAGGTAGAAATCATGATGCCACATGTAGGAGTCTTGATGTCACAAGTGGAAGCAAGGTGTGTAGGTGTAACTTAGAAAGTGTCTCACCAGCAGTTTTAAAAACACTTCATCACCATGTGACATTTGACGGTTCAGAAGCAATTGATACCTACAGTCAAAATGGTGACACGGTGAAACTGGATTCTAGTGAGAAAGTTTGTGTCTCAGTTGCCCCAAGTGAGCCGGGAGCACAGGACATGTTTATCGCTACATGCACTTCAAGGCAGAACAACATCCATATTGATACGGGTGACTGTGTCATTGCCAAGGATGACTTCTGTGCTACCAGAACGCAGAACGTTACTACAACAGACCAACACACTAGAATGCTGCATATCACTGCTGATGATGCCAGCTGTGTAAAAGAACGACATCCTAATGTGGATACATGTGGTGCCACAGAACAATGGTTTCCTCCATCTACAAATTCCCACCAAATCCCCACTGCTACACAAGCTATACCTGAATATGGCGTGGAACAAGGTAACATTCCAAGTGCTACAGACTCTACCAGGAGGCATGACATTTCAATTTCTGTAAGTGCTGTAACTGAAAAGGTGACAAATGTCCTAAGAAAAGATATGATTCCAACTGGTTTGAGCAAGACAAGGATTCCTGCTGCAGTAAACAATACACATGGCAGTCATGTGGATGTAGTTTATCTTACAGAAGAACATAATATCTGCGTTGGATATGATGAAGAGGAGAAGGATAAACTTGAAGATTGTGTTGACACCAACAGAAATGTGGTGCAGCTGCATGTATCGTCAACTTCCCAGGAGGTCTGCAGTGACAGCACTACACTTGCTAATGATCTTTTGGCATCAAGAGAAGAGAAGATATCCGACAGAGGTGGAGGTTATGAAAACGAGGCTAATAGTGATGTTACATTCTCTCAACTGTCAAGTTGTAGTGACAGTGGCATGGTGCCAAGAACACAGCAAATTGTTGTTGAAGACAGCAGCTTTTGTGAAATGTTGCAAGACTGTCATGACATAGAGCCAACATTAATGAGTGGTAAAGCTCTACATGGAGCGAACACTGATGACATACTGTCCACTGCGAATCATGATGAAACGTTGTCAGACCACATTGTGGTCACCAGTGACTCAGAATCGACCATAAGTAACTTTATCAGAGAAGGTCCAATGCCACTAAAACAAGAAGGAATCATTTTGTCACCTGATGGTGCAGTTGTGGAGTCAGATGGGCAAGAATCAAACTCTGATGATGATGTTGGCTCCACTGTCACTGAAGCTTGCTTCCTTTCTGCACCAGACATCAGTGATCTTTTCCCCATTTCAGGAGAAGACATAACATCATCAAGTTTTGTCACAACGTTCCAGGAACGATTGCAGCAAATACAAGACAGCCAAAACCTGTCCACAAAAGCAGCCTCCAGTGATATCCAGATGAATCCAGTGTTCTCTGACATGTCCCGAATGCCAGTGCATGACGTGTCTCCAGAATCAAAACCAGACAATACTGCTTCATCAAAGGCCAAGCATAGACATGTCCCACCAAGAGTCAAGAGCTGTAAGCCCAGCCATGATGGAAGAAGAAGACAGAGTGTACCGACCCATAGGAACAAAGGCGTGAGACCAGAGCATGATACGTTTAAGATCCAGAGCAGTAGGATGCGGCGAGACATATGGGACCTTCCTAGGAGCGCACGGACACATAGAGACAGTCTCTACTCACACGTTCCTGTCATTGTCCTTACCTCCGATACGAATGAGGTGACATACTTGAATGTCAAAAGGCGGATGTCACATGATGCTTACTGCTATAACTCCTAGGCCATGTCATCTTCCTGAGTGTCACAACATTTGTTTTTTGGCCTGAAGGATTCGGATGAAGCGAGCACACAATTGTCACTATAAGATATGTTGCACTTTGTAGTGAGATTTTTCCAGTGTTCCACCTGCTCCAATCTATTGCTGTAGGGCCAAGTAATAGTACTATATATAGCAACCTCCTCTTGTTTTCTTCCCGTGTTGGGCTGGCATAGCATGTGTCTACAGGGCAGATGCAGAAGTAGTCCAAGACATTACACATATAATGTGGCTCTTGCAAGCTGTGATTGTTACACTTTGGTGAGAAACTAACCCAGATTTAGTCCGGTCCAGTTTCCTGTTTTTGTTCTTGCGCATTTTCAGATTAATTTGTATGATCTGTGACAGCATAAACATCAAATTTGGACAACATCATAATAGCACAAGATTTTCTTCAGAATAATCTGTTACATTCTTTTATTACACAAGCGTTTTTAACATGTGTGATTTCAAATGTATGTGTGGAATGGGCATTTGGGAAAGACAGAAAGAAAGAGTGAAAGAGGGACAGTCATATCTACCTGAATGAATAATTAACATGAACATAAATTTACATTTAGTTGTCAGCGTGGCTACTTCGGAAGTTTTTATGGATGTTTTTGTTCATTGGAATGATGCTTGTACTTTTGTATGCCAATGTGTATGAGACTGAGTATGTGTTGCTGTTTTATAGCCTGAGCCAGTACTGCTATGTTGAAGGAGTGTGTGAACTGCTATGTTGAAGGAGTGTGTGAACTGCTATGTTGAAGCAGTGTATGAACTGCTATGTTGAAGCCGTGTGCGCGGCTTCAACATAGCAGTTCATACACTGCTTCAACATAGCAGTTCACACACTCCTTCAACATAGCAGTTCACACACTCCTTCAACATAGCAGTACTGGCTCAGGCTTCTGCTATGTTGAAACACTGTGTGAACTGCTATGTTGAAGCACTGTGTGAACACTGGACAGCTCACCTTCTCTAAGACTGTGACATGTGTCTCCTACTACAGGGGGTGTTGATGTTTCTGTGTTGTCATTACACAGGGACTTTGCATGTTGTAGAGATGGCCTCATTGCCCAGCTGCAGGAGCAGATTGATGACCTGACTGTCTATCTGGAGGAGGAGAGGCTCAACCACAAGGAAACACGCAAACTGGTCTGTATTGCCTGCATCTCTGTCTGTGTCATAGTTTCTCTATAGCTGCACCAAAAATCTTAAACGCATTAAGCATTTCCACCCTAAATCCTTGGTGATCCCTCTCTGATGATGACTTTCAGTTTGTTGTGCCTCTGAATTCAGGTGCCTATAAAAGTTTAGGTGCTATAGAAGTTTATTGTTATTATTTTCTGTAGGCTGCGGAAGAAATAAAGCAAAAGATAGAGGAACTGACCAACCAGAATGTCGATGATATAAGGTAAGTTAATTGCCATTGTTTCTTTTTACTGGGTATCCATATGGCACACTCAAGCTTACAGACAAATCTTGCTGGGCAGCAAGAAGATAGTACAGGGGCTTTGTAAATATAAGCAAATTCCAATAATCCAACACAAATTTGGATGTGGGTCAAGGGTCCACTTGGATTAATTTAATTATCCATTTTTTTAAATTTAGGGTAGGATGTGGGTGGGTTGGTGGATGGGAGGGTGGGTGGAAATGATTTATATTTACAAAGCCCCTATCCAATACAATTCATTATGGTATTGCCCACATTATGTGTTGTAGGATGTTGAGACAGGAACATGCCCAGGAAATAACAGCACTGAAGGCCAGACAGGAGCAGGAATTGAGTCTGCAGAAAGAGGAGGCTGAGGCTGCCATTAGTAGGTCTACTGAATAACAACAATAATGCTGCTGGTGAAAATGTTCATCAAGTTGGGAAATAAATGAATAAAAATTTTCTATTTGACAGAAATATTAATTACAGTTAATATACTTTCAACGTTTCTACAGCCATTGGTTATCTTCTCCAGAAACTGAATTCTGCTTGCCATACCATCTGGTGAGCAGAAAAAGAACTAAGTCACAGAATTCAGTTCGTGAAGAAGCAAAATGGGTGTTGAAACATTGAAAGTGAGTTAGCAACTTTAAAGTTGTCAAATAGAAAAATTATGTTAATTAATAATATTGTTGGTTCTTGATATAGCACTTTTAAAGTAAATAAGTACAAATCAATGCACTTCTTGCTGAGTTAAGTTAATAACAAAAGCAAATGTTCACCCCTTTTTCAACTCGCCATTTTTTGTATTCTTAACTGATTTACACTTGTTGCAAATGTTTGAGTAATTTGTTATTTTTAGTATTGTAACTGTGTGTTGGAAATAAATGATTGATTGATTGAAGTGCAGACACTGAGAAAACTACTGCCAAAGGAAGCCACTAACCACAAGGAACACTAGTAACATGGATAGCCAGTGACATGAAAACTGACACATCCATAGAAAAATAGAATGTGACACTACTTGATATTGAAACTAGTTATTAATCATAACACAAACATTGTCTGCCAGAGAAGCTGCGTGGTGAGCATGAGTACCTCCAGGGGGCGTTTGAGTCTTACAAGAGCCAGCTCCAGCAGGAGCTAGAGGAGCAATGGATGAAACAAGATGAGGAGCAGAAACAGAAGAACTCAGATGACCTCAAGGAGGCCATCTTACAAACCAGTAAGTGCCTGGTAATAATAATAATTTTTATATTGTGCCAAATAATATTGTTCTGGGGCGTTGTACAATAATGTATACATTATATCGTCAAAAATGCATACACATTTAAATCTTAAATGTGCAAAAACCTGCCATTATTACAACTAAAATACAAAGTGTTTTGTCTGTGTAAATAGTTGAAATTGATGAGCACAAATAATAGCTATAGAACAAATTATATATCATTAATTAAGACCAATGGTTAAAACAGTTTAAATATCTATATACTGTAATCCTAAGATAGTTCCGAAAGAGGTGTGTCTTGAGATCTACCTTAAACTGTCTAACACTCCTGCATTAACGTACTGTGTTCTAATCACAGAGGGCAATAAATGAATGGAACTAAATTTGTTATTATTTAATGATTGTGTAAATACTAACAGTGTGAATATGTTTTAAAAGACAATTGACAGATGGGTGGGTAGATGTACACATAGAGGAAAATAGTAATAACAGACTCTCAATAAGCTGCATTGTCCACTTACCACCTGAAGCTTATCGCCTTAGGTAGCAATCTTGTTAAATCTTGGTCAAAACTAAATGGGTGAAACAAATTATACAGAATGTGTAAATGCCCGGCGTATGAATATATTGTGTTAAAGCTAAAAACGTTTGAGTGTGATGATGTTTGTGCTGCAGAGTGCAAGGTGCGAGCAGAGTTTGAGGAAGAGAGGGCAAAGCTGAAGACGGAGTGGCACAAAGAGGTCCATGGACTGAAGAAGACGCACAAGAAGGAGATGGATGTAAGAACATGGGGCGCAGTGGCATAGCGGGGCGCGGTGTCGTAGCAGTTAGAACATCAAACTCTCAATCACTGGCTACAATGGTGGATATGTGAACAAATAGCAATGTGCAGTAATGGCAGCGTGGCTGAATGCTTCCCAGAGAAGTTGAGATGGCGTTTGAATAAACAGGTCTGCCAGGGGGTGAAGTGTAAAGTGCTTTGAATTGTCCCAAAGATACCACATTATATAAGAACGTACCTTTTTTACATCATACTGTACATCAAGGGGGCCACTTGGTACAGTGTGTCCGCGACCATGTAACATGTTATCTCAGTCTAAGTCATCAGTGCCTCTGTTCACCGAGTTGTACTACTGGTGTGGTAATGGATATTTTGATTGGTAAGCTTTTGTGCAGTATTCACAATGTGGCTGAATATTTTCATGATTAGTTGAATGTTATTGATCTTTTATAGTGTAATTTTAATATTTTAATAGTATTTAATCTAATACACTGACTCAAGAAAGCAGGTTGATTGTATCGGAGGATGAGTAGACCTGAATGTATATATCTGTTCTGCCTGAAGATGGAGATCGGTATTGTTACTGTGTATTGTTACCATGGTTACAGGCAGGTTTTTTAAGGTTCAGCTCACACGGGCAGTGCAACATTTCACACGGCCACGGGCAAACATGTTTTTACTTTTATCAGGCGCATTACCGCGCTTATATACACAACACAATATTTTTTTATTTACTTTTTTGAATTTCACATGGGCATGGAGGGTTTTCACACAGGCAAATTGCCCGTGTGAAAGGTCTTAAAAAAACCTGGTTACAGGTGATGATTAGAAGATTCTCGAGTGCCGCAGCCGACCTTGCGAGACTAGAAGTGATGGAAAAGAGTGAAGAGGTGGGTCATCTTTAGTAGGTCCAGAATGGGGGGTTGTGGGTCCAGGGGGTTGTGGGTCCGGGGGGTTGGGTTCAGGGGGTTGTGGGTCCAGGGGGTTTTGTGGAGGTTGATATTTCTTTTTCACTCCTGCTTCACTATTAACAAAGCTCTAGTTTTTACTCGTAAAAAAAGTTTGGGGTTACATGTTGAAAATGTAACCTTTTTCTGGCACAGTATGTTTTTTGCCAGCGGTGAGGAATCAACATAAAAAAACACCTCCAGCCAAGTCCAAAATCCACCCTGAACATTGTTTATTCAATGTATTCATATTTCACAATTTACATTTCAGATTGTGTATTCATTGCAAACAAATTTGTTTTATGAATACAAGGTGTATTATATAGAAAATATTTTAATTTATCACTTCTGGGACATTATTCTAGCAATGCAATATCCAGAATTATCATAAATTACGAACATGTTTTGGGGCTTCACACTGGCCTAATCTCAAATGTGATATTGTGGATCAATTTACTGCAGCTAATTTGTCGATAAGTCCCGCTTGTTTCTGAACAAGGTAGTGTCAAAGTGTTGCCCTTTGTTGAACAAAAGTAGCACCTCCAAAATAAAAGTTCAGTTTGACAAAAAAATTTAATGAAGGACTGTTACTTTGTGTTATGACTATTATTATTACATTGGTTAGTTTAACAATCAGAATTTGTATTCCAGATATGTGGCACTTCATAAATAAAAGATATTATGTTATTATTATTATGTTATGAAATGAGACTTTTGAAGAGAAACATTTTCTGTTGTAGGAGCGTCAGAAAAATCTGTCTGAGATGAAGGCCCAGTATGATGACATGTTTGAGAGACTGACGAATGTGACTGGCGAGCTGGCTCAGACGGTGAGTTGATGCTAGTGACGCATCACTCTGACACATACAATTGTCAGGCATCTTGTTCTGGGGAGGATGCAGGACAACTCAGGGAGAATGACTTACAACCTTGAGGGTCAGGATTTTGAATTGAGTGAGAATTATGCCATCCCCCTTGGGGCATACTGTAGATTTATGAAATATACAAAAATAGAAATTGTAAAATTTACATTGTACATTTTTTTCAATTCAAAAGGTAAATGTTTGCAGTGGGTTGTAATTAAAAGTTAAAATGATATGCTTATGTGGTGTAATTAATTAACTTTAATTCTGAATCCTTTGCAACCACTGATGCATGTTTCCCGCAGAAAATACGTCTGGCATGCTTTGAACGTGAGTTTGACGAGCACGTTCAGAGGATAGATGAGAAGTATAGAGGCCAAGTGGACAACCTTAGGAGTCAGAACGCTGAACTCAGGTAAGACCGGGTTAGGAAGACAGTTAGTTATTTATTCTCATACATGCTCTCTGTCTCTCTCCTGTCTCTCTCTCCTCTGTTTCCCTCTCTTTCTTCCTCTCACCCCATCACTTTCCTCTCTGTCTCTCTCCCTCTCTGTCTCTCTTTCGCTCTCTCGTTCTCTCGTCCTCTCTCTCATTCTCTCTCTCATTCTCTCTATATATAAACATACAATTGAAAAACATGGTACAAATATATGACATATATGTTGTCAACAACAGGAGACTGTATGTGAAGAAATGTGGACAGCTGTTTGAGGAACAAGTGATATCAGACAGTTCCTGCTGTAGCCAACTGAAGACGGCCAAGGACATCATGAAGGTAATGTTTTATGAGAGTGTGTGTGTATGTGTGCGTGTGTGTGTGTTAGGTGATGCATTGTCTTGTGATGCTGATGGTCTTCACTAACATAAGTGTTTACTAATCTACTAACTTGTTGTTTTTACTTGCCTACTAACTTTTTATGTTCTTTACTCACAAGTGTCAACTGTTTGTCCTGTGGTATTTTTATTAACTGCCTTTGAGTGTGAGATAGCAGATTATTTTCTTAATGGTAATGCTGTTAAGCTACTACAAGATTGACAAAATTGGTGCTTGAGCAGCATACTTTTGTAACAATAAAACATGTGCTTTAGTTGTGTTAGGGTTGGTGTTGTTGTTGTTGTTTTACGTCAAAATAAATGCTATGCTTTGTCAAATCCCACCAATGCTTAGCATGATATGTCATGCCATGTCATCGCAGTAGACAGCATGATAAGTCATGCCATGTCACCACAGTAGACAGCATGATAAGTCATGCCGTGTCACTGCAGTAGACAGCATGATAAGTCATGCCATGTCACTGCAGTAGACAGCAGGATAAGTCATGCCACGTTACTGCAGTAGGCAGCATGATAAGTCATGGCGCCATGTCACTGCAGTAGACAGCAGGATAAGTCATGCCGTGTCACTGCAGTAGACAGCATGATAAGTCGTGCCGTTTCACTGCAGTAGACAACATGATAAGTCATGCCATGTCACTGCAGTAGACAGCATGATAAGTCATGCCATGTCACTGCAGTAGACAACATGATAAGTCATGTCGTGTCACCACAGTAGACAGCATGATAAATCATGCCATGTCACTGCAGTAGACAGCTTGATAAGTCATGCCATGTCACTGCAGTAGACAGCATGATAAGTCATGTCATGTCACTGCAGTAGATAACATTTACATAACAACTGAAGATGCCATGGTTCTAAACATAGGACAGAAGTAGTGGTGTTAACAAAATGACAGAAATGCACAACAGATGTTCGACACTGGCGACAGTATTAGACCATAACTGAGGTCTACTTGTGAGAAATTATACTGCCATCAGATGACCAGGTGGTCATGTGACATCAAAGGAATTATCAGTTATGCTGGTGAATTAGATATAAAACTAACATTGTGCTATAGTGAAAACTGCACTAGGTAACTAAAATTACACTGTTGTTCAGTGTCATATTTAAATACAAATAGTAATATTCCTTTATTTACAGAAATGTCTTGACAGTTTTCAAAATATTGTCATTGCTGTCCTAGTTGAGGATCACAAGAGAGGATCAAATGACATGACCAACACAACAACAATGCGACAACAACACGACAACACCAACATCAACCCTGATAGAATCTTGTTACTGATATCAAGTATTAAACTTCTGTGTCCAGCTGCTTTTCCTGACCATTCACTGACCCCTTGTTCGTTCTAACAACACTGACCACACTTCCATACCTCAATGATGTCCATACCTCAGGGCCAAGTGTGGCTGTTGCAGCCATACTAACTGGAAGTTTGGATGTTGGTGAGCAGCACGTCCTGACTAACCACTACTAACCCCTGTGTGAACAAGTAGGTGTTTCTTCTATTTAAACCTCATATTTTAAGTCAAGGTAATTTGTGTTGTGATAGGTGTTGTGTTAATATTATGTTGTATGCTAATATGTTGTGTGGTGTGCGTATTTGATTTTGTGATCAGCATTATGCTATTTTGTGTTGTCAACATCATGCTAATGTAACATTGTTTTTTAGCATTATACTTATGTGGCATTGTTTGTCAGCGTTATGTTATTATCAGCATGATGCTAACATTGTGCATTAACTTGCAAGCAAAATAAGATGTTTATTGTCTTTGAAGCCAAAAGTTGAAGGACGTGTTCCACAGACTGTGAATCAATGAGATCATAACTGTGTTGACATTTCAGAGAATCAATGAGATTATAACTGTTTTGATATATATCAGTGAATCAATGAGATCATAACTGTTGACATCACTGTGGATCAGTGAGATCATAACTGTGTTGGCATCTCCTTGCAGGCTGTCATCAACACAAGGAATCAGTCAAACATCAGTGTTGCTGGAACAAATGAGGACAGTGAATCTCCACTGCCCAAAGATCGTCCATACAGTGCACCAGCAACGTCCAGTGAGCTAAAACTGGCCCGACAAACTGCCGGTCAACTTGATGATGTCATCAAAGAAAGAAATGCTAGACTAAGGGCGTGTATCCCACGTCCCAGCTACATAGAGAAGCAGGGAGACGAGGATAGTGTCACCCAGGGCATCAGTGGGTCAGCTTCCCTTTCGACACATAAGACACAAGAGGAACTGGAGAGCATCTTATTTGGAGCATTGTAGCACGTGCATATGTGTAGGAACACAGAACAAGATTACACGTGTGAGAGAATATTCTACTTGTATTTGTGGATGTAATAGGACACGAGACAGCTGGGGATGTCTTGCGGGGGGGGGGGAGTCTTTACAGGAATGTATGGGAACAAGTAGAGGAATCATTGATCTCTGTAGACATAGCAGCTCCTGCTTCTAGAGTTGAGACAGTCAAATTGCTCCACTTGGATCCATCGGCAGCTAGCATCCTGACGTCAATCCATCTCCTGTTGGCCAGCTGTAAGTCACAGTTGACGATCTGGTGCCAGTAAATTCTTGGTCGTCCTCGCCTTCTCTGACCAGCTGGTGTCCAAACATAAAATGTCTGGTGGCTAGGTCTAGTAGGTGGGAGTATGGTGACTGGGCCGAGTCAGCTCAGGCATGTTTTGCATATTGTTGATGATGATTTCTGTAGATTGTGCTAAATTAAGAAGCTCATTCCACATGTAAGACTTTCTTAGTTTGTTTAATAAGGACATATGACACTAGTTGAATGTTTAGATGTTGTGCAAGGATGTATAACTTGCTCAAGGTATAAGTTATAAAAAGTTGCACAGCTCAATCGAAATTGCACTCATATGCTTTTACATGCATAGTAATGAAGACTTAATTATTCTTTGTATGTTTTTGTATTAATACCATAAATAATATGTACTAAAAATGGATATACATAAATAATAAAATATACAAATGTATACAAAATGTAAATGTTTAAAAAAGTTTTCTATACTCTGCCACCCTAACTCCGGCGGATGGCCCTACTAAGTGTACTACTGCATCGCTTGCAGGTGGCTGTCAGTTACAGATCATCCTGCAGTACATGACGAGTAGTCAGTGTTACTAATGTTACTAATCCTGTGTGTCTGCAGGATGGAGAGATGGAGGCAGAGGAGGAGTGTGGGTTTGGAAGTTGCGTGGCCTGCAGTACCATGTGGCAGTGGATGACAAGTCGGACATCTCCCAGATCAGCCCACAGGATCCATGTTTGTCGGGGAGTTGGGATGACCCTTTGGAAGAGGCAGGCTTGCTTTTTATGAAACTCACATGAAGATAGTTTCAAGGTACACACTACAGAGTCAATGAAACAGTTGTAGATGCTTTGAGATGCAAATTCATGATAAGTTTTGTTTTGCTAGATGTTACCACGAGCTGATTTTTATTAGATCAAGTTCAAGTAAATTTTCATACCCTACTGAGGTAGGAATTGTCGCTGATTCTCTGATACATCATTGTCATCTGGTGGATCATAGAGGACTCGTGGGAGCTTAATTAATTACTAGAAATATTTCATCTTTTGCAGCATTTTGTTTTAAACATCAGTTACAAAATAGCTGTAATGCAACAAATAGGGCTTTGTAAGCAGACCAGACATTGGTCAGCAGACCAGACATTGGTCAACAGACCAGACATTGGTCAGCCGACCAGACATTGGTCAGCCGACCAGACATTGGTCAGCAGACCAGACATTGATCAGCAGACCAGACATTGGTCAGCCGACCAGACATTGGTCAGCAGACCAGACATTGGTCAGCAGACCAGACATTGGTCAACAGACCAGACATTGGTCAGCAGACCAGACATTGGTCAGCAGACCAGACATTGGTCAGCAGACCAGACATTGGTCAGCAGACCTTAGTAAATAAATGTCACGCATATGAAACCAAGTGCAACTGATTTTGAAATAAGTTACTATTTTTGCATAACAGAATGAAGCATGTTTTCAATAATTATGTATATAATACATTTTTTTTATTTACAACTGTGATATTGTGTAATATAAATTCCTAGAAACAAGCACATATTTACATCTAAGAATGGTGTACAAACGTGATGCTGGTGATGTTAATGGCGCTGTGTATATAAAATATTTGCGATACAGATGTTACTGAGAATGTGTGTACAAAATACTCATGGTACTGGTGCTGCCTCTGTAGCAAGTGCATTGTGTGACATTCTATATATGTCGATTATATTGCTTTTCTGTGGCATATTCTTTATTAATGCACTGTATCTGTATGTAAATGTTGCAGTTGGGCCTGATCAGTAGTTAGCTTAATTTTCTAACAAACGTAATAATGATGGGTGCATTGTAATCCTATATGTAGCATACATTGTGAGGATTAAATAAAATATCCATACAAGCAGAAACCATTTCTATCGCAATACCACAGGTTTTATATAATTTGTGCACAACTGTCAACACTCGATGTCAACATCCGAGAAAGATATCTGATCTATGGCTCTTAAACAGTTTCTCTTACACTAGTTCATTTACCCAACAATATAATTACAGCAAGTATAGTTACAGCAAGTAGGCAATGCGACAACCTTGTAAGATCAAGCACCATTAATGCAGGTATGATTCAATAGTACATTCCTAAAGTACACTTGATCCTCATCTGGTGGAATGCTACTAAAATCAACAAATGATAATGGAAATGTCCCGTTCCAAATATATTACTACATGTGTACTACTACTAGTACGACTGCTACTATGACTACTATTACATGCATTACTACTGCTGTTACATTACTACTACCGCCAGTAGCAATAGCCATGTTTTTCAAGGAATAAATTTGTAATAAAAACGTAATGGAAATAACATTTATTACACAATCACTACCAGATCCTTCCAATTACCTCTCACATTACATTCAGTTTGTCACTACTGCAAATGTATGGCTTAGCTCAATGAAAAAACAACTTTTCAATCAAACAAAAGTTTGAATTAATAAAACGTTAAAACAAACATTTGCTATTGGAATTGGTTTACAACCATTGCAAACAAAATATTACGCTGCTACCCTATGCCTCAACACTGGAATCTACACGATAGTGCAACATGTACAACAGGAATGGAATGTAATGAAGTAGAACAAGACACTACTGTCATTGGATATGACAGCAAGTCAAAACATGAAACAACCTAAGGATGACGACACCAACCTAAGGATGACAACACCAACCTAAGGATGACGACACCAACCTAACAAACATTTCACAAATATAAGTTCAGTCTGTGGCAGGGCACACTCATGCAGGAACATTGGAAACTGTCTCCGGTGTGTTTAACCTGACCAAATTACACCAGAAGAAACAACATTCTAAACGTGTGACAGTGACGCAAGCTAGTTCCTGTCGTATAAAACATAACATATGCCATGAAATTCGTATTCATATGGTCTCTATAAATTTTTTTTACATTTTATCTAGATGTACTATATTGTTCTTGTGTTTGTCTCACCATCTTTTTTATCGTTATCAACATACATATTTTAATGTTTTCTTAAAACTGTTCATGTCAGTGACTACCAATTATTAGCTGTCAATCTCAACACAGCTTATCATACATGGTCTGTGTCTGACACCACCATGCCTAATGTGGTCGCCTCGGGGAGGGCCCAGCTTCAGTGAGGGCCCAGCTTCAGGGAGTGCCCAGCTTCAGTGAGGGCCCAGCTTCAGTGAGGGCCCAGCTTCAGGGAGGGCCCAGCTTCAGGGAGTGCCCAGCTTCAAGGAGTGCCCAGCTTAAGTGAGGGCCCAGCTTCACGAAGGTCCCAGCATGTTGTCAACAAACTCGAGGTACCTAGACCTCTGGTCCTGAGATAACTTCTCTGACAGAGATGCCTGAAACAGAAACTGTCATTACCACCTGCTCACACCAGCATGACAATTGTAATTTTTTTTGCACTTTTAGATACTTTTCACAAACATGCACGCAAGCACGCCCACCCGCATGCACGCACACACATGGGATTGTGATACATACAGAGAGCAACAAGTCTTGGAACAATAGGCCTATGGTGCACTAGGTCTAGGGGTTTTAGGGGCAATAGACCAGGGGCTGATTTATGAAGTATTTGTACTATATGAAGATTTAACAGATTTAACAAGATTGCCATCCCAAACAACAAGTTCCAGATGGCAAGTGGACAAGGAAGCCATTGGCTTATTGAGAGCCCAACAATTTTGTCATCTATGTGTAGCCCACCCTTATCAAATATCTGTCAATTCTATTTTTAAACATATTCACACTACTAGCATTAACACAATCATTTGGCAGTTTGTTCCATTCATTTATCACCCTCTGTGAAAGAGTACTTTCTCATATCCAACCTACACTGCTCCTTAACTAATGCTGCTTTGTGTCCTCTTGTTCTACTGCCTTCTTTAAGTTTGAAGAACATATTCCTATCAAAATCCTCATAACCATTCACTATTTTAAACACTTCTATTTGGTCTCCTCTTAGTCTCCTGGTCTCTAGTGTTGTCAAACCACATTGTAATAAGCGACTTTCGTAACTAAGGTCTCTCAATTCTGGAATCATTTTGGTTGCTCTTCGTTGTATTCTTTCTAGCTTGTCTATGTCCTTTTTACGATACGGCCTCCATGCTTGAATACAATATTCCAAATGTGGTCTAACTATTACTTTGTACAGTGGTACAATTAGCTGTTTCTCCTTATACATGATAGTTCTCCTAATTAGCCCTAGAATTTGATTTCCTTTTGAAGCAGCAATCCCACATTGCTCTGAAACTTTCATGTCAGCACTAAACGTTACTCCTAAATCCTTTTCTTGTGTGGTTCTACCTAGTACAGCATCCCCCATTTTATATTCTTCGTCCATGTTTCCATGTCCTACGTGTATACATTTGCACTTCCAAAAGGAACTAATGAGACAATGTATATCGTACATGAAAAGGAGAAGATCTCTGAAGAAGAGAATAGGCAACCTATGAGTGACAAAATCTTCAGCACACCTTTAATCTATCGAGGTAAACTTCATTTGACCCTGGCAAAGTGTCTTGGAAGTTGACCGCGCCTTCTTCACCTTTGTAGAACTCTACCATCGATTTCTGGAAAGAAAGACATCATTGTAGTGAGACAATGAGGCACAGCGCAAGCAGGAGAAGTTAGTTTTGGAGTGCAGACCTCCCTGTAATAGAACGATTCATTGTGATTCTTTAAATGAAAGTTTGTATCTACAATGACTTCAGACAGCATGTCATGAGGTGTCATGCCGCCAAATGAGTTTTTATTAACCTTATTTACACAATAATATTGATAAAATTTATACAACATATTATTTTATGATACAAATTACCAGAATTTTTGCTGTTAAATAAGATGCACTTTACTGAGTTCTGTGACTGGTGGAATAAGTGATGATAGGGAAGATGCTCATTGTCTGTGCCGTATTACCATTTCACCGATGACATGGTCAGTGGGGCCCTCTTGACTTGAGATGCTGTACATGAGGCTGACCGGGAGGCCGTAATCCAGGGGTCGTGTCTGAAAGACAGCAAGGTCACAGAGGTGTGTGGTAAACAATGAACCAGTGCCAGATACTGTGTCTCAAGATGTCAGCTCATATTTTATTAATCATACTGATGTATGTTAGTGAATTAATAGATGTCAATATCTGTTCATGTAAAAGTGCTCCAGGAGACGTAGGAAACATCCTCCCCCACTCAGTGTTTGATGTGTTAGCAGTATGAAAGTTTATGTCGTTTTCAAAGGTCAGCCTTTTGATTTCCATTTTCGTTCACTATTAACGCATCCATGAGAAACTGTTGACTCAAGACCCATTTTAATAAAGGGCTTTAAATGACCTTGTGTGCAACAAATAGATACATTTTAATGTGATATATATTTGTTTTTATTAAAAAAATGGAACTTTTTATCTAAAAATTGGGATCAAGGGGAAAATATTCCCCACCCGAAAATGGTAATATTGAGAAGTATGATGAATTGGAAGCAAACACAGTTGGATTTCATTTTTTGTCGAAATGTTTTATTGATATACACAAATTTTATTCAGATATGTATGAGTTTAATATGTAATAAATATGAGTTTTGTGTTAATAAAAAAAGATATCTTTTTGTGTATTTGCAATTGTAAAAAAATCAATGCTTGCTACATTTGCCGAGCATACTATCTTGGATGGATAATCGATCGGCTAGATCTTCCACAGGCGTCAACAGAATGTCACCACTGACATATAACTGAAATATCTCTTTCCACAACATATCGCAACTTACCTCAGGAGGGGGCATTACCCAGAAAGCATTGATAAGAGACCCTTCCTTTGGCGAATCACTACTGGTAGAGGGCGCTGCAACAGACACACTGAGCAAGTTTGATGCTGGCGCCACCTTTATTAGAAATAGTGTCTTAAGTAAACTCAACATTCCTTCAAAAGACATAAAAGATCTTTTTAAATCTTCATCATCCCTGAACATGCTTATTACAAGTGTAATAAAAACATTTCTAATGGCTGCCTGACACTAAGTTCTGTAATGCTTAAATTTGTAATCAACCATTAAGGTTATCACAACAATTTTATCTATTGTAAAAAACAAACTATGCCAAGTACTTAAAAAAAGTTCAGATTCACCTTATTACATCTAAAAATAATACAATTGAATTGTATTAAATCATTCACTGTTTTCTACAACCAATTGTCAACAACAAAATGGCATCAAACCAGAAGCAATACTCACAAACAACAACCCCCAGACAGGGGTGGTAACTGTTGTCTACCCCTCGCAGCATCAGCTGGTATTCCATCTGTGACTCGATGTCATTGAGGGAGGGGTCAGGGTTACATTTGGGGTGTGAATGGTACCAACCCACCAGCGACACACCCAATCTCTTCATCGACTGGCGGATCTATATAAGCATATGATGAACAGGTTTTGACGGAATTCTAAACAATCAATTATTATTTGCTCTTCACATTATTCCCACCGTGCAACATTTATTAAACATTGTTTACACCACAAGAAACTTGGTTGAAATCTCCAAATAATTTGGCCACATCTCATGGCCACTGTCAGTTTTGCTATGGGTGTAAAATATTCAGAGATTTCAACCAGGTTTCTTTTGAGGTAAGCAATGTCTAAGGAAACAAGCCAAGAGAACAGAACTTCCTTCCATTCAAGGGTGCAAAATTGATGTCAGCATTATTAAATATTTATATTATGATAATTTCTGTAATAAAAAATGAAATAGCAATCTTAATTATTTACACATTTACAAGAATTATAATTAACTGACTATCTAAACACTCTTACTTTGACAGCACTTATTATATTTACATTATATCATTGCATCCGTCAAAGACAAAACAAAGCTGAACCCATAAACAGGACACCCAAGTGAATGATATTAAATGGCCTGAATAA
Source organism: Lamellibrachia columna (assembly GCA_963662155.1). NCBI lineage: Eukaryota > Metazoa > Annelida > Polychaeta > Sabellida > Siboglinidae > Lamellibrachia > Lamellibrachia columna. Next base: position 45,342,690 of record OY759271.1, read on the forward strand.
AACTGTGGTACAGGTCTGGAATGAACTCCCCATCACTTTGAAAACATCTGAAACTATAGTTACCTTTAAACAAAAAATCAAGACATTTATTCCAAATTGTGTTTCCACCATAAATCTTTGGTGGTCCCTTGATAATGATATTTGTTCGTCCCTGTTCATGATTATGCTTAATGATTCTGTTTTGTTGCACCTCTGAGTTCAGGTTCCTGAGGATATAGGCACCATAGAAGTTGATTATTAGCATTATTACAGATGTGCAAATCTGGCAAAAATGACTGATAGAGTAGCCATTTTAAGGGTTGGCCATTTTCTAGGATGGTAACAAAACCGCATAGCCAAATGGTATACAAACCCACCTCAATTTCTGTTGCCTGGGCAGTGTCTTTATTAGCCAGGTGACAGCGACATGGGAAAGCGTGTGCAACTGTCAATACTGAAAGTAATGACAAAAGCGAACCTCTCAAAACTGAAAGCAGTTTAACAAAATTAATCTCATCAAATCTATATCGCAATCTGCACTTTGTCTTTTATAAATGAGTATATTAGTGCACCAATTAATAATAATAAATAGTAAATAATCACTAATTTAGCACAGCACCATTGATGATATCTTGACATCATGTGAATATTAGTTTTCACACACTACATATTTGGACATCAACGAACCGAATTTGCAATATAAGCTAAATCAGTTGATGATGGAGTTTTAAAGTGTCACTCACACTGTGTGTTTGGGTCCCATCTGCCTCCGAGGTAGCCAACAACTTCAGTTGACATCAAGTGACAATGGAAGTCCTGATATGTCACAATTAAGGCAGAAAATAGTGAAACATAGCCCAGAGGCACCGACTGACATGTCAGCAACAAACAGCTGACAATGAATAAAATATACAATATATACACAAATGCACACATTCCAACCCTAAGTGGTGCACACCTGAGAGACTGGTAACAGAAATCCATAAGACCCACAAAGAAACACATATGTTTATCTACATCCCCTGGATAGCCATGTGTACTCAAAAGGCGCTCAGTTCGCCATGCAAAGTTGCAAACTGAGATACACCTGTATGCTAATTGGATCTCGTGAGCCTTTGGCTCAGGTGATTGCACACAGGTTAGTTATTTGGAAGAGTTGCTCTTTGGATGTGTTTTGAACTGATGAATATTGAGCCATTTGACAAATGTAGCAGTGTAGCAGCTTGCCAAGATGCTATCATAAAATGTTGTTTATCTCTGCAAAGTGGCAAGTACCCTGACCAACCCATAGAATGTATTCCTTACCATCACTAAGAGACAATCAGCAGCGAAACAAACAGAGAATGGTTGCATTTTTCCCAGCATGGCAAATGTTGAACACTCCACCAAAGTGCATAGGTCACTGAAAGATAAAAGTTGTCTAAATATGCAAAAGGTGGCTTCCACTGCATCCAGCCATACTTTGATCAGTAATTTTTTCTGGACAAAATCATGGAATTCTCACTACACATTACATGTATTGGATTTCTACGATTCTAACTACTATTCAAATGTCTTTAAATATAATATTATTAACAGTTTAAGTTTACATTCAGAAAATTATATACTTTAAATTTGATTTTCATGATTTTACTGTTAAAGTGACTAATTGCAAATACAACTGAAAACATTTTGCTGCATTTCAAAATCAACTGTTAACTAGTTGAGTTAAGAATAACTACATCAAGTTGAGTTCAGAGTAACCAGGTGAGGTCAAAGCAACTAGGTGAGGTCAAATTTACTAGGTCAATTCAAAGTAACTAGGTGAGGTGAAATCATGTCTACTTACTGCGCACTGCTCTGTTTGCCGAGTGTGGAATGTTTCACCGAGACACGAGACCGTTCTGGGTTGTTTTCTGATGTTGCAGACAGGTTCAAAGCACCTTTGAAATAAAACTGCTAGATGTCAAAACTATTTTTATACTAAAACAGTTAACTCATTTATATATTTAACAATAACATAAATGTAAAAACAATAAACAGTATTGACAAAATATAATTTCTTCATGATGATTATTATGTACTAACTATGGGTTTCTCTTGGAAAAACACAATAACAAAGCAACATATTTATTCTATACTGACAGTGGGGTAGACAAAAGAAAGCTAATAATATATCAACACTAATGATATGTAATTGCCTTTATATAATACTGATGACTAAACATTGCAAAAAGGAGACTTAAAGAACTTATGTTAGGGAAATGAAGCAAAGGTCAGCAAAGAAATAAAATCCTTGCTAGTCTAGCAGCGTGGCTAAGGAAGAGCACATAGCTGTGGTTGTGGGAAATGGAGGATCATGATCGCCTACACGTCCAACAGACACCACATATGTTGATAGCACTATATTGAAAAGATTACTGTACAACAATACAGAATTCTGAGTCTTATTTGAAAGATGCAAAGAAACCATATATGAACAAACCCACTATTTGGATGTCTCTTTATTTACAACTTTGCTATTATTTAAAATTCATACTTTAGAGTTTATTCATACCAGATGCAAGTTACAACTTGCCTATACTAGTAATTAAAGTTTGTTACACCAATGTTACACCAATGTTACACCAATGCTATACCCCAGTTTATTATTGTACAGGACTAAAAAAATTTCTTAATGGCTTCATTTCATCATAGGTCCATACCTTCTTCAACTTTCTCATTCTTCCCATCTTTACTGAAAGAAACAATGAACATCAAAGTACATCTATATTATTAAATGTCTATTATTATTTTGGAATGCTTTTATTGATATGACAAAAGCGTAATATCTCAACCAACCAAATTTATCTTTACAGCAATATTGCTCACAGAATGGATGACACAAATTTTCATGACACAACAAAACTGACTTAAGAACACCACAATAAAACATGTTAAAGTGAAACAAAAGTCATGGTTTTGGGGTTATGCACCTAAAAGAGATTATAAAAACTACTCATGTGCAACTAAAATCAAGAAAATCATGCCAGTGGTTTACTCAGAATGTGTCTAAAAGTGGGAGATTCTGATAATTTTTCCAAATGACCGACATGTTAACTAGCATGTGAAGCCAGTATACACAGAACCAATGACCGACATGTTAACTAGCATGTGAAGCCAGTATACACAGAACCAATGACCGACATGTTAACTAACATGTGAAGCCAGTATACACAGAACCAATGACCGACATGTTAACTAGCATGTGAAGCCAGTATACACAGAACCAATGCAGTCTCACACAAACATGGTATTTTGTTATAAAGATGACTAGTTTAGTAAACAAAGGCCAAAATATGTTACATAAGTGGAGTATGGATGCAAACAGCATGGCCATATTCTATTGGCAAGTATAGGACTAGGTGTATACAAATTTATTTTCTTTGGCGAGTGAATTTTGTAAGATTTTGACACTCATGGCATAGGGTAATCTAACAGTATAGTGCAACCAATGAAATTAAGATGCTGTGTGTTAAACAAGGTTTTCCTAGTAAATCACTGGCGTGATATTCTTAATTGTATTTGCAAATGGTTATGTTCTACTCTCATAGGCGGACAGGCCCAAAACTTTTGTTTCCGTTTTAAAAATCACCATTTCCACCTACATACCACAAAGGAATTAAATTCGAATTGTCACGTTTAACAAATTACTTTCTATCAAAGGTATTATAAGGTAGGCGATGTTACTGCTAAAAGATGAGTAATTATTTCTGTTGTAATTATATAAACTAGCAATGGAAACTTAATGGTAAACCTACACCTTTGTCATCTCCTTCTCTGACGACTCAGTGTCTCTGTAAATGTGAGTAGCATTTCCAGTGTTCCCCTGAAATTATAACAATTATAAAAACGCATGTTACCACTTGGTAGAATTTTTACAGCCTAATTACAAATCTACCATACCAGAATTCAATAAATGGTAACATGCCTTAAATGTCCTTCCTCAATTATTTCGCATATCTCGTTTTAGAATCATTTTGTAAACAATCAAACCTATCTACTATCCACTATGACATACTAGCTTGTTTGCGCAAATACGTTATTAAGTTTCGATGAAATTATTGGACAAATCATTTAATTATTTCTGACTGGCTCTGGTCAATATTCTGTAAAAAAGGATAAAAGTTATATGCCATAACACACAACTATTCACTACTTTGTAAGTTACCCAATCTAATGATCACTGTTTTCAAGTTTTTGGTACTTATTCAGCTTTAAGAAGACACACCTGTAATGTGAGAGGGGTTGGGTTGTGCTTCTTGAACCACACAGACTTGTAAGAGTCCAACTTGCGCCCCTTGTATCGGACCTGCAACAACAGAGACATCAACCTGATTTTTTCCACTAAGTAACCTGGGGACAATTTCACTAAGACAATGAGTTCGTAAGGAAAACCCATCATAATACAGAGTTTTAAGAGCGCTTATTGTACAGGTGTTGTTTCACTAAATTCATAAAATCCATCATAAGCTAATGATCAAAATTTCCATCATAAGCTCCACAGTGTGCACAACTGGGCAAAATAAATAGAAAAGTTGTCCAAAAGTGGCTGATAATACGATCCATCGAACACTTTTCAACTACATTTGCTCATTGGGTGAAGAGCAAAATTTTTTTTATTTTAAAAAAGAAGATGCCACAGAGGACATTATTTCAGTGACACACCGGCGACGTGTTATTTTGACAAGTGAAGTTTTGACAGTTTTCAATAACAAAGCTCCAGGAGAGTGCCAACAACCTCAACCGAAGTTGTGTCATTGAGCATACCAATATGAAAGTTAGGGGTGTACATATTTTGGTTAGACACAGCTAAGTTTCTAAAAATTTAATAGGAAACATTTTGCAAACAACCTTGACCTTCGCAATGCCATAAAACAGCGCACTTGTCAACATAAGTGCTGTAAAACAGATGCTCTAGACAAAAGCCATAATTTACGAGTTATTCATCGCTCACCTTTTGAAAACTTAATTTTCAGTCTTGATCATAGCTAAGGAGCGAAATGTGATGTCACTGTATCGCTCTAGATACAGACATTTGCTTTAGGAATGTGTTTAAAGGGTAAGCTTTTTAGTAACTGCTTCATCCAAAGATATCTATTATGTGATGGAGATTGTGTTTAAAAAAACATGACAATCAGTTGGAATAACAATGCAGCCTTTCGCAGTGTTTATATGTTATCAACATGCATAAACAAATTTGCTCATGAATATCATAAAATTTACTTAACTTGCTCTCATGCTGGCATGCATGAGAGGGCACGTACACCTACACACTTACCGATGCCCAGCCACATCCTGATTTCTTTAGAGGATTTACCATCTTCTTACAGTGGATTGCCCAGGCACTTGGAGAGTTGAACATTTTATTCCGTTCCAGCCATTTTATCCTTCCATCAGATAACAGGTCTGCAGTAAATTTCTGACCCTACAACAACAGTTGAAATTTAGTACAGAGCAGCAACAGAACGTGAACTAAACATCATTACAAAGTATGTCTCTCAGGTGCTTTCATGAAAATGTTTGTGCTAAACATGAACTATATATTTTATCAATGTTCATTTGACATGACTACAAGGATTACAGGAAAAGATACATTATCAAAAGACGGACAGATGGATGGACATACCGACAGGTGTTCTTTATTTGGCCCACATACATATCACTATATCTATTTTCATTAAAGTTCATTGTCCTCACAACAATCCAGTGTGTCATCGTTCCACCCTTCTCAATACCAAGAGACGACAATAGCATACCAGATACTCAATTGACATGACCGCAGATCCTGATTCAATGATGTTTTCATTCATCAACATCGCCAGTGTAATTCCACGCCCGCTGATGGCATGTCTAACTTTGCGCTGTGCCGGTAGACGCAAGTCAGTTTTCATGTTTTTCCTGAGATCTTGTGGTTCTTCGTCGTCTTCTTCTGTTTCTTCCTCTTTTGCTGAAGATGGCATACTCATGTCACCTCCTTCTTCTGAATTAATAAAATAACAGTATATATGTTAATCACGCTGCTCCAGTACCTTGACAGGTGTTAAGTTATACATGAAAGTTTTTCAGAGGTTTTCAGATCTCAACAGTTACTGTAATTTAATGTTTTTATTTTATACAATAAATAATAAAATAGGTAAATTTTGTACTGCAGCAACAATCCATGCAGCCATGTATTACTATTACAAGTAGCAAACTATATACAAATGCAATGCAAGAGAACGAACAACTAGTTTCTGACTTTACAATACACAAGCTATGTGAACATCGCACGGCAATACACAGCCACGCTGTCACAGGCACACGACATTATGACAAACCCCCACTGCCATATGGATATTGCAACGAAGCCATACACCTGTAATTTGATTGTGTTACAGTACAACGCAGCGAGTTACTTGCAACTGCCAACAACATTAGACATTACTGTGTCTGTGACGCTAAACTGGAACTTTACCCCCGTTCACATCCAGTGAATAATGTGTCTCTTTCAGTTTTAGCTATAGCTTTGGCATAGTCATAGCCTAGGGATGACATATTGTTTTAAACGTCACGTTAATAGCCGTGATCGGCTTCTGCGATGCACCCACATACGACTGCAGCGGGATCTTCCGATTCAGATTTGTGCAATATCAGTGACAGTGTCAGTAAGAGTATCGCCGACATTAAATGTCAACAAATGACGAGATGCCTTGGCCACTATTATCAGCGCAACTTACGTATGTAGAAGTGCCAATTTAGTTCTGCAATCGACAGTTTAATAACACACCCATTATTATTCCCATAGAAATTAACAGTTTACTTTCACTAACCAGCCACCTGGAGCCAACCACCTGCTCTGTCCTTTGTTTACGAGTTCACGGTACGACCTTCGTTTCCCAGGGAATCAATTATCCAGTGCAGTGGCAATACTTTATTTGAATAACTTGTAAATTATGTAAATACGCTTCAAGTTTTGCACATAACTCGTATTACTTCTATGTATATTTTCGGGTATTCTTCATTGGTCGTTTTCAATAATACTTAATTATTTCAATTGACTTTGGACACATGAATTGAATTCGCTGAGCATTGAAACCTCACAATATTTACGCCAGGGGCGCCACTGGCTCATCTTGAGCAATGCTAAATAGAAAAATGGGAAGGCGGGGAAGATGACATCCTTAAAGGCTTAATGAAATTATTTATTTTTTCCTGGTGTGTTACAGCATGCCTCAGTTAGATTTCCTGGTGTGTTACACCATGCCTCAGTTAGATTTCCTGGTGTGTTACAGCATGCCTCAGTTAGATTTCCTGGTGTGTTACACCATGCCTCAGTTAGATTTCCTGGTGTGTTACACCATGCCTCAGTTAGACTTCCTGGTGTGTTACAGCATGCCTCAGTTAGATTTCCTGGTGTGTTACAGCATGCCTCAGTTAGACTTCCTGGTGTGTTACAGCATGCCTCAGTTAGATTTCCTGGTATGTTACAGCATGCCTCAGTTAGATTTCCTGTTGTGTTACAGACGAATGTAGGGCATAGTAAGTTTGGATAAAGGCTTAATGAAATTACTTATTTGGGGTCATGCCTCAGTTAGACTTCCTGGTGTGTTACAGCATGCCTCAGTTAGACTTTCTGGTATGTTACAGCATGCCTCAGTTAGATTTCCTGGTGTGTTACAGCATGCCGCAGTTAGACTTCCTGGTGTGTTACAGACGAATGTAGGGCATAGTAAGTTTGGATAAAGGCTTAATGAAATTACTTATTTGGGGTCATGCCTCAGTTAGACTTCCTGGTGTGTTACAGCATGCCTCAGTTAGACTTTCTGGTATGTTACAGCATGCCTCAGTTAGATTTCCTGGTGTGTTACAGCATGCCTCAGTTAGATTTCCTGGTGTGTTACAGCATGCCGCAGTTAGACTTCCTGGTGTGTTACAGACGAATGTAGGGCATAGTAAGTTTGGATAAAGGCTTAATGAAATTACTTATTTGGGGTCATGCCTCAGTTAGACTTCCTGGTGTGTTACAGCATGCCTCAGTTAGACTTCCTGGTGTGTTACAGCATGCCTCAGTTAGACTTTCTGGTATGTTACAGACGAATGTACAGCATAGTAAGTTTGGATAAAGGAAGTTTTAAAAAATTCATACAATCTGACATAAGTGCCTTTGAGCAGGGACATTGCAAGGTTTGCTGGTGGATGCTGTTGAGAGTGAAATGGTGGATTTTTAGATGATTTTAATAGGCGGAAGGCTATTTGCGATTTTTTAGCCACTAGACACATGTGCGATGTAATTCGTGCCAATATTGGTAAACATTGACAGGTATGGCAAATACAGGCATATTACAAGAGTTAGAAATTAATTTTGACAAAACTCAACCAGCATGTCAGTGGGATGATGACAGTGGCTGGTAAAAACTTTAAGAATTTTTTATGGTCACGTTTTCTTATAATCATGCAAAACATTAACATGGCCACCAATGGGAAGTGTAACTGTAGGCTGAACCCTAAAGCGTTTTCAGAAAATCACCTTTGTATGTTAACCCAGATTTTTAATGTTGTATTACTGAGTGGTCATATACCAATGTGTGGGTAATTTGCATAATAAAGGTAATAAAAAGGTGACATAAAATAATGATCCAGATGTCTACAGAGGGATAACACTCAGCTGCTTGAGGAAATTATTTACTTCAATTATAAATGAGAGATTGACAATTTTTATAAACTCAAATGAAATAATGAGTGAAGCCCAGGCTGGCTTTAGGACGGGATATTCTACAACTGACCAAATATTCACACTCAAATGTATTGTTGAATTGTTTTTATGTCAAGGCAGAAGGCAGTTCTGCACCTTTGTAGATTATAGCAAGGCATTTGACTTGATCAACAGAGCAACACTATGGAAAAAGTTAATATCATATGGTACATCTGGAAAACTCCTTAATTGTAATATTGAATATGTCAGAATTCTTCTCACATGTAGGATTGAGACAAGGAGAGAATTTGTCACCAATGATATGGAGAAGTTCTTCACAAAACAAAAGTTGAATACACTAAATTATATAGACAAACTATACAATAACACTAACGGTGGTGTTAATGGAATGTTATATCTATTTGTTCTCTTATATGCAGATGACACTCTTATAATGGCTGAAAATGAACGTGACATGCAGTGGAATCTTAACCTTCTAAACAAATACTGTGAATGTAATGGATCGAGGGTTAGTATCAGTAAAACAAAAATAATGGCCTTTGCCAGGTCTAAGACAAGGTTGCGTAAGTTATCTTTGGCAACTTGGATCTTGATCTAGTTGAGGAATATATTTGGGTATTCGTTTTAACTGGAATGGCTCATTTGTGAAAGCCAAAAAACTACATGATAAAGTATCAAAGGCTATGTACTTCATACAAAAAGGCAGGAGACTGAATGTACCAACTGACGTTACGCTTAAATTATTTGACAGTTGCATAGCACCTATTTTAGCACTTGTTTGCTGTTATGTCCGACTATGTGCAGCGGAAACATCATCATGTCTTCGGGATGGTCTACAACTGTGCCTCCTTTAATGTCTTTGGCATTTCAAGAGGTACCTCTTTGACAGCCTAAACAATGTTGGTTAGTGCAACAAAGTAATGAACATAACAAGTTACATGCTTCCTGATATGCTCTCATTGATATCTAATTTTTTTCCAGTGGGATAGTAGTTTTGTATGTTTGTATGCTGAATCAAACCCCTAAGAATGTAGAATATTATATTACATAACATAGTAGCTGTCACACTATCTTGGGACCACTACCTGAATAAATGAATTCACATGGACAATACATGCTCTCGCATTTTTAATTGCACATGTCCAAAATTGCTTCTTTCATAAATATATACCTTGTACAGATATACATTGGGCTTTTAGAGTCATTCTTACAAATACGTGTCTTAAGTTTTCACTTTGTTGTGTTTCACGTGTTGCATCATAAACTGTTGAATAACAACAGCAGACTATTTGGTAACAATTTCTGCTTGAAGATAAATGTATGTTAGGTCAGGGAATTTATCAAGTCGTGGAAGTAGACTTGCTTATGCCTGGCCGGCACTCTGCATCGGCAACTGCCAGCAATCCTGAAGGAGTGATTTGCACCACTCTGTCAAAGTCATCCTGGTTTAGTCGTGGCAACCAAACCCCACTGCTAACTGGGTTCCAATTGGATTGCGGCATCTGATGGTTTGTGGTTTCAGTGGCCGCCCTTGAAGCCGCCAACTTTCATCTTAATTCCACCAGCAGGTGGACGTTTCTCCTCACTCTTTCTACTACTACTACTACTACTATCATGTGTTGTCTCCTCAATTGTAAAATTCCAGGTAAATCCAAGAAAATTACTAATGAATGTGACAAAACCTTTATCTGAATTCAAAGACGTCTAATCCACCTTTAACATGCTCACAAGAATGTTGTACTTCTAAAAGAAATGTTAAAAAAATTTGGTCGAATATAAATTAATTAAATATCATTTTGGAAGAGCATAAAATGTAACCATATATAGGCTTTGTCAAAGCTGGTGTGTTTGGTCGCAAAATGATTGGCAAGACTGAAAAACGTCTCCAGGCTGACAGTATGATGGTCTGGTGAGTTTCTTGACATCTTGCAGCACATTCTTGTGTAACAGTTCCTCCTCCAATATTACTGCAGCCTTAGAACCTGAAAATAAAACACTACAAATATTATATACTGCAATATTTAGAGGATTTATTGGGAGTATGGATATATAAATATTATAAGATTTGTCCAGTTAATTTCAAGATGGGTTATTCTGTATATGAGAAAATTGTCTGTATATTCTGAGCTAAGACTTGGAGAAAACAACTGTACATGTCTCTGTTAATTTGTATTCAGTAGTGGCTTCATTACCTGGAATAAGCCTTTTCGTTTGTACCAAAAATAATTGAATTGTTAATTGAATTAAAGTTAATTGTTAATTTAATTTAAGAATTTGGGAGGTTAATTTAATTGGAACATTTCTGATTTAATTGTAATTTAACAAATCTGGCAGCAGAGTGTTGCACTCTTTGAAGGCTTTTAACTTGTGAAAAGGTGTGGGGATTCCATATGGGTGAAGAGTACTCGAGTTTTGGCCAGATTAGCATGTTGTAGGCTGTTTGTTTAACTTCGGGTTTACATGGGCCAAGAGTTCGTTTAATCATGCCCAAAAATTTCGAAGATTTTGAAGTTATGTCAGTGACGTGATTTGTCCAGGTTAATTTGGAATCCAATTTTACTCCGAGATATGAGTGGCTGGATACAGTGGATAATGGCTGGCCATAAAGTGAGTACTTGTGTGGGCTGGGTTTAGTTTTGTTTGTTACTGGAAGGTGGACACATTTAGATACATTAAATTCCATTTGCCATTTGTCTGACCATGTTTGGAGTTGGTTTAGGTCAGTTTGGAGAATTTCGTGGTCATTTTTGGAAGAAATTTTACGATATATAATACTATCATCTGCAAAAAGGCGTATAGAAGATTTGATGTTCCCATTTATGGCATTTATGTAGAGTAAGAAGAGGACAGGTCCTAGAACTGAACCCTGTGGGACACCAGATGTGACATCTGTGATGGCCGACAGGGCACCGTTAACTGAGACTCTCTGTTTGCGGTTGGATAGGAAAGATTTGATCCAATTTTGAGTGTTTCCAGTGATTCCGTAGGAGGTCAATTTTGATAGAAGACGTAGGTGAGGCACTTTGTCGAAGGCTTTGGCAAAGTCAAGCAGGATTGCGTCAATTTGGGTCTTGTTGTCCATAGCAGTCATCCAGTCATGGACTGTCTCAATGAGTTGAGATTCACAAGACAGTCCCGACTGGAATCCGTGTTGGAAGTGGAGAATGATGTTATGCTTGTGCAGGTGTTTCCACATATTGCTTAGGTTGATATGTTCCATTACTTTACAGAGGATGCAGGTTAGTGATATGGGTCTGTAGTTAGCAGGGTCAGATTTGTGGCTCTTTTTGTGTAAAGGAGTTACTAATGCTTGTAGCCAGTCGTTAGGAAGTTTACCTGTGTTGTATGATTGTTGGAAAATTTGGGTGATGATGGGAGCTATCTGCTTTGCAGTTTCTTTAAGGACTCTTGCTGGGAGTTCATCTGGGCCTGTAGCTTTATTCTGGTTTAGATTTTCCAGCTGCTTTATTACGCCATCTATGCCAATTTCGAGAAGTGGGATGTTGGGGTAAGTAGAGGGGGCTATTTGGGGGATGGGGTGCTTTTCTTGGGTAAATACAGAGCTAAATTGGTTGTTTAGGGCATTTGCTTTATCACGGTCATTTATTATTGGCTGGTCGTTTACTCGAAGTGTGGGAATGCCAATGTATTCTCGTTTATTTGCCTTAATAAATGACCAGAATCATTTTGGATTAGTCTTTAGGCTGTCTCTAATGTGGTTGTTAACATAGTCTTTGTAAGATTTTGCTAATGCTTTAGTAGCTTGCTTTCGGAGTTCTTTAAATTTTTCCTAGTCACTGTTTAGTCCAGTTTGCTTTGCCATTTTGTGGCTTTTGTTTCGTCTTCTCTGCATTCTAATTAATTCACGTGTTATCCAGGGGACGTGGGTTTTAGCTTTTGTGTATCGTCTAGGTATGTTATTGTTAATCAAGGTAGTCAGACGTTCGCAGAAAAAGGTCCAGTTTATGTCTATGTCCTATGAGTTGGGGTCCATGTCGAAGTACTCAAGATTTAGTTTGTCTCTGTCGTCTTTGAGTTTGCCCCAGTCTGCTGATTTGTAACTATAAACTTTGTGGGGGGGTTTCTTGTTGCGAACTGGGTTTAAGTTGACATTGAAGGTCACGGATTCGTGATCGCTCATACCAGGAGTGGTATGGGTGTTGATGATAATGGAGGGATTTGAGGTGAGTATGAGGTCAAGAATGTTGCCAGAAGCGATACATGTGGGGTCGTTTACCATTTTTTGCAGCCCAGTCGTTAGTTATTTCTAGTAGTTTGTTATGCTTGCTAGCAGTGCTGTTATTAGTGGTCTGGTGATTTGTCCAGTTGATATCAGGGAGGTTAAAATCTCCAGCTATGACTACATTAGGGGGAGTTTTTTGTAATCTATATAGTTTAGTTAGGGAGTCATGGAGAGCTTCAAGGGATTGGAGGTGGTCATTTGGGGTTCGATGATAAGATGCAAAGTATATGCATTTGTTTTGTGCGAAGTGAATTTTTGTCAAAATTATTTCACAATTTGAGTTTAAATTTTGGAGGGGTTCAACTACAATGTTGTCACGGAAGGCTATAAGGAATCCACCACCATGGACATTCCTGTCCTTTCTGATGGCCTCATAGTTGGGTGGTAGGAAAGAGTATGTAGCATAGTTTGCATCTAATTTAGTTTCAACTAGAAATATGTCTGGGTTATTATATTGAATAGTTGCCTTTAGTTGGGTTGCTTTTTCTATGCTCTTAACGCTGTCAGTGTTTATAAAAATTCCTTTAAGTGTGTTTCCTTGGGTTTTCTTGTGACGTTCGGGGGTTGAAGTGTTTTGGGGGTTTGGGGCGAAAATTAAGCCTGCATTTTGTAATGTGTGGAGTGTTGGGGTATTAAGCATAGAGCTGTCAGACTGGGTGTTGGTGGAATTGGATTGCTCATTTTTAGATGGAGAAGTGGTAATATTTGGAATTCCACAAGGCGTTCTGATTAATCAAGGAGTTGTAGGATGATGGGAATATACCAATACAATGTATGTGGTGCCATTGATTACATTCTTCGCAGAGGATAGCCTTGTCTCGGTTTCTGACATGTTGATGACAACTTCCACAAGGACAAATTGGGTGCCCATATGGGCCAGGGTTTGGGTGGATGTCGCCTGAGAGTGCGATCAGTCTGCTGAGGTACAGATGTGTAAGAATGTCTGATTTGAATTTGATTTTGGGTGGGAATTTAATTTTGGGTTTCAAAGTTAACATTTTTGTTTAATTTTGAGAAACAAAATTACGGAATAAATAAGATAAAATAAAATAACCTTTAAAAGCGTACTCAAATTATCATATTAAAACAGGTGGTTAAATTTTAATAAATAAATAAATAATAGTGACAATAATACTTATATAAAACGACAATAATACTTATATAAGATCTGAATAGCTAAAAGAAGAACTCGTGAAAGCTGTGCAATGGATGACGCTGATTTGTGCAGGATAAGACGGAGCTTCAGACAAATCAACTTGTTTGTCCGACAGGCGTTACGATCTAGGGCGACTCTAGATCATAAAGTTCAGCGTCGATTAAAAAGCCTGGTTAGTACGAAAGATATGCGGCAGGGATATATAGCATGGATAGATAGCGTGTATGTATATGTCACGCTAGGTGTTGATACCCGAGCAAGTGCGTCTAACAAGCTATGTTCAGCTAAAACATATGATATGGTATCCTTGTTGGCCGTAGGGTCTTTGTTTACACAGATCGGCCTTGACCCAAAGGGCGGGAAATACAAATTTAATCTGGCTGGTCTAAGTGCAGATTTTACTTAGCTGCATTCAGCATATAGCGTTCAGGGAGAAATACAGGGAGATACATTGTCCATTGCCATCTAATCATCTACTATGAAGTGGTCGAGAGGGAGAGAGCCAGGTAGTGTATCATGTGTTTGTTTGTTTGTATGTTTGTTTATATGTTTGTTGTTTCCAGCACTTGGCAATGTTCTATTAACTAACTAGTCTGTATGTTGTGGTTACTGCAATTTTATGTTGTCACGAGGCCTCATTCAACTAGCCAGCCTTTTTCGTAACAATAGCGCTAAGCTGACCTTTTTTATATGCTGACATTGAGGGTGGTTGCTGCCAGGGTGCATGTTGTCCTCAATGGTTCTTTTACGTCCCCAATTAAATGAAACGGGACCAACATTAACATGATCATCCAAGTCACGAGAGATACACAGTCCCCAATGTTGAGGGCTAGGTTTTTACACCAAACATATCCTTGCCTGGTCCTGGTCTTGAACTCAGAACTCTGTCATGTAAAACAGATGTGCTAGCCACTACACTGCCATGCCTCTCTCTCTCATGCTTCATTTGATTGAAACCAACCGACCTTCACAGATTCATTCAAAAGTAAGATCTGTTGTGTTAAAAGCTGGGATCAGGTAACCAATATATAATAGAATATCACAACAAATAGTAACCATCAGTAATGTACATTGCATTCAATATTAGAATATTCATACAATTGTGTATTTATTCTCAAAATGTTTGTTCATTTTCCCCAGTTATGGTTCTCTGTCCAGTACACATGCTATACGTCATATCTTCATTTATTAATAACTTGGAAACTCACAAAACTATAATTGACTCTCAGGACTATCGGCTATCTTATTGTAGGTGGTCAAAACAGAGGTCGCACAAAACTTAGATTCAAAGACATAGTAAGGGGAAACTTGCAGAAAAATATATATACTCCAAGCAGTTGTACTTAGTTGCCGATGCAAGACCAATCTGGAGAGGAATTATTGCGAACTAAGTGAGCAGTCATAGTCGCAACCACAACTGACAGCGAGAGAGTGGCAATATGTATTATACTACATTTAACTGTGCATCTTTTCTCCGTTCTCTGAAATCTGTTTGAAATACTTCTCAATGAACTGCCAAAGCATCATTCTTTGTTCTGGAAAACAGATTGTCTTAAATGGTAAGACATTTTTTTTTTTTAACTGACAGAAAGCTGCTTGATGAGTCAAGTTATTTTGTAATTTCCGTAAAATATTACAATGACCAAGTAATTTCTGTAAAATATTACAATGACCAAACTCCAACACTTTGACTGATATGTATTGCAATGTGAGCCTGGCTCTTGATGGCATGTTGACTTATACTCCGTGTGCCGACTGCTACAGGCAAGACACAGTCTACTTCACAGTGTGGGAACACGGGACGGATGAGGAGACAGCACTCTCTGTTGAAGGCAAGTTGTTAGACAACATAAGGAATACCCCAGATTCTCCAACTCTTCAGATGTTTGAGAGGGGAAGTGATGTCTTTCCCCATCATCTGTCACCATGGTAACAATGCAGGAAAACAGTGGGAAGAATTCAGCTTCCCCAGATATGGTTTACATCCTTCCTCCTTATGATCCTGACTACACAGATGATGTATCACTGAAGTTTGATCCACCTGAATATGGTAATCTGACACTGTACCACCAAGTAAAGATCATCAACCTCATTGAACAAGATTGCTCACAGCCCTGGGACATAAGGCGCCCTCTGTGGGATAAACTCGCCAAACTATTTTCTGATTCGGTCACTATACCGGAGGTGTCACTGCCAAACCCATGTGGAACGGATTTTGTGACATGCAAGCTAGCCTGGGTTGTCACAATGTTCAAATACAGGCCGTTTGAAGGTTACTTTGGTGAAGATGTCATTAAGGTAAGGCACATCTTGAGATGTTCCATGAATTCTTGAAAATTGTACAAACTTGTCAAAAGGTATCGTTACTTACATTAATGTAATGTTGAATAATCATCAATACTGGACTTTATGTGTTCTGACTAACTGGTTACGGTTTATGCCATCTTATTTTATGCTGTACGACTAACTGGTTACGGTTTATGCCATCCTGTTTTATGTGGTCCGACTAACTGGTTACGATTTATGCCATCCTATTTTATGTAGTATGGCTAACGGGTTACGGTTTATGCCATCCTGTTTTATGTTGTACGACTAACTGGTTATGGTTTATGCCATCCTGTTTTATGTGGTCCGACTAACTGGTAACGGTTTATGCCATCCTGTTTTATGTAGTACGACTAACTGGTTACGGTTTATGCCATCCTGTTTTATGTAGTACACCTAACTGGTTACGGTTGATGCCATCCTGTTTTATGTAGTACGACTAACTGGTTACGGTTGATGCCATCCTGTTTTATGTAGTACGACTAACTGGTTACGGTTGATGCCATCCTGTTTTATGAGGTCCGACTAAGTGATTACAGTTTATGCCATCCTGTTTTATGTGGTCCGACTAACTAGTTACAGTTTATGCCATCCTGTTTGATGTAGTACAACTAACTGGTTACGGTTGATGCTATCCTGTTTTATGTGGTCCGACTAAGTGATTACAGTTTATGCCATCCTGTTTTATGTGGTCCGACTAACTAGTTACAGTTTATGCCATCCTGTTTGATGTAGTACAACTAACTGGTTTATGTCATCCTGTTTTATGCAGTCCAATTTGATGGTTATGGTTTATGCCATCCTGTTTTATGGAGTATGGCTAACTGGTTACGGTTGATGCCATCCTGTTTGATGTGGTCCGACTAACTGGTTACGGTTTATGCCATCCTGTTTTGATGTAGTACGACTAACTGGTTACAGCCATGTTACAGCCATGTGGTGTCTCCAGCCATGTGTCTGTGTGTGGTGTTTCCAACCATGTGTTAGTGTGTGGTGTCTCTAGCCATATGTGTGTGTGTGGTGTCTCCAACCATGTGTTTGTGTGTGGTGCCTCCAGCCATCAGTCTGAATGTGGTGTCTCCAGCCATATATCTATGTGTGGTGTCTCCAGCCACCTGTCTGTGTGTGGTGTCTCCAGCCATATGTATGTGTGTGGTGTCTCCAGCCATATGTTTGTGTGTGTGGTACCTCCAACCATGTGTCTGTGTGGTTTCTCCAACCATGTGTCTTTGTATGGTGTCTCCAACCATGTGTCTGTGCAATGTCTCCAGCCATCTGTCTGTGTGTGGTGTCTCCAACCATCTGTCTATGTGTGGTGTCTCCAATCATGTGTCTGTGCAGTGTCTCCAACCATCTGTCTATGTGTGGTGTCTCCAATCATGTGTCTATGTGAAGTGGTTTACAGAAGATATAATCATTCCCATGGCTGACGAGCCCTCCCCGTGTCATGTGACCAGTGGCAGTAGTGGTGACGTCCAAGATAGATCTAAAATGTTTATTGCTGCCAAATTGTAACGAAATGTAGGGAAGAAATCAATATAAGTTTTGTGTTTAGCTCTAGATTTTAATTAGATTTTATGGTGTGGCATCCCTAGGTAGGCAAACATGATTAGCCCAACATTGGGCTGTTTGGAGAATAACTACTTGAGACTGCCAAGATTCTAATAGTATACCAGGATAATTGATAATTGCCCAATCAGTGCATTTAGGGCTGATTAGCTGATTATATTAGGATGATTTACCCCCAAACCTCTCTTTGACTTTGGCAATAAATTGGGAATGTATAATGTAGGTGTATTACTGGGCCTAGAAGTATATTTTTGGCATAGATTGAAAATGCCACAGCATCTGTCAAATTTTTGCCACCCAGTATTAAAAATTTACACATAATATTTTATCTACAATCGCAGGCGGAAAGGGCAGGGAAATTAACATGGGCGAGATGACCCAAAATCTACAATTTTCAAGCTAATTGTTCAAAATTTTCACACCTTATGGCATGCAGTTTTAGGGAGGGAGCTCGAGCCAGGTGAGATCCCCAGTATATCATAATTTTATGGTTTTGTGAATGCCCTGTAGCAACTGTTGTAGATTTATACCACCTGCAGACCAAAAACCAGACAAAAAACCAAAAACCAGACATTAAAAATCAGACAGTGCCTGATATATGAAGCCAGAAGACAGTGGAAATGTGAATGAAAACATCATTAATATTTGTAGGGAATCACCAGCATAATTATTAGTACTTTTGTATATCGTACTAGATGAATTTCTCCATCAGAAATAAGAAAATAGATCACAATTGTATTTCTCTCAGCATTATTACTACTTTTTCTTTAGCATGTAGTCTGTATGTCAGCAAACATACATAATAATTATGAACTTTGTTTTTTCATAATTGATTATTCTACATTCCAGAGATTCAGACAGACATGGTGGTGACATGTGACACAGGGATACAGTACAGCTTGGATGATATCTCTGTCGACATTCAACTTGAGCCACCCTGTCTAATTTCCACACCCAAGAAGACTCCAGATGATATCCCATTAGCTGAGCCACCATCGCCCTCTCCCTCCACCTTGTCGTCACCAGTAAAGTCATCCAGCGACAACAAACCATCTGACCTCTCTATTCTGGATGCTGCAGAAGAGACCAATGATCAGGAGTCCAGTGATGAAGAGTATTATTGTGTACATTCTTTGGTTTTCCATTCCTCTGAGATTTTCAATACAACATTAGTGGGACATGGTAGTCGTGTGGTAGAGCGTCGGGCTTTTGGTCAAAGGGAACCACCTCTGCCATTTCAAAGCTTGGGCAATTTCATTTACCCCACTTTGCCTGTGTCTTTCGGAAGAGACAGTAAAAGCTGTTGGTCCCTTCTATCTGGTGTCTATGCCAGGGGAAGTAAAAGATCCCATGCAGGGAAATGGAAAAAAAACCTGTGATGGATTCACTAGCTCTAGAGAAGGAAACTCTTAAAACCAGGAGGACCACATTGGAAATAAGTGTAGTTTGGTGTGCTTTAATTACTGGATATCAACAAAATCAACAACAGTCAACAACAACATAATACCTTGAATAATGTTTTAGTCATGTTAATTTTTACCAAACAGTTCATGAGTTGCATCACTTAAAAATGTTTATTAAAAAATAATGCAATGGAATTTGTGAATTTTCAACTGCAAACAGAAATCTAGTAAGGGCATCAGAGAGAAGCCAACATACATGGTTTTTAAGGATCTGCTAATGCAGCTCTTCCAGTTATGTGCTGAATGTGGCCATCCAACTCAAGGCGTTATCAACAAGTCTCATAGAGATCATTCATAAATGTAGGAAGTATAGCTGCGTGAAGACTGGTTGGATGCCCAGGCTCAAATCATGGACGAACTCAGAGAGATTGGTGGGGGCCTTGAGCTGTCCGGAGTTGCTCGGTTCGACTGTCATGGACATTGTGCAAAGTGTGGCTGTTATAGTTTGTTGGAGAACCGAGTGAACAAAATACTGGATGTCCAGCTGGTGCAGGTATTTACCATATAAGCATGATTAAATATTTATTCACCAACCAGCAAAAGCCATTAGGGGTCAATGATATTGACTCAGCTTAGTTTAATACCATATATTCAAGGACTACCTACGATAGTAATAACCACTAAAATCTACAACTGTAATGATGCATTTATGTATAACAAAAGCATTAATTAAAGTTACTGAGAGTTTTGCATATACTACCTGTACCAGGCATGGGGCAATTAACTTGAAAAGCTAATTAATTAAATTACAATTAAATCAGAAATGTTCCAATTATATTAACCTCCCAAATTCTTCAATTAAATTAACAATTAACTTTAATTCAATTAAAAATTCCATTATTTTTGGTACAAACCAAACCGTGGCTTATTCCAGGTAATGAAGCCACTACTGAATATAAATTAACAGAGACATGTACAGTTGTTTTCTCCAAGTCTTAGCTCAGAATATACAGACAATTTTCTCATATACAGAATAACCCATCTTGAAATTAACTGGACAAATCTTATAATATTCACGTATCCATACTCCCAATAAATCCTCAAAATATTGCAGTATATAATATTTGTAGTGTTTTATTTTCAGGTTCTAAGGCTGCAGTAATATTGGCGGAGGAAATGTTACACAAGAATGTGCTGCAAGATGTCAAGAAACTCACCACACCATCATACTGTCAGCCTGGAGACTTTTCACAGTCTTGTCAATCATTTTGCGACCAAACACACCAGCTTTGACAAAGTCTATATATGGTGACATTTTATGCTCATCCAAAATTATATTTAATTAATTTATATTCGACAGAAAAATTTTTCCATTTGTTTTAGAAGTACAATATTCTTGTGAACATGTTAAAGCACACGAAAATGCTAATATTATGAAATTGATCTTTCTATAGGATATGTTGGTAACATCTTTGATTATATTCTGAAAGGATACAGAGATGGGCCCAAATAACCACTGGTTGAGCTATCCTAGCTAATGATGGAGATGGTTCAGTTTCTGGCACAACTTTTCACACTAAGAACAGCGCATACTGACACTATCTTGTCAACCGTGGATATTGTGTTTGTTTTATACTTACTGCCTTGGTGCTCAGTGAAGTAATTGGTTGCTGACTCGAGACGGTAGGTGCACGGTTTTGTATCGAAAGGGAAATGTGGATGATACCAACTAAATATTCGACTGCCACATTATTCAGCTTGACGTCCCAAATGATGGTGATATGGAGCCTGATTGTTATGAAGGAAACACATTTCGCTCGGTTTCATTATTGACAGTTGCAGACCCATGTTTGCTGTTGTGACTAATTATGTACAGCAGGAACATCGTCATGTCTTCGGGATGGTCTACAACTGAGCCTCCCTTTCTGTCTCTGGTATTTCAAGAGGTACCTCTTTGACAGCCTAGACAATGTTGGTTAGTGCAACAAGGTAATGAACATAACAAGTTACACGATCCTCTCATTGCTATCTCATTTTTTATCCAGTGGGATAGTACTTTTGTATGTTAGTATGCTGAATCAAACCCCTAAGAATGTAGAATATTATATTGCATAACATAGTAGCTGTCACACTATCATGGGACCACTACCTGAATAAATGAATTCACATGGACAGTACATGTTCTCGCATTTTTAATTGCACATGTCCAAAATTGCTTCTTACAAAAATATATACCTTGTACAGATATACATTGGGCTTTTAGAATCATCCATACAAATACCTGTCTTAAGTTTTCAGTTTGTTGTGTTTCACGTGTTGTGTTCATAAACTGTTGAATAATAACAGCAGATTATTTGGTAACAACTTTTTGTTTGTTTCACACATTATAATGGGAGTTTTTAGTTTTACAAAATCAGATAGCTTTAATATATGCAATTCACATTATAATCCATTTGTATAATGGCAATAGTATACGTTACTGACAATCCTTGCTAACTGCTTTTGTAGCAATGAAAATGATTATATTCCTTGCTTCCACATCTGAGCTAGCTCAGTTTCATTATTACAAACACCCCTGGTCCGCGAGGATGGGCGGTCCTAGTAGCGCAATGATCAATTCGAATTGCTTGACCCTTAACAGCGTGGGAAGGTGGACACGTCGCCATGGTCATTATGTGGAGTGTATCCATAATATTATGTAGTAAAAACTGGCAGTTGGGTCTTCATTGTGCGTTTTGAATTCCAAGTGTGCAGTTGTATTTTACGTTCCCATGGGCCACGGCAGTTTCAAGTGTTCAAAGTTGATTCGGACCTTCGAACGTTAGTATTTCTTTGTAATCTCTGTATGAACTGCGCCACATGTTTGTCCAATGTATGCATGCATATCAAATATTATGTCCTTTCGCGAATGGTTGTACTCCATGCATTTGTTAGTGCTAGCAGAAAACTTATGGAACGAGACAGCGTCATTTTTACATACCCCATGGGAAAGTAGGGACATAACGGGATAGTTAAAGATATTCAGCCAATTGAATAATCTATGAATATAATTTATATTGAAAGGCAACGTGTAATGATGTATAGAATAGGATGAGCAGACGATACGGTCATAAAATGGCGATATGAAATCTACCTAATATTTTTTCAATATTCAGCAGATAATTGTTATATCAAGAAACTGGTTACCTGTCTTGTTATGACAAGAAACTAGTTATGCCACAAAACATGTTTTGCGATTTGCACCATGTCCTTTCTACGCTTCAGTAGAGATCGTTTCCACTCCAGTTGCGTCATCAATTATTTGAGTGCAACAAAAAGTATTTAACCCAAGTCCGTGTATTAGAATGTAATATTCAGGTCACGTTCTACCTCTAAACACGCATGCACGGACGCGTGCACGAACGAATGCACGCGCGCACACGCACGCTCGTCTTACTGTTGACGTATTCGTGTTCATTGGCGCTGAGAGACTGCATGTGTTCGCACGTGGATACCATCAACGCAGCCTACCACGTTAGGAAACCATGCAAGTGATGGGGATTTCCTTTAATTTATAAGCGTCTCTCGAAACATATTTGACGTATCAAAATACGCGGAAAAAGTCATGTTGTAGGTATTGAGTTGCCGAACACAGTTATGTAAACTACGGTAAATCCACGTTTCAATTGGTCGATATACCAGGGAATGATGAACTCAGCCGCCCTTTGTTTGGCAGATTTGTCCGAGCGAGTGAAGCACGAAAGCTTGAACAACGAGGAGTCCACACACGTGTGCTGATAGCCACCATACTGCCAGTGTCCCGCCCAGTCACCGCCAGCCTTAGCAGCTATTCCAGCATGACAGTTATACTGAAATATCAAATTGGATGATTCAGCTATTATATAGTTCTACGAAATTACCTGTTTGCTATCGACAATTTAGTAAAGGTATAAACCACCAACAATTTCATAAAAGGGATCATCTACAAATTACGTACGCCAAAAATTGTCCGCCCCCTCCCCCTGTATGCGCACCGTACGCGTGACGTCTGACCACACAGGAAGTGTAATGCTAGCGATGAACTAACTAAACCAGTCAACAATGCCATCCCAGAAGCCCTGATACTGAACTTCCGCATAATGTTATAATTACCTTGATACAATTTTTATCTATGGTTTGACAACCCGGGATGAAGTTACCAGAAGCCTACCTACTGCAGTACCAAGCTGGCAAGCCGACAGCGCAAGCGGACAACTAGGCCAATTGCGTACGGTACGCATGCAGTAGCCTATAGACCCCCCGTGTATGCACTGCCTATGCAACCACTGCTACCAACTCCTCCTTCCTTGCTTACGTAATTTGTAGACAGCCCCGAAAAGAATAGCTGAGGCACCCCTTCCCCCATTATTGGGAAATCAAGGTTAGAGTAGCGTGATTCACATGACAGGCTTCTCAAGCAAATTTAAGTCAACCTAGATCTAAGAGCTGTGTATTGTCAACAATACGAGTTATCTTCAAGAATTAGTTTGTAATACTCAGATATCCTACTTTTCAAACATAATTGATTATACACACCTACTGAGATTTTATATTTTTAGTTGTATGAATAGCGTCGGGTCCACACAAACCCGTGAATTCACGTACGGTAACACGTGAATTAAACTAATTGAAACACTTCACGTGTTCTGAACCAGTTAATACACGTGTCTGTACACCCAATATGTCCACACAATCCCGTGAATTCACGTACGGAAACATGTGAATTCACCTTGAGAACATGTTAAATCACGTACCAATATTACCTGGGACATTTAATTAACGTCATGCTTGGATGCTGCAATTACTCGACGAAAACTATTCCTACATTTAAGATATAAGCCATGTGGTCTTTTTTGGTGGTAGGCAACGAATCACGACTAGCATTCATTACCACAGTTCACTCAGATATAAAGCTAGAGACAGTGGTGGAAATGTGGACGAATAATCTTCGCAAAATAATTGCAGCGTGGCTGAATGCTTCCCGGACAAGTTGAGATGGTGTTGTAATGAACAGGTGTACCAGGGGGTGAACTGGTAAGCACGTTGAACAATCCCAACGACTGGATAGCGTGCTGTATAACAACGTACCTTTACTTGAGGTCTTCTTACAGGTGCTGCTGTAGCCAGAAACAATTATGATGGACCGAGAGTAAACAATATCACTAAAGGTCACTTCAATCGGATCGCTGTTGCTTATCCCCACTTTGTGTGTTTGCACAGGTAGGTGTCATAATGTCGAATTTCTGCGAATTGCTATTATATGAACTATTTTACTGGATATGGTGAGGTAAATGTTAAAGTGTATATAGACGGATTACATCAACAAATTATGCAATAATAGTATCCAAGTGTGGTGTGGGAGCCCACATTGGAAGTTTATTTTTAGGCGTGGGGCATGAACAGGTTATGCAATAATTGTACCCATGATGTTTTCGCTTTTGGCATGGTACATTATATTAAAAGGGGTATCAACGTAATGGGACCGTCCACGACCCGGTCGTTGTCTCCATGTCATGTTGACGGCCGACCTATAGAGCGTTCAGCCGACTGTTCAATTGCCTTCCCCGCGCGCGCGACACCAATGCGTCCGCACGAGCCTCCTCACGACACGTTATCCGTCTCCACGACATATTGACGGCTGGCGTACTGTATGTCCAGCCGACCGTTCAACTGTCTTCCCCGTGTGCGACATCAGAGCGTCCGCGTCAGCCGTCGTCACGAAACATCTCGTCTCCACGATCTATTGACATCTGGCCTACTATCGACCAGCCGACAACCACCTCGACATCACTGCGGTCGAACGTATTCAGCTGGCGGCGAGATCATGCGACCGACGGCCACATCTGTTATCGTTCTATTCAACCCAGCAGAATGACGCGAAGGGTATTGTTGACTTTGTGCGTCATAAGGCACGCTTCTGTGACTATTTTTGTTTTGTTTTCTGAACATTATATTATAAGTGTGAAATACGCCTTTCTGCTTGTGACGAATTTATTAACACTGATGTCTATTATTTCATTTGCACCATTTCAGTTAGGCTTTGATTAATTGTAAACACATTCATGTTGATTACCTTGGTGTTGTTTTTCCTTTGTGGAAATTTCTTACACTCATGTGTTGAGTTTAATGTAAGTACGGCCCACCCCTGGTTTTGCGTGGACCACCACCGAAATCCGTGACACATAACTAGACATAACCGCCTTGCAAGCAAACCAGTCGTGGTCCTCATTGGATTCATGACTGGAACAGATATTACAAAAACTGTAATGATGAATGGTGGGGAGGGGGGAGAATGTCATATTAGATTCAAAAACTCACTTTTACAGGTATTCTAATAAATCAGTATTGGTGCTGAATGGTAATGGCTTTTGATTTGGTAACCTGTTTGAATTTTGTGATGTTATTATTTATTCTTTCCCTGTGCATCCTTCTTGTCAAGGGATATATTTATTTTGATAAGCATGCTGTACTCAAGAAGAGTACGTCATTTATATATGAGTACAACCATCTGGTAAAATGGATATCGCTCAAACAGAGATAAATATAATTGGTTGATTCTGTAATTTTCCTCTTCAGAATACCAAAGTGTAGGTGTGATCTGTGTCACTGAAGCAGTTCTATGTGACTTGTGTGTTTGTGTGAGACAGGATGAAGGACTCTGCACGCTGGCATCTCTGTAACAGGATAGTGACCGCCGCCTTCCACTCCACCATCCAGTTGTGGAGCGTCATGATCAGTCATTTATAGAAAAGTACAATAATCTGGTAAAATGGATATCGCTCAAACGGAGATACATATAATTGGTTGATTATGTAATTTTTTCTCAGCAGAATACCAAAGTGTGTGTTTGTGATCTGTGTCA
Source organism: Lamellibrachia columna (assembly GCA_963662155.1). NCBI lineage: Eukaryota > Metazoa > Annelida > Polychaeta > Sabellida > Siboglinidae > Lamellibrachia > Lamellibrachia columna. Next base: position 45,368,958 of record OY759271.1, read on the forward strand.
TTGAAGCAGTTCTATTTAACTTGTGTGTTTGTGTGATACAGGATGAAGAACTCTGCACACTGGCATCTCTTGTGGTGTCTGACGGAGGTGATAGATCAGGTGGTCCTCAATGCCAAGGTGCTCAATGTCCAGGAGAACTGTAACATGATGGTGGCCGCCGCCTTCCACTCCATCATCCAGTTGTGGAACGTCATGATCAGCAATGATGGCGGCCTCGTCACGCGTGAGATAGGTCAGTCAGTGAGATAGGTCTGTCAGGAGAAAAGGGCTTTGAGGAGAATCCTGTCACTGTCATGGGCACCAGGTGTCTAAATGCTGCACCATAGTCACACAACACCATGTTTGTAGAGGGATGCTAAAAGTTGGCAAACTTTGTATTGAAATGTTGTTTCTCATAAGCATTTTATACACTATTTATGAAAATGTTGACCACATCATTGAATTTATTAAATATAACTATTTACCAAGCTAATGGTGCTCTTCCTTCTTGTTCACCGCTTTATAGGGGTGAGGGTCAGGTGAAACATTCATCCTTCTTTTTTCCAACCTCTTTGTTCTTTTTATTCGCTGCAAATGTTGATGTTATGCCAACGCCATTGTCTCCAGACCATAGAGACATGCCGGTGCAACACGCTCACTCAGGATTTTCCCTGTCAGCATTTTCAAAACGTTTCTCTCCAACATGACTCCCTCTACCTTTCTCCAAGCATTAGCACCCGCCTGTATACGACGTCTCACTTCTACCTCTGAATGCCCATCCTCCATAACCTTTCATCTAAGGTACACAAAGCCATCCACTTGCTTGATCTCCTTACCTTCCAAACTGATAGTCAGCTCCTCTCTCCGGTGTCCAACCCACGTCCGTGCTTCTTGAACGCCCCCTTCCATTCCTCCAACAGTTCCTGTAGTTCTTGTTTGTTCTCTGCTATTTTGGCCAAATCGTCTGCATACACCATATTCCTGAGAAGGTCCACAAATCCCATTGCCAATCTCCCATGCATCTCCAACCATTTCTCTACCAGCTGTCTTAATGCAAACATCCCATCAGTCGTTCCTTTTCCCTTTCTGAATCCCTGTTGTTCTTCCCCGAATTCTTGCTCTACTCTCTTTCTGATCCTCCCATCCAGGGTCCTCTCTAGCAGCTTCATGATGTGACTTAGAAATGCGATGCCTCTGTATTTCCCAGGTCTTGCGCATCTCCCTTCTTCTACAATATTGGGACAATTAGCCCTGTTCGCTACTCGTCTGGTACGTTACCTTTCCTCATACATGTATTCACTACAGACAGACCAACATACACTTCTTTATAGGTTAGATAGAGTACACAGAATATGTAGTTTTCAATGTCTGCATACACATATTGAAAACTAAATAGTGGGAACAGTATCACACCCCTCAGTGTCTATATCACCCCCAAAACAATCTCCCTGCTTGCTACATTTGACTAGAATGTTTAAACTAAAAGTTATAAATACTGACTAATTCATAGAAACTGCACTTAAGACGTCTCATTTAGATGTGTTGATTATATTTGTTACGCTAATGTGCAAGTTGCTCCTGTGAAGCAGGGCAGTTTAGGCATTGTACATTTCTTGACTGTTTTCAGCCCTGAGTTGGAAATGGATTGAGATAGCCTACTGGACAATTTCGGGAGCTGTGCAGCACCAAGAGTCAGTGAGACAGGCCCACAACTCTTCCAGACATTCACCGTACACACCAGTCACATCACCAAAGTGATGATGTCAGCGAAGCATCTCGTCTTTCTTGTAGGTCCAATTCCCAGGTACATTTCTGGGGAAAATATTCAAATATACCTGGAAAAGCTTTGTTTCATGATGGTGACCATGTCACGTTTATGGCATGATTTTCAGTGGGCCATCAATCACATATACTACTATATGACATCCACAGTTATATAAAATATACAAGTAAAAGCTTGGTTTTCTTTTCAAGTAATCCAAATTGAAGCATTGATTATGACCATATCAGCTTTCGTTTGATACGACGCGGCTTATCAGTAACAGGTGCTTGAATAAAGGAAAGTTAATCACTGTAGCTCACTGCTGTGTTTGCAGTGTACTCTGAGTATAACCATGTACATACGTGGAACGTGACCTGATTCCTTGCCATGACCAGCACACAGCCCGGCTCAGTTGCCTTGGCATCATTCATCATTATATCCACAGTAACAACTTTGGTAAGTCACATTGACAGGATCTAGAATTACAGTAATTAGATATTCCAGTAAATTAGAATATATTTGGTTACGTAATAAAAAAAATTAATTTTGCCTTTACCTTCCACTGTGCTGCGCTACAAAGTGATGTCCGTGTCGAAATGTGGATAACTATAGTTGTTGTTCCTGCTGTTTTATTGGAAAACTGGGAATCCCTTTTTCTGAGACAGGACCCGCCCGTTATGTGAAGACGAATGCTTTTATCTACGAAAAGAAATCAAATTCACATTCAAGGAGCCACCTTAAAATGTTTATTTAATCAAGTTACTTGGCCAGCAAATTGTATTGTTTACTGATGTGATAATAACTTACTATCAACTAACCGTAATTCAATTATAGGCTTTCATATGCAAACACAGCCGCAATCAACCTCGAAAAGTGGACAATTTGCAGACATTCTGTGTGTAATGCAGTAGCGGAATAATAGCCAGGATATACTTATGAAGAGATACTGTCTCATAAACAGTATTTCTGGAAAATATTGTCCAACTATTATAGCCTGTGTACTATAATAATATTTGCATATGTGTTTGTATGTATTATTATTCAGGCAAAGTTTTGACCACATTTATATGGACGAACCAATGTGGTACATAACTCCGTATGTTATGCATGGTTGGGCAACCTAAACTGACTTTACCATGAACTGTCAGGGCGATCAGGGCGAAATGCCCCAGGTATATGGGTGGCTGTCTTGCCCCAGAGTGCACCAATATGGCTTTTTGGGGTATGCTTCCTACTGCAAATGTTCATCCTCCCATGGTCGTCGGCATACTGCTTCGAATGTTCATCCTATCATTCCACCATGATTCAACATATGTGTTGCTCATTTACATGTTGGTATTGTTCTTACGTAATATAGCTATCTGTAATATAGATGTAATGTTTGGTCGAGTTAGAATTATATATTTTTGAAATGCAACCATTGGTTGATTCAGACAGAAAAGGAAGCATTTAACTAGACCGTTTTTCTTACATCTATGCGTAACAAGATATTTATAAAAAAATTTTTTTAACATATTCACATGGCCTTCATTAACAGAAACTGTAGATAATCTGTCCCATTCATTTATTGGCCTTAGGGAGGATGAAATGACAACTTCTGTGTATATCACTCCAGACACAAGGGGAAAATTAATGAATTCGGTTTTGCTATAATTGATGAAACCATGCCAAAGACATATCACGTTCCATCTATTCGTATTTTAGCGCCTTTGTTTTTAAAGACCTCTGTCCAGATATACAGATTATTGGAGGTTTCATGTAAAGTCTCTCAATCCCACTGAGCCTCCAAAATTGTATGGTAATTAGACTGAATTAATATTACACAATTAATTGTTTCAGTACTATGAGGGAAAGTGAATTTTGGCAAAAGTGTACCCTGTACGTGAAAACGCCCACATACAAATGTATTTATTATTACGTTAACTTTAAATAATGTCAAAATTATAATTTATCTTTGTTTGTTTGTGCAGTCGGGGTTCCAACAAAATGAAGGCATTGCCACATGGTTCCTCCTGAAAGTGTTTAAGGACTATGAGTGCGAACAGTACTGGTGACCCAGCAAATGATAAAGACTGAATTTATGCCATTCAGTGAACCATGCAGACTTGACCGGATCCAGACACTGGGTAGTGGGTCCAAGCAGTGTATAAAAAGAGACCATTTCGTTGCTGAGGCTATCTGCCGCATTTGATACCATTGGTCAAAGGACGACTTATTAAAAGCATGTCAATGTGGTGTGGCATAACTGGCTATTTCGGCGATGCACACTGTTTCGTTTCCGTACAGGTTTTATTGGCGATAACCCGCAACAAAATACATCTGTCGAACTGCAAAGAATAATAAGAACAATAAGTTAACTTGTTAGGGCGAAGTGTATTAAATAAAGCTAACAGTAAGCCTAAGCCTAATTACGCATCATACTAGACTAACTATCAAAACTACAATAGTACTATACTTTAGAAATAACACAATTATACTGCACTGTATATAGGCGGATAGCACATAGAACGTAGCCTAACAGCGATAGGCGCACATGACCTACATAAACACGTGTAGCGGCGTGGACAATAAGCTTAGAGCTGTGCTGCTAGCGGGCCGACTTTCGCTAGATGTACGTAATACGATAGATGCTATGAAACAAACGAATCTATTTCTAAGTTATGTATACATTCTAATTACTACGACAAATACAACTATGTGTACTATAAGTCAATAATCTACAGTTCTATACTCACATTTAGTGCGTGAAACAGTGGCTAAATTAGAATACGTGATACGGCGAACAGGCGCGCAGGCGAGCAGGCGATACGGCGACTGGCGAATAATGACGCGTGGTCACTGAGGCGTGTCACTAACGAGGTCAAGTCCCTAGCGGCTAAAACGTGTGCAATAAACTGGGTAAACTGCCGAAACACTCCCGCCTAGCTAATTGGAAAAAAAAAAGGAAAATATAAAACATTAGCGGTAAACAGAGCAGTTTGCAATATGATAACGTTCATTTTCTTCGTAAGCCGTTGCTCAATTCGTCGTCGGTGGCGATCAGGCACATCTTGTGAATAGGCCGATCATAGAGCCTTGCGTTGGCTGTTCGCACGGTAGCCTTCCGTACTAGGCCATCATCACCGGGCTGGACAGCAGTGACGACGGCACGTTCCCACAGAGCGCGTGGGGCGGCCGCGCCCTTCATCCCGGGCTCCAGTAGAAGCACCAAGTCGCCGACTTGCAGGTTCTGCCGCGAGTGAAACCACTTCGAGCGAGCGATGAGATGCGGCGGCATGTATCTCAGCCACGTCTCCCAGAACAACTGGACACGCTGATGTAGAGCTTTCACAACGTCTCGCGGATGTGGACGGTCCTCGACAACGGGCTGCGGCACCGTTGGCTGGTCGAAGGGGTGAAGAATGTCGTTGCCGGTGACCGCAGGTGACCCGACAGGATCAGGTCCGTCGGGAAACAGCGGTCTCGAGTTGATGACGTACATCACCTCCGAGAGGAAGGTCTGCCATTCCTCGAAGGTGAATCGGCGCTTGAGGTAGTTGACGGCAGCATCGAGTCCTCGGCGGCAGCTACGTATGAGGGACTCGACGACACCGTTCATGTGGCTCGCCTTCGGCACGTTGAACTGCCACTCGAAGTGTGTTCGTTCGGCAGCGAGTTCTCGCTTGAGACGCGAAACGTCCCACGAGTCGATCGCATCACGGAGCGGTCGCTGCGCCCCCTGGAAGTTCTTGCCTCGATCACTGAAGACTGTCGTCGGGTGTACACCTCGGCGTGAGACAAATCGACGCCACGCGAGTAGGAATGATTCAGTGGATGCGCTGCTGGTTAGCTCCAGGTGGACGACTCGTGTGGTAGTACACGTCACGATCATCACAGATGATTCTGTCGTAACGTTTCTGCTGACTTTTGTCTGTAGCGGTCCGAAAAAGTCAACGGCCACAGCGGCGAACGGTGGCGTACAGGGGTTTCCTCGGAAGGTAGGTAAGATGCCCATCTGTTGTTGTAGCATGGACTCCCGCCTGGTGCGACAGTACAGACATTTACTCGCCACAGACTTCAGCAGTTCTTTCCCATTGTGGATGTGGATTCCTTCCTTGGCGATGTTTGCGAGCACCACTCGGTACCCCTGGTGTAGATATCGTATGTGTTTTCGGCGAGCGTAGAGTTCGACGAGTGGACTGTTTCCTGGTAGGATGATCGGGTGGCACACATCAGGATGCAGAGGCAACTGTCCGATGCGTCCCTCGGCGCGGACAATGCCCTTGGCGTCGAGCACTGGAGCGATGCTGGCGAATGTTGAGCGACACGCGGCAAAGTCTTCTCGGAACTCCGACTGGCAGAGGAAGAAAAGCGCTTGCTGAGCGTCCTTCAGTTCTTCTGCTCCAATCGTTCTGGTATCGGCGCGGTTAACTCTCGGTTGCAGTATTCGTCTCCAGCGCGCAACGTGGCGGGTTAGGCGGTCCCATTCGCTGACTTGAGCGACGAGTCGATCTGCAATGGTCATGTCGGCGATGCATACATCATTGGTGCGAACATGATGTATACGGCGGTGACGTGACGTGCGAGCTTTCTCGTTGCGACCTTCGATTCGTGTGGCGGCTTCAATCTCAGAGACTTGTTCGCATGTAGACTCTTGCGGCCACGTGTCTTCATGTTGACGTAAGAAGAGCGGTCCCTCATGCCAGTACTGGAGTTCACGTACTGAGAGAGGCTTCGTGAGCGCGTCGGCGGCGTTCATGTTGGACGGGACGTAGCGAAACTCGTCCATGAAGCGCGGGTGTGTGTCCTGTATCTCTTGAATACGGGCAGACACGAACGGTTTGAAGTTGGCGGAGGCAGAGCGAACCCACTTCAGGACGGTTTGCGAATCGACCCAGAAGTGTATAGAGTCGAATCCGCCCATGACGTCTTCGATGAACTTTGCGAGTCGAGACATGATGACGGCGGCCATCAACTCCAACCGTGGAATCGACTTCTTCTTCAGAGGAGCGACGAGTGCTTTCGCCATGACGAATGTCGTCGTCGTGGCGCCGTTGCTGAGTGGCCAACGTAGCCATAGAACAGCACCGTAGGCATTCGCACCTCCGTCGCTGAAGCAGTGTAGTTGCGGCTTGCCGACGCTATCGTTTGGCTTCACACAACGAGGCACTTGAAACTTCACTAACTCTTGCATCTGAATCACGTGTGTGTTCCATCGCTGCTTGTCGTCGTCGTCGAGTGGTTCATCCCAAGACACACCACGGCGCCACAAGTCTTGTAGGTCGATGCGGAATGCTAACGAGACAGGCGACAGCATGCCCAGAGGATCCCATATCTTCGCGACGAGACTCAGTATCGTTCGCTTCGTTACCGGGTCAGATTCCATTTCAACATCTTTGGCCTTCAGTGAAAACAGGTCGAGTGATTTGTCCCAATGATGACCTAAGACGTCGATTGTCGGCTCATCGGGGTTGTCATCTACTGCTGCATGATTCGAATGCCACGTCTTGATGTCAAACTTCCCTCTGGCGAGGACAGCATCGACTTCGTCTCTTGCTCTGATGGCATCTTCTGCAGTGGCGGTTGAGTGGCTGATGTCATCCATGTACATCTCGTTGTCGACGATGTAGCTTCCAATCGATTCCGATTGACGACCGATTTCAGCAAGGATTCTGACGGAGTTGATGGCGATGTCCGGTGCGGGTCGTTCCCCGAACGGTAGACGTATCCACTGGAATGCGATTGGCGGTGAGCACTCATCTCCAAATCGCCAAACGAACCGGTGAAAGATCTGGTCCGGTTCGGCAACTTCGATCTGGTTAAACATCTTCTTCACGTCTCCCACGAGTGCGACTCGATCGCGACGCCAAGCGAGAAGACATGAGATGAGTGAGTTGAGCAGGTCGGGGCCTTTGTGAAAACCGTCGTTGAGTGAAACGCCCTTGAACAGTGCGGCGGCGTTCGAGACGATGCGGGTCTTCGTGGTGGACTTGTCTTCTCGATAGACGGCGTGATGCTCCAGATACCAACCACGCCCGTCGTGAGTCTCTTCAATCGTGAGTGGACGTACAAATCCCTGCGTGATGAGATTTCTGATTTCGGCGTTGTATGCTTCAAGACGACCATTTCGTCTCAAGGAGTTCTCTTGCTGATACATTCTGGCAACTGTCTTCTCCTTGTTGAAAGGGAGAGCCTCAGGGTATCCATCACGCCAAGGCATGAAGACTTTAATTCTTCCTTCCTTTGTGATGGAAGTAGTTGTCTTGGCGTGTAGTAAAAACTTCGATTCAGCTAGTTCCTTGTCACTGCAGATGCAGGCGGTCGTCGGCTTGACCCCCGCTACGTCGGAGTAGAACAGCTTCTTGATGTCATCTTCGATGAGTCGCTGCACGTGGTGAACTGCAGATCTAGCGACGGCTCTTGGGGGCTGTATCTGACCACCATAGAGCACCCAGCCCAACCGTGTGCAGGCTGCACTCGGTAGGTGCGCTTCGTTCGTAGGTGAGGAGATCGTGTGAAGTGTTGAGATCAGGTAGGCCTGGTCGTATCCTACCAGCAGGTCAATTTTCTCTTTCGCCAATGGAACGCAATCTCGCGCCGGTTGAAGGTACTCGTACTGTTGAAACAGGCTGCTGTCGATCGCGGGCGCGTCGTGTGCTGGCACCTTGATTCCCATGGCGTTGATGTCGTAGGCGATGCTCGCGTCTCTTTGCACCGGTCGCACGCGAAGCACGTATCTCGCACTCTTCTCAGATCTGACTCCGCCCCCTGCCACACCGTAACGGAAGACTTGATCATCGCCGGTGATGCCAAGTCAAGTGATGCCAAGCCAAAATGCCAGACAAAGAGGCTAAAGTAAAATTCACAAACTACAACAAACAACTAGAAGCTCCATTTGTAATATATGCGGACTTTGAAGCTATAACAGAAAAGATTGATACAGCACGCCCAACCCCAGCTTCATCATCAACTACTAAGTACCAGCAACACACAGATTGTGGTTATGGATATAAACTTGTTTGTTGTGATGATAAATTTAGTAAACCAGTTCAAATTTATAGAGGTAAAAATGCAGTAAACAAGTTCTTGTCTAAAATGATAGAAGAAGCAGAATATTGTAAACAAATAAAAGAAAAACACTTTAACCAAGAGATGATAATAACACCAAAAGAAGAGCAGCAATTTAAAAAATCAACCAAGTGCCATATTTGTAATAAGAAATATACTACAAATGATAAAAAAGTAAGAGATCACTGCCATATAACAGGGCGGTATCGAGGATCTGCTCACGAACTATGCAACCTAAACTATAGAATCTCAGATAAAATTCCAGTCATTTTTCACAACTTGCGAGGGTATGACTCTCACTTTATTATGCAAGAAATTGGTAAATTTAAATTAGATGTTAATGTAATTCCAAACAACATGGAAAAATACATGGCATTTATGTTGGGCAAACACCTAACCTTTTTGGACAGCTTTCAATTTATGTCCAGCGCCTTAGATAGACTAGTTAATAATTTACCTCCTGATTCATTCAAATACACTAATGAAGAGTTTAAGAACAAAATTCACACCACTCTTATGAAAAAGAAAGGAGCATACCCTTATGATTACATGGATTCCTTTGATAAATTTAAACAAACAACTCTTCCACAAAAAGATGAATTTTATAGTATTCTAGCAGATGAACACATTAGTAATGAAGCATACGATCATGCTAAACAGGTATGGAAAGTATTTAAATTAAAGAATATGGGTGAATATCACGACCTGTACCTTAAGTCAGATGTACTACTACTAGCTGATGTATTTGAACAATTTAGAAAAACCTGCTTAAAATCTTATAAACTAGACCCGTGCCATTATTTTACAAGCCCTGGACTATCTTGGGATGCTATGTTAAAAATGACTGATGTTAAACTAGATCTTATGTCTGATGTTGATATGTACCAATTTATTGAAAAAGGAATGCGCGGAGGAATCTCTTGTGTTACTCACCGATATGGCTCTGCTAATAATAAATACATGCAAAACCACGACAAATCTAAGCCGTCTAAGTATATCATGTATATGGACGCCAATAATCTTTATGGATGGGCTATGTCGCAGTTTCTTCCAACTGGAGGATTTAGATGGCTTACTGAAAAAGAAATTAATAAGAAAAACCTAGCAGCCCATCAAAAAGACAATAAAAAAGGGATGATACTAGAAGTTGATTTAGAATATCCTGAAGAACTACATGATGCCCACAATAGTTATCCACTAGCGCCAGAACACTTAGCAATAACAGAAGATATGCTATCCCCCTATTGTAAACAAATAAAAGAGAAATACCACATGTCTGCGGGCGAAGTTAAAAAACTAATTCCAAATTTAATGGGCAAAACCAAATATGTTCTCCACTACAGAAACTTGCAACTATATATGGACCTAGGATTAAAAATAAAGAAAATACATAGAGTACTAGAATTTAATCAATCTCCATGGTTAGAACAATATATTTCATTTAATACAAATAAAAGAACTGTTGCTAAGAATGATTTTGAAAAGGACTTTTTTAAGCTAATGAACAACTCAGTATTTGGTAAAACAATGGAGAATCTTAGAAAAAGGGTTAATGTAAAACTAATTACAGATGAAAAGAAATTAATTAAATACAGCTCAAAACCAACCTTTATTAGTAGTAAGATATTCAATGAAAAACTTGTTGCTATACACAACATAAAACCATCTCTACTACTTAATAGGCCGGCGTTTGTTGGGATGTGTATTTTAGACCTCTCAAAAACACTAATGTATGATTTTCACTATAATTATATAGTAGAAAAGTACAAGTCTAAAGCAAAACTATTGTTTACAGATACAGACAGTTTAATGTATGAAATTGAGACTAATGATGTGTACAAAGACTTTTGTAAAAATAAAGAGAAGTTTGATAATTCAGATTATCCACAAACAAATAAATACTTCTTCAAAGAAAACAAAAAAGTTATAGGCAAATTTAAAGATGAAGCAGCATCAACTCCTATAGTAGAATTTGTTGGACTACGATCTAAGATGTATTCGTATATGAAGGATAATAAACTGGGTGGTAAAACTGCAAAAGGCATTAAAAAGAATATTGTTAAAAATGATATACATCATGAAAACTATAAAGACGTACTACTAAACAAAAAACAACTGCGCCACACAATGAAGGCCATTAGAAGTGAAAAGCACCAACTAGGAAGCTATGAAATTAATAAAGTATCACTCAGCTGCTATGACGACAAGCGATATTTATTAGAAGATGGTATTACGTCATATGCTTATGGGCACTTTAGTCTAATGCTATAGTATATGAGAATTCCAAACTATGACAATGATAAGGATAAGCCTAAAGACAGGCATTATTATGATTTTATTGGTGAAGACTACAGACTACTAATCTCTGGGAAGAGTAACTGCGGGAAGACAAACACACTGATTCATATAATAAGAAAACCACTAGTTTATTATGATAAAATATATATTTATACTCCAAACGGGCACCAATCAAAGCTGCAAGATTTAAGCAAGCTTATGGGAGCGATTGATAAAAAAAAAAAATATAAGCACCCAGTATTAGAAATTTTAGCAGAAGATGAAATAAAAGCCACAAATGAGTACCCAAACTACAGCCGAATAATGGTTGTTTTTGATGATTTAATTAATGCTCCTAATGTAACTCAAAAGAAAATAGCTAACCACTTTACAGACGGGCGCCACCACAATATTTCTCCAATTTATTTATCACAGTCCTACTATGATACACCAAAAAAGATAAGAATAAATTGTTCTCACATGATTTTGTACCCCTCTACAGACAAAAGAGACTGCAAAGCAATTGCAGATGATAATAAAGTGAATATTGAATTATGTGATTATTTAAATAAGTATGAGTTTTTGTTTATTGATAAAGTAAATAAAACCGTAAAAAAGAATTTTGATCTAACTATATAGTATAATGCTGTTATACTGTGTGAAAGAGAAGAAACAAACAGAGTCTAGGTTAGAACAAAGAATAATCACAAAAAATGGTCGCCATATGATTAAATCAATTTGTGTTTCATGCGGCGCCAAAAAAGCTGCTTTTATTAAAAAAGGTGGAAATATTGACATTCACAAACTAATTGGAAAACTACCAAAACCTAAAAGAGGGTGGACACTGCCGGGGCATAAATACACCGGCCCATATAATCCCTTAGAACAACAGCTAGACGAAAATGATAATCCCATAGAAGGACAAGAACCATATAATGATGTAGATGCAACTGCAATGGTTCACGACATCTGCTATAGAGACAATGATAACAAAGAAGGAAAGAAAACCTGTGATAAACAAATGCTTACATCACTTTCTAATATTAAACCAAAGAATATGAGAGAAAGATTTGATAAAACATTAATTTCTACTGTAATTGGAGCTAAACACAAGCTTGGAATGGGAACTAGCACAAAAAACACAAAAGCCAGGTGAAAGGTGATTGGGCTCGCCTGGCTAACGAACTACACAAACCAATTAAACATAATTTTAATAAGCGACGCGTAATTGTGAATCATATAGATGAAATATGGGCTTCTGATTTAGTTGAGATGCAGCAGTTTAGTAAATGGAATAAGGGTTATAGATACCTTCTTATGATTATTGATGTGTTTTCAAAATATGGATGGATAATCCCACTAAAGGACAAACGAGGCGAAACTATTACCAAAGCTTTTAAATTAACATTTGAACGGGGCAGAACCCCTAAATTTTTATGGGTAGATAAAGGTAGAGAATATTATAATAAACATTTAAAAGAGCTACTTAAACACTATAATATAAAACTATACTCTACAGAGAATGAGGAAAAAAGTAGTGTAGTAGAAAGATGGAATAGAACAATAAAAAACAAAATGTGGAAACAATTTACAGCCCAAAATACAACGTACTATTTAGATATATTATCCCAAATAGTTAAAGAATACAACAATACAAAACACACTAGTATTAAAATGGCTCCTAATGAAGCATCAAATAAAAATAATGAGGGATTAGTATATTTTAATTTATATGGCAACACGAAACAACTAATAAAAGCTTCCGCATTTAAAGTAGGCGATAAAGTACGAATTTCAAAGTACAAGAGAAAGGTGTTTGATAAGGGGTATACACCTAATTGGACTGAAGAAGTGTTTGTAATTAGCAAGATTCAATATACAAATCCAATAACATATATAATTAAAGACCTACATAATGAACAAATTCAGGGATCATTTTACAAAGAAGAGTTATTAAAAACCACCCAAACTATATTCCGTATTGAAAAAGTCATTAGGAGAGACTACAAAAAGAAAGCAGCCCTAGTTAAATGGAAAGGGTATTCAAAAGATTTTAATACTTGGGTGCCATTAAAGGAATTAATTAATACTTAAAGAAATAAAAATATATATAACAATTATATAATGAGCTGCTGCGATAAAATTATTCACGATTATTTAATAAGTTCTGGTGAGGCGCTTTGTCCATTTTGTGATATAGTAATTCATAATACAACTACACCTAAACCACACTCATGCTGCAACAAAAAATATGTTAAAATAGTTGATGGGTTTAATACATGTATAAATTGTGGAACTGTCTTATGTTGTCATTATGTTCAAGACTGTTATTATAAAAAACCACAAAAAAGGTTGCCCTATAATATAAAATATGGAGTACAAGACATTCTTAATGCATCTAACCAGTTTATTTCGCTTGTTGATAGAGCCACAATTGTTAGAGTAGTAAAACAAGCATCTACTCAGTTTAAAAAAGTATTTCCTAATGAGTATAGACTAATTAATTTAAATTATTTAATTTCTAAAATTATATCTCACCATCAGATGAATATAATAATGCCAGTAAAAAAGATGTCTGAAAAAACACTACAAAAATATCAAAACATTGCTAGTTGTCTTAACTTAAATTAAACTCTATTTTGCACTTAATTATATAATTAAGTGCAATTTTATACTTAATTATATAATTAACTCTATCTAATTCTATAGTATATGGATCTAAAAGAATACCACAAAAATGTTCAATTAGAACTTAAAGCAGACTCTATACGCAAAAACTTTTTAGAAGAAAAAAGAGATATTGAAAATACAAAAAGAGGTTATGTGGAAGAATTAGAAGACAAATATAAACCACTTATTGATGCTCAAAAAGGTATTAATAAAAACCAAAACATGATAATGAGAGCAGTAGTTAAACAAATAATGGATAATAATCAGCAAGCTATAAGACCACTAGTAGAAGAACCAGCAGCAGAAGGACCACTAGTAGAAGAACCAGACGAAGAAGAACCAGACGAAGAAGAACCAGATGGAAAACTGTTTTATATGCATGATGTAAATGACGGAATAAATCCTGCCACTTTAAAAACCCTTGGCTTTCCACTAATGAAAGAAATAATGGAAATGTCGCCAGAACAGATAGAAGCAGTTGTGGATGACGTGGGTGCTTATAAGAAGACTAGATCCGTGGCAGTTAGGGCAGCAGAAAAGAACCACGGCAAAGAAGCAGCTGATGTACTTAGAGCAGATAGTAATATGGTTTCAGCGTATAGAGATAAATTAAATGCTAGGAAAAGAGAATTAGAAAAAAATAAAACAGGTGAAGGAATAAAAAAATACAAACAAACACCTCGTCATGCGTACAAAATTCAAAACAATAAATATGGTCAGCTAATGATTGACACTGATAAATTATTTAATAATATGAAGCTAGAAGCGTATAAAGGGGGAAGCCTTGTTTACGAGCAAATGGTTGATAGAAGTTTAATTGACCTCATTACAAAACGATTTAATCCTAAAACAAAATACAGTAAACTAGCTAAACAAGTGTTTCATGATTTAAATATTCTATCAGAAATACCCAAACATATGCCATCAAGAAAATACAAAATAGGCAAAGGAATTACATACTACCACGGACCAGACAAACTAGTAGATCGACTAACAGTATTAACAGGAGTAAGGGCAGCAGGTAATTATAATATTGAAATGAGAAATGAAATTGTAGAAATACTAGATGAACTATTAAAAACAGGAGAAATTGATAAAGAAACATATAATGACTATTCTAATAAATACTATTTAAATCCTACCTAATCTTACAATATACATGCAAACCCCAATTGTTTTAAGTAGTGTAGATGGTGCTAAAGGAAGTAGTTCACATGATTTTATTGTGTCATTCCACCCTCAAATAAGCCTTAATAAGAACTGGAAGCACTATATATGCTTAGACACACTAAATATGTCATATAGTTGGTATAATGTTACATCAGAATACAATAATCATAAATTTAAATACTCTGTGAATGATGGAAGTAGTTATAATTTTCTTACATTTAAAGACGGTATATATTCATATGATGATATTAATAATATTATATCTAAAGACTTAATTGCTACTGGTAATTCAGCCACTGGCATACAAATTCATTTTGATAAAGTAAGACTAAGAACGTTCTTAGTCTTAGAAGAACATTATATTGTTACATTTAATAGTGGAAACTTTAGATTTCTTGTTGGGTTTCATCGGGGACTTGTACTTAATTCACGGTTTGGTGACTTTTCTCCAGATATTACAAACTCAGTTGATAATATTCAATGTCATTGTTCTTTAATCTCATCTTCAAGTGTTGGAGGTGCAGATACAGATGTATTATATCAATTCTCTACTAGTGGATTAAATAAAAGCTATCCTTTTGAAAGAGAACCAAGAATGAAACAATACAATGAAATCAATACTAAAACTATTTCAAAAATTCGTATTTATTTTACAGACTCACTTGGTAGAACGCTAAATTTAAATGGAGTACAAAGCTCTGTTACACTGTCTCTTAAAGCAATAAAACCTACCTAACTATATAATATATGTATGCTGGTGAAGACGAGGAAGTTTATTCGAATGACGTTGAGTATTATCAGGAGGGCAGCGGTGTTTATACGGACATGCTTAGTAGTGTGGCTAAAAAAATATTCCAAAGTGCTGCTGAATCAGGTAGTAAGAAACTAGGTGACGCTATTGGTACTAAAATAGTTGATACAATTGATAAAAAACTTATAAACAAACCCAAAAAGGATATTATTAAAAAACCTGTTGAAGAGCCTATAGAATATGAAGTTGAAATGGTCCCACTAAAAGAAGTATCTAGAGGAAAAGAAATTAAGCACGCTCTTGAAGAAAAAAGCGAAGAACCAAAACCAAAGAAGAACAATACTATTAATAACAGAGTTAGAGCTTTAATTTAAATTCTACCTAATTCTATAGTATATAAATATTATGAGTTTTAGAAATCCAAGCAATATAGCTCGTTATGAGTACGTTAAATACTCCACACAAAAGAACATCGAAGAGCCTGCAGCAGATAGAACACAACACAAACAACAATTCAAATTTATTGCAGATGGTACAACAAATACAGACCCTTCTGATTATTATAATGCCAAGCTTATGATTAAGTTTAAAGTATTTAAAAAGGTTGATGGTGCTTATTTTGCTGCTGCAGATAAAATATATGTTTCTGGTGATGGGTATTCTTTTATTAATCGACTGTTAGTTAAATATAATAATAGTATGGTATCTGACACTCCAGACATTAACCGGGCTATAACTGTTAAAAATGTTGCTGAGTATCCTTTTTCATTTGCGCATGGCCAAGCAAGTGAGTCTTTCTTTTATCCGTCAGCAGGGAACCTAGATGATGATGATTCTTTATGAATAAAAAAAAATTTAATTGTTGGAGGTAAAACAAATACTATTTATCTTCCACTAAATCGATATGATTGGTTTAGATCTTTTAAGACTGAATTATGCCCCCCAGGCAGGCTTGAACTTGATATTACTGTTGAAGAAGATGACATTATTTTACAAAGGGCTACTGATGCAAATGGCGGAGCTGGAGATGGGAAGTTAATTATAGAAAATATGGAGTTACACATTCCTATGTTTGATTTTAATCCTGTGGGAATGGCTCTATATTCAGAAAAATTTCTTACCAACCACACATGGCAGTATTTAAAAGACCTGGTTTCTATATCTGATGTACAAACCCATCAATCTGGTAAATATATGATTTCACCTGGTATCACAGCCCCAAAACATGTATTTGTTTGGTTTAAAAATGAAACTGGTGGTGATGCACAGCTTATAAATCAATTTATTTTTAATACATTTAGTGTAGGTACTGCTCCTGCTAGTCTTGTTTCATGCCAACTTACTGCTTCAAATGGTGTGTTTTATCCCCTGCATCCATACAGACCTGAAGAATATCCTATTGAAGTATACAATGCTTTTAACACTTTTGCTAGTTCTGGCCGGTGGGGCAGCAGCTTTGTTAGTTATACTAACTTTATTAATCAATATGGAATAATTTATTTTAATCTAACACACCAAGACACTAAAATACGGGGAGGATCGCCATCAATTGAGTTCTCTTATAATCTCAGTAGAGCCCCGGGAGGGCCTGGTTTTCGTATTCAGTCTTTAGTAATGTATGAACAAAACTTGTCTGTTGAAGTTGCTAGTGGAAAAGCTATGTTAATTGTTTAATTCTATCTAACTATATAGTATAATGACAAATTATATTTCATACTCTGTGAATCTTACAGATTGCCAAAAAAGATCACTACAATTGGCGTATACAAATAATGAGGCTTTAATTATTCGTTTATCTATAAATCAATTACAGGGTCCTGATGCGCTTATGTTAACAAAAACACAAATAAACAAAATAAAAAAAGCCATTAAAACACGAAAAGGTGTGAATATCAATATATCTAAGACACAAATTAGAAAAGTAATTAAAAAGGGTGGCTCTTTGTTTAGTGCTCTTTTTAGTAAAATTATTCCTCTAGCAACTAAACACATTCTTCCAGGATTAATGTCTGGAGCAACTACTGGACTGGCATCTAATGTTGTGGATAAAATATTTGGTCGTGGATTTACTGTTCCATATACAAACCTACCTCAACTATATGATCATTCAAAGCTTCTTACACCAAAACAAAAAACAGATCTTACTAAATCACTTAAAACTGGATCTGGGTTACAAATTACACCCACAATATCACAATCTGGTGGGTTCTTAGGGACACTGCTTGCTAGTATTGGAATTCCTATGGTATTAAAAGCTTTGACTGGTAATGGTATGCAGATAGAGCCTTATCGTGGTAGTGGTATGCAGATAGAGCCTTATCGTGGTGGAAGTAGAAAAAAAACATGATAAAGTATCAGTCAGGAGAAGGATTAATCATAGGCAACTATTAAAGCCGCAGTTTAAGTTTGAACCTATATCAAATATTGATATAATTAAGTGGTTAAAGTATTTTAAAGTAAAGAATTTTAATGGTGTTTATTCTAGAAATAATATTAAAAAATACAAAACAGGATGTTATATATTAAATATGGATGATGTTAGTGGGGGCGGAACTCATTGGGTTGCCATGAATGTCAGAAGTAATATAATTGATTATTTTGATAGTTTTGGTATGCCCCCATTAAAAGAGATAGTAGATAAGAAGTTTAAGTATCAGTATAATAATATACAATATCAGAGTAATAACAGTGTGTTGTGTGGTTATTGGGCTATATATTTTATAAACGAAGGGTCTAAAGGAAAACCAAATTATGAGATACTACAACCTTTATCAGTAATGGATACTGCGTATAATGAGAACTTTATAATAAACTATTTCACCTAACTATATAATATATGGGTATTATAAATGAAATATTTAAAAAAAATATTTCACCTAACTATATAATATATGGGTATTATAAATGAAATAAGGATTGCGCCCGCGGCAACTGAATTAGAGTCTAGGTTACAAATACTAACTAATGAGATCCACACTAATTATATTAATACAGATGGTAGTATTGGTATGCAGTCTAATTTAAACATGGATGAAAACAAAATAATAAATATATCAACAGACTATCCCCCCTCTAGCCAAGCTCAAGCTGTTTCATGGTCCCAGGTTTTAAAATTTGTGAGAATAGCCACAAAAGATCTTTTTAGAAAGGTTGGAGGCAAAATAACTGGTAATGTTAATATGGATGGTAACAAAATACTAAATCTATCAACAGACTATCCCCCCTCTAGCCAAGCTCAAGCTGTTTCATGGTCCCAAATTGTACAGTTTTTAAGAAGATCTACAACAAACCTTGCTAATAAAACAGGAGAGACATTTAGTGGTGATATTAATATGGATAATAATAAAATAATAAATATTCCTGATCCTGTTAATGATGGCGATGCTGTTAACAAAAGAACTGTAGATTTAAAACTTAATATAGGTATGTTTTTAGGAGCCAGAGCTCTTATTGGTGTTCCTACTCTTAATGATCTAGTATTTATTCTTGTGCCTGATTTATCATTAATGCGTGTTGATGAATTAGAAAAAGTAATAGAAGTTACAGATCCAATAAATGATCTTCACTTTATACAAAATGAAGGTAGAAAAAGACCTACCCTTAGATTTGATTTAGCAACAAAACACCATTATTTAGAATTTAATGGAACTAGCAATAATTTAGTTCTCCAAAATTATCAAATTGATAGATTAGGGGGGTGGGGTGCTTATACAACAACTTTATTTTTATTAGTCAAAACATATAATCAAGCCGCACAATCACAATTTAGGTGGGGAGGTGGTACAACAAGGTTTAATGCACATATACCTCATAGTAATGGAGCAATATTTTTAGATTATGGAAACTATTCTTCTTATAGACTTGAAATCCACAGCCAACAAAACATTCTTGGTAATCTGGAATTGTGGACAATGTGTATTAGTGAAAATGATAAAGAAGTATTTAGAGGAACTAGTAGTATAATACCTATATATAGACAAGTCCGGGGTTTTGCTGAACTACCACAAGATTCTAAAAATGATTTTTATGTTGGAAGTGGTATTAATACTAATTTTTGTAAAATGGATTTATATTCTTTATTAATATATTCTCGCGCGCTTCCTATTGTAGAGCTAGAAGGAATGTTTAGGTATTTTAAAAACAAGTATAATGTATAATAGTTGTGTGTTTTATAAGTGAGTTTATTAATTAACGCTCCAGAGTATAATTTTATACTCTAGAACTAGAAGTGTGTTAGTGTTTATACTAATTATTAACTAATCCTATAGTATAATGACAGATCCAAAAGAAGTTATAAAGTATATTAAATTTTATTCTAATCAGAATACTAGTGTTATAATCAAGTCTGCTTTAGCTTATAAATATTTATATTTAAAGAATTTTGGTGCAGATTTAGATTTGGAGGACATTATAAAAGCTAATGATTATAGTATGGGATTAATTGGTCCTAATAATGGCTGCCTTACTTGTCTTTTAGAGTGGGCGCTTGGCAGTATCAAGTGTTGCCACACCCATTCAGTACTCCATGATGCATACGGCCGATTTTATTTATGCTATAAAAAAGATAGGGGGTATTGTTATTATTGGTCAAGATCAACTAATTACATGAAAAAGTCACCATTATTAGGGCACCTGACAGGATTGTGGTTTAGTTTATTTAATAGAGTATAATAGTCTCTTATAAGGACTCTTTTAGTGGTGTTTTATAATGCAGTGCGCGGCACAGTTCCTGTTCGGTGGTGCCCTTTTGGTGTGTACTTAAATAGGCAGTTAAGTGTTGCTGCGGGCAGCTTCATTTACCCTTGTCCTTAATCTGGGTCAGACTATGGGGCTAATTTGGGTGCTAGATTGTGAGCGCAATTTATTTGCCCTTGTCCTTAATCTGGGTCAGACTATGGGGCTAATTTGGGTGCTAGATTGTGAGCGCAATTTATTTGCTGTTGGTATAAAATCCTTGGGTTATTTACTAAATAAAATGCGCCCATGCCCCCAACTACTATACTACTGTGCAGGTTGCATCGCTTGAAACGCCTGGCAGTCGATAAACTTGTGGTGAACTCCGCAGCCCAAGATACACGGATCGGTAAATGACGTTCCGGTTCCGTTGACGTGATGGAGTGACGATTTCTTCTCAGTCCTGGTCGATTTGGCTGGCATCAATCGTTCACGCGCCTCTGTTTCTGCTCGTAGAAATTCGACGATTCTGTTGACTGAGAGTTGTTCTGCGGGGTGGTTCTGTCGCATCCAGCGTTCACACTCGTAGTAAAGTTCTGGCTCCAGCTTGCTGCTTACGATGCGTACCACTGTGGGCGAGTCGAGTTCGCTCTCATTGCCGATTTCCGTGATTCGTCGCGCAAAGTCGGTCAATCGATCCAATACGGCTCTCATCTCTGATGCTGTATTCTGTCTGATCGGTCGAATGCCGTCCATGTCAGCGATGATTTCTTGGACTACAGCTGCCTTCGGTATCTTCTCTTCTAGCCGGCACCATACTCCGTTAGGGCCGCTCATAGCAGTGCAGCTGTCGATAGAGGCGGTCACTCGAGACGGCAGAACTGAGGCGTGCAGTATGTACATCAGCTTGTCTGCCTCCTTGCTGATACCAGCGGAGTTGAAGTATTGTTCTAGCTGCAATCGCCACGAGTAGAAATTCTTGTTTTGGCCATCCCATCTTGGCGGATGCATTCCTGTCGTGCGGATTGATGCGCTTTCTCTCGGGGTGACTAGCTTGTCGGTGATGATGCTCAGTGCTTCGAGCGTCTTGGCGAGAACGTCGGCGTTGGCGTTGGCGTCGGCGGGTTGCGTATCGTGCGTCCACCCTGTCTGCAGCTTGTCGATCTCTATTTCTCTAGCGGTGACTTCTTCAACGTTACTCTCAACATCGACGAAGCGAGCCGTTGGACGTGAGACGCCTTCTTCGTCGTCTTCTCTTGCGATGTCATTCTCCAGCAAGACGGTCTCCATCTGCACGTTGATGTTATTGAGTTCTTCAAGCAAGAGTCGTGCGCGGCGTCGAGCATCATCTACAGTGTCGGCCTGTACGTCAGCTCCTTGGCCGACAACTGCGCGCAGTCTGTTGACGCACCTCGTCAGCAGACCCTTTTTGATCGTGCGCGTCTTCTTTAGGACTTCGTAGGCCCGAACTACTTCTTCCATGGCGTAGTGCACTTTCAGTAGGCTACATAAATTTCGACTATTTCGGCGATGCACACTGTTTCGTTTCCGTACAGGTTTTATTGGCGATAACCCGCAACAAAATACATCTGTCGAACTGCAAAGAATAATAAGAACAATAAGTTAACTTGTTAGGGCGAAGTGTATTAAATAAAGCTAACAGTAAGCCTAAGCCTAATTACGCATCATACTAGACTAACTATCAAAACTACAATAGTACTATACTTTAGAAATAACACAATTATACTGCACTGTATATAGGCGGATAGCACATAGAACGTAGCCTAACAGCGATAGGCGCACATGACCTACATAAACACGTGTAGCGGCGTGGACAATAAGCTTAGAGCTGTGCTGCTAGCGGGCCGACTTTCGCTAGATGTACGTAATACGATAGATGCTATGAAACAAACGAATCTATTTCTAAGTTATGTATACATTCTAATTACTACGACAAATACAACTATGTGTACTATAAGTCAATAATCTACAGTTCTATACTCACATTTAGTGCGTGAAACAGTGGCTAAATTAGAATACGTGATACGGCGAACAGGCGCGCAGGCGAGCAGGCGATACGGCGACTGGCGAATAATGACGCGTGGTCACTGAGGCGTGTCACTAACGAGGTCAAGTCCCTAGCGGCTAAAACGTGTACAATAAACTGGGTAAACTGCCGAAACACTGGCACAGAGCTGGTTCTCATCATATTTAACTGATAGATACAAAAGAATGAAGATAGCGAATTGTTTCTCAGCTGCGCTCCCTACTTCACGTAGTGTTCCTCAGGGTGTTTCACTCTCTACGCTACTCTACTTGGCTCAGTTATCCAACGTCACAACTTGGATCACCAAGTGTATGCAAATAAATCACAGACCTATTCTATTTTGTCTACACGAGATACAAATCACTTCCAAAACTAGCTCAGGGATCGTCTCCACAAAATCTTCCATTGGATGATAGAGACCACATTAAAGTTAAATGCAAGTAAATCCGAGTTTGTTATTATTGGTAGGGTAAATGTTGCATGTCTATTTGAATCGATTAGGTGTGCACAATATGTTGGAAGACGTTTCCTTATGTGTCAGTCTTTAGATTGCATGTAGAGAAGCACAGTAAAATCAAAACCTGTGGAAAGCATTAGCTTAACAGTGTGACCTGTTTTGGGAGTGACGTAGAGTGATATAATGAAAGCATTGAGTTACTAAAATGCAAGGAAGGACATCAACATAATAATTTACATGTAAATGATTAAGGATTGACAGACGTTTGGTACGATGACAATAAAACTGATGCCGATTGATCAACTAATGCGAATCGAGAATAATAAACTGAATCTGAATATGTAATGATCGATATTCTTTTGTTTAAAAAATAAGAGACCAATGACGTGAGTGACACTTAGCCATTATCAGCCATTTGGTTGCACCTCCTATCGGTCGGTGGAGAGACCAATCCACAGTCACCGAATCTCTTATAGTTGCATTCGAGTAGCTCTCAGGGTAGAGGTTTGTCGGCCCCCAGACCATTGTAGTTCTCCACCCAAACTACTGACAACCCCTATGTGTTGAGCTAGCAACCTCTTATGACAACACGTCTACCCGTTTATATAGTAGGTACACCCTTTTTAGGTGAATTTATGGTGTGAACTCTTGAAACATGTTCACTTTTCATTTATCTGACATAACATTTACTAATTAAACAATTTAGTTAATTAGAATGTTTCTTAAATAGCATAGTTCATGTTGTAATGGAGCAAAGTGTATAACATGTATAAATAATATTACTAGTCTATGTTATTGGTATCCATTTATGCAGATTTATTGGTGGAAATTATGCGCATGCGCCGGAAGTGATCACTCTAAGATGGCGTTTACTACAGCGTCGGTCGAGTATCAATAAACCTACATAACCATGCCTAAGGAATTCAACACACTCTAAGTGGAAAAGGTTTATTATATGGCCAATAGTATCATCGAACAGTTGTGTTAACTGGTATGTCTGTTTATTATCTATGCATCTAGCAGTTCCCACTGCCATTACTTTGTCAGTCAAAACGCTTAGAAAGTGTATCGTCTCCCTGCCAGCCACAGACTAGCCACATTTTCATGCAGCTAATATACAGTCATGAGCTGCATCAGAAGCAGAAAAAGATAGTTGTCACTAGCAATTAATCTGTCCCTATACACTAATCACAACTCCATATGAAATGTACAATCGTATGTAGAATGCCAGCAGAAAGGTTCGTAGAGCCATCCTCGAAATATGTATCCAAATTAACACCATATCAAATATGTGTACTGTGTAGAATAGATATTATTTATCTACAAAACCAAATGACGTTTATACATAAACCATCCGCATTCTTTTAGGTCACAAATTCGTTGTTTATAATGCACCTTTTGTTTTCATAGTAGCTGTATCGAAGCATTTCTTTGTTCACCCATTTCGTCCGACTGGCTGTCAACGCAATGCACTTCTACCTATTTAGCTGCTATCAGCTTTTACAGACAACACCACAGGAAGCACGCAGTGTGTGCTATGGACATACAACGTATGTTGATACAGATATCATGCAAGTCAACACGGATATAGCACACGAAATGCTGTCTTGCACACTCCTCCATATTTCTTCAATTGGTCGTTCTTCAGTCATGATAGGCCCCACACAGTATGCCATTTGTCGCTTCATTAGCAGAAGCACCAACTTCGCATGGATTGTTATATACTACACGCTAAAAGCAAGAATGCCCTGCATGCTGGCTGGTGGATAGGAATTAACACCTTTTGTCTGTGCTGGCGGAGGTAATCAACGAACCCCGACAGGCATTGTCCATGCACACGGACGGCGTTGTCCTGTTTGCATCAGATAATCTTTAGCAGCACCACGCCTTGACACTTGTCAACGCCGTGAATGACGTTGTAATCCTCACTTAGAAGCGTAATTTCTATATCGCAATTATTCTGGTATCCTAATTGTATCGACACATGCGTGTTGTTCTATTGAGGATACGTAATCGTTCTGTTTACAGTAATTTTTTTTTCAACACGTTTACACAAAAATAATAGTACGCATCAGTTAGTGTGCGTTCCGTGTTCCGCTGTAAATGTGACTTCAAAGTGGGTAGAAAAGGGCAGCCCCTTACACTGGACTCCCAAGCACGCACACACGCATGGATGAGGGAGGGACGGAGGGACGGAGGGACGGAGGGACGGAGGGACGGAGGCGGGGATGGAAGCAGACAGGTGGAAAGCGGGAAGGCAGGCAAACAGACAGGAACAATGCTTTCGTGGTATCTAGTCCTTGGGATTGCTCAAAGCGTTTTACATTTCAACCTATGGCAGAAATGTTCGTTCAAAATCCACCTCAACTTCTCTGGAAAGCAATTATTCTGGTATCCTAATTGTAACGACACATGCATATTTTTATGTCGAGAATACGTAATCATTCTGTTTAAAGCAATTTTTTTTATTTATCAAATGCACAATCAAATGTACGTAATTCTTTGAATAATTATTGTTGTTAGATTCACTTTCACATACCATTAAAAAAGTTCTCTGAAGTGAGCAGTACCTTCAGCAGATTATGAAATCGTTGTCTGACCTGTGAATCCACTTTCACACCGTGCTCCTTAAAAAGTGCTCTGTATGTCAAATGTTCAATGCCTGAGCTGTTGTTTATACAACATGGAAATACCAACTGGTCTGTAGGATTATGGCTTCAGAGATTACCTGTTCATTGAAACAAATTAAACAATGCAGTCAAATGACTCCCTTGTGTTGTGTTTGCACTGTTGGTGTGGGTTCGCGTGGCAGCTCATTTGGGGAGTAAACAGCAGCAGTAGTATTGACAGATGTGACAATGATGACAGTGGCAATGCTCAAATGACAATAACAACAGTGGCAATGACAGTTGTCTGTGGTTTATACTGCTATGTTTGATGTGTGCCTCACAACGCGTCCGGCTAGATGGTTGTCAACCGACTCGGTGAGAATGTCTGCTTATTTTCGTCAGCTGAAGCAACCCGGGTTCAAACCCTCTTGCTGCCGTATCAAAACTTTGGCAATTTTTCCCCACATTACCACAGTTCACTCAGCCATAAATGAGTACACAACTAGAAACCGTGGTGGAAATGTGGACGAATAATCTTCGATAAATAATGGCAGCGTGGTTGAATGCTTTCCAGAGAAGTTGAGATGGTGTTGGAATGAACAGGTGTACCAGGGGGTGAACTGATAAACACGTTGAACAATCCCAAGGAATGGATAGCGTGCTGTATAATAACGTAACTTTACTTGTGGTCTTCTTACAGGTGTTGCTGTAGCCAGAAACAATTTTGATGGACCGAGAGTAAACAGTATCAAGGGTCACTTCAATCGGATCGCTGTTGCCTATCCCCACTTTGTGTGTTTGCATAGGTATTTGTCATAGTGTGGAATTTCTGCAAATTGCTATTATATGAACTATTTTCCTGGATATGGTGATGTATACATTAGAGTGTATATAGACGGATGACATAAACAAGTTATTCAATAATAGTGTGGTGTGGGAGCCCACATTGGAAGTTTATTGTTAGGCGTGGGGCATGATTATGTAATAATTGTACCCATGATGTTTTCGCTTTTGGCGTGGTACATTATATTAAAAGGGGTATCAACGTAATGGGACCGACCACGACACGTTCGACATCACTGCGGTCGAACGTATTCAGCTGGCGGTGAGATCATGCGACAGACGGCCACATCAGTTATCGTTCTATTCAACGCAGCTGTACTGTACGTCCAGCCGACCGTTCAACCGTCTTACCCGTGTGCGACATCAGAGCGTCCGCGTCAGCCGTCGTCACGAAACGTCGCCGTCTCCACGATCTATTGACATGTGGCGTACTATCGTCCAGCCGACAACAACCTCGACATCACTGCGGTCGAACGTATTCAGCTGGCGGTGAGATCATGCGACCGACGGCCACATCAGTTATCGTTCTATTCAACGCAGCAGAATGACGCGAAGGGTATTGTTGACTTTGTTCGTCGTAAGGCACGCGTCTGTGACTATTTTGTTTTTCGGAATATTGTATTATAAGTGTGAAATACGCCTTTCTGCTTTTTGACGAATTTATTAACACTGATGTTTGTGGTACCGTCTTGGAGTTCTAATAAATCAGTATTGGTGCTGAATGGTAATGGCCTTTGTTTTGGTAGCTTGCTTGATTTTTTTCGATGTTGTTATTAATCCTTTCCCTGTGCATCCTTATTGTCAAGGGTTATATTTGTTTAGTCAAGAAGAGTACGTAATTTTTATATCAGTACAACAATCTGGTAAAATGGATATCGCTCAAACGGAGATACATATAATTGGTTGATTCTGTAATTTTCCTCAGCAGAATACCAAAGTGTGTGTTTGTGATCTGTGTCATTGAAGCAGTTCTATTTAACTTGTGTGTTTGAAGAACTCTGCACGCTGGCATCTCTTATGGTCTGACGGAGGTGATAGGTCAGGTGGTCCTCAATGCCAAGGTGCTCAACGCTGTCCAGGAGAACTGTAACATGTTGGTGGCCGCCGCCTTCCACTCCATCATCCCGTTGTGGAACGTCATGATCAGCAATGATGGCGGCCTCGTCAAACGTGAGATAGGTCAGTCAGTGAGATAGGTATGTCAGGAGAAAAGGGCTTTGAGGAGAATCCTGTCACTGTCATGGGCACCAGGTGTCTAAATGCTGCACCATAGTCACACAACACCATGTTTATAGAGGGATGCTAAAAGTTGGCAAACTTTGTATTGAAATGATGTTTCTCATAAGCATTTTATACACTATTTATGAAAATGTTGACCACATCATTGAATTTATTAAATATAACTATTTACCAAGCTAATGGTGCTCTTCCTTCTTGTTCACCGCTTTATAGGGTTGAGGGTCAGGTGACACATTCATGCTTCTTTTGTCCAACCTCTTTGTTCATTTTATTCGACGAACCAAGTTGTTCTCACAAACTTGCAGCTGCAATTGTTGATGTTATGTCAACGCCACTGTCTACAGACCATAGAGGCATGCCGGTGCAACACGCTCACTCAGGACTTTCCCTTTCAGCATTTTCAAAACGTTTCTCTCCAACATGACTCCCTCTACGTTTTTCCAAGCATTCGCTCCCGCTTGTATACGACGTCTTTATTCTACCTCTGAATGCCCATCCTCCGTAACCTTTCATCTAAGGTACACAAAGCCATCCACTTGCTTGATCTCCTTATCTTCCAAACTGATGGTCAGCTCCGCTCTCTGGTGTCCAACCCACGTCCGTGCTTCTTGAACGCCCCCTTCCATTCCTCCAACACTTCCTGTAGTTCTTGTTTGTTCTCTGCCATTTTGGCCAAATCGTCTGCATACACCATCTTCCTGAGAAGGTCCACAAATCCCATTGCCAATCTCCCATGCATCTCCAACCATTTCTCTACCAGCTGTATTAAAGCAAACATCCCATCAGTCGTTCCTTTTCCCTTTCTGAATCCCTGTTGTTCTTCCCCGAATTCTTGCTCTACTCTCTTTCTGATCCTCCCATCCAGGGTCCTCTCTAGCAGCTTCATGATGTGACTTAGAAATGCGATGCCTCTGTATTTCCCAGGTCTTGCGCATCTCCCTTCTTCTACAATATTGGGACAATTAGCCCTGTTCGTCTGGTACGTTACCTTTCCTCATACATGTATTGCTTATATTGAGTACGATAACTTATTAGTCTTTTCTCAATTGTATCACCTGTAAACAAAGGAAAGAGGCATTTGTTGTAATTTTACAATGACACTAAACATTCAAACACTACCACACCCAGTCACTGTGCAAATATGCGCATGGAACAATTTTATAATATTTCATCAATTTATGAATGGGAAGGTATATTTTATTTGCAAACTCCATTTTTACTTGACAACTATTATAGCCTGTGTACTGTAATAATATTTGCATATGTGTTTGTATGTATTATTATTCAGGCAAAGTTTTGACCACATTTATATGGACGAACCAATGTGGTACATAACTCCGTATGTTATGCATGGTTGGGCAACCTAAACTGAATTTACCATGAACTGTCAGGGCGATCAGGGCGAAATGCCCCAGGTGTATGGGTGGCTGTCTTGCCCCAGAGTGCACCAATATGGCTTTTTGGGGTATGCTTCCTACTACAAATGTTCATCCTCCCATGGTCATCGGCATACTGCTTCGAATGTTCATCCTATCATTCCACCATGATTCAACATATATGTTGCTCATTTACATTTTGGTATTGTTCTTACGTAACATAGCTATCTGTAATATAGATGTAATGTTTGGTCGAGTTAGAATTATATATTTTTGAAATGCAACCATTGGTTGATTCAGACAGAAAAGGAAGCATTTAACTAGACCGTTTTTCTTACATCTATGCGTAACAAGATATTTGTAAATTTTGTTTTTTAACATATTCACATGGCCTGCATTAACAGAAACTGTAGATAATCTGTCCCATTCATTTAATGGCCTTGGGGAGGATGAAATGACAACTTCTGTGTATATCACTCCAGACACAAGGGGAAAATTAATTAATTCGGTTTTGCTATAATTGATGAAACCATGCCAAAGACATATCACGTTCCATCTATTCGTATTTTAACGCCTTTGTTTTTAAAGACCTCTGTCCAGATATACAGATTATTGGAGGTTTCATGTAAAGTCTCTCAATCCCGCTGAGCCTCAAAAATTGTATGGTAATTAGACTGAATTAATATTACACAATTAATTGTTTCAGTACTGTGAGGGAAAGTGAATTTTGGCAAAAGTGTACCCTGTACGTGAAAACGCCCACATACAAATGTATTTATTATTACGTTAACTTTAAATAATGTCAAAATTATAACTTATGTTTATTTGTTTGTTTGTGCAGTCGGTGTTCCAACAAAATGAAGGCATTGCCACGTGGTTCCTCCTGGAAGTGTTTAAGGACAATCAGTGCGGACAGCACTGGTGACACAGCAAATGATAAAGACTGAATTTGTACCATTCAGTGAACCATGTAGACTTGAGCGGATCCAGACACTGGGTAGTGGGTCCAAGCAGTGTATAGAAAGAGACCATTTCGTTGCTGAGGCGATCTGCCGCATTTGATACCATTGGTCAAAGGACGACTTATTAAAAGCATGTCAATGTGGTGTGGCATAACTGGCACAGAGCTGGTTCTCATCATATTTAACTGATAGATACAAAAGAATGAAGATAGCGAATTGTTTCTCAGCTGCGCTCCCTACTTCACGTAGTGTTCCTCAGGGTGTTTCACTCTATACGCTACTCTACTTGGCTCAGTTATCCAACGTCACAACTTGGATTACCAAGTGTATGCAAATAAATCACAGACCTATTCTATTTTGTCTACATGAGATACAAATCACTTCCAAAACTAGCTCAGGGATCGTCTCCACAAAATCTTCCATTGGATGACAGAGACCACATTAAAATTAAATGCAAGTAAATCCGAGTTTGTTATTATTGGTAGGGTAAATGTTGCATGTCTATTTGAATCGATTAGGTGTGCACAATATGTTGCAAGACGTTTCCTTATGTGTCGGTCTTTAGATTGCATGTAGAGAAGCACAGTAAAATCAAAACCTGTGGAAAGCATTAGCTTAACAATGTGACCTGGCTGTTCTTCGAAGAGAACAAATTTGCATATGTGCAGGAGTGCCATAAAACACTATCATTATATAGCCTTTTTGTTTTGGGAGTGACGTAGAGTGATATAATGAAAGCATTGAGTTACTAAAATGCAAGGAAGGACATCAACATAATAATTTACATGTAAATGATTAAGGATTGACAGACGTTTGGTACGATGACAATAAAACTGATGCCGATTGATCAACTAATGCGAATCGAGAATAATAAACTGAATCTGAATATGTAATGATCGATATTCTTTTGTTTAAAAAATAAGAGACCAATGACGTGAGTGACACTTAGCCATTATCAGCCATTTGGTTGCACCTCCTATCGGTCGGTGGAGAGACCAATCCACAGTCACCGAATCTCTTATAGTTGCATTCGAGCAGCTCTCAGGGGAGAGGTTTGTCGGCCCCCAGACCATTGTAGTTCTCCACCCAAACTACTGACAACCCCTATGTGTTGAGCTAGCAACCTCTTATGACAACACGTCTACCCGTTTATATAGTAGGTACACCCTTTTTAGGTGAATTTATGGTGTGAACTCTTGAAACATGTTCACTTTACATTTATCTGACATAACATTTACTAATTAAACAATTTAGTTAATTAGAATGTTTCTTAAATAGCATAGTTCATGTTGTAATGGAGCAAATGGTATAACATGCATAAATAATATTACTAGTCTATGTTATTGGTATTCATTTATGCAGATTTATTGGTGGAAATTATGCGCATGCGCCGGAAGTGATCACTCTAAGATGGCGTCTACTACAGTGTCGGTCGAGTATCAATAAACCTACATAACCCTGCCTAAGGAATACAACACACTCCATGTGGAAAAGGTTAATTATATGGTCAATATTATCATCGAACAGTTGTCTTAACTGGTATGTCTGTTTATTATCTATGCATCTAGCAGTTCCCACTGCCGTTACTTTGTCAGTCAAAACGCTTAGAAAGTGTCTCGTCTCCCTGCCAGCAACAGACTAGCCACATTTTCATGCAGCTAATATACAGTCATGAGCTGCATCAGAAGCAGAAAAAGATAGTTGTCACTAGCAATTAATCTGTCCCTATACACTAATCACAACTCCATATGAAATGTACAATCGTATGTAGAATGCCAGCAGAAAGGTTCGTAGAGCCATCCTCGAAATATGTATCCAAATTAACACCATATCAAATATGTGTACTCTGTAGTATAGATATTATTTATCTACAAAACAAAATGACGTTTATACATAAACCATCCGCATTCTTTTAGGTCACAAATTCGTTGTTTATAATGCACCTTTTGTTTTCATAGTAGCTGTATCGAAGCATTTCTTTGTTCACCCATTTCGTCCGACTGGCTGTCAACGCAATGCACTTCTACCTATTTAGCTGCTATCAGCTTTTACAGACAACACCACAGGAAGCACGCAGTGTGTGCTATGGACATACAACGTATGTTGATACAGATATCATGCAAGTCAACACGGATATAGCACACGAAATGCTGTATTGCACACTCCTCCATATTTCTTCAATTGGTCGTTCTTCAGTCATGATAGGCCCCACACAGTATGCCATTTGTCGTTTCATTAGCAGAAGCACCAACTTCGCATGGATTGTTATATACCACACGCTAAAAGCAAGAATGCCCTGCATGCTGGCTGGTGGATAGGAATTAACACCTTTTGTCTGTGCTGGCGGAGGTAATCAACGAACCCCGACAGGCATTGTCCATACGCACGGACGGCGTTGTCCTGTTTGCATCAGATAATCTTTAGCAGCACCACGCCTTGACACTTGTCAACGCCGTGAATGACGTTGTAATCCTCACTTAGAAGCGCAATTTCTATATCGCAATTATTCTGGTATCCTAATTGTATCGACACATGCGTGTTGTTCTATTGAGGATACGTAATCGTTCTGTTTACAGCAATTTTTTTTTTCAACACGTTTACACACAAAAATAATAGGGATGGAAGCAGACAGGTGGAAAGCGGGAAGGCAGGCAAACAGACAGGAACAATGCTTTCGTGGTATCCAGTCCTTAGGATTGCTCAAAGTGTTTTACATTTCAACCCATGGCAGAAATGTTCGTTCAAAATCCACCTCAACTTCTCTGGAATGCAATTATTCTGGTATACTAATTGTAACGACACATGCATATTTTTATGTCGAGAATACGTAATCATTCTGTTTAAAGCAATTTTTTTTTATTTATGAAATGCACAATCAAATGTACGTAATTCTTTGAATAATTATTGTTGTTAGATTCACTTTCACATACCATTAAAAAAAGTTCTCTGAAGTGAGCAGTACCTTCAGCAGATTATGAAATCGTTGTCTGACCTGTGAATCCACTTTCACACCGTGCTCCTTAAAAAGTGCTCTGTATGTCAAATGTTCAATGCCTGAGCTGTTGTTTATACAACATGGAAATACCAACTGGTCTGTAAGATTATGGCTTCAGAGATTACCTGTTCATTGAAACAAATTAAACAATGCAGTCAAATGACTCCCTTGTGTTGTGTTTGCACTGTTGGTGTGGGTTCGCGTGGCAGCTCATTTGGGGAGTAAACAGCAGCAGTAGTATTGACAGATGTGACAATGATGACAGTGGCAATGCCCAAATGACAATAACAACAGTGGCAATGACAGTTGTCTGTGGTTTATACTGCTATGTTTGATGTGTGCCTCACAACGCGTCCGGCTAGATGGTTGTCAACCGACTCGGTGAGAATGTCTGCTTATTTTCGTCAGCTGAAGCAACCCGGGTTCAAACCCTCTTGCTGCCGTATCAAAGCTTTGGCAATTTTTCCCCACATTACCACAGTTCACTCAGCCATAAATGAGTACACAACTAGAGACCGTGGTGGAAATGTGGACGAATAATCTTCGATAAATAATGGCAGCGTGGTTGAATGCTTTCCAGAGAAGTTGAGATGGTGTTGGAATGAACAGGTGTACCAGGGGGTGAACTGATAAACACGTTGAACAATCCCAAGGAATGGATAGCGTGCTGTATAATAACGTACCTTTACTTGAGGTCTTCTTACAGGTGTTGCTGTAGCCAGAAACAATTTTGATGGACCGAGAGTAAACAGTATCAAGGGTCACTTCAATCGGATCGCTGTTGTTTATCCCCACTTTGTGTGTTTGCATAGGTAGGTGTCATAATGTGGAATTTCTGCAAATTGCTATTATATGAACTATTTTCCTGGATATGGTTATGTATACAACCCATGGCAGAAATATTCGTTCAAAATCCACCTCAACTTCTCTGGGAAGCAATTATTCTGGTATCTTAATTGTATGGACACATGCATATCTGTATGTCGAGATTACGTAATCATTCTGTTTAAAGCAATTTTCTCAAAACATTTACACACAAAAACCAACAGTACACATCAGTTGGTGTGCATTCAGTGTTCTGCAGTAAATGTACGTGTGACTTCAATGTGACTTCAAACAAATTAAACAATGCAGTCAAATGACTCCCTTGTGTTGTGTTGACACTGTTGGGGTGGTTTCGCGTGGCAGCTCATTTGGGGGAGTATACAGCAGCAGTAGTATCGTCGCCATGCAGTTCACTTTCTTAACTTACTACACAACTATTGTTCATTTGTGTCTTTGTAGTGAAGGAATAATGCGCAGTAAGTGCTCGGATATTCACGATGATGTCCGGCAAGGCCTGATATGAAGACAACTTTGCTCGCATTGACAACGGCGAGTGAAAACCCAGACAACACAATACCACGCAATTAATTACTGCGCATTGTTTGACTGTCTGCATCGGCTGCATCTTGTCTTCTGCTGCCTACTGACTGCTTGCGACTGTTCAGCTATCTCTCCATGTAAGATAACACTGCGTCCCGCATGAGCCATTTTCACGACACGTTCGTCGTCTCCACGTCATGTAGATGGCCGACTTACATAGCGTTCAGCCGACTGTTCAAGTGCCTTCCCCGCGACACGTTAGTCGTCTCTACGACACATTAACGGCTGGCGTACTGTGCGTCCATCCGACCGTTCAACTGTCTTCCCCATGTGCGACATCAAACCGTCCGCGTCAGCCGTCGTCATGAAACGTCGCCGTCTCCACGATCTATTGACATCTGGCCTACTATCGTCCAATCGCAACAATATCGACATCACTGCGGTCGAACATATTCAGCTGGCGGTGAGATCATGCGACCGACGGCCACATTAGTTATCGTTCTACTCAACCCAGCAGAATGACGCGAAGGGTATTGTTGACTTGGTGCGTCGTAAGGCACGCTACTGTGACTATTTTTTTCCGGAACATTGTATTATGAGTGCGAAATACGCCTTTCTGCTTGTGACGAATTATTAACACTGATGTCTGTGGTACGGTCTTGCAAGGGAATAGCCTCATCGGTGAACGTAAAGGAAAACGTAGGTTTTTTGTTTATTTGGTTTGAGGGTATTGACAACTTGATCTAGAGTTATAGTTTCTTTATTTCATTTGTACCATTTCACTTAGGCTTTGATTAATTGTAAACATATTCATGTGTATTACTTTTGTGTTGTTTTTCATTTGTGGACATTTCTTACACTCGTATGTTGAGCTTAATCTCAATACGGCCTACCCCTAGTTTTGCGCGAACCTCCACGTATAACTAGATATAACCGCCTTGCAAGCAAACCAGTCATGGTCCTCTTGGAAATACATTGGATTCATGACTGGAACAGACATTACAAAAAACTGTAGTGATGAATGGTAGGGAGGGGGGAGAATGTCACATTAGAGTGAAAAACTCACTTTTACAGTTCTAATAAATCAGTATTGGTGACGAATGGTAATGGCTTTTGTTTTGGTAACCTGCTTGATTTTTTTGATGTTGTCATTTATCCTTTTCCAGTGCATCCCTCTTGTCAACTGATATATTTATTTTGATAAGCATGCTGTAGTCAAGAAGAATACGTCATTGATATATGAGTACAACCATCTGGTAAAATGGATATCGCTCTAACGGAGACACATATAATTGGTCTGTAATTTTCCTCAGCAGAATACCAAAGTGTGTGTGTGTGTGTGTGTGTTTGCGTGCGTGCGTGCGTGCGTGCGTGCGTGCGTGCGTGCGAGCGTGCGTGCGTGCGTGTGTGTGTGATGAGTGTGTGATGTGTCATTGAAGCAGTTCTATGTAACTTGTGTGTTTCTGCGTCTTGCACATCTATCTTCTTTTACCATATTAGGACAGTTAGCCATGTTCGCCACTCCTCTGGTACTTTACCTTTCCTCATACATGTATTCAGCAGCCTCTTTGTCCAGCTGATTCCACTCTCCCCCGCTGCCATTACCATCTCCACATGCATAACATCGATACCAGGTGCTATTCCTACTTCATCCCTTTCATCCCGGTTTGCATCTCTGTATCCGTAATATCAGTTAGCTACTCTTTCTCCTCTACATCCAGCGGTAATTCCAGATCGTTGTTATTTCCTTCCTGGTTCAGTAGCTCCTTGAAGTAGCTTTCCCAGACGTTCGGCACTACGTCTTGTTTTATACCTTATTTGATCATTTTACCTGTAAGATTCTGCTCAGGTATTTGTTGATGAAGGCATCGTTACGTGCACCAGCAAACCGTTTCTACCAGTCCCCACGTTGATAGTCCGGCGCTCTCGATAGAAGTTATTGCCCATTGCAGTTAACCCCACACATAAAAAATCTGACCACTCATTGGAGAACTGCTGAACAAAGCAGTCACCAGTCGCTTTGAAGTCCATAACATGACATCATCGGCAACCCTCGCGCATTTCTCGCGGTTTCCGCGGATCAACGAACTGTAGCGTTTCTAATGGCTGGGTGGCTCCCTGCGTTTCTACATACTCGCCGCTTACTCCATTTTCCAGCATTCCTACAATTTCACTGTTTTCTCCATTTCCCGCGCTTTTACAATATCGCCGTTTTCTCCATTTTCCCGCGTTTCTACACGCCTTTTCTCAATTCTCCCGCGTTTCTACCAACTTGGTGTTTTCTCAATTTTCCCGCGTTTCTACAAACTCGCCGTCTTATTGATTCCCGTGTTTGTACATGTGATGTGATTACGTGAATGTGATGGTGTGAATGTGAAGATGTGAATGTGATGACGTGAATGTGATGACGTGAATGTGATCATGTGATTTTGAATGTCATAGATAAACGTAAAAGCATTTGTACATAATAATAATAATATAATATATAAAATAGCTTAGCTTGAATAAACATATCATATACGTACGGTGTTTTGTGGTGGTTATATAGTAGTTATCGATGGATCGTGCTTGACCAATACTCTAATAAGACGCTTGACCATGTCTCGAGACGATTGACTAACGTCCTAAGACGTGTGACCAATACTCTTAAGACGCTCGAGACTCTTAAGACGATGTCGATGACGATACCAGGCGCCTCCTCGTCATTTGAAGAAAGAACTTGTCAATATACTACTGAAGTATTTTATATATTATAATTATTATGTACAAATGTTTTTACGTTTATCTATGACATTCACATTCACTTCATCACATTCACGTCATTATATCGTCATCCTGTCAAATATGCATCCACAATCATGAGAGTTTATTCTCATACAACTCCTTCCTTGATTAATTTAACCCATCGTGATTCAGGTGACTAACAAATCGAATAACTTGTGAAAGTATCAATACCCTGATATCAAATCACGAAACTACCTAGGTATCTTTGTCGCTTTTCTCCGAATTTCCACTTGGCCTAGTTTAAAATACATTAATGTTTTGTCGTCATATAGGCGGAGGGCAATGACTTCATTTCCGAGGCTAGTAGTGAGGCAAAGTACAAAACACCATCGCGATGTCTGTCAACAAGGTGGCGCTCTCGTCGTCCTCCGTCATCTTGCTCTGGTCTTCCATTGATGACTGGCTGATGCCGCGAATGTCTGATGGAAGCATTGATCTTTGGAGCACATAAAAACACGTCAATACGCATTGAATGTACTACTTACATGTTGACGAAAACGGGAAGAAGACTTATTGAATACACGCGTTTTATTTGTACGGCTGATGATGCCAGAATTACCTGGTTTAATACGATGGTGGATTTCGTTACTAACCTTATTCTAATTTATCTTGAATATATATGCTATACCTCCTAGACGCTTTTTTCCATCTCGGGCGACACACTTTCAGGGTTTCTTGTACGACCCCAGAGTCAGCTCGTCTCAGTGTTATTTGTTTCGAAATTCACATCGGTATTACGTTTTCTACGAACAATGGAATTACCCGATGCAATTATTACGTGCAAATTATCCGCAACGCTGTGAAAACAATTACGTTCAATTGTTGACAACGTCATGCGTCTTTTCTTCGATTGTCCAAAGTTACGTAATACAAGAGCAAGGCGTCAATAGACGTTACTATAGCTGCCAACATTAGGTCGCAATTTCGAGAAATATTGACGGGCAGCATCAAGTACCAAGGCATAGATGGATATTTCAATATTATGTATCCTAAAAAAAATTTAATACGAAATACCTAGTTATCCGTCCGGGGGATGGTTTTTCCGTATACTTAATATCAGCACACTAACGATATTAATGTAATTATCCAAATATAAAAGAAACCACAACAGACCTACCAAAAACAATAGTATAATTTTGACGTTTACAAACAATCAATTTATAGCAGCTTCATATTATTTACCATCGCCATATGGATTAAAATTTAAATAAATTCGTCAGTAAATGTAGACAAACTAACTACTCAGTTACTTATATAAATATGAAAATAGCAGATTTGTTTCATGTTCTTATTAAGATCGTAGTTTAGATCTGTCTACTCCACATACTATGGTCTACTCAAGTCGCTGCTGCTCCTTGAAACTTGCACCTGTATACACCATCACAGTGGGTTAGTATGACGTCACCAAACCACTGGTCAACATTTCATGGCTGTCATGTCCTATTCAAATGTTGTTAATACGCAATTGCATCATCACATAAACCTCTTATAGAAATTTATTTCAAAATCTAGTTGAATGAAACAATGAAATTTATCATTAACTTTAACAAAGGAAAGAAGAAGTGTAATTAATACTTGTACAAATAAAACTACATAGTTACTTACTTATGTCATCCACTTAATGTGGTGACATGATGATTTCTTTCCAGAGGTTTCGGTTCTTCATTGCCGCTATTAGATTTGTCCCGCTGAGGTTCGTGTCTTTCTCTAGTGTAAGGGGCTGTCCTTTTCTGCCCACGTTGAAGTCACATTTACAGCAGAACACGGAACGCACACTAACTGATGCGTACTATTATTTTTGTGTGTAAACGTGTTGACAAAAAAAATTGCTGTAAACAGAACGATTACGTATCCTCAATAGAACAACACGCATGTGTCGATACAATTAGGATACCAGAATAATTGCGATATAGAAATTGCGCTTCTAAGTGAGGATTACAACGTCATTCACGGCGTTGACAAGTGTCAAGGCGTGGTGCTGCTAAAGATTATCTGATGCAAACAGGACAACGCCGTCCGTGCGCATGGACAATGCCTTGTCGGGGTTCGTTGATTACCTCCGCCAGCACAGACAAAAGGTGTTAATTCCTGTCCACCAGCCAGCATGCAGGGAATTCTTGCTTTTAGCGTGTAGTATATAACAATCCATGCGAAGTTGGTGCTTCTGCTAATGAAGCGACAAATGGCATACTGTGTGGGGCCTATCATGACTGAAGAACGACCAATTGAAGAAATATGGAGGAGTGTGCAAGACAGCATTTCGTGTGCTATATCCGTGTTGACTTGCATGATATCTGTATCAACATACGTTGTATGTCCATAGCACACACTGCGTGCTTCCTGTGGTGTTGTCTGTAAAAGCTGATAGCAGCTAAATAGGTAGAAGTGCATTGCGTTGACAGCCAGTCGGACGAAATGGGTGAACAAAGAAATGCTTCGATACAGCTACTATGAAAACAAAAGGTGCATTATAAACAACGAATTTGTGACCTAAAAGAATGCGGATGGTTTATGTATCAACGTCATTTGGTTTTGTAGATAAATAATATCTATACTACACAGTACACATATTTGATATGGTGTTGTTAATTTGGATACATATTTCGAGGATGGCTCGACGAACCTTTCTGCTGGCATTCTACATACGATTGTACATTTCATATGGAGTTGTGATTAGTGTATAGGGACAGATTAATTGCTAGTGACAACTATCTTTTTCTGCTTCTGATGCAGCTCATGACTGTATATTAGCTGCATGAAAATGTGGCTAGTCTATTGCTGGCAGGGAGACGAGACACTTTCTAAGCGTTTTGACTGACAAAGTAACGGCAGTGGGAACTGCTAGATGCATAGATAATAAACAGACATACCAGTTAACACAACTGTTCGATGATACTATTGGCCATATAATAAACCTTTCCCACTTGGAGTGTGTTGTATTCCTTAGGCAGGGTTATGTAGGTTTATTGATACTCGACCGACGCTGTAGTAGACGCCATCTTAGAGTGACCACTTCCGGCGCATGCGCATAATTTCCACCAATAAATCTGCATAAATGAATACCAATAACATAGACTAGTAATATTATTTATGCATGTTATACACTTTGCTCCATTACAACATGAACTATGCTATTTAAGAAACATTCTAATTAACTAAATTGTTTAATTAGTAAATGTTATGTCAGATAAATGTAAAGTGAACATGTTTCAAGAGTTCACACCATAAATTCACCTAAAAAGGGTGTACCTACTATATAAACGGGTAGACGTGTTGTCATAAGAGGTTGCTAGCTCAACACATAGGGGTTGTCAGTAGTTTGGGTGGAGAACTACAATGGTCTGGGGGCCGACAAACCTCTCCCCTGAGAGCTGCTCGAATGCAACTATAAGAGATTCGGTGACTGTGGATTGGTCTCTCCACCGACCGATAGGAGGTGCAACCAAATGGCTGATAATGGCTAAGTGTCACTCACGTCATTGGTCTCTTATTTTTTAAACAAAAGAATATCGATCATTACATATTCAGATTCAGTTTATTATTCTCGATTCGCATTAGTTGATCAATCGGCATCAGTTTTATTGTCATCGTACCAAACGTCTGTCAATCCTTAATCATTTACATGTAAATTATTATGTTGATGTCCTTCCTTGCATTTTAGTAACTCAATGCTTTCATTATATCACTCTACGTCACTCCCAAAACAAAAAGGCTATATAACGATAGTGTTTTATGGCACTCCTGCACATATGCAAATTTGTTCTCTTCGAAGAACAGCCAGGTCACAGGTTTTGATTTTACTGTGCTTCTCTACATGCAATCTAAAGACTGACACATAAGGAAACGTCTTGCAACATATTGTGCACACCTAATCGATTCAAATAGACATGCAACATTTACCCTACCAATAATAACAAACTCGGATTTACTTGCATTTAATTTTAATGTGGTCTCTGTCATCCAATGGAAGATTTTGTGGAGACGATCCCTGAGCTAGTTTTGGAAGTGATTTGTATCTCGTGTAGACAATAGAATAGGTCTGTGATTTATTTGCATACACTTGGTCATCCAAGTTGTGACGTTGGATAACTGAGCCAAGTAGAGTAGCGTATAGAGTGAAACACCCTGAGGAACACTACGTGAAGTAGGGAGCGCAGCTGAGAAACAATTCGCTATCTTCATTATTTTGTATCTATCAGTTAAATATGATGAGAACCAGCTCTGTGCCAGTTATGCCACACCACATTGACATGCTTTTAATAAGTCGTCCTTTAACCAATGGTATCAAATGCGGCAGATCGCCTCAGCAACGAAATGGTTTCTTTCAATACACTGCTTGGACCCACTACCCAGTGTCTGGATCCGCTCATGTCTGCATGGTTCACTGAATGGTATAAATTCAGTCTTTATCATTTGTTTTGTCACCAGTACTGTCCGCACTGATTGTCCTTAAACACTTCCAGGAGGAACCATGTGGCAATGCCTTCATTTTGTTGGAACCCCGACTGCACAAACAAACAAACATAAGCTATAATTTTGACATTATTTAAAGTTAACGTAATAATAAATACATTTGTATGTGGGCGTTTTCACGTACAGGGTACACTTTTGCCAAAATTAACTTTCCCTCATAGTACTGAAACAATTAATTGTGTAATATTAATTCAGTCTAATTACCATACAATTTTTTAGGCTCAGCGGGATTGAGAGACTTTACATGAAACCTCCAATAATCTGTATATCTGGACAGAGGTCTTTAAAAACAAAGGCGCTAAAATACGAATAGATGGAACGTGATATGTCTTTGGCATGGTTTCATCAATTATAGCAAAACAGAATTCATTAATTTTCCCCTTGTGTCTGGAGTGATATACACAGAAATTGTCATTTCATCCTCCCTAAGGCCAATAAATGAATGGGACAGATTATCTACAGTTTCTGTTAATGCAGGCCATGTGAATATGTTAAAAAACAAAATTTACAAATATCTTGTTACGCATAGATGTAAGAAAAACGGTCTAGTTAAATGCTTCCTTTTCTGTCTGAATCAACCAATGGTTGCATTTCAAAAATATATAATTCTAACTCGACCAAACATTACATCTATATTACAGATAGCTATATTACGTAAGAACAATACCAACATGTAAATGAGCAACACATATGTTGAATCATGGTGGAATGATAGGATGAACATTCGAAGCAGTATGCCGACGACCATGGGAGGATGAACATTTGCAGTAGGAAGCATACCCGAAAAAGCCATATTGGTGCACTTTGGGGCAAGACAGCCACCCATATACCTGGGGCATTTCGCCCTGATCGCCCTGACAGTTCATGGTAAATTCAGTTTAGGTTGCCCAACCATGCATAACATACGGAGTTATGTACCACATTGGTTCGTCCATATAAATGTGGTCAAAACTTTGCCTGAATAATAATACATACAAACACATATGCAAATATTATTATAGTACACAGGCTATAATAGTTGTCAAGTAAAAATGGAGTTTGCAAATAAAATATACCTTCCCATTCATAAATTGATGAAATATTATAAAATTGTTCCATGCGCATATTTGCACAGTGACTGGGTGTGGTAGTGTTTGAATGTTTAGTGTCATTGTAAAATTACAACAAATGCCTCTTTCCTTTGTTTACAGGTGATACAATTGAGAAAAGACTAATAAGTTATCGTACTCAATATAAGCAGGATGCATGTCATTCCAAAAACAATTCCCCGAATGCGGCGGTGCGCAAAAGAGTTGCACGAGTCATGGTATGTTCGCTGACCCTCCTGATTGTATCCTTACCAATATTATCTGGACAATATCTCATCATTAACTCCACGGACAATTTTCCAGAAATACTGTTTATGAGACAGTATCTCTTCATAAGTATATCCTGGATATTATTCTGCTACTGCATTACACACAGAATGTCTGCAAATTGTCCACTTTTCGAGGTTGATTGCGGCTGTGTTTGCATATGAAAGCCTATAATTGAATTACAGTTAGTTGATAGTAAGTTATTATCACATCAGTAAACAATACAATTTGCTGGCCAAGTAACTTGAATAAATAAACATTTTAAGGTGGCTCCTCGAATGTGAATTTGATTTCTTTTCCTAGATAAAAGCATTCGTCTTCACATAACGGGCGGGTCCTGTCTCAGAAAAAGGGATTCCCAGTTTTCCAATAAAACAGCAGGAACAACAACTATAGTTATCCACATTTCGACACGGACATCACTTTGTAGCGCAGCACAGTGGAAGGTAAAGGCAAAATTAATTTTTTTTTTATTACGTAACCGAATATATTATAATTTACTGGAATATCTAATTCTTGTAATTCTAGATCCTGTCAATGTGACTTACCAAAGTTGTTACTATGGATATACTGAAGGTGTGGTTCCACCCTCTCTATGGAGATAACCTTGAATGATGCCAAGGCAACTGAGCCGGGCTGTGTGCTGGTCATGGCAAGGAATCAGGTCACGATCCACGTATGTACATGGTTATACTCAGAGTACACTGCAAACACAGCAGTGGGCTACAGTGATTAACTTTCCTTTATTCAAGCACCTGTTACTGATAAGCCGCGTCGTATCAAAAGAAAGCTGATATGGTCACAATCAATGCTTCAATTTGGATTACTTGAAAAGAAAACCAAGCTTTTACTTGTATATTTGATATAACTGTGGATGTCATATAGTAGTATATGTGATTGATGGCCCACTGAAAATCATGCCATAAAAGTGACATGGTCACCATCATGAAACAAAGCTTTTCCAGGTATATTTGAATATTTTCCCCAGAAATATACCTGGGAATTGGACCTACCAGAGACGAGATGCTTCGCTGACAACATCACTTTGGTGATGTGACTGGTGTGTACGGTGAATGCCTGGAAGAGCTGTGGGCCCTGTCCCACTGACTCTTGGTGCTGCACAGCTCCCGAAATTGTCCAGTAGGCTATCTCAATCCATTTCCAACTCAGGGCTGAAAACAGTCAAGAAATTAGTGTATAAAATGCCTAAACTGCCCTGCTTCACAGGAGCAACTTGCACATTAGCGTAACAAATATAATCAACACATCTAAATGAGACGTCTTAAGTGCAGTTTCTATGAATTAGTCAGTATTTATAACTTTTAGTTTAAATATTCTAGTCAAATGTAGCAAGCAGGGATATTGTTTTGGGGGTGATATAGACACTGAGGGGTGTGATACTGTTCCCACTATGGTCTCTGCCCTTCATACTCAGCGGGAACTTCTGCATTTGTGTAGGTAGGATGCAGAAACAATAACACTCAATCAGCTTTAG
Source organism: Lamellibrachia columna (assembly GCA_963662155.1). Taxonomy (NCBI): domain Eukaryota; kingdom Metazoa; phylum Annelida; class Polychaeta; order Sabellida; family Siboglinidae; genus Lamellibrachia; species Lamellibrachia columna. The sequence goes on from OY759271.1 coordinate 45,413,288, forward strand.
TTTTCAATATGTGTATGCAGACATTGAAAACTACATATTCTGTGTACTCTATCTAACCTATAAAGAAGTGTATGTTGGTCTGTCTGTAGTGAATACATGTATGAGGAAAGGTAACGTACCAGACGAGTAGCGAACAGGGCTAATTGTCCCAATATTGTAGAAGAAGGGAGATGCGCAAGACCTGGGAAATACAGAGGCACCGCATTTCTAAGTCACATCATGAAGCTGCTAGAGAGGACCCTGGATGGGAGGATCAGAAAGAGAGTAGAGCAAGAATTCGGGGAAGAACAACAGGGATTCAGAAAGGGAAAAGGAACGACTGATGGGATGTTTGCATTAATACAGCTGGTAGAGAAATGGTTGGAGATGCATGGGAGATTGGCAATGGGATTATCAGGAAGATGGTGTATGCATACGATTTGGCCAAAATAGCAGAGAACAAACAAGAACTACAGGAAGTGTTGGAGGAATGGAAGGGGGCGTTCAAGAAGCACGGACGTGGGTTGGACACCAGAGAGAGGAGCTGACCATCAGTTTGGAAGGTAAGGAGATCAAGCAATTGGATGGCTTTGTGTACCTTAGATGAAAGGTTACGGAGGATGGGCATTCAGAGGTAGAATAAAGACGTCGTATACAAGCTGGAGCGAATGCTTGGAGAAACGTAGAGGGAGTCATGTTGGAGAGAAACATTTTGGAAATGCTGAAAGGGAAAGTCCTGAGTGAGCGTGTTGCACCGGCATGCATCTATGGTCTGTAGACAGTGGCGTTGACATAACATCAACAATTGCAGCTGCAAGTTTGTGAGAACAACTTGGTTCGTCGAATAAAAAGAACAAAGAGGTTGGACAAAAGAAGCATGAATGTGTCACCTGACCCTCAACCCTATAAAGCGGTGAACAAGAAGGAAGAGCACCATTAGCTTGGTAAATAGTTATATTTAATAAATTCAATGATGTGGTCAACATTTTCATAAATAGTGTATAAAATGCTTATGAGAAACATAATTTCAATACAAAGTTTGCCAACTTTTAGCATCCCTCTACAAACATAGTGTTGTGTGACTATGGTGCAGCATTTAGACACCTGGTGCCCATGACAGTGACAGGATTCTCCTCAAAGTCCTTTTCTCCTGCCATACCTATCTCACTGACTGACCTATCTCACGTGTGACGAGGCCGCCATCATTGCTGATCATGACGTTCCACAACGGGATGATGGAGTGGAAGGCGGCGGCCACCAATATGTTACAGTTATCCTGGACAGCGTTGAGCACCTTGGCATTGAGGACCACCTGACCTATCACCTCCGTCAGACCATAAGAGATGCCAGCGTGCAGAGTTCTTCATCCTGTATCACACAAACACACAAGTTAAATAGAACTGCTTCAATGACACAGATCACAAACACACACATTGGTATTCTGCTGAGGAAAATTACAGAATCAACCAATTATATGTATCTCCGTTTGAGCGATATCCATTTTACTAGATTGTTGTACTGATATAAAAATTACGTACTCTTCTTGACTAAATAAATATAACCCTTGACAATAAGGATGCACAGGGAAAGGATTAATAAAAACATCGATAAAAATCAAGCAACCTACCAAAACAAAAGCCATTACCATTCAGCACCAATACTGATTTATTAGAACTCCAAGACGGTACCACAAACATCAGTGTTAATAAATTCGTCAAAAAGCAGAAAGGCGTATTTCACACTTATAATACAATATTCCGAAAAACAAAATAGTCACAGAAGCGTGCCTTACGACGAACAAAGTCAACAATACCCTTCGCGTCATTCTGCTGCGTTGAATAGAACGATAACTGATGTGGCCGTCGGTCGCATGATCTCACCGCCAGCTGAATACGTTCGACCGCAGTGATGTCGAGGTTGTTGTCGGCTGGACGATAGTACGCCAGATGTCAATAGATCGTGGAGACGGCGACGTTTCGTGACGACGGCTGACGCGGACGCTCTGATGTCGCACACGGGGAAGACAGTTGAACGGTCGGCTGGACGTACAGTACTGCTGCGTTGAATAGAACGATAACTGATGTGGCCGTCTGTCGCTTGATCTCACCGCCAGCTGAATACGTTCGACCGCAGTGATGTCGAACTTGTCGTGGTCGGTCCCATTACGTTGATACCCCTTTTAATATAATGTACCACGCCAAAAGCGAAAACATCATGGGTATAATTATTACATAATCATGCCCCACGCCTAACAATAAACTTCCAATGTGGGCTCCCACACCACACTTGGATACTATTATTGTATAACTTGTTTATGCCATCCGTCTATATACACTCTAATGTATACATAACCATATCCAGGAAAATAGTTCATATAATAGCAATTTGCAGAAATTACACATTATTACACATACCTATGCAAACACACAAAGTGGGGATATGCAACAGCGATCCGATTGAAGTGACCCTTGATACTGTTTACTCTCGGTCCATCAAAATTGTTTCTGGCTACAGCAACACCTGTAAGAAGACCTCAAGTAAAGGTACGTTATTATACAGCACGCTATCCATTCCTTGGGATTGTTCAACGTGTTTATCAGTTCACCCCCTGGTACACCTGTTCATTCCAACACCATCTCAACTTCTCTGGAAAGCATTCAGCCACGCTGCCATTATTTATCGAAGATTATTCGTCCACATTTCCACCACTGTCTCTAGTTGTGTACTCATTTATAGCTGAGTGAACTGTGGTAATGTTGGGAAAAATTGCCAAAGCTTTGATACGGCAGCAAGTGGGTTTGAACCCGGGTTGCTTCAGCTGACGAAAATAAGCAGACATTCTCACCGAGTCGGTTGACAACCATCTAGCCGGACGCGTTGTGAGGCACACATCAAACATAGCAGTATAAACCACAGACAACTGTCATTGCCACTGTTGTTATTGTCATTTGGGCATTGCCACTGTCATCATTGTCACATCTGTCAATACTACTGCTGCTTTTTACTCCCCAAATGAGCTGCCACGCGAACCCACACCAACAGTGCAAACACAACAGGGAGTCATTTGACTGCATTGTTTAATTTGTTTCAATGAACAGGTAATCTCTGAAGCCATAATCCTACAGACCAGTTGGTATTTCCATGTTGTATAAACAACAGCTCAGGCATTGAACATTTGATATACAGAGCACTTTTTAAGGAGCACGGTGTGAAAGTGGATTCACAGGTCAGACAACGATTTCATAATCTGCTGAAGGTACTGCTCACTTCAGAGAACTTTTTTTAATGGTATGTGAAAGTGAATCTAACAACAATAATTATTCAAAGAATTACGTACATTTGATTGTGCATTTGATAAATAAAAAAAAATTGCTTTAAACAGAATGATTACGTATTGTCGACATAAAAATATGCATGTGTCGTTACAATTAGGATACCAGAATAATTGCTTTCCAGAGAAGTTGAGGTGGATTTGGAACGAAAATTTCTGCCATGGGTTGAAATGTAAAACACATTGAGCAATCCCAAGGACTGGATACCACGAAAGCATTGTTCCTGTCTGTTTGCCTGCCTTCCCGCTTTCCACCTGTCTGCTTCCATCCCCGCCTCCCTCCCTCCCTCCCTCCCTCCCTCCCTCCCTCCCTCCCTCATCCATGCGTGTGTGCGTGCTTGGGAGTCCAGTGTAAGGGGCTGTCCTTTTCTGCCCACGTTGAAGTCACATTTACAGCAGAACACGGAACGCACACTAACTGATGCGTACTATTATTTTTGTGTGTAAACGTGTTGACAAAAAAAATTGCTGTAAACAGAACGATTACGTATCCTCAATAGAACAACACGCATGTGTCTATACAATTAGGATACCAGAATAATTGCGATATAGCAATTGCGCTTCTAAGTGAGGATTACAACGTCATTCACGGCGTTGACAAGTGTCAAGGCGTGGTGCTGCTAAAGATTATCTGATGCAAACAGGACAACGCCGTCCGTGCGCATGGACAATGCTTGTCGGGGTTCGTTGATTACCTTCGCCAGCACAGACAAAAGGTGTTAATTCCTGTCCACCAGCCAGCATGCAAGGAATTCTTGCTTTTAGCGTGTATTATATAACAATCCATGCGAAGTTGGTGCTTCTGCTAATGAAGCGACAAATGGCATACTGTGTGGGGCCTATCATGACTGAAGAACGACCAATTGAAGAAATATGGAGGAGTGTGCAAGACAGCATTTCGTGTGCTATATCCGTGTTGACTTGCATGATATCTGTATCAACATACGTTGTATGTCCATAGCACACACTGCGTGCTTCCTGTGGTGTTGTCTGTAAAAGTTGATAGCAGCTAAATAGGTAGAAGTGCATTGCGTTGACAGCCAGTCGGACGAAATGGGTGAACAAAGAAATGCTTCGATACAGCTACTATGAAAACAAAAGGTGCATTATAAACAACGAATTTGTGACATAAAAGAATGCGGATGGTTTATGTATAAACGTCATTTGGTTTTGTAGATAAATAATATCTATACTACACAGTACACATATTTGATATGGTGTTAATTTGGATACATATTTCGAGGATGGCTCTACGAACCTTTCTGCTGGCATTCTACATACGATTGTACATTTCATATGGAGTTGTGATTAGTGTATAGGGACAGATTAATTGCTAGTGACAACTATCTTTTTCTGCTTCTGATGCAGCTCATGACTGTATATTAGCTGCATGAAAATGTGGCTTGTCTGTTGCTGGCAGGGAGACGAGACACTTTCTAAGCGTTTTAATTGACAAAGTAACGGCAGTGGGAACTGCTAGATGCATAGATAATAAACAGACATACAAGTTAACACAACTGTTCGATGATACTATTGGCCATATAATAAACCTTTTCCACTTGGAGTGTGTTGTATTCCTTAGGCAGGGTTATGTAGGTTTATTGATACTCGACCGACGCTGTAGTAGACGCCATCTTAGAGTGATCACTTCCGGCGCATGCGCATAATTTCCACCAATAAATCTGCATAAATGAATACCAATAACATAGACTAGTAATATTATTTATGCATGTTATACACTTTGCTCCATTACAACATGAACCATGCTATTTAAGAAACATTCTAATTAACTAAATTGTTTAATTAGTAAATGTTATGTCAGATAAATGTAAAGTGAACATGTTTCAAGAGTTCACACCATAAATTAACCTAAAAAGGGTGTACCTACTATATAAACGGGTAAACGTGTTGTCATAAGAGGTTGCTAGCTCAACACATAGGGGTTGTCAGTAGTTTGGGTGGAGAACTACAATGGTCTGGGGGCCGACAAACCTCTCCCCTGAGAGCTGCTCGAATGCAACTATAAGAGATTCGGTGACTGTGGATTGGTCTCTCCACCGACCGATAGGAGGTGCAACCAAATGGCTGATAATGGCTAAGTGTCACTCACGTCATTGGTCTCTTATTTTTTAAACAAAAGAATATCGATCATTACATATTCAGATTCAGTTTATTATTCTCGATTCGCATTAGTTGATCAATCGGCATCAGTTTTATTGTCATCGTACCAAACGTCTGTCAATCCTTAATCATTTACATGTAAATTATTATGTTGATGTCCTTCCTTGCATTTTAGTAACTCAATGCTTTCATTATATCACTCTACGTCACTCCCAAAACAAAAAGGCTATATAATGATAGTATTTTATGGCACTCCTGCACATATGCAAATTTGTTCTCTTCGAAGAACAGCCAGGTCACACTGTTAAGCTAATGCTTTCCACAGGTTTTGATTTTACTGTGCTTCTCTACATGCAATCTAAAGTCTGACACATAAGGAAACGTCTGGCAACATATTGTGCACACCTAATCGATTCAAATAGGCATGCACAATTTACCCCAACAATAATAACAAACTCGGATTTAATTGCATTTAACTTTAATGTAGTCTCTGTCATCCAGTGGAAGATTTTGTGGAGACAATCCCTGAGCTAGTTTTGGAAGTGATTTGTATCTTGTGTAGCCAAAATAGCATAGGTCTGTGATTTATTAGCATACACTTGGTGATCCAAGTTGTAAGTCCAAGTCTGGTCAATAACAGATTGATCACCTACACATGGTTCACTGAATGGTGTAAATTCAGTCAACACTTGATCATTTGCTGGGTCGCCAGAACTGTCTGCACTGAATGTCCTTAAACACTTCCAGGAGAAACCATGTGGCAATATCTTCATTTTGTTGGACCCCCGACTGCAGCGGTATTTTTTAAATAACAAACAAACAAGTATAAGTTATAACATTTACATCCATTACATTTAACAAAGGTAATAATAAATATATTTGTATGTGGGCGTTTTCACGTACAGGGTACACTTTTACCAAAATGAACTTACCCGCATAGTATTGAAATAATTAATGGTGTAATATTAATTCAGTCTAATCACCAGACAATTTTTGTGGCTGAGCGGGATTGAGAGACTTTCCATGAAACCGCTAATAATCTGTATATCTGGAGAGGTCTTTAAAAACAAAGGCGCTAAAATATGAATAGATGGAACGTGATAAGTCTCTTTCATGGTTTCATCAATTATAGCAAAAGCTAATTCATTAATGTTCACCTAACTTAGCTAAGGAAGCTCCAGCACATGATCACAGAACAGAATAACCAAATGATATCTAAATATATATTCCTTGCTCACTTACCAATTGCTTCTGGGAAAATATCAGCTGATGGATGCACAACAACCAACTCACTTCTTCGTGGTGATGTCCTACTCACGAGAGATGGAGTCCACAGCTGACCTATTGTGTCTGGAATGATATTAACAGACGTCGTCATTTCATCCTCCCAAAGGCCAATAAATGAATGGGACAAATGTTCTACAGCAGGCCTGGCCAACCCGCGGCTCCCGAGCCGCATGCGGCTCTTTGCCTGGTTTCATGCGGCTCTTATGTTCATATCGAAGTTTGTGTTTGTGTTTTGTTTTTTAATGTGCGTGTTCGCTTCGCTTGAGTTCAATACGGTATTTTCGTCAAACGCGCATGTGCGTGAAATGAAAATACCGCAAAGTTCCCCAGTAGGGGCAAGATCATTTGAGTAAACAATTTGTGTCAAGTTCACTCTCAAAATGGCAGGGAAAAAATGCACAGCAAAACGAAAATATGAAGATGAACACAGGACGTTTTTAACAGAGTGGGAGAGTTTATATTTTTTTGTTGAACGTAATGGCAAGCCATTCTGCCTTATATGTCAGGCGTCATTAGCGCATTTCAAGGCTTCAAATCTTCAGCGCCACTTCAGCTCACTCCATGCTAACATCGACCAGGAATTTCCAAAAGGGACTGAACTTCGCAAGCACAAGTTGGTCACTTTGAAAAGTCAGGCAGAAAAGCAGATACAGTTTTTCCAAAAATTTACGAAGCACTCAGATACTGTAACGCTTGCATCTTATCAACTGGCTTGGAACATTGCACGGGCTAAAAAGCCATACAATGAAGGGGAGTTCGTTAAAAAATGCCTCAGTGACGTTGTTGAAATCTTGTCTCCTGAAAACGACAAACTAAAACGAATGGTATCAGACGTCCAACTGTCCCGCCACACTGTTGAACACAGAATATCGGACATTAACACGGCTATTGAATCACAGTTGCACTCTGAACTTCAAGCATGTGAGTATTTTAGTGTCGCATTGGATGAGAGTTGTGACATACAAGACAAGCCTCAGTTGGCAATATTTGCACGGTTGTGTGATCAAAGAAGAACTCCTTGATATTGTGCCATTAAAAGACAGAACCCGTGGCATAGATGTGAAAGAAACAATGATGGCTGCATTTGCGAAAGCAAATCTGCCCATACCGAAACTAACTGCAATAGCCACGGATGGAGCGCCAGCCATGATCGGATCTGTGAACGGGCTTGTGGGGCTGTGCAAAGCTGACCAAACATTTCCCGAGTTTTGGAATTTCCACTGCATCATCCACAGGGAGCAACTCGTGTCTAAATCATTGAATTTAGACAACGTCATGAAGCCTGTGATGGAAATCGTCAACTACATCCGCACACATGCGCTTAACCACAGGCAATTCAAGAATCTCATCGCTGAGCTGGACCAAGGGCTTCCAGGTGACCTGCCGCTGCACTGCACTGTGAGGTGGCTGTCAAAAGGCAAGGTACTCTCTCGCTTCTTTGAGCTTTTGGATGCCGTGAAACTGTTCATGGAAGAGAAGGACAAGGACTATCCCGAGCTCTCGGACCTCAAGTGGATTATGGATCTGGCCTTTTTGGTCGACATGCTGTGTCACTTGGACAGACTGAACCTGACCCTGCAGGGTAAGTTAAAAATGCTGCCTGACCTGGTGCAAAGTGTGTTTGCGTTTGTCAACAAACTGAAGCTGTTCAAGACGCATATTCAAAAGGGAGATTTAACGCATTTTCCCACTCTGCTAAAAGCCAGTGGGCAAGTCACCAGCGCCGCCCTTAATAAGCAAACAGCCAGATATGCAACACTGGTTGAAAACCTGCACGAAAGCTTTGTGACCCGGTTCCGTGATCTACAACTGAAAAGGCCACAGATTACGTTCCTCGTCGACCCATTTAATGCGGAGACGGACTGTTTGAAAGCCCCGCTAGTCACAGATGAGGCTGCGGCTGAGTTGGAGATGATCGATCTTTGTGAGGAGGACCAACTGAAACCTGCTTTAAGGGAAGGGACCATTGAGTTCTGGAAAAGTGTGCCAATGGAAAAATACCCCAATGTCAAACGGGCTGCGCTTAAGATACTGTCAATGTTTGGGTCAACATACGTCTGCGAGTCTGTGTTTTCTACCCTGAAACACGTGAAATCAAAGCATCGATCTGTTCTGACTGACACCCATGTGAAAGAATTGCTTCGAGTGGCAACAACGGAATACTAGCCAGATTTGAAGAGGATTGTTCAAGGCAAGGAATGCCAGAAGTCCCACTAAGCAACATGCATAGTAAAAGAAAAACGCAATTGTAAATTATTATATTTTTGTTTGTGGACTTGGTTGAACTGAGAGTTTGTGTGTGTGAGACAGTGCACACAATGTTCATTGTTGAAAATGACTGGCCTGTGGTCTTAGTACTGTAGGAGTCAATTTCTGTCATTATCATGTTGGTGTGTGACATTTACAATAAATCTGGCTGAGCAGAGGTCTGTGTGTGTGTGTGAGAGAGGAAGGGATGGGGTGATGTTCATGTGTGCCCATATGTATGATGTGGCTCTTTGCGGTAACACAGTAAAAAATGTGGCTCTTAGTCTCTGACTGGTTGGCCACCCCTGTTCTACAGTTTCTGTTAATGCAGGCCATGTGAATATGTTAAAAAACAAAATTTACAAATATCTTGTTATACATAGGTGTAAGCAAAACTGTCTTGTTAAATGCTTCCTTTTCTGTCTGAATCAACCAATGGTTCCATTCCAAACATATATATAATTCTAACTGAATGTTACACATATGTTGAATAATAGTGGAATGATAGGATGAACATTTGAAGCAGTATGCCGACGACCATGAGAGGATGAACATTTGCAGCAGTAAGAATACCCCAAAAAGCCATCTTGGTGCACCCTGGGGCAAGACAGCCACCCATACACCTGGGGCAGTCCGGTCTACAACTCTTTCCCCCGTGGTTTTAGTTTTGTCATGTTTGATCGCCCTGGCAGTATATGGCAAAGTCAGTCTAGATTGCCCAACCATGGCATTGTGTTCTTTTGACTGCTTTTGACTTACATATGCAAATATTATGATAGTACACAGGCTATAACAGTTGTCAAGTAAAAATGGAGTTAGCACATAAAATATACCTTCCAATTCATAAATTGGTGAAATGTTATAAAATGTTATATGCACGTATTTCCACAGTGACTGGGTGTGGTAGTGTTTGAATGTTTAGTGTCATTGTAAAATTAAAACAAATGCCTCTTTCCTTTGTTTACATGTGATACAATTCAGAAAATAGTAATAAGTTATCATACTCAATATAACCAGGATGCTTATAATGGTTGTATTCAGAGCACACTGCAAACACAGCAGTGAGCTACAATGATTCACTTTCCATTATTCAAGGACCTGATACTGATAAGCTGCGTCGTATCAAACAAAAGCTGATATGATCATAATCAATGCTACTTGAAAAGAAAACCAAGCTTTTACTTGTATATTTTATATAATTGTGGATGTCACAGTATATGTAATTGGTGCCCCACTAAAAATCAACCCATAAACGTGAGAGGGTCACCATCATGAAATAAATCTTTTCCAGGTATATCTGAATATTGCTTTTGAATATTGTCTTCGCACATTTCTACCAGTTTGATACATTTCCTCTGCAAAAGCTGAATGAATGATACTACATTCCACAAAGAGCACAACATGAACAAGTGTTTACGTCAATCCTGGTTATGTCATGGTTAATAAAGTAACAATTTAATTAACAAATTATCTTGGACGGATATAACACAGTATGCTATTAATATTTTCTGACTTTCTTTTGTAAAAAGCACATGCAAACTGTATTTTATTTATCTGACTTACCTGCCAGTTCTGTGTCATGGCATGCGACACCAAAACCTTGCCTGTCTTGCTGAGTACAGCCATCAATAGATAATTACCTGCCAGTTTTGTGTAATGGCATGCTACACCCCGACATTGCCTGTCCTACTGAGTATAGCCACCTTGAGAGAATTAACTGCCAGTTCTGTGCCATGGCATGTTACACCCCGACCTTGCTTTCCTTCTGAGTACAGCTACCTTAATAGAATTACCTGCAGTTCTGTGCCGTGGAATGCCACACCCCGACTTTGCCTTTCCTACTGAGCACAGCCACCGTGATAGATTTAACTGCCAGTTCTGTGTCATGGCGTGCCACAGCCAGACCTGTCCTGTTCCTGAGAACAAAAAGAAGAATTGTGGTTGGATCTGGGTTATCGGAAGTGTTTCCAGTTAAAATCGGTTACAGGCAAGGAAGTGATCCTTTACTGTTTATCATGGTGCTGGCACTAATCACCAGGAAGATCAGCATGAAGGATGTTCTCAGGAAGGTGTTGTATGTAAACGATCTGGCCATGATAGCAGACAACAAACAAGAACTACAGGAAGTGTAGGAGGAATGGAAGGGGGTGTTCAAGAAGCACGGACTGAGAATGAGCCGGGAGAAGACAGAAGTGATGTGGGTTTGACATCAGACAGAGGACTTGATCATTAGATTGGATGATAAGGAAATCAACCAAGTGGATGGCTTTGTGTAACTTGGAGGAATGGGCATTCAGAGGTAGAAATGCGATGTCAGATATAACAAGGAGCGAATGCTCGGGGAAAGATAGAGGGAGTCAAGTTGGACAGAAACATTTTGAAAAAGCTAAAAAGGAAAGTCCTGTGAGCTTGCGTTACACCAGCATGCCTGTATCTGTATCTGGAGACAGTGGCATTGACAGAATAACAACAGCAGCTGCAAGTTTGGTTCTGGGTTCGTCGAATATCAAGAACAAAGAGGGTTGATGAAAGAAGGATGAACGACCTGAGGAAAGATGGGATGCAACAGGACAGCTGAACAGGAAGATTGGTGAGAAGCAAGGTGATATGGGCAGGCCACATGGGAAGGATGGATGCAGACAAACTAGTAAAGAGGGTGGAAGAGAGAGGTGGAAAAACATCAAGGATGCAAGAAAAGGGGAAGCGAACAGCTAAGATGGAAGGACGTGAGGTGGGATACAAGAAGATCGGGGGAAGATGAAAGATGGAGAGGGGGCGGCCGATAGAAAAGTATGGAAAGAAACAACAGAAAGAGTGGCTCAACAATATTTTATCTGACCGTAACCCATGTACACAGGAAGAAAGAGGAAAAGCACCATTAGTTTGGTAAAAAAAAGTTATGTTTAATAAATCCAAGAATATGATCAACATTTTCATAAACAGTGTATAAATTGCTTATGAGAAAAAACATTTCAATACAAAATTTGCCAAATTTTAACACCCCTCTACAGACATGGTGTTGTGTGACTATGATGCACCATTTAGAAACCTAGTGCCTATGACAGTGACAGGATTCTCTCCAGAGCCTTTTTCTCATGACACACCTATCTCACTGACTGACCCATCTCACGTTTGACGAGGCTGCCATCATTGCTCCACAACTGGATAGTGGACTTGAAGGTGGTGGCCACCATCCTGTTACAGTTCTCCTGGCCAGTGTTGAGCACCTTGACATTGAGGACCACCTGATCTATCAAATCCATCAGACACGGACTAGTCCACGAAAATTGGCAGCGTGCAGAGTCCTTCAACCTGTCTCACACAAATACACAAGTTACATAGATCTGTAGATCTGCATCAATCAAACAGTTCGCACACCCACACTTTGGTATTCTGCTGAGGAAAATTACAAAATCAATCTCTCATATGTATCTCTGTTTGAGCAATATGCATTTTACCATATGGTTGTGCTCATATAAATGACGTACTCTTCTTGACTACAGCATGCTCATAAAAATAAAATATCCTTTGATAAGAACGATGTACAGGGAAAGAATAAATAACAACATTAAATAAATAAAGCTGGTTACCAAAACAAAAGCCATTAACACTCGGCGCTAATACTGATTTATTAGAAAAACTGTAAAAGTTAGTTTCTTAATCTAATGTGACATTCTCCCCTCCCATATAATTCAACGTTACAGTTTTTGCAATGTCTGTTCCACTCATAATCCAATGAATTTGCAAGAGGACCATGAATGGCCTGCTTGCTAGGCGGTTATGTCTACTTATGACACCAACCTGTACCAACACACAATGTGGGGATAGGTAAGAGCGATCCAATTGAAGTGACCCTTGATATTGTTCACTCTTGGTCCACCAAAAGTGTTCCTCGCTGCTGCAGAACCTGTAAAAAGACCTAATGTAAAGGTATGTTTACACAGCACTGTATCCAGTCCTTGGGATTGTTCAACGTGCTTAACAGTTTACCCCCTGGCTGATCTGTTCATTCCAACACCTTCTGAACTTCTTTGGGAAGCATTCAGCCATGCTGCAATTACTGTACGAAGATTATTCGTTCACATTTCCACCCTTGTCTGTACCTAGGTACTCATTTACAGCTGAGTGAACTGTGGTAATGTGGGGGAACAAAATTGTCAAAGTTTTGATACGGCAGCAAAAGGATTTGAACCCGGGTTTCCTCAGCCAAGTCTGGCGTTCTAACATTGTGTGGTAGAAATATCATGACTAAATATTTTTTCATAGTGCGAAGCATAGGCATATTGAAAGAGATGATACAGTCAAATTTATGAAGTTTGTAACAGCTCATAAATAAACACATAGAAAATTCCCAGCAGATGTTTGTGTAGTGTAAACAGCCATTGCCATAACCAAAACATGTACTTACATCTACTGATTTGCATATTTAACAAAGAACAACACAATTGCCTTGCTAACCTTTCATGGCTATCGCTTGTCGAGGGAAATCTTCAGTTGATGTACTGTGGAAACATCCTGCCACTTGCTGCGCATGATTCCCTCAAGACAAAGACACTAGTGAACAATAGTTGTATAGTAAATTAAGGAAGTGGCACTGGAACTTAGATTGAATATAACAATGAAAACAGTGGATTTTAGTGTTCTGGCAGTATGAAGTTTGTAAAACTCAAATAACGAGGGTCAATATCACAACAATGCTGTATATAATGGTGAACTTATTTAGCAAACTAACAACCATACTTTGAACAATGTTACCAAATACTACCTTACTAACCATATATATTATATATGTAGTTATGGTAACATTTGGCTATGTCTACAATATAGGCCCATGCTTAGAAGTGGTCAAATCTCTGATGACAGAGCCCCACACTTTTACAACCATCCCTTTTGATTAAGTAGGTGATTTTCAATGAGGGGTTCCACGGTATACCCTTTACATTAATTCAAAATATTGAAAACATTCTTCCAATGTGTCACAGGCAGGATATGCATATATTCAATGTGCAGTGATCACAAATTGTGATGGCAGAAAGAATTATCTTTCTTACATGACTGACCTACTGCAGGAGCCAGAATTGCAGAAGTACACTGCAGCAAACATTAAACTCAAATATCAAAGGACATTTGATATCATGAAGATGGTGCCATCTGCTGATACCATAAAGAAGTCTTTGTTCATCGACACCAAAGAAACATGCTCTACCAACCGAGTTTTTTATAGTTTTTTTACAATATAATATTGTATCACAAAAATCGTATTGTGGCTTAGTGTATCATAATAGCCCCACCTTTATAAAAAAAAAAATATCACCATCAATCAAACAAGATAAATGACTTCATTGTAGAGAAATTACATGTACTGAACATATGTTGATGTTCCAAATTAGAATTTAAGGGTATAAGATACTGTTATAAATAAATAAAAATTATTTGTATAATAGAACTAACCAAACAAGCTAAACATAACTTCTGCTTGATGGATTCTAGAAATGTTAGCCTTCTGTTTGACACTGACTGATAGTATTTTTTAAATCTGCCAGCATAATTATGCAAAGAAATCAGCCACGTATATCTGTGTACTGTATCTGATTCTTTTCGTTGTGAAACTGCTTCTCGTAATGTGATCTGATTCAATGCATATGCAATCTCATCTGCCCTGTTAATGTGCATACATTTATGACCGTAATTGTCTATATTTCTTCTCTTACAACTTACATACTAGTCTACTCTATATAAAATTATTAAGAATGACATTGTACACTCTACAATATCAGTTATTCATTCAATCCATTTTTGGTAATTCAATATAGTTTTAATTGTCTGTGAGGAACTGATAGTTTTGTTTTGTGCTTGAATTTCAAAATGTCTTATATTATGAACAGGGATTAGTGAACACAGCGGTGTGCACATGAGTTGCACGAGTCATGGTATGTTCGTTGACCCAGTCGCACAACCACGGAAAGGACATTTTTGCTAGTAGTGCAGTCGTGCGTGACACGTACTAATAGTTTAGCAACATACGCATCATATAAATTAGCTTTTCCTCCTGATTGTATCCCTACCACTATTATCTGGACAATGGTAGGTAGGTGGGTAAAGTCATTCCCCAGGCATTACGCCTTAGGAAGCCATGAAGGCTTATAATGACCAGTGCTTAAACCTGGTTTCTAAAGTGCGAAGCAACTTAGAGTACAGTTATACTGACTCTCCTGGATGGGACACTAGTTCAACCCAGGTACATTCCAAACAGTGTTTGTACTCATTTGTAGCTGAGTAGACTGAGGCAAAGAAGGGTAAACGAAATTGCGTAAGCTTCAAAAACGAACCGTGAACTCACAACCCTTGAATTTAGAGTCCAATACCTTAACCACTAGGCCACGGCTGACCCCCATCTGGACAATATCCTACCATTCAATCCATGTACACTATTCTGGAAATACTGTTCATCAGACAAAATATATCCTGGATATTGTTCTTCTACTGCATTATATACAGAATGTCTGAAAATTTTCCAATTTCTTGGGTTTATTTTGACTGTCTTTGGAGACGTATAATTGAATTACGGTTAGTAATTTATTATTTAAGCGGTCACATCAGTCAACAATGTAATTTGCTGGCCCAGTAATTTGAGTTACTAAAACATTTAAGGTGGCTCCTTGAATTTGACTATTCAAGCCTTATATACAAGTGTTTAATGACCTTATTGTCTTATCAACTTATGCTCCTATTGCATACCATGGCTTTGTCTATCCATTATACACTTTTGATTGGTCGATGTATGTATAATTATTATAATTTGTATTTACGGATGTAAGAATTATTAGAAGTTGCTATTTTTCTTAAATAAAAGCATTTTTCTTCAAATAACAGGCGGGTCCAGACTAACAACAAAGAGGTGCCCAGTTTTCCAATAAAACATCAAGAATAGCAACTATAGTTATCCATATTTCCACAGACAGCACTTTCTAGAAAACAGCACAATGGAAGGTTTATACAATCTTTTTTTAATTTTTTTCTTTACTGAGGATATACTGAAGGTGTGGTTCCAAGTTATCTATGGAGATGACCTTAAATGATGCCAAGGGCATCAAGCTAGGCTGTGTGCTGATCATGTCATGGAAATTAGCTTGTGTGCTGATCATGTCATGGAAATTAGCTGTGTCCTAACCGTATCCATCCAGACTAATATGACTTTAGTTATATTCATAATCAATGCTTCAATTTGGATTACTTGAAAAGAAAACCAAGCTTTCACTTGTATATTTTATCTTAAGTTACACAACTGTGGATATAAAAGTGACATGGTTATCATAATTAAAAAAGAGCAACAACACGCTTTTTCAATGCCCTTTTCAAAGACTCACCCCACCTACTTATGTAGTATATCGGTCCGTTGTTAACACCAAGGAGTAGATATGATCCAGCGGTGCCATAGCTTGTCACTGGAGCAATGTTCTGTACCTACAACAGAAGAGTAGTTACATTAATACATTCAGTCTTTGCACATTTCTATCAGTTTGATACATTTCCTCTGCAGGAGCTGAATGAATGATACTTCATTCCACAATGAGCACAACATGTACTAGTGTTTAAATCCATCCTGGTTATGTAATTAATCTTTAATGAAGGAGCAGTTTAACTAATAAATTCTCTTTGATGGACATAACACAGTATGCTATTAATATTTTCTTATTTTGTAGCATAAACAAAACATGCACACTGTATTTTATTTATCTGTTTTGTCACGGTTATAACGCAAAGCATGCTAATCGTGATGACAGGTAAATATAAAGCTTTACTTATTTTTAAGTATTACTACGAATATGGGTATATCAAGGACACCTTGGCTATACAGTGACCTTAGTACACAAATCTCAACAATTGCTGTATTTGCAAGATATTTATGAAATACACATCAGAGTTTCATTCAAAAGATGACAATTAAAATATAATGAAACAACATCCTCATAGAAATAGCGAATTGCTGGTGCAATTTTGCACATTTGCATAACATTTCATTTGTCCATATACTTATACAAAACTATCTCCGCTGCGACCCCCCTAGACACCACTGAGTGGTCACAAGGAGCCTTACCTGCCAGTTCTGTGTCATGGCATGCCACACCCCGACCTTGCTTGCCCTGTTGAGTGCAGCCACCGTGAGATATACCAGCAAGTTCTGACCTTGCCTGTCATACTGAATGGAGCCAATGTGAGCGAAAAAATCTTCCACGGTGAGAGATTTACCTGCAAGTTCTTTCATTGTATACCACACCCCGACCTTGCATGTCGTACTGAGTCCAGCAATCATGAGATATTTAATTGCCAGTTCAGTGTCATGGTGTGCCACACCCTAACCTTGCCTGTCCTATTGAGTACTGCGAGTTGATTGCCAATGAAGAACAGGTTGTTGATGACAACATACATATGGAACTTGCCTGCAAGGGGAGAGAACACTTTTATTCAGTGAAGTAGCACGACGTTTTCACCTTACAATAAGCACAAATTTGAATAAAACAGTTATTTATGGCCCTGCTAAATGGAGATATTTAATCCACATAAAAGTACCTCGGTCTGAATGTATCAGTTTAGTCGACTGGACTAAAAAATTCAATTCAAATTTATTGTAACTCTATACAATAAGAACAAATACAAAGCAAAGCAAAGTCCTATCTAATCGCATAAAGTGAACAATAGGGAAGAACAATATATAATGTTGTACTCCCTTTTAGTTTCATCAACTACAGTTTTGAGCTATGGGTGGTTTGGAACATATGTGTTTGGCGAAATAGATTTGTTGAAGAACAAGGAGAGAGGAAATCAACCGATTCAAGGATATACACACATATGGGCAGGTGAATACAGCGGCAAAGGGAGCTGTTGTTAGGTGAGGAGAGATATGGAAGCAGACGTATATAGCAAACTAGACGAGGATGGTGCAAAGAAGATGATATACAAAATGGCCCGATACAGGGATGAGAAGTATAAGGCGTGAAGGGTGGGACGGTGATCAAGGATATAAATGGGAAGTTAGTGACAGAAAAAGAAGTAGTGCTGAAGGTCTGAGAAAGCTACTCCAAGGAGTTACTGAACAAGGAAGGAAATAACAACGATGAGGAATTACCAACGGATGTAGAGGGGAAAGAGAAGTTAACTGATATTACGGATACAGAGATGCAAACTGGGATGAAGAAGGGAAGAGCACCTGGTATCGATGAGATGCTTGTGGAGATGGTAATGGCAGCGGGGGAGAGTGGAATCAACTGGACAAAGAGGCTGCTGAATACATGTATGAGGCAAGGTAAAAGACCAGAGGAATGGTGAACAGAGCTAATTGTCCCAATATGGTAGAAGAAGGGAGATGTGCAATACCCTGGGAAATACAGAGGCATCACATTTCTAAGTCACATCATATCATGAAGCTGCTAGAGAGGACCCTGGATGGCAGGATCTGAAAGAGAGTAGAGCAAGAATTATGGGAAGAACAACAGAGATTCAGAAAGGGAAAAGGAACGACTGATGGGATGTTTGCATTAAGACAGCTGGTAGAGAATAGGTTGGAGATGCAAGGGAGAATGGCAGTGGGATTTGTGGACCTTCTCAGGAAGATGGTGTATGCAGACGATTTGGCCATAATAGCAGAGAGCAAACAAGAACTACAGGAAGTGTTGGAGGAATAGAAGGGGGCGTTCAAGAAGCACGGACTGAGAATGAGCCTGGAGAAGACAGAAGTGATGTGGGCTGGACACCAAAGAGAGAAGCTGACCATAATTTTGGGCAGTAAGGAGATCAAGCAAGTAGATAGCTTTGTTTACCCTGGATGAAAGTTTACGGAGTATGGGCTTTCAGACGTAGATGCGAGACGTCGCATACAAGCGGGAGCGAATGCTTGGAGAAACGTAGGGGGAGTCATGTTGGACAGAAACGTTTCGAAAAAAAGGAAATTCCTGAGTATGCGTGTTACACCGGCATGCCTGTATGATCTGGAGACAGTGGCATTGACAGAACAGCAACAACCGCTGCTGCAAGTTTGTGAGAACAACTGGGTTCGTCGAATATAAAGAACAAAGAGTGTGAACAAAAGAATGACGAAAGACCTGAGGAAAGAGGTTGGGATTCAATGCAGCCTAACAAGATGATTGTCGATAAGCAATGTGAGATGGGCTGGCCACTTGGTAAGGATGGATGGAGGCAAACTAGCAAATAGAGTAGAGGTGAAAAAAATATAAACAATTCAGGAAAAGGGGGAGGCCACAGCAAATATAGGAGGATTGCTTGAGGCGGGATATGAGAAGATCGGAGGAAGATAAAAGATGGAGAGAGGGAGCAACCTTTAGAAAACTATGAAAAGAAACAACAGAAAGAGTGGCTCGACAATACTTCACCTGACCCTCAACCCTGTACAGCGGTGAACAAGAAGGAAGAGCGCCATTAGCTTGGTAAATAGTTATGTTTAATAAATGCAAGGAAGTGGTCAACATTTTCATAAATAGTATATAAACTGCTTATGAGAAACAACATTTCTATACAAAGTTTGCCAACTTTTAGCATCCCTCTACAAACATGGAGTTGTGTGACTATGGTGCACCATTTAGACACATGGTGCCCATGACAGTGACATGATTCTCCTCAGAGCCCTTTTCTCCTGACAGATCCAGATTGACGCGTGACGAGGCCCCCATCATTGCTGATTATGACGCTCCACAACTGGATGGTGGAGTGGAAGGCGGCGGTCACTATCCTGTTACAGAGATGCCAGCGTGCAGAGTCCTTCATCCTGTCTCCCACAAACACACAAGTTACATAGAACTGCTTCAATGACACAGATCACACCCACACTTTGGTATTCTGCTGAGGAAAATTACAAAATCAACCAATTATATTGATCTCTGTTTGACGATACCCATTTTACCAGATGGTTGTACTCGTATATAAATGATGTACTCTTCTTGACTACAGCATGCTTATCAAAATAAATATATCCCTTGACAAGAAGGATGAACAGGGAAAGGATAAGTAACAACATCACAAAATTCAAGCAAGTTACCAAAACAAAAGACATTACCATTCTGCACCAATACGGATTTATTAGAACACCTGTAAAAGTGAGTGTTTGAATCTAATGTGACATTCTCCCCCCCCCCCACAATTCATACACACTACAGTTTTTGTAATATCTGTTCCAGACATGAATCCAATGTATTTCCAAGAGGACCATGACTGGTTTGCTTGCAAGGCGGTTATGTATAGTTATTTGTCACGGATTTCGGTAGTGGTCCACGCAAAACCAGGGGCGGGCCGTACTTAGATTAAGCTCAACATATGAGTGTAAGAAATGTTCACAAATGAAAAACAACACCAAAGTAATCAACATGAATATGTTTACAATGAATCAAACCCTAACTGAAATGGTGCAAATGAAATAATAGACATCAGTGTTAATACATTCGTCACAAGTAGAAAGGCGTATTTCACACTTATAATACAATGTTCCGAAAAGAAAAAAAAATAGTCACAAAAGCGTGCCTTGTGAAGCACAAAGTCAACAATATCCTTCGCGTCATTCTGCTGGGTTGAGTAGAACGATAACTGATGTGGCCGTCGGTCGCATAATCTCACCGCCAGCAGAATACGTTCAACCGCAGTGATGTCGACGTTGTTGTCGGCTGGACGATAGTAGGCCAGATGTCAATAGATCGCGGAGACGGCGAAGTTTCGTGACGACGGCTGACGCGGACGCTCTTATGTCACACACGGGGAAGACAGTTGAACGGTCGGCTGGACATACAGTATGCCAGCCGGCAATATGTCGTGGATACGGCTAACGTGTCGTGGAGACGGTTCGTGTGGACGCACTGGTGTCGCGCGCGCGCGGGGAAGGCAGTTGAACAGCCGGCTGAACGCTCTGTAAGTCGGTCGTCAACACGAACGTGTCGTGGACGGTCCCATTACATTAATACCCCTTTTAATATAATGTACCACGCCAAAAGCAAAAACATCATGGGTACAATTATTGCATAACCTGTTCATGCCCCATGCCTAACAACAAACTTCCAATGTGGGCTCCCACACCACACTTGGATACTATTATTGCATAACGTGTTGATGCCATCCGTCAATATACACTCTAATATTTACTTCACCATATCCAGGAAAATAGTTCATATAATAGCAATTCGCATACATTTTACATTATGACACCTACCTGGGTAAACACACAAAGTGGGGATAGGCAACAGCGATCCAATTGAAGTGACCCTTTATACTATTGACTCTAGGTCCACCAAAATTGTTTTTGGCTACCGCAACACCTGTAAGAAGACCTCAAGTAAAGGTACGTTGTTATCGCTATCCAGTCCTTGGGATTGTTCAACGTGCTTACCATCGAGGTACTGAGATTAATGGTGATAACACAAGTCACAATACAATGGTGAGATAGGACTGCCAATCATTAATAATCGCACGTGCCCATTAAATTATATGCGCACATAGGCCTAGGTGGTTATAGTCTTGATATCGAGAAAAAAAATTATAAACAAAAACAATAGTAATATAATAACCTACTGCCATGGTTTGGCATGTACCAACTACAAATCAGCATAACTAAATAGATTACTGTAATTGTATTTAGTCTGAAAAATAAAATGATACTCTGTAATAAATCATCTATCCGTATAACATGGATAGGTTATATTAATAAAATACATTCATGTTGTTTATAAAGAAATAATAATAATACTGTCATAGTGCCATGGAAACTGGATACGTAGGTTCACGCTACTTGAAGGTGTGCAAGTGTGCAAGTGCCAGACAATGCTTACGTCATTTGGCGCAGCAGTGTCCCGGGAATGTCCGCAGGAGTTACGTAACACAGGCGTCAAACACGGCGCACCTTGAAACATGCGTCCTGTTTACTTCGTACTTGATGGACAACACCCTGAGTGTCTTTGTACAAGATATTCCTATTGAAAGACCAATAGTCAGAAATCAGTTAATTTTTTTCCAAGTTCATACAGAAGTTCAGAACGAGTTTTCATGAGGTCTTCATTCACAAATAAACGAATATTTAGACCCGAGGCTGTATTGTGCTGTTTTAGGTTGATTCGAGCTCTGTATATAGCGTCCCTCCGACGTTCGTTATTTAGTCTAACAATTGTAGTGCGTGGTCGCCCGCCATCCGTTTTAGGGCGGCAAATTGTGTGCGCTCGCTCAATCTCGTGAGACTGCAGGACTGGAGTTAACTTCATATGATCATTGACAATGTCTAGGATTGCATTTTCAATTTCACCAATACCTACAGATTCGGGTATACCTTCTATTCTCAACTTGGATCTTCTAGAATATTGCTCGATGCTGTCGTTGGCCGATTCTAACAAGTCGACTCTACTTTCAAGTTCTTTGATTTTCTCGTCCTTCTCTTTCACAGTTTGTTTTAGTTGCTCAGTCTGAGCTGCTAAGTAGTCTATTTTGTCAGCAATCTCTTGCGGGAACAGAGCTCGTTTCAATTGTTTTATAACATCACTGTCACTCAGAGTTTCAATAAAGGTAAGTTTTAGAAGTTCATTGTCAATACCTTCAAAGCGAGTAGCCTCTGACGAGCTTTTTGGCGATGCTTGGGCGGCATGATGTCTTATTGTCATTGGTTACACGTCTGTCAAATGTGGCATGTCCAAGATGGACGTTCAATATGGCAGCACACTGAATCTGACAGACCCATAGATTATGTGCAAATCCACCCCCATCCTAGGGTATTGTGAATGTTTATCTCACCAGATTCATCGTACGGATCGTTTGAAGTTCGATGCCATTAGATAACTTCATTATTTTCCGTCGCATTTGTAACAACAGAACATCGTCACACGAGAGCCCAACGAAACGCGGCCTGCTCCGTCCGACGTCATGAGTAGGACCATATATAAGTTAGCGTTTCCTCCTAATTGTATCCCTATCAATATTATCTGGACAATATCCTATCTTTAAATCCATTGACACTATTCCGGAAATACTGTTTATCAGACAAAATATATCCTGGATATTGTTCTTCTACTGCATTATATATAGAATGTCTGCAAATTGTCCAGTTTCTGAGGTTTATTTTGACTGTGTTTGGAGACGTATAATTGCCCTGTTGAGTGCAGCCACCAGTTCTGTGTCATGGCTTGCCATACCCCGACCTTGCCTTTCATATTGAATGGAGCCAATGTGAGCGAAAAACCTGCCACGATGAGAGATTTACTTGCAAGTTCTTTCATTGTATGCCACACCCCGACCTTGCATGTCGTACTGAGTGCAGCAATCATGAGATATTTAACTGCCAGTTCATTGACATGGCGTGCCACACCCTGACCTTGCCTGTCCTACTGAGTGCTGCGAATTCATAGCCAATGAAGAACAGGTTGTTGATGACAACATACATCTGGAACTTGCCTGCATGGGGAGAGAACACTTTTATTCAGTGAAGTCGCGCGACGTTTTTACCTTACACTAAGCACAGATTTGAATAAAACAGTTGTTTATGGACCTGCTAAATGGATATATTTAATACACATAAAAGTACCTCTGTCTGAATGTATCAGTTTAGTCGACTGGACTAAAAAAATCAATTCCAATTTATTGTAACTCTATACAATAAGAACAAATACAAAGCAGAGCGAAGTCCTATATCTTTGCTGAGTTCAAGAATACAATTTAACGGTGATGAACTACATGTATGTAAAGCACCTTGATTGATCGGGCCCTGTGAAGTGTGGGGCTATGAAAATGTAAATTCATTTTTGGAGTGTCCAAATTCTCATAATATGCCAATACATGGAGAGCTAGGATGCTGCCTGCTATCAATCATTATAAAACAGAGAATGGTTTGCAATTGGATAAGAATATTGAAAAGTAATGAAGATAAACTTAATAAGATCATGTATATAATCTTACACCTTCACTGTAAAATGTTCACTCATCGCTTTAGATTAAATGTGTTAGTAAAATTTGTCCAAATAATGGTATTAATTATATATGGATAACACAAGATTTTAATATAGATCCCAAGATTGTATACAAATGTGAATGTGATTAATTTACGCAGCTTTGGCATAGCACAATTATTAATGATAATAATGTGATGTATGAACTTTTTAAATACCAAAACTCTACCTGAGCACTTAGAAAAGCATTATTCCAATTTAGAATAGGGACATATAAATTGCCTGTTAACAATCAAAGAAACTTCAATATTTCTAGAAATAAGAGAATTTGTAAAATTTGTGATAAAGCTATTATATGGGATGAAATTTACTTTTTATATGAATGTATTAAGTTAAATGACCTGATAATTAAATATATGTCTTGGGGTATTAACTAATGTATCTAATATTGTATTAGACTGATACCTAATGTTGTATTAGACTGATACCTAATGTAACCAATGTTGTATTAGACTGATACCTAATGTACCCAATGTTGTATTAGACTGATACCTAATGTTGTATTAGACTGATACCTAATGTATCTAATGTTGTATTAGACTGATACCTAATGTTGTATTAGACAGATACCTAACGTATCTAATGTTGTATTAGACTGATACTTAATGTTGTATTAGACTGATACCTAATGTAGTGTTAGACTGATACCTAATGTATCTAATGTTGTATTAGACCGATACCTAATGTATCTAATGTTGTATTAGACTGATACCTAATGTATATAATGTTGTATTAGACTGATACCTAATGTATCTAATGTTGTATTAGACTGATACCTAATGTTGTATTAGACTGATACCTAATGTATCTAATGTAAGTATGCTACAGACCAGTGATACAGAGACAACTGACTGTCTGGCAAAGTTCATCTTGGATGGATTAAAACTGTTTGCTCAATGTTCCATCTAGTGTATGTTATTAAGTGAATACATCATGTTTACATAGTAGCGTAGCAGAATACTTGTTTTTATTAATTTTCTACAAGTCATGTAAATATCTCCATTTTGTATAATACATGTATTATATTTATATTTGTGAAATTGTGATCCTCTATATACCACGATACGTAGTTAGAGTGAATAAACATCTATCTATATATCGCTGAGCTACACCAGAGCTACATCTTCAACATCTTCAACAGTCTCAATGCAACTCCCACAGGAACAACATCTTCAACAGTCTCAATGCAACTCCCACAGGAACAACATCTTCAACAGTCTCAATGCAACTCCCACAGGAACAACATCTTCAACAGTCTCAATGCAAAGTGCAATTCATCTGTATGAATCAGAATCTACATCTATGAATTCATAAGGGCCATAGCCACCATTCGTCATTCACGTGAGTGAACTAGCAACCATGTAGATGAGGTTGGGTCGTCTGCCGCATAGCAGGCCATTAGCTGGAGTCTTGCAAGGTTGTCAATGTGAACTCGAGTTTCTGCACACTTCTGTGTAAACAGTTACACTACGCAGGTTTTTTTCTGGTTGGTTCATGTCTGAAACTGAGTCAGTGGTTTTTCTCTTGAAGGTGATTCAGTCAATTTTAAATGATTTCTTATATTAAACCATTTTATTACATAATTAGTATTAGTTAACAAATACATCTTACTCATTCACACCCTGCACTGGTATTCATAATGTGTGGAAAAACATTATTACAAATTAACTGGATGAGTGTAACAATTACCCTTAAGACAAACTAAATTTACACAGTTGTCAAACAAACTGTTTATTTGTGTAGCATCTTAAAATGATGCAACAATTCAATAACGATAAGATCATTTTCTACGTATCATTTTGATATAAACATTGTGTGCAAAACAGTTTTAAATATGCAACAATTCAATAGTTGCATGATAATATTTTAGATACCACTTTGATAAAAGTTGAGCAGTATGACAAAACTTGACAATATATACGTACTGCCAATATTGGAATATAAACAATACATAATTTATAACACTGCAATAACATAACAACGAGATACTTATCAGCGGCAGCACCAAAAGAAGCCATGATATACTGACCAATATACCACATGCATATGGCTGAAAATTTGGTCCCTTCAGAAACAAAATGATTCTTTCTTTGATTACTGAGTAAACAATCAGGCACAGTGATTACAAGCAGCTCAAGAAAGCACAACAACTCTGTAGTAAGACCAGCTTGCAGTATATGCTCATGTCACAAATATAAATGTCACACCTATAAATGTCACACCTATAAGTCAACCACAACTGCAGAGTTCTACTCCTGACAGGTGGTGTGAAGTCCACATCTTCTCAGAGGCAGTTGGTTTCTCCTGAACAGACTTTTTAAAACTCCACATCTGCTGAGAACGGGAAGAATGGAGCTGCTTTGTCTCGGAAGGTTTCAGTTCTGAAAACGCAACACGCATCAAGTTTGTACTTATCTTTGTATGTTTGTGTTATGAAAATGGTGTTTAGCAATAAAAAAATTAATAAACAGTATAAAATGAAAAAAACTGGTAAGATAATTATTCACATTTTAGAACATAACAACTCTAACCGGCAGAAAGTGTTGGTTGTTCCTGTGGGAGTTGCATTGAGACTGTTGAAGATGTTGTTCCTGTGGGAGTTGCATTGAGACTGTTGAAGATGTTGTTCCTGTGGGAGTTGCATTGAGACTGTTGAAGATGTTGTTCCTGTGGGAGTTGCATTGAGACTGTTGAAGATGTTGTTCCTGTGGGAGTTGCATTGAGACTGTTGAAGATGTTGTTCCTGTGGGAGTTGCATTGAGACTGTTGAAGATGTTGTTCCTGTGGGAGTTGCATTGAGACTGTTGAAGATGTTGTTTCTGTGGGAGTTGCATTGAGACTGTTGAAGATGTTGTTCCTGTGGGAGTTGCATTGAGACTGTTGAAGATGTTGTTCCTGTGGGAGTTGCATTGAGACTGTTGAAGATGTTGTTCCTGTGGGAGTTGCATTGAGACTGTTGAAGATGCCAACATCCCGAAATGAAAATTAGTATTATTTGGCAAAAGGATTCAATGACAGCATAACCAACAATGAAGGCATTCCAATGCTATATTGCATGGAAACATGTCCTAGTGCACAAGGCTGCTACTACATGTCAGTCACTGGGCATCAATGAGAACGTGCATGGCATTCATTTGTTAGCATCATCACACACAGATAATGATGGGAAAGAATTGATCACATTTGTTGGTTCTCTACTACCCAAATACATGTCAATTGTCTGCATATGCATTGGCTTCCCAAAGTATGAAAATGTGGCTTCCACATATCTAGATGCAACACAGCTATGGATTGCAGAGAAAATTTTTTGCCATTCCTCAAGTCTATAGATACTGCAAGTGCAGAATTGCCTTCAGTGGTTGAACACATTGACAACACAACAATCACTAATTTTATAGCTATGAAACTCATAAGATCACTTGAATACCATACCATCAAGGATTGCTGGATTCAATAAATTATTTTGTTAGCAGACATACACTTGTATATAATCTGGGTAATTGAAACCTGTTCAAATGCAAAAACAAGGCTGAAATAAACACAATAATAAATAAATGGTCACTGTCACTAAAAGTCACTGTTGCCGTCCACACTAATGTTACAAAGGCTACACACACAGATGCATCTTTTACACGGCAAGTAAAATATATGTAGCTGTTTCTTTTGAAATATTTTATGTAAACTGCATAGCAGCAACTATACCTATATGTTGCATTATTTATATGAGCAGACTTGCTTTATGTGCTTACCCGTCTTCTTTGATGACATACGGTCCACCAAAACGATGGTTTCTGTTCAATCCATTCACTGTTTCCATATCTTCTGCAGTCAGTTGAAAGTCAAATATCTAGAAAACATTTCGCAGACATAAAACACTACTGGTGTTCACTTATCGAAGTATGAATAGTATATGATATTAGGTGTACAATATCATTTCATATATCTGCTTAGATAAATAGATAACTATTCGCTATATGCAACAAAGTGTTTATCTGGTGGAATAACTTTTCACATAAATGTCAGACACACTACGAGGAAATCTGTCTGCATTTCTGGCATAACACAGCCCAGGTGGGTTTTAATGGACTACACATTTCAAATATAACTTCATTGTGATCTGTTTGTGAATATCAACCTTGCCCTTCAGCATGCAATGTAAACATGATATTGGAGTTGAAACATTCAAATTAAACGGATAATGGTTAAATTATATGAAAAAAATGTGGTTCATTAAAAAACATTTGGTTGATGACGATGTTAGAACAGGTATAGTTTATACCACATAATATGACTTTATGATAAAATGATCAGACTTTGTACATTTAACTTGAATGATTTGATAACAAAGTCTTGTGTGTTTATTTACCTGAATGTTCTCCTTTATCCTTGATGGCGTCACACTTTTGGGGATCACAATAATGTCTCTTTGCAACACCCACCGCAGCACAATCTGCAATCACGCAGAACAGTGTCATTTGTCAGGTAAGTTCACCACAATGCCAGGTTACAGAGCAGTGACACACCTGTGCAGCCTGCTACAGTTTATATATAATAATAACAATGTGTGGTCTTATGTAAGTAAGTGTTTTGGCAGCAGTTAATGCAGCGGATGTATGGGTTTTTGTAGATCAAGACCATTGACTATGTGAGTCCACGACAAGTTTTTTCCATTTCCCTGTGTGGGATCTTTTACTTCCACTGGCACTGACAC
This sequence comes from Lamellibrachia columna, assembly GCA_963662155.1. NCBI lineage: Eukaryota > Metazoa > Annelida > Polychaeta > Sabellida > Siboglinidae > Lamellibrachia > Lamellibrachia columna. The sequence goes on from OY759271.1 coordinate 45,441,945, forward strand.
TATGTAGTGAAAGACACGGACAAAGTGGGGTGAATTAAAATGATCAAGTTTTGAAATGTCAGCAGGTGGAATCAAACACCAGTCGTCTCACTTGACAGTCTGGCACCCTAACCAGCACAATATTATGCCCCACTTTAGGGCAGTTATGGAAATCAATCTTAACTAACCATCTGAAACCGAGATCCTTTATAGCAGTGGCTGAAACAGTCTTAATTTAAAAGGCAGAAACACTGACAATCACCAAAAGCATGCAGGCCTAATTGGATGGATGCTACACATGATGATTACATAAAGTACTGAAGTCACTGAACACATGACAAATAGAGAACTAGAGAGACACTGAGATGGATGTAAGCCCAATTTACAGGTCACTGTTCCCGAAGTACAGAAGGAGTGAGAGAGCTGGTTTATTTGGCAGCGAAAGCATGGACAGAAGACCAAAGTTCATACTTAACTTATCCAAAACTTCTTGTATGTGAATTTGGGTTACTGAACTTGAAAACGTTATGCAGGATAGACATGAATTTAGAAATATTTTGAACAACTTTCATGGGACCCGACTGTTACGCTATTTTGTAGCTAGTCACTAGATGGCGACGGCGTTGAACATATTGAGTTGATATGACATGGACACAAAACATGGTGGTATCGTATGGTATGTAGGTATAGTTGCTGATCATTTACCTACATAAAACATACACGTGGTAGCGCCTAACAGGCAGCAAGCCAAAATTTAACTCTCTGTGTCTAATCATGTTTTCAAAGGATTATACGACGAGCTGCCGATTCATACCATCACTACACTCTCATGAAGGTTCAGTGATTGCTGCGACGTGGTTTTTATATATCTACAAAGTGTATGTTATCTATAATTTAAGAAGTTTTATATATAGCCTTTGGACAGACGTCAGCCATCCGTGACGCCTACAAATTTTGTGGACCAGAAGTCTTCTTAGGCCTAACAAGCAAGTGACCTAATTCGGTTGATTGCAATCACCAAGGCTCTTTGTTTCGTGATGCATCTACTGAATATCATTTGGACTTTGCGCCCAGCCTCTACAGGTGTCACTCCGCGATTACCGGATACATTACATGCATTGATCAGACGCTTGGGACTATCCGTAACGCGCCCAACTTCACGTGGCAAACGAGGCGGCCTTCGCAAACAACGTGTGATTCAAACACGCATTACACACCGCTTCGATGTTGTTCCACGGGCTGTAAAAGCTGCCAGTGCAAATGTATCCCAGCTGATTAATCTGCGTGTCATTAAACACCGTGAACGTGACATTCCACTGACAATATGTTGTCTTAACGTTCGTTCAGTCAAGAACAAAGCTCTGTCGGTAGCAGATTTTGTTATTTCCCGGGACATCGATGTGCTAGCCTTAACTGAGACATGGCTAGGAACCGACACTGACAATCAGGTTATAAACGAACTCGTGCCATCTGGTTACACAATACATCACATCTCTCGACCCAGTGAGAAGCGCGGTGGAGGTGTGGCCGTACTCTATAAATGCGGATTGACCATTAAGACCCTGGATTCTACACGGAACGGCATGTTCACACATTTCGAACATATGGACTGCACGGTCATTTCCAATTATGTGAATATGAGATTGTGCATTGTGTACCATCCGCCTCCCTCTAAGCGAAACGGTTTTAAGAACAGTGTGTTTTTCGACGAGTGGAGTTTGTACTTGGACCGCCTTGCTGTTATAACTAACGATGTAATCATAACAGGTGACCTCAACTTCCACCTCGACAACGTTAACGATGCAGATGCGGTGCGCTTCAATGGCACGTTAGAAGCTCATGGATTGGTACAACACGTGGTGGGACCCACACAAGAAGGGCCATACTTTGGACGTTGTCATCACACGGGACATTAGTTCCTTGTTGATCGGGATGCCAACAGTTTCTGAGCCATGTCTTGGAGACACAAAGGGTAACCCTTCCGGCGACCATCTGGCTGTGTGTTTTAGAATTAACTTAACGAAGCCAGACAGCGTTCGCCAGCCGGTCACTTTCAGGAAGCTTCGGGACATTTGTATTCCCAAATTTATCAAGGACTTAACGTCAATTTTGAACGACACTGATGGGCCGCTAAATGAACTTGTACACGCATATACCACGGGAATTGAAGCGGTTGTCGACAAACACGCTCCAGTCCAAAGAAAGTCGATAACACTGAGATCAAACGCACAATGGTATTCAGACGAACTGAGACACGCCAAACACGCGCGCAGGCGAGCAGAGAAGGCATGGCGACGAACCAAACTTACTGTTCATCGACAGCTGTTCAGGGAGCAATGCAACGCAGTCAACAAACTGATGATCAGTGCCAAGAAAACATTCTTTTATTCTAAAATCAGAGACTGCGGCAAAGATCAAAAACAACTTTTCAAATTAACGTGTCATTTGATGGGTAACACGGGACGGGTAATCTTACCAACCCACGAATCAGCCGAACAGTTAGCGACTATTTTCGGTGACTTTTATATTGACAAAGTTGCTACCATCCGACGGAATATCAACATCGGCAACCCAAGTGACACAGCATTGGACGATGACGTCATGTTTAATGGAATCCTGCTTCAAAGGTTTCTGCCAGCCACCCATGACAAAGTGAAGCGAATAATCACAAATTCGGCCAACAAGTCATGTGACTTAGACCCGATCCCTACACGGCTTTTGTGGCAGTGTCTGGATCATTTCGTACCATTGATTACAGCCATTATCAATAAATCGTTGGCAACGTCAGTGGTACCCGCATGTTTCAAACGTGCAGTTGTGAGACCATTGCTTAAAAGGCCGGGCCTCGATAAGGAAGCTCTGAATAATTATCGGCCTGTGTCAAACCTACCATACGTGTCAAAACTTCTTGAGAAAGTGGTCGAACACCGTCTGAAAGATCACCTGGACATCAACAATCTACATGATTTTCACCAGTCGGCGTAATAATTATTCAACCGAGACAGCTCTTGTGAAAGTCCAGAACGACATCGCAGAAGCCCTTGATCAAACACGTGTAGTTGTCTTGGTCATGCTTGATCTGTTCAGTGCGTTTGATGTTATCAACCATGGCATTATGCTAACGCTTCTTCAACACTCATTTGGTGTGACTGCAGAAGCCCTGGATTGGATGCGATCCTACATTAGCGGCAGAACGCAATGTGTCTCTGTCGGCCCTGCAACTTCGTCCAATGCAAATCTATGCTGCGGCGTGCCACAAGGATCCGTGTTAGGACCGAAACTGTACTGCATATACACTAAACCAGTTGGTGATATAGTGAAGAAACATAATCTTCGCTGCCACTGTTATGCAGATGACACACAAATATACTTGTCCATCAAGCCTGATGAGAACTGGGCCAGTGAAAGGTCAGCCATTGAAGCCTGTGTGGCTGATGTTGGCGGGTGGATGAATAGAAACATGCTGAAACTGAACAATGAAAAAAGCGAACTCATTGTGTTTTCGTCCAAACACCGAATTCGTCGGGTGAACAACTTGTCCCTCACGATCGGAGGCAGACTATTACATGCTGTGCAATCCATGAGAAATCTTGGAGTTATTATGGACAGCGGCTTGACAATGGAGAAACAGGTGAATGCGATCTCCAAGTCCTGTTTCTACCACATCCGAAATATTGGCAAAATCAGGCAATACATCACAAATGACGCCTGTAAGATTCTAGTCCAGGCACTGGTAACATCTCGCCTGGACTATGGAAACGAGCTACTGCAAGGTTTGCCTCAGGTGCTAATTGAACGATTGCAGCGTATACAGAACTGCGCTGCTCGCCTAATCACCAGGTCACGCAAGAGCAAACACATAACACGTGTGTTATGTGAGCTACATTGGCTTCCGGTGAAATACCGGCTCCGATTTAAGGTTAACACCTTCACGTATAAAGTGCTCAACGGATTGGCACTGACATACATGAGTGACATTGTGCAGAAACATCAACCAACGCGTAGTTTAAGATCAACGCAGAAGTCACTTCTCGTTGTACCTGTGCTACGGACTGCAACTTATGGTGAACGTTGTTTTAGCCGACACACGGCCATACTGTGGAACGACTTGCCTGAGAACATTAAACAACTGAACACTCTCAGCTCTTTCAACAAGAGACACTTAAAAACATAGCGCCTGAGAGCATTTTTATCTTAATTGGATTCGGGTGCTATATAAATTCAGATATAATAATAATAAGAATGTCTATTTAGTGCACTACTCTGTGCATTATACGCACCAACATGTCACCCCGCAACGAAGCCGATTCATCCCCATTGCAAGAGGCAAGTGTGCCGACACCTTTCGTACCTGGTGTTAGACCATCGCAACCACTGACTTTCACCTCACATCTGGCAGACAACTGGAAGTTGTCTAAGCCGAGGTGGAATACTGTTCCTATCAAAGCTGGAAAGTCACAACAGAGAAACTCAGGTAGCCCTATTTCTGCACACTCTGGCAGACAACACTCTGAAGATATACAATGGTCTTCGCTTCGACACGATGGAGGCAGACCGGACTGTAAGTGAAATTATGCAGAAATTCAAGGAATATGCAGAAGTAAATGAAACGTATGAACGTTACTTTTTTAACAAACGTTGCCAAGAAGACGAATCGTTTGAGAACTTCTACTCCAGCATCAGAACACTCGTCAAAACATGTAACTAATGTGAGCAATGTGTTGATTCAATGCTATGGGACAGAATTGTACTTGGAATCCGCAACACCAACAAGACCGAATTCCTAAAAGTAAGCAACTTGACCTTGAAGACGTGTGGCCTTCCGCAAGGCTGCTAAGTGTTGAAGCACAGAACCAAGCTCTACACCCAGAAATCACAGTGGATAAGATAACGTACCAACGACAAAAAGGTCGAAGAGTGAATCGGAGGAAAGAACAGTACTCACCCGGTTTGAAGCAGTGTAAGCTTTGTAGTGGCAGACACAAACTAAGAAAGGAAGAGTGCCCTGCATATCAGAAAACATGTTGAAAGTGTGGCAAAAAGAACCATGCCGCATGCTGCTGTGCATATGTGAAAGGCCACTACTACTATACCACTACTGGCCCTGTGAACAAGTGAGGAAATGCAGCTAATAAATGTCTGTGATAACAACTTTGACAGTGTATCTTCTGTAAAGGTTTCAGACATTTTCAGTGAACAACTGGGTGCGCTCCCTGGTCTGCAACATCTGAAACTTAACAAAGTTGAGAGCTGAGCTCGACAGAATGATTAGTCTAGGTGTCGTCACGCCAGTGGATGAGCCAACACCGTGGGTTAGCCAGATGGTTTTTGTTGAGAAAAAGAATGGAGACCTTCGCATCTGCATTGACCCTCTCGACAAAGCTTTGCTGAGAGAGCACTTTACCCTTCCGATGCCTGAAGACACACTGTATGAATGAACTTGTCCAGTCCAAAAGCAGACCTTTCTTCAGGATATTGGCATGTTCAACTTGATGAGGCATCAAATCTGCTGACAATGTTTCAAACATGCTTTGGTCGTTTCAGATGGCTCTAATTTCCATTCGGCATATCTGTGTCATCAGAGATCTTCCAAAACAGACTTCTAGATGCAGTAAATAATATGCCAGGTGTGATCTGCATAGCTGATGATGTCGATACCCAGAGAAAAAACTGGAAGAACACGATCATCACCTTGACCAGTTTCTCGCAAGATGCCAGAAGAAGAACATCGAACTGAACATGAGCACGCTCATGCTTCGTTCAGACCGCATAACATTCATGGGTCATCTGATCACAAAAGACGGCCTGCAGACAGATCCTGAGAAGATCAAAGCTATCACTGATTTCCCAGTGCCACAAAAACTTGAAGAGCTTCGATGTTTTCTGGGCATGGTTAACTATCTGCTCGATTCCTGCCCAGTGTGACAAGTGAAATGCATCCTCTTCACAATCTGCTGAAGAAAGATGTTCGATGGACATGGTCAGAGGCACAAGAAGAATTCTTCAAGTGGATCAAAGAGATGATCGCCAATAGCCCTTTGCTCATATTTTATGACCCCAACAAGGAGCTGACACTTGAAAATGATGCCAGTGAGTACGGCTTAGGTTCTGCTCTTGTGCAAGAAGGCTGGTGTTTGTGAACTGAGCACTTTCCTCTGCTGAGTGAAACTATGCACAGATTGAAAAAGAGATGCTAGCTGTGCTTTTCGGCCTGCAGAGATTCCATCACTACACGTATGATCATCTGACTGAATGTGATTATGGATCACAAACCTCTCTTGACAATCGTGCAGAAGCCTCTACCAAAAGCGCCAAGACGCTTACAATTGATGCTGCTCAGAACTCAAGAGTATAACATCACATTCACCTACAACATCACAGTCACCTGCAACATCACAGTCACCTACAACATCACAGTCACCTGCAACATCACAGTCACCTACAACATCACAGTCACCTACATCACATTCACCTACAACATCACAGTCACCTACATCACATTCACCTACAACATCACAGTCACCTACAACATCACAGTCACCTACAACATCACAGTCACCTACAACATCACAGTCACCTACAACATCACAGTCACCTACATCACAGTTACCTGCAAGACAGGAAAGCAGATCCATGTTGCTGGTGCTTTGTCATGTGCTCCTACGTCAGAGCCACCCATCACTGAAGTCAAGCCCAATCACCTTGATGAGATCAGAACTGCGACATGAGAGATGAAATTAAACCATGATCAAACTGAAGGCTACAATCATGGAAGGTTGGCCTGAAGACAAAAGCCTGCTTCGAAGCTGCCTCACTCCCACTGAGATGAATTAATGGCACAGGACGGTGTCATCCTCAGAGACGAAAGAGTGGTGATACCCGCATCACAGTGCAGCGCAATCAAAAAGAAGGTACACGTTGGACATTCTGGCGTAAACTCATGTGTGCGACGAGCAAGACAATTGATTTTCTGGCCAGGAATGTCAAGATAGCAAAACGTTTGATAAACAGGTGTTGTAAAGTCCAACTCAACGTCTGTTCGGAATATGGACAAAAACTGTTGTGCCGACTACAATGAAACTTCTAGAACCAGCTGATTGCTACATTGAACTAGAGAAAAGTCGCATGGAGGACAAACGAGTGTTAGTTGCCGAACGGTATAACAAGAAGAGGAACATGAAACCTTTGGCAGTTGGTGATGTGGTTAGAATGCAGCCCATCGAGACAAACAAGAAAGAGTGGAAAGAAGCCACAGTAAGCAAAAGAATAAAGAGCAGATCTTATGAAGTAACTATTGCTGAAGGGAAAGCATATAGAAGAAATCGGCAGTTCCTCCGAGCAACAGTAAGATCCAGACGGGAACACCAGACGCCCGTGCTGCCCACGACGCCAGATCAAGGACACAAGTCTTCTGATGATATTACAAGTGAATGAAGCTCAAGAAGGAGTCCATAGCCGGCCTGTACTACTCGTCCAACATCTACGAGTAAAAATACAAAAACAGAGCATGAATGCTCGGCTCTGAGCATGACGTCTGTCCAAACTGAACCAAACACTTGCCAAACCAGATCTGGTAGTCATCAGAAACCTGCAGACTCGATTTGTGTTTGAAATGACACTCGCGTGTACGATGTGTGGAGAACTACATGTTAGTGTTTGAACACTAATTAATGAGAACTTTGTGTTAGTATTAATTCAACATATGCGGGGATATCAGTAAGACACGTCCGATAATCTGGATCTGTTGTATTACATCTAATCTACAGTATTACCTTATAGCTATACAACTTCAGTTGAACTGTACTCATTTAGATACTAGTGAGAGTCATGCAACGTGTAATCACTTTCAGATAAGAATTGTTTATTATCTAGTCAATTGCAATATTTGGTGAATAACAATAGATTAAGTTGAATAATCTTTCTATGCTCTACTATAGTGTATAAATATTTGTGCCACCCGATGTAGGGAACCCGACGCACCCACCAACATTTCTGACATCACATTTCCTGTCAGGATATTATAAAAATCTCATTGATATAACAATAATTTATGTAAATTTTTTTTACAATTCACACATTTATCAGACACTGGAACATATATAACTACCTGTGCTGGTGATTTGCCGTATTTTGCAGCCAGTGTCTTCAGTATTGGCTCTCCCAGTAAGCTGGTGCAATCTGGCCTGTTCCAATTGAACATATTTGCTTCCATTATCGCACATGACATAAACAGTTTATCCTAACATTCAGGAATCAGTTCTTCTAGAACACAGAAAGAACTCTGCAACAAATACCTAATTCAGTGTCCACTCTATGATGAAAGCATACTTTCTGTCACATACCTGTCATTAAAATAAGGATTTTCACAAGTTGGCACTATGCTCAGACTGTAAAGCCCAACTTTTTCATAAAATTTAAGCACTATCTGTTTAATTTGAATGTTTCAGCTCAAATATCATGTTTACATACTGAATGGCAAAGTCAATAGTAGTAAACAAATAAGTCAAATTTTATTTAAAAACAGGTTTATTTTAAAACAAATTTCATCTGAGTGTAACCAGCCCTGCTGAGATATTTGTCAATTCTGTTTTTAAACATATTCATGCTGCTAGCATCTGTAGATAATCTGTTCCATTAATTTATTGTCCTCTGTGAGAATTAGTACTTTCTGATATCCAATCTACACTGATCCTTCACTAATGTTACTCAATGTCTCAAGTTCTACGATCTTTCTTAAGTGAAAAAAAAATGTCTATCAATATTTTCACACTCATTCAATATCTTGAGAATTTCATATAGCAATCACACTTTGTATGTTAAAAGTAAACTGCTGCCTGTGACACAGTCATTTAATAATGTAAAGACAACACTACCACAGAAGGTGGTCACAAAACAAACCATGTGTTTCTCACCCCAGTGAGCAACCCGAGCCCAGGGGACTATAGGCCGTAACAGGTATGCCTTTCTCTTTGCAGAACTTCACCAGTTTCTCTTGTGATAAATATGGATGAATCTCCACCTGTAGTAGATGACAGAACATTCAATACAACAGTGACACTATTTTATAATGCAGATAATACTACATTTAGCCACTATGCATTTTAATAACTATTTTATGTGTCCCTTTTTTGTAGAATTCTTTTTATGATCTATATATGTATACATTGTTAATAGTTTCTTTAAAATATTTTCTAACCTAAAACGTACACATAATTTTTTTGCAAATGAATATTTTGTACATGAATTTTTATTAAATCTTATGACTGCAAAAGAAATAAATTATTATTATTAATACAAGTCAGTGATTGAATGAGGATGAATGATGACGTCAACAGACCACATACAATTATGAATGCATTATAGAAATGTTGTATGTTTTATATAGATGTGATTGTTTACGGAATGCACATTTCATTCATGATATGCAAATGAAACCTTTAGTTGATTCGGTTTTCTGTTCCCTCAATCACTATGGTGCACATGTAGTTTAGTTCAAATTGCATAATTATGAAAGTTCGGTTCATGCTATACGTTGAAGTTCAATTCCTGACATGTGAGGAAGTTCAGTTCATAACAGGTACAAGTTCAGTTATTATTTGTCTGTTTCAAAGTGATTGTTCTAACCTGTACAACAGCTGGTTTGATGCGACAGTTGTCTATGATATCCTGAATCTGCACACTGTTGAAGTTGGACACGGCTAGATTCTTCACTAGGCCTTCATCCACACATGTCTCCATCGCCTGTAATCAATATGAACACATCAAGCCATTGGAAACCATCTACCAGAAACCACCAATGTTGACCAGTAGTTTTACTCTCCGAACTAGACAAAAAACAACCTACACAAACCCAGTGATGTGCAATAACGAAGTAATGCAATGAGAAGTTATAGGCACAAAGTGTGATCTTTCTTTAAATAAAATCACGAAACAAAACAAAAATATATATATATGCATTCTAACATTTTAACCTCACTTTTTATAATTTTACCGTTGTTTGTTTGATTTGAATGTTTCGGCTTGGATATTCTGTTTCCATTGCATGTTGAACTGCAAAGTCACTATTCAGATAACAAACACATTTGTGTGGTCATGCATGCACAACATGCTAGAATATATATAGTTTATATTTTATAACATGATTTTATGATAAAAACAATATGACAATGTACCTTTAAATGGGAAAAACCCAAACTGATTATTCTTGTAGTGCGTGGCGTGCAATGCATGCATCCCTGTTCAGACTGATTCACATACATATAAATCATTAACTTTCCAACATTACCATATTTACAGGAAAGTGCTCACAGAACGGCATTTAACTGAACTCACAATTACTTGACCAAGCAGGAATATTTATCTATATATGGCATCTGGATGTTCTTGCCCATATCAATCAATTCAATAAAAATTCTGGGTGTCAATGTTAATTTACATGACAGGAAGTGACCTTCTTTCAAACAAACGGGTGCGTTTATTTAGCCACCCGAGGGAGTCTTATACAGCTCCAGTCAGGAGCGAGTGATTCTAGCAACTAGTGTGATATATCACTCCTTTGATGACCTGAGTGATAGGAAGCGATAGCTAGTCTACACTATAATGCACTGGTTCCACTCTTATGTTCTCATGCCTGCTCATCAAGCATGTTGGGCAGTTTCATTGTGTACTCACCTTCCATGTCTCCAAATAGTGTGTATCGGCATATAGCACGTTGCCATCTTTATCCTTTGGGAATATTTCACCTCCTCGCTACATGAACATAAGGAACATTAAAAGTATTGTCTGCATGCTGGTCTCACAGCACGTACACCAAAAACATCATACATTTATTTGTTTAACATTACTGCATATCACAAATTTAGGAAAGGGAATCCCCATTGTATAAACATCAATATTAGTTTTTATAAAAAATATATGCCCATATACCAGGGTGGAGCTCTTTGTCACGATGGAAATGAAATGCATGAAAGTATTCTGCATACTGAACGCTTCCAGGGAAAACAAAATGTCCTAACATAAAATTATATGAAATCACAGACATGATTGCAGTCTAAAGTTTCAAAGTAATGGTACACATGCAAACCACATGTGTTCTTATGCCACAGCTTACATAGTTCTCTGCTAGCTAGGATGCTGAAAAACTCCATTATCATTACATAACAAACTTCAACATTATCATTATGCACATTATAATGCCTACTACCACGCCATATATACTAGTTACGTTACCCATTACGTAAAAGATGGGTTCTACTGGATATAGCATCATAACTAATATACAAATGAAGCATTTATCTAATTTGTGAATTTTGAGATAAATCATGTTTTCTTCTGCATGTTGTTAAGCAACGGATGGGAGAAACATTATTTCATCAGTCAATTGCATGGCGTATGATGTGTTTTGCTGCAAGACACTTTTACTTCCCCACTATCAACTAGATGGCACTCTTAATTCAATTTATGTAATTTTGGCATATAATGCATTTTGCAGATAAATGTTTCAAATGGATAGCAGTGTTTAAATGAACACAGAGCATTAATAATGTACAAGTCACCTGGAACCCATAAGGCCAATGGATCATGAACAGATCGAAATAATCCAGTCCTAGGTTGTCTAAGCTTTTCTGCAATGCTGGCTTAACGTCTTCTGCAGAATGGAAGGTGTTCCACAGCTGAAATTATGAATCCATCATTGTTTCTCAGAGCGTGCATGCACATCTTCCATTTCTCATTTGATCATGATTTTTTATTCTCTATATTTGGTACACATTTTTAGCAGAACTGGATTACGCTATACATTACAGTGCCTTTGCAAGAACGATAAATCAAATTAATGTATGTACGTTAAAGGTAGGTAACGGTAGGATGCACGCTGGTGGAAAAACTTGGGAATGGTTAGAACTTTTAATATGACACTTCACCATGCCAAAACACAAAGTACTGATGAACTGCTAGAAGTTGGTTACTGTGGGATACAAAGTGATTATTGGTTGTAGACTTGTAGTACAATACCAACCTTACTGGTAACAAACACATTTTCTCTCTTCACAACACCTTGCGATATCTTTTCACTCAAAGCTGCACCCACAGCGCTCTCATTGCCATAGCCGAAGGCACAGTCAAAGTGTCGGTATCCAGCCTCAATGGCACAACTTACTGCCACCTTCACCTTGTCGCCCGGCGACTGCAAGAACATATAAACCCTTATATTTACAACACAGCAGTTATGAGCTTGCATTTAACCTGTCATTTAAAACTGCTTCCTCAACTGATTTAGCTTAGCGGAAATGTGGTTTATTGGTGTCCAAATATGTTGTGTGTGAATAGTTTATGTAACATCCACAGTCGATTTAAAAAAACAATGCCTATTTTTTTTCAAATCATTAGAAGAAATGACTTCAATCATTAGATCTGGTAAGGATAAAAATATTGGATATTCAAAATGGTAAACACTGTGTGAGTCAATGCAGATCACGGACGTGACTTCCATTCTCTCGCCAATCACATGACAAAGTTACGAAATTTTACCAAGGAAGAAAATCGTGATTTTTCAGCATTTAAATTTTCACTTCAGTTAATGCTTGGACAGGCATTAACTAATTTAATAGTATTGTATAAGAGTACTGAATTGATTCTTGCATGGCCAACGACCATGTCAATAACAGTGTTGTGGAATGGGCCTTTTGTAGCCATGTGATCCACTAAGTGCAGAACTGGTAAAATGATGTTACTTGTTTTATGTAGATATTGGCCAACACTTATAAGGATTCAAACGGTCAAGGTTGTGTGTGCATGGGGCGATGGCTGCTTAGTCGTGTTTGCTTGGAAGTTGTGCTTAAATTATTGGGATTCTGTGATGCTGGTTTTTCTGCCTTGTAGTGTAATCCTGGGAAATAGGAGAATTTATAACAGTCCTTGCTGAGGTGGATGATATTTAAGACATTGCTATGGAGATGCCGTGAATGACACTGTACGGGCGGGAGAAGGGTTCCGACTGGCAAGGATAAATGACTTGATGGCTTTATGGAATATGGTAACTTGGTAAGACATGTGATAACTATGTTTGTTCTTCTGGTGGTTAGTTGTTCCCAGTGTAAACATTATTTCTGGCACACTCCATTTCTCTGGATGTGTAATAATTGTAACAAAAGTATGCTGCCCTTCTTTACACCATCTCTATTTTGTTAATGAGGACGTGGGTGTAGGATCCCATACAGCCGAAGAGTGTTTCAAAAGCGAACGAACATGTAGCCAGTAGATTTTTAGTTTTGAGGGCGTGGGTACTACAGGTTGCATCTAAAAAATGCAATAGTACCGCTTACTGAGGCTGTTATCTGATGGATGTGTTTATTCCAGGTGAGGTCTTTGGTGATACAAGCTCCTAGGCTGGAATGATTTGAATTAAAAACAGAAACTGACTATTTACATTGTATGTGTCCTTGGTTCAAATCTCAATATCTTCCCATAGAATTAAGCAAAAGTCAAAATGTTTGCACTTCTGAACGAGTGGCCGTTACAATGATACAACACATGTGGGAAAAAAACCTTTGACATGCCTACCTCTAAGCCCGTGAGAATCCTTAAGTTTACTCCAAACAGCCGCTTCTGGGGCTAACATAGGAATATGGTGCTTGGTGCACATAAAAAAGGTGCATATAAATATGGGTAATAATAAATTTTTAAAAAAAATAGCGCAATTAGAAAGTGGATTAAAATCAGATATCGTCCTTATAGACGAATGAGGTGAGCTGGAGAGGCAAGATAGACAGTGCTCACAGCTAGTTATTATTTCAGTGGGGAGTAAATTCAAGGCTCATACAACTCTAGGATAGAAGGAGTATGCATATGTGTTGATGCATGCTTGTATTTGTATACATTTATCGGGATCAGTGTTTCATGTATATGTGCATGGGACTATAAGATGTTTTGGCAGAGAAATATTCAGCAGGTTATGTTTAATTTTGTAGAAGAAAGTGAGTTGGTGTTGTAATCGTCACTGTTCTAATGTCTGCCAGCCAAGTTTGTGTTGTAGGTGTGTGACGCTTGTTGTACGGCGGTGGTAATTAAAGACAAATCCAGCGGCGCTTCTTTGTATTTTCTCCAGGGTGTCAATGTTATTTTGGGTATGTGGATTCCAAGCATTTGCTTTGTCATGGTTTCAAGTCTCAAGTGATTTACTCCAAACAGCCCAATCCTGGGCTAATGCAGGAGTTTGTGGTGGTCTGTGCGCATGTGCTGTGAGTGGTACATACAACTAAAAGATTAGTATATTTAATGTTAGTCAAAGGGTTTTCTAATTAATATTTTGTTTTATTTTTATATTTTTTGTATTTTTTTTTAGTTGGTATATATAGGATGTCAGTTGAAATTTTTAATAGGTTTAGATTTGGTGTATGGAAACTATCGCTGTCGAGCCTCACACTTCATAGACAGTCTCCACACCCACACCATGGAATACGTTTATGCTGCTGTGTTTTATAGGTAGTTTAGGTGAGGAGGTGCGGTGAAAGGGAGTTCCATGATAACTTCTTGAAATGATTTGCGGTTTTTTATGTTGGTAATTTTTGGTGGGATCATATTCCATATCTCATGTAGTTATACTCCAAACAGCCCAATATTGAGCTAACGCAGGAGTTTGGACCAACGGCTTTTAGTGTCTCTTCCGAAAGACACGGGCTAAGTGGGGTGAACGAAATTGCCCAAGCTTCGAAACGGCGGAGGTGGAATCGAACCACCGTCCCCTCGATCGACAGGCGGGTGCTCTAACCATTAGACCACCGCTCCCCTCATATGCGAATTGGTCGGGGATAAAATGAAAAGATCGGTTGTTTTCAAGTTGTTATTTAGTTTTATTGTTGGAATGCCAAGATTTTCTGTTTTGTTGTCTGACGAAGGACAAAAATTGTTTTGGATTTGTCTTCAAACTTTCTCCAATGACAATGTCAATGATGTTGTTAATAGGCTGCTATAGGATTTGGCCACTTCTTTGGTAATTTATTACTCAAGAACAGTTTGAAATTCCTCGTAAATTTACAGTTAATGTTGTTCGTGTTCGCAAAACTTCATGCAGCGAACCAGTGCCATACCTTCCATGTACCCAGTCCGACGACAGGAATTGACGTCTCTGAGCCTGAGGCGCCTATCTGCACCCTCGGAACGGCGGCTGGATCCATTCTCAATT
Organism: Lamellibrachia columna; assembly: GCA_963662155.1. NCBI lineage: Eukaryota > Metazoa > Annelida > Polychaeta > Sabellida > Siboglinidae > Lamellibrachia > Lamellibrachia columna. Next base: position 45,457,105 of record OY759271.1, read on the forward strand.
TATACAAAAGTTAACCGGTATGCAACCGAAACCTCGGTGTAGTCTTGTGACGGTGTTCACTGTTTGTCTTTCGTTGTGTCAATTATGAAGTATTGACTGATGATTTTTAACTTACGCCCTTGCAGCACGCCGGCTGGTATGATTTATTGCCTGGTACACCTGCTGCCTTCTGGCGGATTACTAGAAATTAAAGAGACACTAAACGTCTCGCCAGGGGGTGCTCAATAACATGCCACGGGGCAGTCGGGTTTCTTGAGGACACACACGTAGCAAAAATGGATTCGGGAAGTAAAAACGTTCTTAAACAGCTCGACGAAAGAATCGATAAACTTCGCTCATTGGGTGTTGAGCGAGGTTTATCTGTCAGCGAGATAGATGACTGCATTCTAAAATGTGTCAACGGTGAAATCAATGTGAAAAATGCTACAAAACGAAAGGGCTCTTCGCGTTCACGGCAACGCCAATTGTGCTACAGCGCGTTTGGTGTGTGCGCTGGCTTCTGGGCAGTTGTCGCCGGATTGTATGTTCTTTCCGAGATGCACGCCCCAACTGCAAATTTTTTCACAAGCGTTATGCAGCCGTTCGTCTACCCATTCCTGAGGAACGTTCGGTTGGTGGGACTGCCAGTACTTCGGCGTTATGACATGACAGGTAAAGGCCAAACAACAAGAGTGAGTTATCCGTCATTCAGTAAACCATGTAGACTTCGTACCATATGTTAGAAAGTGCTTGCATTCACTTTATCTTTAAGATTGCTGTTAGGCATGTATATTTATATATAATATGTTTATATCATAGTATTACATGCAGACTTGGTTTATGTATAACTATCGTTTGTTCTCGTTTTGCTCACCAGCTAAATGAAATTATGGATTTTTATGTAAACTTCCAGTAACAGAACAAATGAGTTTATTAGCCATTACATTAGGATATTAATTATAATGTGAGGGATAACGTTTTTACACGTACATCTTTCAGCAACTAGTCATCTACACAAACACAACAAGTACAGCCAAATATTATGTGTCACCACTAGTTTAAAATAAAATGTGTTATCATCAGATTACACTTACACAAAAAAGTTTATAATTCCATGTCAAGTCACTGAGGGTGCTTTAGGATTTTATTTTAAATTATTCATCTTTTAACCTCATATATATATAATTGCCCTTATTAAATCCTTCTCTGCCCGTATGAGATTTATAAAATTATGTGAATATTTACTGACTAAGAGAATTGAAGAATAAATCAAGTTTTGTCTGTATGACATTCAGCACTGATCGTATCAGTTGAACCTAGGAAACACCTGCTTGAGCACTGCTATCTTCTGTCATCGCTGAATCTTGACATTAGTGGAGAAGAAATGATAACATGGATTGGAGATCGCTGATTAAAATCTGGGGGTGTATAGTTATTACTATTGTAACAGTTAGGACCATAACAGTCCGGTGGTCGCTCGAGACATGGTTAATTTTAGGTAATTGTTGTAACCGATGGTCCCTAGAGGGACATCGAGACTGAGAGAGAGAGAGACAGAGAAACGGTGTGTGGAACAAATTGCCGTTAAAACTGAAGTTGGTGTTGCATAGAATGACCGGTGTATGACGGGAACAGCTGCAACGGGATAGTTTCGACAACTGTCTGGGGGGTTTGTATCGCCTGCTGCTTGGGCAGCCATGCACATTTTTCAATAAACCACCTTACAACCGTCCAATGCCAGTGTTGGGAGGGTCAAGAACGGAAAAGGAAGCTCTTCGGCGGGCCCGAATACACAATTCGAGAGCCAGGCCGTCGGACGTACCGGTTGGTGCACGCGTATTCATGAGAAACCGAGAAATCAAGGGCTGGAATAAGATTCAGGACGCATACGATGACAAGCCGTACAAGGTTGTCGATAGGCTACAAGATCAAGTGTATGTAGTCGAACCTCTACAAACAGAAGGACCAACTAAGACTGTCCACAGAAATGAACTGCTACTGATGAGGGAGATTGCACAGGCCATCCAGTCTGATGAAGAATGTATGCCTTAACAAGATTTGCCATCCAAGCCAAAGGCCCAGATGGCAAGTGGACAAGGAAGCCATTGGCTTATCAAGAGTCCAACAATGTTCATCTACTTATAACCCGCCCTCCTGAGATATGTGTCAACCTTGTTTTTAAACATATTCACGCTGCTAGCAGTTACACAATCTGTAGACAATTTGTTCCATTCATTTATTGTCCTCTGTGAGAACGAGTGCTTCCTGATGTCCAATCTACATTGATCCTTTACTAATTTTACCTCATGTCCTCTAGTTCTGCTATCCTTCTTGAGTGAGAAAAACATATTTCTATCAATATTTTCAGTTATTCTCAGTTCTGGAATCATTTTAGTTGCTCTCCTTTGTATGCGTTCAAGTGTATCTATATCCTTCTTACGATATGGTCTCCATGCTTGTATACAGTATTCTAAATGAGGTCTAACTATTGCTTTATAAAGAGGTATAATTAACTTTTTTCCCTTGTATGTTATGTTTCTTCTAATCAATCCAAGAATTTTATTACCCTTTGAAGCTGCAATACCACACTGCTCTGAAACTTTCATATCAGAGCTTATTGTAACTCCTAAGTCCTTTTCTTTTACAGTAGTACCCAGAACAGTATCTCCCATTTTATAGTTTACATTCAAGTTCCCATGTCCTGTATGTAGGCATTTACATTTCCCAAAATTGAACAACATCTGCCATTTCTCAGACCATTTCACTAATCTGTCTAGATCGTTTTGTAAATGTTGTTTATCACCATCAGTATTAACCTTTCTAAACAGTTTTGTGTCATCCGCAAATTTCAGTACGTTACTTGTTATACTGTCATCTAAGTCATTGATATAAATTAAGAACAATATAGGTCCTAATACTGATCCTTGAGGTACCCCACTCAAAACCGATTTCCAATTTGAAACTTCTCCATCTACTACAACTCGTTGTCTTCTGTCAGTTAGCCATTGTTCTATCCAGTCAGTTATGCTATCCCCGATACCATGGGCTTTTAATTTAAGTAGTAATCTTTGATGTGGCACTTTGTCAAAAGCTTTCTGAAAATCTAAGTAGATAATATCTACTGGCGATCCCATGTCTATCCACTTAGTGATTTCTTCAAAAAAACATAACATATTTGTTAAGCATGACCTCGCTTTAAGGAATCCATGTTGAGATTAATTTAATAATTTATGCTTAACGAGGAAGTCCACCATATGGTCTTTAATTAACCTTTCTAATAATTTACAAATCACTGACGTTAAACTCACTGGTCTGTAATTCTCTGACTTATTTCTCGAACCCTTTTTAAATAATGGTATGATGTTTGCTTCTTTCCATTCAAACGGAACAACTCCCTCTTTTAATGACAAGTTGAATACTCTTGCAAGTGGTATACTGATTTGTTCTACTGTTTCCATTAGTAATTTTGGAGGAATCCCATCCACTCCCGGTGATTTGTTATCCTTCATTGCCTTTATTTTCTTAGCTACCAATTCTGGGGTTACAACTAACGGACCTAAATAGTCAGATTTAGCCCCCTGAAATTTAGCATCAGCAACTGGTAATGAATTAATATCTTCATTGGTAAACACTGAACTGAAATAACCATTTAGGTCTTCCGCCATTAAAAACCTGTGATTATATTTCCAGCACTGTCTTCTAGAGGTCCAACCTTGTCTTGTACGTTTTGTTTACTCCTGACATATGCATAAAAACTCTTGCTGTCATTTTTTATGTTACATGCTAGTTTTTGCTCATAGCTTCTTTTAGATTGTCTGATTTCAGTTGTAGCTGCATTAAGTGCCTCTTTGTATTTTGCAGTCTTCTTCCTTTCTGGTACGCCTATAAACCCTCCACATAGTTTGTTTTAGCATTATTTTCTAATAGCCTCTTTTGACAAGTGTTTCTTTCTACACCATTTTCCTTGTTTTTGGAAGGGAACAAATTTATCGATGATACTCTCAATTTCATATTTTAGAATATTCCAACATTCAATTGCGGTCTTATTCATCAGCATGTTATTCCAATCTAGCTTTGCTAAGTATTTTCTCATATCTTTGTAGTTACCTTTGTGGAAGTTTCTCTTGTACGTTTTCTTATTTTTACTTTCTGATTTTACATTGATGTCAAAATGTATTTGATTATGGTCACTATTACCCAATGGTTCAACTATTTTTACATTGTCCACTAATTCTTTTTGTGATGACAAAACTATATCTAATACATTTTCTCCCCTGCTTGGTTCTAGTACGTGCTGAGTAAGAAAGCTATCCTGGATTAAAAATAGAAATTGTTGGTCCTCAATCCCTGTGCTCTCTAGAGAATTCCATTGTATGTGTCCATGGTTAAAATCTCCCATTATGATACATTCCCCTTTACTAACTTCCTTTATAGCGTTTTTTATTTTTGTGTTGTCCTCTTCGTTTATGTTTGGACTTCGGTAAACTAATCCAATAGTTAATTTTGAATTTCCTGAAACAATTTTGCATCAAACAGCTTCATCGCAATCTGCTTCCCTTTCTAGTTTTATTTCATAAGCCTGAATAGATTCTTTAACATATAAAATTCCCCCGCCCCTTCTTCCTATTCGATCTTTCCTAAACATTACATATCCTGTCAGTCCTAATTCAGCATCTGTTATATCTATGTTGGCCCATGATTCAGTTATACCAATTATGTGAGGGTCAATATCTTCTACCATAATGTTTAATTCGTTTTTCTTATTTACTATGCTCCTTGCATTTAAACATATGCATCTATAACCTTTTTCAGAGATGTTTTTCGGATGATTTGATATTGGTTTATCTGTGCTAGTGGCCTCTTGTTCTGCTTGAGACACCTCTAGGTAACCCCCCTGCACTTCTAGTTTAAAGAATGTTTACTTCCAAAAATATTTGTCATTGTACCCAAGTCACTATCTACTGCTGCTGAAAGTTTGTCCGCGAATACTGCCGCCCCCTTTCCACTTAGATGAAGCCCATCCTTCATGTACATATCAACAGGATGACACTACTAATCGGGAGCAGCAGGGAGATGACTCTGACTCGGTCGATGAATTTGATGTCTGCCTTCCCTCAGCTAGAACAACGGAGGACACTCGGGTGAATCACAGAGAACCTGCTTTGCACAAAGCAGGGGAGCCTCTGAATGCAGACAAGGGTGAAGGCACCATGCACGGAGAGTCTGTGGCGCTTCGCCATTTACCAAGGACTAGTGTCGGGGTTCACACCAATCCTTATCACTTGCCAACAACGGTAGTGCAACATGGAGTAGAGATGACATGTATGCCTGTACTGGTAGACCCACATGTCTTTGCTAACATTAGCCAGGCACAGTTGCTGCTGACTCAGACGTTAGCAGGGCTGTATCCTGGGCAACAGCAGTAGACTAAAGTGGTGACATATTTTGACATGTACCTGACGGGACGTCAGTGTTCAAGCAGAGGAGTGTGTAACAGTTAGGACCATTACAGTCCGGTGGTCGCTCGAGACATGGTTAATTTTAGGCAATTGTTGTAACCGATGGTCGCTAGAGGGACATCGAGACTGAGAGAGAGAGAGAGAGAGACAGAGAAACAGTGTGCGGAACAAATTGCCGTTAAAACCGAAGTTGGTGTTGCATAGAATGACCGGTGTATGACGGGAACAGTTGCAACGGGATAGTTTCGACAACTGTCTGAGGGGTTTGTATCGCCTGCTGCTTGGGCAGCCATGCACATTTTTCAATAAACCACCTTACAACCGTCCAATGCCAGTGTCATATTGCGTGATACCGACCCGGACATTACACTATATTAGGGCATGTTTTAAATAGGTTGAATATGATATAGGTATCCCAACTCACTGACTGTAGTATGAACTGATATTGTCATAGTGATACTACTAGAAACATTTTGACTGCAGTGTATTACGATGAAGAATGCCTGATTGACAATCCCTACTACAGTCCGAACCCACCAGCATGTGAGACTTGTGAAGATGTTGAAGAAATCAAATCTAAACACTATTCCAGCATCACTGTGAGCGATGACCCGGATACTGAACCGTTGCTTCTCACGGTAAGTTCCTCCTTGAGCACCAGCTGGTTCATTTAGTACTGTAGTAATCATGGACTCATTTGATCATTTTCTGCAGTTTGTAAATAACCCAGTGCTAGTGATAATTTTAAATGGGTCAATCCATGTCAAATTAACGAATGGTCAAAAAGTTTATATCCCAGAATTTGCTTAAATTTTAACCAAAGAATAAGTAGCTATGCCTGAGCACTTCAGCAAAAAACTATCTATGTGGTCATGTTGTATCCCTGTTGTCAGGTTACAGTCCTGTTGTCATGTTGTATCCCTGTTGTCATGTTACAGTCCTGTTGTCATGTTGTATCCCTGTTGTCAGGTTATAGTCCTGTTGTCATGTTGTATCCCTGTTGTCATGTTACAGCCCTGTGGTCATGTTGTGTCCCTGTTGTCATGTTACAGCCTTGTGGTCATATTGTATCCCTGTTGTCATAGACATAAATAGAACACCCGTAAAGCCCGGTGCACACGGGCAGATCGGCAGCGCAGCGACAGCTCACGAGGCCAACGGCTGAGCTATATTTCCTATCACCGTTGCCCACAGACGGGTGAATGTAGCTCAGCTGCATACGCAGCCGTCACTACCAATTGCGCCCACAATGCTTTGCGCAGCTTCCCTCCTGAAAATAACATTTCATTAACTCTACCTTAAATCTAAATAATAAAAATATAATAACTGAATCACGAATATTGATACTAATAATACACAATTAAAGCACGGCGTACATATTTGGTCAAATACCTTTTTAATAGTTCATAAAATTGATAAACATTGTGAACTGTGTATCATGAAAGTTGAAAAGGATATGTTTGTAACTTATATAACATATCCTGAAAATACAATTTAAAATATCATGAACAAGAATCAATTGTACAATCATAATGAAAAACACAAGTCAATATCTTTCACAATCTTGAACAACAGGTAGCTTGTCTTCAGAGATTGACTCAGACAGAAACTCATTGGACGTTGCCATTTTGTTAACACATGATCACGGTACGTGATATCATTGGCTAGATTACTTTCGCTGCTGAGCTGACAGCTCATGTTGCCCACAGACGAGAGAATTGGGCTTATGCGGTGCTGATAATATCAAACACGTCGGATAATCTTTCCCCGGCTCGCGAGGCCAGCTGCTTAGCTAGATCACCCGCACACGAGCAGATCGGCCGCAGAAACGCGTCATGAGCTGCCGCTGCGCTGCCGATTCGCCCGTGTGCGCCGGGCTTTAGTAAAACAAGACCGCTGAGCTCTTATCAGTTGACACATGATAAAGTGATGGAGGCATGGACCAGTGACATTCATGCTGCTGCACGGCAAGAACCCACTGGAGGCCCAGTGTTTATACTGTACAGCACCCAGTCTTCATCATATATCTATAGATATACAGTACTAATAAGAGATTATTACTATATAGCTATATATACCTAATACCTTATTACGTGCACAATCTATCCATGCACCTTGTATATCAAATATCATAACATATTAACTATAACAGTAGCACCACTAAACATGATCGAAACTTAACTTTCTGCAGTGCTCTATACATGTATTAGCTAATGACTGCAAGTGGTCAAAATCTCATTAAGCCCTGTTGGACATTCATCTCTCTTCCAACACATTCCCCAGCTGCTCCATCATGCATGTTGCCATGTGTACAGAATGAGTTACATGATAGTGATTCATACAAAGATAAAAAGGCAAATGACGACCAAAAAGGGGAGAGTCTCATTAAATGCAGATGGCTTAATAAAGAAAAAAATCTTATTAATGAGCTGACATCTAGTAGAGTTTTAAAAAAAGTTACAAATATGCATAAATGCACGCACACATTATTTATAAAACTGAATCCTACCCCTATAACATTTTATGTTGCACCCAATCAATGTGACTACTGGGAAACACTTAATGTACGCTAACCCCAAGAAAAACAAACGTATCTGTAATATATTGATATTTCAGAACATTTTCGAAACTGTTACATTCATTCACATATACACTAACACAGCACAGACATTTGCGACATAAATTACCTGAAAATAACGAGATGTTAGATCCTGTCTTCTGTCGATTTGTACAGCTGTAAGCCACACAGGAAATAACCATATTCGTTGTCCCACAACTTTCTCCAGCAAGCCTCCAAAATGTTTGTCTTGGAGAATTTAACACTAATGCACGATGGGTGTGGGCAGGTATGAACAACCCAACTGCCCACACTTATAACACAACTGCTGGGACCACCCTCACCCAAACTGTTAATCAGTCTGGTGGCCATGCCCAGTTAAGAACAAATGACAATGACAAATCTTCAAGTTAATTGGTTCCTGGTGTCATCATCACTGGCTACTAGCCGGATAAGTTTATACTTCTCTGGTAGCCATCTCAACTTCATTGCTTTTGTTTGCCCTATTTTGTACATGATGATGGTGAGGAAGAAATAAATTAACTTACTTACTCACTTACTTACATATGTTAGACAACTATTTGTAACATACTATGTTCACACTATAAACAGTACTACACTATGTGTCATGCAGTGGATGCAACTGTTTCTGCCGTGCAATGAAATGCCGGTCAGTGGTCCACACCCGCTTCACTGCAGTGAGCTAGCTTATCGTTCTTGTGTACAGGGGGATGATTAATGATGTAACTCTATGATCCCTGTTGTCATGTTGTATCCCTGTTGTCGTGTTACAGTCCTGTTGTCGTGTTACAGTCCTGTTGTCGTGTTGTATCCCTGTTGTCATGTTACAGCCCTGTTGTCGTGTTGTATCCCTGTTGTCATGTTACAGCCCTGTTGTCGTGTTGTATCCCTGTTGTCGTGTTACAGTCCTGTTGTCGTGTTGTATCCCTGTCGTCATGTTACAGTTCTGTTGTCATGTTTTATCCCTATTGTCATGTTACAGTCCTGTTGTCATGTTGTATCCCTGTTGTCATGTTACAGTCCTGTGGTCATGTTACAGCCCTGTTGTCGTGTTGTATCCCTGTGGTCTTGTTACAGCCCTGTGGTCTTGTTACAGCCCTGTGGTCTTGTTACAGCCCTGTGGTGATGGTGTATTCTTGTCATGTTGTATCCCTGTTGTCATGTTACAGCCCTGTTGTCATGTTACAGCCCTGTGGTCTTGTTACAGCCCTGTGGTGATGGTGTATTCTTGTCGTCATGTTGTATCCCTGTTGTCATGTTACAGCCCTGTTGTCATGTTACAGCCCTGTGGTCTTGTTACAGCCCTGTGGTCTTGTTACAGCCCTGTGGTGATGGTGTATTCTTGTCGTCATGTTGTATCCCTGTTGTCATGTTACAGCCCTGTTGTCATGTTGTATCCCTGTGGTCTTGTTACAGCCCTGTGTTGATGGTGTATTCTTGTCGTCATGTTGTATCCCTGTTGTCATGTTACAGCCCTGTTGTCATGTTGTATCCCTGTGGTCTTGTTACAGCCCTGTGGTCTTGTTACAGCCCTGTGGTGATGGTGTATTCTTGTCGTCATGTTGTGTCCCTGTTGTCATGTTACAGCCCTGATGTCATGTTGTATCCCTGTGGTCTTGTTACAGCCCTGTGGTGATGGTGTATTCTTGCCATCATGTTGTATCCCTGTTGTCATGTTACAGTCCTGTTGTCATGTTGTAGCCCTATTGTCATGTTACAGCCCTGTGGTCATGTCATAACCCTGTGGTCATATTGTGTCCCTGGTGGCTGTGTTTATAGGGAGGATTTGACCCAGTCAGCCTCCACAAGTTGATGGAGCACTGCAGGAACTATGAACAGGAGCTTGGAGAAGGAGTGCATCTCTTTAAATCGACCAGCAGTCACATCAGAGCTCTTGGACCATTCCTAAACCTGACAGAGGAAGAAGCCCAGGCCGATCCGAAGTTCCACGTAATATGGTACGTTCTCTACACGGTAACAATGCCCCTTCAATTTACCTTTCTCAAGGAACACTGGTTTTGCAGTTGGGTCATTCTGTGTCAAATCAACCAATTTTCGGGACATTTTAAAAGTTGAAGCCTCAGAATTTGCTTAAATTTTAACCAATAATTAAGTAATTATACCTGAGCACTTCTGCAAACGAACTAAGCATTTACTTGCAAATTGTGTCTGTAACGCCCTATGATGTGAATGGAGGTAAGCGCCTAAAAACGCACCAGTTATTTTGATCTGTTTTCAAGTGCTTTTAATTTAAGAAGTTTACAAGCTATCTTCCAAAAAAACTTATGACATTTATTCCAAATTGCATTTCCACCATAAATCTTTATTTGTCCATCGTTCTGATAATGACTTTTGCGCATCCCTTTCACGATTATGCTTAATGATTCTTTTTTGTTGTGCCTCTGAGCTCAGTTTCCTGAAAATATAAGTGTGGTAGGGGTTATTTAAATAAATAAATATATATACAGTATATAGGAATGATAGGAATTACATAGAAGTGTAGGTTGGTGACGTAACATGCAGATGGCTAACATCACTTCCCTTGAGGGACTGTGAGGAGGTGGTCACTGGATCCTTTATCAGATGTATGTGGGAAATAAGCCTTGTGGTCATTAATCCTAATGCAGGATTTTGGTGTGTTGTGGGGAGGCCGGAAGGATTGCCTAGGAGTAGCTGGTGTGTAATCAGGCAGTGAGTGTCCTAACTGGCCAGGGAGTCTGTCGGATAGTCTTATGGTAGTTGAGTTTTATTATTATTATTATTATCATCTTTATTCGGACTCAAGATCCACAAACATGTACATATCAATTGATCTCCTCCAAGTAGTTGTGGGTCTGCCTGTTTTTCTTGTGGATTCCAGTCTAACGCCTGTCTCGTGACATTGTTGGTTTGTTATCGGAGGGTGTGTCCTATCCATGTCCATTTTCTTCTTGCAATCTCTCCTGATGCTGTGTTGGTCTGTCCTCCACCAGATTTTGTTTGTTTGTTGTTTTATCTTGCCATTTGGCTTTCAGGATGTATCTCAGACATTTGTTAATGACTGTTTGTAGCATTCAGGTTGTTGTCTTGGTTACTCTCCATGTCTCAGAGCCATATAGCGGCACACTTTTCACGTTGGTGTTGAAGATTCTGATCTTGTTTCGTGTTGAGAAAGATGATGTGTTCCACACTGTCTTTAAGATGCTGAATGCATGCTTGACCTTACCAATCCTGTTTTGACATCTTCATCTGTTCCTCTTTTGTCTGTCACTACACTTCCCAGATAGGTGAATGTGTTGTCCTCCTCTATATCTTTCCCTTCAGCTGTACCTCAGCTTGTTGTGTACTGTTCACCTTTAGTAGTTTTGTTTTCTGTATGTTTATTTTCAAGCCTGTCTTTTCTGCTCCCTGCGTCAATTTGCTGGACTTCTTTTGCATTTGTTTGTGTGAACGTGATAGTAAGCAGATGTCTTCTGCAAAATCTAGATCATCCAACTGTTTAGTGAATGTCCACTGATCATGTTACAGCACCATAGAAGTTAATTATTATTATTTATTATTAATATCTGAAATTTGCTTAATATATTGGTGCAAATTATCTATACAAAATTCAAGCATGATAGGACAGTGGACAATGAGTGTACTGGGTGCACGAAAATGGAAAATAACATTAAAAAAAATTCTGAGAAGGATTTCAGCAGTCTGTATTTCAATGTCTAAATTGCCATCATATGTTGTCAGGGATAGTGACAATAACCTATTAGTTTAGTAGACTTCTAGTTTCTAATTTCAACACCCAAAATGAGAATGTGGGACAGGTCGTATGACCACCATGTATTAACTGTGCAAAGGTCTTTATTAGATAAACTACATATTAAAATTTCAGGATAGATAATATGCACCAATATGTCTATGTATTCTGCAACTTTCAGATCTGTAGCTTGTAAATTTCTTAAGTTGGAAGCACCTGAAAACAGATCAAAATAACCGGTGTGTTTTGGGGTGCTTACCCCCTGTTCACATCATAGGGCGTTACACTTATAGACACAATTTGCAGGCAAATCCTTAGTTTGTTTTCAGATATAGCTACTTATTCATTGGTTAAAGTTTAAAGGGAGTAACAACGATTGCTTGAAATCATTATATTACGTCTTGTAGTACATTTCCATTTCCACAACGCCAAAAAGCTTCAATGATGATAAGGAAGTGCTACGAGACTGGGAACTTCCTTTAATTCACCTTACCGATGACAGCATTAGTTTCGGCATTAAAGCATTTTTTTTGAGAGTTTGGGCTGCAACTCTGGTAACTTCGGCCTCAGAGCACAACTGGCAGAGTGATCTCGGCCCAAATTGTTGTGGAGTGAGCACATGAAGTTTAGTGTGTGTCTTACTTTGAATAAAGCGTACTATTTATTCTCATTTGTTAATTGATTTTGTTCAACATTAACCCAAATTTTTTACTTTGTAACTGTTTTATAGCTTCCTTCAGCGCTACTCCTGCTATTGTGATATTTACTTTCTGACCTATGAAAACGACCACCTAGAGCTGCCAAACGTCTTATATATTTATCATACATTCTTACTTCTATGTAATGATAACAAATTACAAAAACAAAAGCTAGCTATATCTTCTACGCCTAGCTCCGTAAAGCTAGGCATAGGAGATGATAAGTTTTTGTTTATTTTGATATTTATATGGAAGTAACAGTAATGTTTGACCATGTCACATGTGTATGCGTATGATAGATATATGAGGAGAAATTTGGCAGCTCTGTGGTCGTTTTCAAGGTTCGGTCAGAAAGTTAATAAGTTCAAAGGCTACTGGCGTCGCTAAACTGCTCCGAAAGAGCCAAATTCGAAGATATTTCTGCGATATCGCTTGCCGCTAGAGGTTCGAAATCGTTACATTATACTTTTTATTCTGGTAAATTGACATTACCATCACTCACTATAGTAATGCGAGTGAAACTGCTGAAGCATTGCATAGAAATCACTGACTGAATGTAAACCCATATCATCACTGATGTCACAAAACCATGTGATCGCTCATCTCATTAACTTCGAACTTTACGTGTGCTTTGCGAGTTAGATGCATTAAACATCTAATTTTACATATCAATAAATTTTTAAAAATTTTTTTATTTTGGCCTGTAGTTCATACAAAATGATACAATAGTAAACTTTGAGCACAGAAAAAGCATTTTAGCTAGTGCCTTGTTATTTCCCTTTAGCAAATTCTGAGACATCAACTCTTTCTTGATCGTTGGTTGATTTGACAAAGAATTACCCAGTTCTTTATTTTAGATCTTAGTTAATTCATGTTTTATATGCTCCATGCTGAACATGTGATATAATCTTACATTTTATTTACTTATTTATTTATGTCTTTAATTGATTGTTATATTTATAAATATATATCCTCTCTAGTTTAGTAATAGCGTAATGTAAAGCACAAAAAGTACTCAGTGAATATGGTGCTATATAATTTTTTTATTTAATTTATTAGTTTAATTGGGACATTGGCTGCATGGGAAAATAATCAGTATGTCTCTTTACATACTGAAAATACTTCCTTCCCAATTCCCCTGATTTTGTATGGCATTGCACCAGGTTTGTAATGCTTAATTAATAATAATTACCATACCTGGTTGAATGTTGATGTCTTGATGGCCAATAACTATAATTTCAACTTTAAATGTATTCTTTTAAACATATCGAAATCATATGTCCCATGTCAATGTCATTGATTCCTGAGTTCACAGAGAGTCCAACACTAGAAACACTCACGGTATCTAACTGTTTCAATCAGGGTCCAATTGTAATTTAATTATGTAATTTGTAATTAATTACAATTGTAATTGAACCCACCCTGGGAGCAAGTCTAAAAGTGAACAGTGCTGGTACATGTCATTTTCTTTAATAAAACTAAGCAATTGACCCGTTGCATAGCATTGTAATAATTTTTTTTCGAAGCCCATCAATACATTTGTTTGAAGTGAACCCTTTAAATGTAGGCATACCCGAATGGTAGCACCAGCCAGGGTGTTAAGGACCATCTACAAGAGACCTGCCTTCATCGCTTACCAACACGAAGTGGGGTTGGAGAAGACCGTTCTCATTGATTCGCCCAACGCTGAGTCATACAGTGTGGTGAGTGATAGTCCACACAGATACACGAGTCATTATCTCTGCACACACACATCCACACACACTGAGTTGCACACCCTCAAGAATACTTAAAATTTCGCTAATAATTACTGAAAAATAAATTGATGTGTGGTTATTTTGACATAATTTATCTTTAAACATGCACCAATACACTCATTACATCTCAGAATTACAATTGTTACTATAACTATTGATAAATGACTTCTTGAGTGACAATATTGACAGAGGTCTGACAGGGTAAGCTTGGAAAGTCAAGAACATCACAACTTGTTTATATTGTGTGGTTCCATCGTGTTAGTGTCCCGAAGTTTTGTATGATTTTGCAAGCAGGACTGGGTCCAATTATATATCTAATTGATTATAGGCAGATGCTGTATTTATAATAAATTCTCGTTTTGATATGCCGTAATTACAATTGATCTTTTAATGTAATTGCACAATTATGATTAATTACAGTATTTTTTCGTATGTATTTTACCTGAAAAAAACTGTCAAAAGTGATGTCTTGCACAAGTTTTTCAACTGTATTCAAAATATCACAATTCAGCAATTCACACATGGCAAATACTGAATAACCTTTTTGAATAAACAGTTCGTACTGCATAATGTGTATATTTATAATTGTAATTGAACTTGTGTAATTGTAATTAAACTGAAAAGTAATTGTATTTGATTTAAATTTGTGTAATTGGACATAAAATTTGATATTAAAAAATATATAACCCTTGAATTTGTCTAGAAAGATGATATGTTTTGAAGTATATATTGAAATATAGAATACATGTGACACATTTAGAAAACTGTTTTCAGCCCCTGGGTGGGAATCCCTACGCATGGTATGTCCAGAGCTCTGGTCATCGCCGCCTGGTACTCATGCCCAAACCTGAATGTGCTTCCAAGTGTCAGTCCTTCCAAATCACCATGAAGCCTGGCGAGATGTGTAAGTTTTTCTCAAGTCTCAACAATACACAACATTGGCTAGTTCTTGTGTAGTTGGCAATCAGAAACCATGTCCATGCTGCAAGCTTGTTGTGATTTTTAGCCCTGAAAAAAATTATGTATCTTAATATTGTGGATTTTAACAAGATTTGACAAGAGTGCCACCCAGTGCAATAAAACTTCATATGGACAAAAGTTCTATGTGTAGCCTGCCCTCGTGTCAATTAGCATTTACAGAATCAGTAGATAATATATTACATTAATTTATTGTCTTCTGTGAAAATTAATACATCCTTACATCGAATCTATAGTTCTTTTACTACCGCTACTTTGTGGCCTCTATCTTCCTTCTCTACCTTCCTTAAGTTTGAACAAAATACTGTTAATATTTTCAGTGATTCAATCATTTAGAAACTTCTATTTAATCACCTCTTAATCTCCTCATCTATAGTGTTATTATTTTATTAAACGAGTCCAAACAAGTCCTTTTGTATGGTTGTACCTAGAATAATATTGCCTATTTTACATCCATTTCCTATGTCAAAACAACCTTTCGGCTGGTATTGATTTCATGATGATTAGTTGCAAGCAATTATTTTGTTATTAGGTAAAATTGCCCATAAGTAACACTTTCACATACCACACCACATCACATTTAACAAGATTGCCATCCAAGGCAAAGGACCAGATTGCAAGTGGACAAGGAAGCCATTGGCTTATCGAGAGTCCAACATTTTTAATATATGTGTAATCCGCCCTCCTGAGATATGTGTCAACCTTGTTTTTAAACATATTCACGCTGCTAGTAGTTACACAATCTGTAGATAATTTGTTTCATTCATTGATTGTCCTTTGTGAGAATGAGTACTGATATCCACTTTACACTGATCCTTTACTAATGTTACCTCATGTCCTCTAGTTCTATTATCTACCTGAGTGAGAAAAAATATTTCTATCAATATTATCATACCCATTCAATATCTTAAAAACTTCAATTTCATCTCCTCTTAACCACCTTGTCTCTAGGGTTTTTAAACCACATTCTTTCACTCATTCTTCATAACTAAGGTCTCTCAGTTCCAGAATCATTTTAGTTGCTCTGAATGAACATGTCCTAAAGTTTCTGTATGGAAGGCCATGAGCCTCCTACAAAACTTGAATCTAGATGCAATAATTCTACTTGTATCACATTAGTTATTATGATATAGCTATGTGCATAGCACTTCTTCTATTTCTGTATCATTTGCTGTTTGCATGCATTTTTTTAGTGTACATATTTACTGACCCATGGACCCTTACAAGCATGCCTTTGATTGGAGGAGAAGATGGACCAATCATAGCAAGTGTTGCATTCGTTGGGACATTCAACTCAGAGTGATGGGAGAAATGCCATGACATTGTCATAGTTTACATTCCAGAACATGTATCAACACAGCTACTTACACAAGACTCATGTCACATTATACATTCCAGAACATGTGTTGACACAGCTACTTATACAATACTCTTATCAGAGTATACATTCCAGAATGTGTTGGCATGTTTAGCGTATGTATTCCTGTTGTTAGAGCATTGCATAAGTGATTGGCTGGTAGCTGAATAGATAAAATGAAATTATCATTGTCTTCTTTTCAAATACTTCTGAACAATTATGCTAAAATAATGAAGAAATGCACCAGTGTAATTTTTTTATTTCTAATGGTCTTCAAACCATAATTTTACATAATTTTTGTAGTGTTATTCTTCACTCGTGTTTTGAGTGAAACTCTTAGAAGCTGTTCTGATGGTAATTGCTTTCTTTATATCCAAGAGAATTATATTGATCAGATGAGAATTGTTATCCAGATTGGCTGCGCAGATCTGGAAGTCCATTTGCTCACCTTGTGCATTAACTGAGGTTACAGGCTTTGTGTGAAAGTGCTCACTCTGAATGCTTCAAATTGATTGTACATAATAATTTAAACAGAAAATTTTTAAATTTTTGGTTTTTGCTAGGAGGGGATTTTTGGCAGTAGGGTGTTTTTTTCTGTGCCTGTGTGTTCATAGACTAAATGCATTCATCATGTTCATGTAACTACTTTTAAAATGTGTTGGAAAAACTACCAATTGAATTATTTTGGAAAAAGAATTGGATTGGAATTGAAAGATTTTAGCAGGAATTGAAATTGGAAAAAAGGAGTTGAAATTGATTAAAAGGAATTGGATTTAGAAATCCAGTCAGGATTCATGATTACTGTTCTAGATTGTTCTGACACCGGTAAAATGTGTCTACATTAAAAATTTTATTGACATATATGAAAATATAAAACCAGTTTCACCTCACTGGTATATTCTATGTTCATAATGTTTGTGACCTATAATTTACATGAACAATGTTTATGTAGATTGAGATTGGATGTCTGGGTTAGACAATAGCATGCTTTTTTCACGCATTTTTAGATTTCTTTCAGGACTTGATCTGAGACATTTACATGTGGTTATTATGTGTTCATAATAATTGATTGGGTGTTTACACTACATTCATGGTGAAGCAGTTTATTCGGCCAATCTGTGATGTGTGCTAAATTCATAGCTTGATTGGTTTGAAGATGTTATACTGTTTTTTTTTGTGATGAATCTGTTGATTTTATTAATAAACAATCAGTTTACAATTATTAGCTATTGTTTTGTGTTTTGTTTTCAGAATTCCAGTCATATTTGTGTATTTTTAAATTACCTGAAACTTCATCATTATAATAATGATTAATAATGCCTACTTGTCATGATGCCCTTGCAGATACTGTGAATTTCAGCGTACCTCATAATAATGTTACTATTACAATACGTAACTACCAGATTACTGTTTTAGCATACGGTACCCAGACACATTCCCTGACGTTGCTGTGCATGTTAAAAAGTGCAAGCTTTTTATAATGCCAAAAATAATGTTAATATTGTGACTCAAAAATACCACGTTTCAAACGTATCCGCTGACATTTTTTTAATAGTTGTTTTGCAATCGCACATTGCTAAACGACGAGAACCAAAGGTGAAGTGAGGACGTAACGCATCGTGGTTTTAACGCAGCCGCTCAGTACAGCCACTATACCATCGGCCATTTATTTTGTTAAATGCAACAGTTAAACTTATCGAATCTGCTCATCTTGAATAAACCCATAGACTCAAGCAGTTAAAAGAAATGTTGAGGGGGACCATCATCAAAAATCGATGTAAAACATTCAGAAAGAAAAATTAGCTACAATGCCATGAAAAAGCGCTATATTTAAATAACGGTTATTATTAATTTAATGTGTATGGAGTTTAATTCTTTCGTAATTAAAAAGGAATTATCAATAACATCAGCTTGACAGGTTTTGCTTCGGTACTTTACGGTGAATAAAGCGTGATGCGCAAAAAAACGTGTTATATATAATAATAGGCTTTTTTAACATTGGCATTGCGATCAAACTGCATGGTTTACAATTATTTCCGGTCAAAAAAATTCTGAGAATATCTAATAGGTTTCTTATTAGCTTCATCTTTGGGAAGTATGACTCTCAACATGGTGTTTGTTTAACAAAACACTACTGAAAAAGCTTATCTAAATATGTTTGTTGAGAACCAGCGAGCTGGTTGTCAAATAATATTTCTAGAAGAAGTGACTTCTTATATTGACAAAGGATATCCAGTTGACGTGATCTACTTGGATTTCAGTAAAGCGTTTGATACATTCCCTCATCGCAGACTCATCTCAAAACTAACCGCTCATAGCATTACAGGCAAGACCAACAGATGGATAGAAAGTTGGCTAACAGAGAGAAGACAACGAGTGGTGCAGAGTCAGACTGGCAAAAAGTTATCAGTGGTGTACGGTGTACCACATGTAGGATCAATACTCGGCCCAATGTTAGTTGTTATCTTTATAAACGACATTGACTCAACTGTAGTAAGTTCCCTGTTAAAGTTTGCTGATGACACAAAAACGTTGAGGCAAGTTCCTGAAGTTGAATATGCTTTCACTCTCCAGGAAGACCTCCACTCTATGTACAAATGGATTGGCAGCTACTGTTCAACTTCACTAAATGCAAATGCCTGCACATTGGATACAACAACCCGAACTATGACTATTTTATGGGAGATGTAAGTATAGAATCGATAGATATGGAAAAAGACCTAGGAGTACACATTCATCAATCACTGAAAGTAAAGGAGCAAGTAAACTACGTAGTCAAGAAAGCAAATCGAATACCAGGGACAATTCGTAGGACCTACACAGACAAAAGCATGAAAAACATCAAAAAACTTATACATCATCTTGGTCCGACCCATCATCGAAAACTGCCAACAGGCATGGTGCCCACATCTTCAGAAAGATATAGACAAATTAGAAAGTGTCCAGAGGGGGGCCACTAAGATGATCACTGGAATCTCTAATTAAGCTCCCATTTGTGGCATAATATAGTATCTAAGATTGCGAAAGTGTGGCCTCCTCTCTCTACAAGATAGGAGGAAAATGGCTGATATGTTTGAAGTTTTCAATATTATTAATGGATTTACTGACATAGACACCAAGAGAATATTCGAGCTAATCCATACCCCGTCCAGGATGAGACAAGTCAATGACAATAGTTCGACACCACAGTCGACTAGATGCACGCCACAAGTTATTTTCACAGCGAGTAATCAAGCCATGGAATACCCTACCAAGCGATTGTGTCAATGAACTAACAGTAAACAATTTCAAAACAAAATATAAAAATTACTGCCATAACCACTGATGGGGGGGGGCTATATACGAGCCAGAAGGCTCCCTGTCCCAAACCCTTTCCAGGTATGATTCATACTTCCGAGCAAAAAGAAGTGCTGTGTTGGATAAAATAGTATCCTTACACCCCTACGGACGAGTCCATGAGCACCGTAGGAGATCACGTGCACGGATCTACAGTCCCGTGATGTCGATGTTTACCAACAAAGGAGGGCACCGAGTCGAGTCTTGCCGTTAACAAGTGTGTGAATTAGTCAGACAAATAATTGTGCTGGAAACTGCTCGGTTGATAACCAGTTGGTATATCGGAAGATGTTTGAGGCGACGGTGACAAAGTTCGTCAAGTCTGTGGGTGAGGGCTCGTTGGTGGCGGTGCCCGACCTGGATGAAGCAGACCGCTGTGTTCCGTTCGCCGTCACCGTGAAGAAGAATCGGCGTTGGTTCTGGCAGAGCCCCAGGTTCGAGCCGAGCCCATTTCTGTTGCATCAACTGTCAACTACTCCTACTGAAGCGTGGGAGAGCGACATTGAGGTATGAGAGGAACACATTTGCATTACCTTTGTAACAGAAGTTGTATGAACTTAATCAGTGGTGTATTGAAGGGATGGGCATTAATTATATTCCATTAATTGCCATTGCCCCACTTTGCTTGCCCCCCCCCCGACTATTACCTAGCGTTTCGCCACTGCATGATAAACTAATGGGTTACTAAGCTTGGCCTCCCTTTGCAAGATCTTAGATATATACGCCACTTTTGGTGATAACTGAGTAAGTTCAAGATAACGCATATATGTCATGACTCATGTAGTCTGACATCACTGCTATAGGTTATATATAGCTACATGATGTCTTGGCTCTGGCATGTGTGGGCATGCGTTCGTCGGTGCATGTGTATTAGAGAGGGGGAGGGGAGGGGAAGGAGAGAGGGGCAAAGGGCAAACAGATAGACACACTCCGGGCGTGTCCCAGTGACAGAACACTCACCTATCAGCAATGTAGATATTTTAAAAAGAGAATTGCTCGATATTTAGCAAGCGCTATAGCCACACATATATAATTATGAAACGTTGTTGAATTCTGATAATTATAAACCAATGCAATGGCTTCCTTGTTCACTTGCTGTACCAATCTGAAGTCAATTGTTGATTTCGATATATTGCACCTTCTGAAATGCTTGGTTAATGAAAATGATAAATCATTAGTACCAAAATAGTTGAAATTACATTTTTTATCAGTTCTTGAGTTTATAGAATTACGTTAGTGCCTTACCCATGTTAATAAAGATGATAATTTATTGGTACCAAAATAGTCAGTATTATATTTTTTACCAATTCTTCTTGAGTTTAGAAATGCAGTAGCGCCTTACCTTTTCTGCCCATATAACTGCCACATCAAACAAATGCCAACCCAAACAGACCACAATGCACAATCAGTAATAGTTCTTTCATCCTGTTCTTGGAATGCAGTATAAACCCTAATTCTTGAGCAGTCAACATTATCTAAATTTCCCTAAAATATGGAAGTCTCATAATTAGCTAGACTACTAGTGGGATTTTAAAAAGTTGATTGACCACGCAGGCATTTTAATGCATTATATTAACCTAGCTGTTAAATTTTCTTAGCGTCTTTGTCTACAGCATGCCTCCAGTGTGATGATTTATCCACACAGACACATAAGTGATTGTCTGCATGTTCCTGTTTTAGGTGAAGCGACTCCCTCTGGTGACATACAACAAGACACACAACTTCTCATTGAGTGGCAAGATTGGTGGCTCCCTCTTTAAGCTGCTGGAGGCGGACGTGAAAGGGTGTGATTCGGTGAACGTGTCTGCCAAGTTTGGTCCCGTGGATAAGTTGGAAGTGGACATCCCAGCTTTGATGAATCTGTTGCAGAAAAAGTGGGTACTTCAATCAGCTCTCAGAGGAAAACTGCTTAGAAATATCAGTCTCATGTCAAGCTGATTAATTAAATGAGTTAATTAAAATTTAAATAGGTAAACATAAATGGAAATTTTTTCCATTGCTTCTGTGCCAGGCCTTCTTAATTAAAGGAAAAATGGTTTTTCATCAGAGATAGACAAAGTTCATTTATATTGTTGAGGCTTATTTTAGATTTTTAAATGCTTTGCTACAGTATAAATTGTTTTAAATCATAGCATTAACTTACCCTGATTCCTTAATAAAAAAAATTACTTGAATATAAACGACAAGATTTATTCAACTGTCAAAGTAATGACAAGTTGCACATCTTTCTTCTGCATAGCTGCATGGACATGAAAGCACACACATAAGCACATGTAATCACCTGCACATACAGGCACAAACAAATTATTTGGCTAAAACTAATACAGTGTGTTAAAACCAACATTTTTCAGGAACTTGGATTTAAAGAATGAGTTTGTGCAACAAGTCCGACAGAACAAGAGGAAGGTTTTGTGTGTCATCGTTGGTTCTGTAGAGCTGACACAAGAGGGCACTGTCGAAGTGTCCGTGACGGAAACCGAAAGTGAAAATGTGGACACTAGCAAGGTAGATGTTTAAATAATGCTTTATTTCTTGTTTATATTGTAAAATACAGATCTGCATAGAAGAATAAAAACATGTAGACAAATGAAGTCTTAAGTATAACAATACAACATCGTCATCATTCTGCGAGAGTTTTACTCAGACATTATGATTATTGACACATCGGACACATAAGAATAATAATTAACTTCTATGGTACACATATCATCGAGAACCTGAGCTCAGAGGTGCAACAAAACAGAATCATTAAGTATAATTATGAACAGGGATGTGCAAAAGTCATTATCAAAATGAGGGACAACCAAAGATTTATGGTGGAAATGCTATTTGGAATAAATGTGTCTTTTGAGTTTTTTTTAAAAAGTAGTAGGTTCAGATGTTTTCAAAGTGATGGGGAGTTCATTCCAGACCCTAGGCGCAGCAACAGAGAAAGCATGTTTGCCCAAGTTAAGTTTCGTTTTAGGAACAATAAGTTGTGAAACTGATGATCTGAGCTGCCTAGGGATATTTGAAAGATGCAGGAGACAAGCCAAGTAGGGTGGTTGTTGTGTAGATAGAGCATGATATGTAAGAGTGGACAGTATAAAATTGATACAATAAGTAACAGGAAGCCAGTGTAACTGTTTACATAGGCTTATACTTGTTATCTCAGTCATATGAACAAAGTATATCTATTTGACATGCAGTTAATTATTTTGCATAAAGAACTTGACAAATAACAGAACGATAACTTATTTGCTCCCTTCTCCATCTCACTACGCGTGCTACATCATCGCTTCTTGTGTTTATACGATCGGGGCTAGGTTGATGAGATAGGGAAAAAAAACCGATCTCGCAGGTTCAATTGGTTAGTGGTCTCCCTATCTATAGTACATTGAAATTATGGCTGAATAAAAATAATAAATCTACAGCAAGTATACATAAGTCTGTTGTTGACTGATTAGCTGCCCTATTTTAGTTGCCAATCGGCTCAGTGCATCGGAAAAAAGAGTTTTAAGTGCGCACTGTCTATGGTAAACAAAACTACACGAAACCATCAATGGCACCGTAGACTTAGATTTAGACATCGCATTGTAGATCAGTCCTATAGTATGAACTATACCAAAAATTCCAGCTGAAGTGTGCTGAAATGATGTACAATCCAGAAACAAACAGTTATGGTTAACATTCTATATTGTTGTTTTTTTTTATAAAATATATACTCCAGTTTCTTAACTTCATCTTCAACTCGTGCACCTTTTGTTTACTTTGCATATGCAAGGTTAGCGCAACTATCCAACTATTATTTTTATAAATAAATTCCTATTTTGTTGTGATGTGATGCCCACAACTGCAACTGTCAGTTGAGCATAAACGTTGACCTCCAATGAACAACCGCTAGATGCAGAACGATAAAAAACCGCATTGCCACGGAATTGTGCGACGCACAAATTTGGGACATGCAACCATACAAACAAGTGTTTTTATTTTTACATACTTTCGGATATCATGAATATTTCTTGTTCTGCTTAGAATACAAATAACCCAAACACTATTTATGCAAGAAACTGAGATTTTGGCATGGTTATTCTCCATCATTTGTAGATGCTAGATAGTAACAGACTTACTACTGTATAAAAATTGTCCCACAATCTGCCATTGACATTGAAGGTGTGTGTTTTATGTGTGAGATTGAGCCAACGAATGAGTTTAATTAACAATAAAACATGTTAGAACACAAATAAATCTTATATGGATGAGTAACACACCTACATATATGAGAACTTTGAAGTTTCTATGTTGTTGGTAAATAGTTAAAAGTGGCCTATGTATAGCAGCCAAAAATGCTATGGCCACAGACATAAAATTCCAATTTATTTGTATATGAAAAACAAGTACAGTGGCAGTGTAATACACCATATTTGGATTCCCTATTCAAATGGCTAAATGTTGATGGACACTTCACATGACAACACAATATCAACTAGGTGATATTATACCTATTCCATCTGTAGTAAGAAAACTATGTAAATATTGCTGTCAAATGCAAGAGAAACCTTCTGAATACATAGTTCTAGATTATATTTATCAGGTGCGTCTAACTTGAGAAGTTTTCAAAGTATGTATCTGAAATTTGCTGATAATGTTGGTAAACATTGTCTATGCAAAATTCTACAATTTTTACTTATACAAAATAAATTTGGCAGAAAGTGGAAATGGTCATAACTCAGAAATTAATCTAGCTACATCCCTATGGTTTGACATGTGTGGTTACACAGACCAATGCATTAATTGGTAAACTGTTGGTAGAATCCAAAAATGCGAGTGCCACAAGAATTTCTTATTTTGATTGATTTGAGACAGAATGCCCCATTGTTAATTTTTTCTTGTCATGTCTGTTATATAGAGGATGTGTGTAAATTTTGGGGTGTAATTTAAAATCCGGGTGTTAGTCAAATCTTATTTGGAGTTGAATTGATCCAAACATTGTGTGACTTATAAGAATTGATTTGATAACAATCAAAACAGATTGATTTGGAATTTAATTGGAATTGGAAAGTCTGCAAATTTAGCAGAATTTAATTAATTGTTCAGTTCATATAAATCGTAAATGTTTTGATATAAATTTACATAAATGTACACATATAAACAAAGAAATATATTATAATTTATTTATTCTTCAGACTTACTTTCACTTAAAAAATTACAAGGTGTGATGATCTTATTTGGAAATCAAAACAGAAATAGCACGTGCTCTAAGTAAACATGTAATTTGTGGGATAAAACAATAAAACTTAAGGTATATGTAGGTGGCGCCATCCGCGTAGATCGGGTTATGTTTGCGCGTGTTGCAAAAACTCTACTTGGTCCCTGATCTACTCACCGTACCGATTGCACGCGAGATCGGGAGGTGAGCCGAGATCGGTGCGTTTGCAAAAACTCTCTAATATGTTACATCTTTGTAGGTGCTTCCAGTCACATCCAATGTGGAGGAGGGCGAATCCCTGTCCAACAATAGCAAGCGGACATTTGTCCTCCTAAAAGGGACAATCCTTGCTTACAATATATGCGAACTGAAAGTGAGCGGAGGCGGTGGACTGGAATTAATTGTCGATAAGGATGTAATGGGTCAGTTCACCGACTCGGTGGATGGGCAGTCTGGTACGTATAAACTCTCTGACCTACTTAATAAATGGCACATCAGTCTCAGCTTGACTCTCCCTCTCTAGGGCACTGAATTCTGATTAGTATCTTAAGTTTGAATCTAAAATGATATGCCCAATATTGGCTCATCACATCTATTAAAATATAAAGTTGTGTTATATATAGTATAAACTGCATCTATTTTAACATCTTGACTGCTCAAATATGTCTTAACAAACCACAATCTTTTTTTACAATTTGACCGTTTATGAATATCGACCTTGCCATTCAATGCATTAACAAACAACTGTCGACAATTTCCAATATCTGTGGACAAAGTTTATCGAGGTCAAGTGGTCACTGGATCATGTGACGGGCATATCATTGACACCCATATAATTACGTTTTCTTCCTCATGCAATGTAAACACTAGTCACCGCAAAACATTCAAATTAAACAATCAAGGTTACAAATGATGGTAAAATGTGTGTTCTAGCTGTCAGAGTCAGTATCGTGTATACTATAAAATATATTATAATATGTTTTTATAATGAAAGCGATCAAACTCTGTATCTTTAAAAGTCCCTCCTCATTTCATTTAGCTCATCGGATATAAGGTTTATTGATGTTAAAATCTGTAGTGCATGAATAGTTTTTAGTCGTTTTAATAAAACTGACTTTTGTTTAAATCATGAAAAGAATTTACTTTGACTGTTAGACTGGGTAACTTGAGAAAGTGTAAATAGCCTTAAGCAGTGTTTTTTAAGGTTCAGTTCCTACGGACAGTGTGTACGTAGCTTGTAGCAAAATGAGTATATCCGAACAACCGTTGAATTTGTCAATGAAATAGGGTGTCAAAAAAAAACTCATCAACCCAAAGAAGCAAATGTAGCCATGTTTGTTAGGTTTGTTAGGTTTGTTAGGTTTGTTAGGCTTGTTCCACTAAATCATGCAGGAAAACACACAAATTTGTAATATTCAAGATGGCTACAATAGTGTTTTGTGAATTGTGACTGAAACGGTTTTGTTTCAATTCCAAATTATAAAAAACTAATACCCGAAACATTGCACAGTCTTTCACACTGTGTGCTTAGCAATATGATCATACTAACAAAATACAATTTAAATAAACAAAGAAAATTTCAAACTAATGACAGACGAAAAATTTTGGCCTGTTTTTAGCATGTCATAGTAGATACTAGATGAGTTTGATTTTTCATGAAATGATTTTAAAATGAGACCAGCAATACAATAGAATTGAGGAAGGAGTTTTAAAGATGGCGCTGAAATAACTGCTATAGATTGTTCCGCTATGCAGACTTGTCCATGAGAGAGACATTCAGTGGCCTGCTTGACCAGGATGAGATGAAGAGACAACAGATATACAAGGCTGTTGTGGACATGTGTACTTACCCAAAGGATGTACACGTCCTTAGTAACTTGGTGAGTCGCATCTGAAAAAAATTATTGAAACTAGTATATTATAATTTTCAGCAAAACATGTTTGAAATGCTAATTTCGCAGTTCCATGTTTCCAAACATGTCATTTCCTAAGGCTTAGCTGTAGACACTGCAGTTTTATAAATAAAATGAAGATTACAGGCATAGTAAGAAAAGCATACGCTTTTTTCGTATTCGTATTTGTTTTATTTTTCATTTATTCTTCCGACATTGATAATTTATTATCAGTCTCACCAAAAAACGTTCTTGATCAGCACTGGTTTCCAGGCCTGCCTGAATTCCCATCAGGCCCACAAAGATTCAGTTCAGCATATTGTGAGACTTTGAAATGTGGCGAATGAAGGTGTAAGTGTGCTTCCAGTGAAAAGACAAACGTTTAAAATGGAAAGTTTCAGGAAAGCCAGTAAATCATCCAGTTTAATTGTGTTACTGTGGATCTAAGACTAAGAATGGCTGCAATTATGCACAGTGTATGGTCTGTACTGTAATCGTGATGTGAAGGTTGCTGGTTTGGCATCTACACTACTCTAAACTAGAGTAATAGCATATAGACACCAGTATAAGATCAGTGTATGACAGCAGAGTTTTTTTATACTTTTAATCAATGCATTGTGAAATGGCCAATCTGCAACACATTACGTGTTTTCTTTGCAGCTGGAATCTAGTCTGCCAGAAACAGCCATGACGGTTGAGAAGTTGAAAGAAGAATTGTCCTGTGGCATCAAGACCTGGAAGGAAGTTCTCCTACTGGCTGGCTTCACCATCAAGGTAGTAAACTTACTCCTTTTCTCTTTTACCACAACGCATGTAGACGCACTATGACAAAATAGACAAAATTACTTTTTGTAGTTACAGTATATATATATTTTTTTAATATTTGATATTTGAATTAGATTTAACGATCTATGGTCAAGAACACTACAGCACTTTTATTTCATTGTTAAAAATAAGAGTTACGGATGATGTTGTTCATAATGTGTAACAATTTAAAACGTGCAGTAAGGTCATACAAACTAAATAATCAGGTAGAGTTGACAGATTTGTAGGTACTTGTCCCATAGGAAGGGCTAATGGATGACTAAGCTGCCCTCCCCCCCAGTCCCCCTTTGTGAGATCCTAGAAACACCTCTGTCCAGAAGAAATTTTAAAAACAAAATTAAATAGGTCAATTAAGACTTTCTTATATTCGGTCAAATGCCAATAAATGTTTCATGCTGTGCACAGTCTGACGGCGCCATCTGTGGGCCAGAGGAGGAGTCGGTGGCACTGGAGTGCTTCCGCTGTTTGTTTGAAGCACTTGATGAGTTGAGCGATGAAGCAGTGCTGATTCTGCGAGACTGCTGTGACCAGACAGTGGCGCCACCACTCATTTACTTAGTAAGTTGCTCTTAAGGTCATCACATGATCCATACATGATCTGCGCTTGCCTAAAAGGCTTAGACAAAGAACAAAGTAAAACAGACAGCAACAGTGCAAAATGGAAATGTGGTAATGCTGAAGTGGGAAGGGAGACGTAATTACCAGTTCCTTCCAATTTGGCGTTTATCATTTCAAAGAAAATTGTAAAAAAAAATTAATTTGGCATAAGGGGTTTGTTATGGCCCAAATTAGAAATGCTGCAGTAGTGACCACTCATAACTATTCTTATTCTCACAGCTGTCCCAGTCAGTCAGTGGTCAACCAGCACGACAGGATGACCCCAAACTGGTAGACCTGTTCGGCCAACCTAACCATGGACAGGTGTTTGTCGAGGCGCTTGGCTACACGTTCAGCGGCGGTCAAGTGGTGCCACCTAGTGGACAGATGAGTGAACTACACGGAGCACTGAGAGCGGTGTTCGTGCTTTCTGCCTTACAGGAGTCAACAGGCAGACAGTGGTGCCACCTGCTGTAGAAATAGTGCAGCTATCATTGCAGTCAGTCAGTGCCAGATCTACCATGTTGTACAGATTTAGTCTATATGTGTACAATATGTGTAGAATTTTGGGAATTCGGGAGGAATACGGCTGTATCCTGTTTAATACGGATTTGTTTCAAATGGAAAATATTTGCTTGTATTCATCAGACAAGTATATAAAATCGAATGACAAATATTTTGTAAGCGGGCAAAGCACAAATACCTTTGAGGCTAGGCAGATCTCTGGCGAAAACCTCGTGTTCATTTGATGCAAATATAATTTGTAGCCTGAGAGATGGAAACACTCGATAATTTCTAGCGAATTTCCTTTGGTATAAAATACATTTCATAGACAGTTAGAATAGTAATTAACTAATGAAAAAACTTTATACGGATTTATCAAAAATACGGGCGGATACCAACTAAATTTTTTTTCATGTCGGGTGTCACAGGATTGCTGGCAATTTCATGATTGGGGTGGGTGAGGGAGGAATGTTAGTTACTGATAAACCAACATGGGAGCAACTTACAGAAGATGAGCCGGCGTGTTCTTGTCATGCTTCGTGGCCAGATGGAACTATCCGTTGTGTTGCTTTAATTATGTACACTTAAATAACTTATATATTATTACACATTTATATACATGCTTACATGATATATTACCTAGTCATAAATGTAAATAACCTGAATGTTTAAATGACTGATTTTTTTCTATATGATCTTTATCTGCATTATTTTGCCATTTACGTCTTCCAAAGCAAGGTAGAAGTATGTGTTGATCCAGGGTTGTTGACAACATTACTTTTGAGAAACTGTGACCAGCATACTGAATTGTGCAGGCTTATAATGTTATTTGCATATTTAAAGTTAATTTCTTGCATTTATCAATGTATTGCCATGCATCTTGATTATTGAACTGGTTCTAGGATGGGGGTTAGAAGTTCAAAGGTTCTCTTAGGTTAATTTTCAAGAAATCTCACAAATTGTGATTGTGTATCTCACAAATGCTGTAGTCCTTGCCAAGACACAGTTTTAATGTGCCTCCTCAATTTGATTTTTTTGCTTGTCTCATTTCCAATTCATTTTGCGAAAATTTAAACCTACACATTATCCACTAAGAAATGCTCATTTGTGCAATTTTTGTATGTAGTTTTTGTGAAATCATCAGACAAACTATTAAATTATTTAATGCTTGATCCAGCATTTATTGAAGGGAAAATTGAAACGCTGAAAACTCTTAAAGAATAGTGTTTACCATTTTAGATATCCACTATTTTGAGCCTTACAAGATCTAACTACTAAAGTCAATTCTTTCGATGATTTCAACAAAAATATGCACTTTTTTATTAAACCGACTGTGGATATTAATTCAACTATTCACACACAGCACGTAGGGACATCATGCGTCCCATATCCATGATAGGCTAAATCAGTTGGGGATGGAGTTTTAAAATGCTGTGTTGTCAATATATGAATTACTAATATTAATATACCACCTTTTTAAGCGAGTAAATTCAATTTATTTCAGCCAATGTGTATTCTCCACTCTTGCCAAACATTTTGATTAGTATAAAACAATATCAATAACTATCTAGTTGTACAGATTGTTTTTCGTTTAATTTACATGTCATCTGGAAATAATCTGACTATTGTCTTATAAAACACAACGGCTAGTTGACATATTAATCTGTGACTTAAAGTTGGCGTGCAATATACGTAATCATTTGCATAGCATAATTGCATGTGTTTAATTTAATGCCAGCATAATTTGTGTACCCTAGTTATTATAAATGTATATTCTGTGGTAGTAGTTCTATATTTAAAAACATATTTTGTTATTTGAATCAGACGCAGTCTGGAATAAAGTACCGACTGATTGTCTGATTCATTATATGATTGTCTGATTCATATTATCTTGCCACATGGAGACTTATATGATGATGCCTGTTTGAGTGTTTGCTGTTGTTGTGGCTCTGACATACCTGTGCCAGTCAATCACTTGCGCTTGTTTGTAATGTGTGCAGTGGTCCCTGGTTTCTATGACGACGCCTGCTATGCCAAAGCACTCTTTAAAATGAAGTGATCAAAACAACAGGGGGTATGATGCACGGTTTCTTCATTAACCTGTGCCTGAAGAAATGGTTATAAAATTTAACTGAAGGGTTATTAAAGGCAGAAACCACTTATGTCAACTGGAATGTTTTTGATGCAGGGATGTATAGTGAAATAAGTTTATGTATAGATGCCTTGCATTTATGTTAAAACATATTAATATTTACAATCAAGATTAATTACGCTGTCAAGCAAGCAGTCATTCAATGCTGCCACCTTTGTCATGTGCTGCCCTCTGTCAGGCAAGCTATGTAGCAGAATAAATATGTATGAAAAATACAAAGTTTTGTTATCACTGATTTTTATGTACATTAAAATATGTATACATTTATAAGGAACATGTGAATAGTTACTGTGATATAGCATAATACTACATTGGTAGGACACAGTCGATAGTTCACAGGAGATCTGCGAGATCAAAGTTTATGTTGCACTCACATACTGCATAGTGCCCTGATGAGACGCATAGTGAGTGGCCATATATATATACAGGTATATATATATATCATGCCCATCGTCGGGGGGGGGGTCAAATGAACCCCCCCTTTATGAGAGAATTTGCTTTAACTGTAATATTTTTCGGAGATCATCTGAGAAATTCCTGGCAGACTGTGTACACCCAAAACCTGCTTTTTAAAACTGACGATGGGCATGTATATAATTATATATATATACATACCGGGTATATTAAATATATCTATATACATATCACCACATTGTGCGTTCCTCAATTCTACGTTTGGTACAATATCCTACACACATACATATTACAACTCCATACGAGTTTTCATAGCTTATACATTGCACTTTGCTTGTATCACAATAGTTTCCCGAAGATCTGTTTAGTTCAGGAACAAATAATGTTTTTAAAGCGAAACAAGTCATATTTTTGGGGCTATGCACCTAAAAGAAATAATAAAAACTAACCATGTGCAACTAAAATCAAGAATATTACACCAGTGGTTTATTCAGAATGTGTTCTAAAAGTTGGAGAATCCGGTCATTTCTCAGAATGACCCAGGACTGACATGTCAACCAGCACGACTGATAAGCGCATGCGCAGTTCTATAAAATCGGGGTGACCTAGACTAAAGGGACATATTAAGGGAGGCCGGCATACACAGAACCAATGCAGTTTCAAACAAATATGTTATTGTGCCAGAAAGAAGACTAGTTTAGTAAACAAAATATGTTACATAAGTTGAGTTTGGACACAAATAGCAAGACCATATTCTATTGGCAAGAATAGGAATAGGTGTATACGAATATATTTTTATTTATATTGCCAGAATACCGCACTCATGATGTAGTGTTATCTAACAGTATGGTGAGTCCTATGAAATTAAGATGTGTTCAACAGGGTTCTCCTAGTAAACAACTGGCATGATACTCTTAATTGTAGTTACAAATGGTTATGTTTTAGTATCTCTTATAAGTGCATAGGCCGAAAACCATGACATTTGTTTCGCTTTAATAAGGCAAGCAGTGGTTGTATTACTGGAATGGCACCCTGCAC
The DNA here is from genome assembly GCA_963662155.1 of Lamellibrachia columna. Lineage (NCBI taxonomy): Eukaryota > Metazoa > Annelida > Polychaeta > Sabellida > Siboglinidae > Lamellibrachia > Lamellibrachia columna. The sequence continues at coordinate 45,489,587 of OY759271.1, forward strand.
AAATAAATCATTTCAAAGTGGGCGCATGCTGACCACCAGAACACAACATATGGAATATAATGTACAAATATGAGCTTTTCAAGCAGGTAATAAAGGCAGATAAATCAGTTATTTGAAACAATAGTATCACTGTGCAGCAGGGGACAGCACTGTGCTGACATCACTAAAGCTAGCAGTGAAAAGTAACAGCTTTCAATTGTGAACAAAATGGACATAACATGACAAATCTAAGCATCTGCATAATCACTATACCCACACAGTAATGGCATTATCTAAAATTACCTGGAGTTTATAACTCCAATAGTATAGCTATATTGTCAATAGTAGCTATTACTGCAAAAATCCATCAACTGACAAATTTGTTCCTTGCTCAGTTGATAATTTTGTCCAGTCTTGGTCAGTTCAAGTTCACAGATGTGTCCAGTCCGGTCCACTGGTCAGGCACGAGGAGGAAGTATCGGTTCATGGCCTGCAGGAAGCGAGTGCGATACAACTCGGGAGACACGACAGTTGGCATCTTACCTGAAACAAACAGTCTTAGTGAGCCAAACACCCAACTAAACACAGCTTTAGTCAGACTCCGATTGTTTTAAACGTCAACTTTATAATTTTGAAAAGAAATAATAATTGTTTGATAATCAACTAGCCATGAGAGCCACCAGGGTAAAACTTACCCTGTCCACCCCATGACTCTAATTGTAGGTTGGTCACTTACCCTGTGCAGTCCACTGACTGTAGGCTGGTCACTTACCCTGTCCACCCCACTGATTGTATAATGATCACTTACCCTGTCCACCCTTTGGTTGTACATTGATCACTTACCCTGCCCACCCATTGACTGTAGGTTGACCACTTAACCCTGTACACCCCACTGACTCTAGGCTGGTCACTTACCCTGTCCACCCCACTGACTGTATGATGATCACTTACCCTGTCCACCCCACTGACTGTAGGTTGACCACTTAACCCTGTCCACCCCACTGACTGTAGGCTGGTCACTTACCCTGTCCACCCCACTGACTGTAGGCTGGTCACTTACCCTGTCCATCCCACTGACTGTAGGCTGGTCACTTACCCTGTCCACCCCACTGACTGTAGGCTGGTCACTTACCCTGTCCACCCCACTGACTGTATAATGATCACTTACCCTGTCCACCCCACTGACTCTAGGCTGGTCACTTACCCTGTCCACCCCACTGACTGTAGGCTGGTCACTTACCCTGTCCACCCCACTGACTCTAGGCTGGTCACTTACCCTGTCCACCCCACTGACTGTAAGCTGGTCACTTACCCTGTCCACCCCACTGACTGTAGGCTGGTCACTTACCCTGTCCACCCCACTGACTGTAGGCTGGTCACTTACCCTGTCCACCCCACTGACTGTAGGCTGGTCACTTACCCTGTCCACCCCACTGACTGTAGGCTGGTCACTTACCCTGTCCACCCCACTGACTGTAGGCTGGTCACTTACCCTGTCCACCCCACTGACTCTAGGCTGGTCACTTACCCTGTCCACCCCATTGACTGTAGGCTGGTCACTTACCCTGTCCACCCCACTGACTGTAGGCTAGTCACTTACCCTGTCCACCCCACTGACTGTAGGCTAGTCACTTACCCTGTCCACCCCACTGACTGTAGGCTGGTCACTTACCCTGTCCACCCCACTGACTGTACGTTGACTTGACCACCATTTCCAGCTTCTTGTCCCAAGTAAAAGTACGAATGTAGTCTGAAAATATAACAAATACAACACATATATGCTAAATATATCAGCCTTTCTGCTCCAACACAACCAATGCATCAAGCAGAACGAATACGATACCAAAACAGAAAGTTATCTAAATAATATAATTCTCAGTTTTACATATGGATTGGAATGTTGAATAACAAAACAAGCAGCAAACTAAACAGAGGCGTTGGAAAAATGGGCAGGAAAATCTGGTGGACAAGTAAAATAACATTTGCAAATATTTTTGAAAGAGTAACAATTACGTGCAACAAATAAGAAGACTTCATAATGCTAGGCATGGCCAGTGTGTACAGCAGGATGGATACATAGATGAAATACAAAACACAAATAATACCTATAATAATACAGTAGATATTAACAAAAGCAAATCAATCAAGAAGCTGAAGAACTCACCAATGATGCCCACAACCAGTTCGTTGCGACTCGAGTCAAGGCCGACCAAGAGAGAGTAATCCATGACAATGTGGCTGGACAGGAAGTGTGTGTCGTTGTTGATGGCATTGTTGAGGATAAACTTGGAATGAGGTCGGATGTAGAGAGGAGAGTCAATACTCGCTGCAACAAGTACAAGATGTAGAGAGGAGAGTAAATACTTGATGCAATAAGTACAAGATGCAGAGATGAGAGTCAGTACTCACTGCAACAAGTACAAGATGTAGAGAGGAGAGTCAGTACTCACTGTAACAAGTACAAGATGTAGAGAGGAGAGTAAATACTTGATGCAACAAGTACAAGATGCAGAGAGGAGAGTCAGTACTCACTGCAACAAGTACAAGATGTAGTGAGGAGTGTCAATATTTGCTGCAACATGTACAAGATGTAGAGAGGAGAGTCAGTACTCACTGCAACAAGTACAAGATGTAGAGAGGAGAGTAAATACTTGATGCAACAAGTACAAGATGCAGAGAGGAGAGTCAGTACTCACTGCATCAAGTACAAGATGTAGTGAGGAGTGTCAATATTCGCTGCAACAAGTACAAGATGCAGAGAGGAGAGTCAGTACTCACTGCAACAAGTACAAGATGTAGAGAGGAGAGTCAATACTTGCTACAACAAGTACAAGATGTAGTGAGGAGAGTCAGTACTCACTGCAACATGTACAAGATGCACAGAGGAGTGTCGATACTCACTGCAACAAGTACAAGATGTAGAGAGGAGAGTCAATACTTGCTGCAACAAGTACAAGATTTAGAGAGGAGAGTCAATACTCACTGCAACAAGTACAAGATGTAGTGAGGAGAGTCAATAATTGCTGCAACAAGTACAAGATACACAAAGGAGAGTCGAAACTCACTGCAACAAGTACAAGATGTAAAGAGGAGAGTCAATACTTGCTACAACAAGTACAAGATGTAGAGAGGAGAGTCAATACTCACTGCAACAAGTACAAGATGTAGAGAGGAGAGTCAATACTTTCTGCAACAAGTACAAGATGCAGAGAGGAGAGTCAATACTTGCTGCAACAAGTATAAGATGTAGAGAGGAGAGTAAATACTTGCAGCAACAAGTACAAGATGCAGAGAGGAGAGTCAATACTCAATACAACAAGTACAAGATGCAGAGAGGAGAGTCAATACACACTGCAACAAGTACAAGATGTACAGAGGAGAGTCGATACTCGCTGCAACAAATACAAGATGTAGAGAGTAGAGTCAATACTGGCTACAAAAAGTACAAGATGTAGAGAGGAGAGTTGATACTTGATGCAACAAGTACAAGATGCAGAGAGGAGAGTCAGTACTCACTGCAACAAGTACAAGATGTAGAGAGGAGAGTCAGTACTCACTGCAACAAGTACAAGATGTAGTGAGGAGAGTAAATACTTGATGCAACAAGTACAAGATGCAGAGAGGAGAGTCAGTACTCACTGCAACAAGTACAAGATGTAGTGAGGAGTGTCAATATTTGCTGCAACAAATACAAGATGTAGAGAGGAGAGTCAGTACTCACTGCAACAAGTACAAGATGTAGAGAGGAGAGTAAATACTTGATGCAACAAGTACAAGATGCAGAGAGGAGAGTCAGTACTCACTGCAACAAGTACAAGATGTAGTGAGGAGTGTCAATACTCGCTGCAACAAGTACAAGATGCAGAGAGGAGAGTCAATACTCACTGCAACAAGTACAAGATGTAAAGAGGAGAGTCAATACTTGATGCAACAAGTACAAGATGCAGAGAGGAGAGTCAGTACTCACTGCAACAAGTACAAGATGCAGAGAGGAGAGTCAATACTCACTGCAACAAGTACAAGATGTAGTGAGGAGAGTCAATACTTGCTGCAAAAAGTACAAGATGCAGAGAGGAGAGTCAATACTCACTGCAACAAGTACAAGATGTAGTGAGGAGAGTCAATACGTGCTGCAAAAAGTACAAGATACACAAAGGAGAGTCGAAACTCACTGCAACAAGTACAAGATGTAAAGAGGAGAGTCAATACTTGCTACAACAAGTACAAGATGCAGAGAGGAGAGTCAGTACTCACTGCAACATGTACAAGATGCACAGAGGAGTGTCGATACTCACTGCAACAAGTACAAGATGTAGAGAGGAGAGTCAATACTTGCTGCAACAAGTACAAGATTTAGAGAGGAGAGTCAATACTCACTGCAACAAGTACAAGATGTAGTGAGGAGAGTCAATAATTGCTGCAACAAGTACAAGATACACAAAGGAGAGTCGAAACTCACTGCAACAAGATGTAAAGAGGAGAGTCAATACTTGCTACAACAAGTACAAGATGTAGAGAGGAGAGTCAATACTCACTGCAACAAGTACAAGATGTAGAGAGGAGAGTCAATACTTTCTGCAACAAGTACAAGATGCAGAGAGGAGAGTCAATACTCAATACAACAAGTACAAGATGCAGAGAGGAGAGTCAATACACACTGCAACAAGTACAAGATGTACAGAGGAGAGTCGATACTCGCTGCAACAAATACAAGATGTAGAGAGTAGAGTCAATACTGGCTACAAAAAGTACAAGATGTAGAGAGGAGAGTTGATACTTGATGCAACAAGTACAAGATGCAGAGAGGAGAGTCAGTACTCACTGCAACAAGTACAAGATGTAGAGAGGAGAGTCAGTACTCACTGCAACAAGTACAAGATGTAGTGAGGAGAGTAAATACTTGATGCAACAAGTACAAGATGCAGAGAGGAGAGTCAGTACTCACTGCAACAAGTACAAGATGTAGTGAGGATTGTCAATATTTGCTGCAACAAATACAAGATGTAGAGAGGAGAGTCAGTACTCACTGCAACAAGTACAAGATGTAGAGAGGAGAGTAAATACTTGATGCAACAAGTACAAGATGCAGAGAGGAGAGTCAGTACTCACTGCAACAAGTACAAGATGTAGTGAGGAGTGTCAATACTCGCTGCAACAAGTACAAGATGCAGAGAGGAGAGTCAATACTCACTGCAACAAGTACAAGATGTAAAGAGGAGAGTCAATACTTGATGCAACAAGTACAAGATGCAGAGAGGAGAGTCAGTACTCACTGCAACAAGTACAAGATGTAGAGAGGAGAGTAAATACTTGCTGCAACAAGTACAAGATGTAGAGAGGAGAGTAAATACTTGCAACAACAAGTACAAGATGCAGAGAGGAGAGTCAATACTCAATACAACAACAAGTACAAGATGCAGAGAGGAGAGTCAATACACGCTGCAACAAGTACAAGATGTACAGAGGAGAGTCGATACTCGCTGCAACAAATACAAGATGTAGAGAGTAGAGTCAATACTGGCTACAAAAAGTACAAGATGTAGAGAGGAGAGTTGATACTCGTTAAAACAAGTAGATGTAAAGAGGAGAGTCGATACTCACTACAAAAAGTACAAGTTGTAGAGAGGAGAGTCGTTACTCACTGCAACAAGTAGAGAGGAGAGTCGATACTCGCTACAACAAGTAGATGTAGAGAGTCGATATTTGCTACAAGTACAAGATGTAGAGAGTAGAGTCGATACTTGCTACAACAAGTACAAGATGCAGAGAGGAGAGTCAGTACTCACTGCAACAAGTACAAGATGCACAGAGGAGTGTCGATACTCACTGCAACAAGTACAAGATGTAGAGAGGAGAGTCAATACTTGCTGCAACAAGTACAAGATGTAGTGAGGAGAGTCAATAATTGCTGCAACAAGTACAAGATACACAAAGGAGAGTCGAAACTCACTGCAACAAGTACAAGATGTAAAGAGGAGAGTCAATACTTGCTACAACAAGTACAAGATGTAGAGAGGAGAGTCAATACTTGCTGCAACAAGTACAAGATGTAGAGAGGAGAGTAAATACTTGCAGCAACAAGTACAAGATGCAGAGAGGAGAGTCAATACTCAATACAACAACAAGTACAAGATGCAGAGAGGAGAGTCAATACACACTGCAACAAGTACAAGATGTACAGAGGAGAGTCGATACTCGCTGCAACAAATACAAGATGTAGAGAGTAGAGTCAATACTGGCTACAAAAAGTACAAGATGTAGAGAGGGGAGTTGATACTTGATGCAACAAGTACAAGATGCAGAGAGGAGAGTCAGTACTCACTGCAACAAGTACAAGATGTAGAGAGGAGAGTCAGTACTCACTGCAACAAGTACAAGATGTAGTGAGGAGAGTAAATACTTGATGCAACAAGTACAAGATGCAGAGAGGAGAGTCAGTACTCACTGCAACAAGTACAAGATGTAGTGAGGAGTGTCAATATTTGCTGCAACAAGTACAAGATGTAGAGAGGAGAGTCAGTACTCACTGCAACAAGTACAAGATGTAGAGAGGAGAGTAAATACTTGATGCAACAAGTACAAGATGCAGAGAGGAGAGTCAGTACTCACTGCAACAAGTACAAGATGTAGTGAGGAGTGTCAATACTCGCTGCAACAAGTACAAGATGCAGAGAGGAGAGTCAATACTCACTGCAACAAGTACAATATGTAAAGAGGAGAGTCAATACTTGATGCAACAAGTACAAGATGCAGAGAGGAGAGTCAGTACTCACTGCAACAAGTACAAGATGTAAAGAGGAGAGTCAATACTTGCTACAACAAGTACAAGATGTAGTGAGGAGTGTCAATATTTGCTGCAACAAGTACAAGATGCAGAGAGGAGAGTCAATACTCACTGCAACAAGTACAAGATGTAGTGAGGAGAGTCAATACTTGCTGCAAAAAGTACAAGATGCAGAGAGGAGAGTCAATACTCACTGCAACAAGTACAAGATGTAGTGAGGAGAGTCAATACTTGCTGCAAAAAGTACAAGATACACAAAGGAGAGTCGAAACTCACTGCAACAAGTACAAGATGTAAAGAGGAGAGTCAATACTTGCTACAACAAGTACAAGATGCAGAGAGGAGAGTCAGTACTCACTGCAACAAGTACAAGATGCACAGAGGAGTGTCGATACTCACTGCAACAAGTACAAGATGTAGAGAGGAGAGTCAATACTTGCTGCAACAAGTACAAGATGTAGAGAGGAGAGTCAATACTCACTGCAACAACTACAAGATGTAGTGAGGAGAGTCAATACTTGCTGCAACAAGTACAAGATACACAAAGGAGAGTCGAAACTCACTGCAACAAGTACAAGATGTAAAGAGGAGAGTCAATACTTGCTACAACAAGTACAAGATGTAGAGAGGAGAGTCAATACTCACTGCAACAAGTACAAGATGTAGAGAGGAGAGTCAATACTTTCTGCAACAAGTACAAGATGCAGAGAGGAGAGTCAATACTTGCTGCAACAAGTACAAGATGTAGAGAGGAGAGTAAATACTTGCAGCAACAAGTACAAGATGCAGAGAGGAGAGTCAATACTCAATACAACAACAAGTACAAGATGCAGAGAGGAGAGTCAATACACGCTGCAACAAGTACAAGATGTACAGAGGAGAGTCGATACTCGCTGCAACAAATACAAGATGTAGAGAGTAGAGTCAATACTGGCTACAAAAAGTACAAGATGTAGAGAGGAGAGTTGATACTCGTTAAAACAAGTAGATGTAAAGAGGAGAGTCGATACTCGCTACAAAAAGTACAAGTTGTAGAGAGGAGAGTCGATACTCACTGCAACAAGTAGAGAGGAGAGTCAATATTTGCTACAAGTACAAGGTGTAGAGAGGAGAGTCGATAGTCGCTACAACAAGTACATGATGTAGAGAGGAGAGTCGATACTCGCTGCAACAAGTAGAAGATGAAGAGAAAAGAGTCGATACTTGTTACGACAAGTACAAGATGTAGAGAGGAGAGTCAATATTCGTTACAACAAGTACAAGATGTAGAGAGGAGAGTCGATACTCACTGCAACAAGTACAAGATGTAGAGAGGAGAGTCAATATTCGCTACAACAAGTACAACATGTAGAGAGGAGAGTCAATATTCGCTACAACAAGTACAACAAAACGCAGTATTTGGTTTTTTTCCGTAGAAACAGCTTAACACCTTAATAAGTCATCTAAGTAGTTACTTAAGTAATTAACCACATAGTTCTTTGCTTAACATCAGATGCTGTGTCTGTTCCAGCTGTAGGCGATCATGATCCTCCATTTCCACTATCACAGGTGTCTTCAATCATTCTTCAATCAACTCTTTCCTACCCAGGCTACGAGACCATCAAGGATGTTCAATATTTGCAGATGTCTGCTTCTACTCCCCTCACTTCACTTACACTTCATATGTTTCTAGACTAAACTTCACTTACACTTCATCTTTTTTTTGGACTATACTTCACTTACACTTCATCCGTTTCTTGACTATATTTCACTTACACTTCGTCTGTTTCTTGACTACATTTCACTTACACTTCATCTGTTTCTGGTCTACATTACACTTACGCTTCATATTTTTGGACTACACTTCACTTATACTTAATCTGTTTCTGGACTATGCTACACTTATACTTCATCTGTTTCTTGACTACACTTCACTTACACTGTTTTTGGACTACACTCTACTTACACTTAATCTATTTCTGGACTATACTACACTTACACCTCCTGTTTATTAAGTAAACTTCACCTACACGTCCTCTGACCAGACTACATTTCACTTACACTTCATCTGTTTCTGGACTATACAACACTTACACTTCATCTGTTTGTGGACTACACAACACTTACACTTCATCTGTTTCTGGACTATACAACACTTACACTTCATCTGTTTGTGGACTACACAACACTTACACTTCATTTGTTTGTGGACTACACAACACTTACACTTCATCTGTTTGTGGACTACACAACACTTACACTTCATCTGTTTGTGGACTACACAACACTTACACTTCATTTGTTTGTGGACTACACAACACTTACACTTCATCTGTTTGTGGACTACACAACACTTACACTTCATTTGTTTGTGGACTACACAACACTTACACTTCATCTGTTTGTGGACTACACAACACTTACACTTCATCTGTTTGTGGACTACACAACACTTACACTTCATTTGTTTGTGGACTACACAACACTTACACTTCATCTGTTTGTGGACTACACAACACTTACACTTCATCTGTTTGTGGACTACACAACACTTACACTTGAGCAGGTTCTCATCCAGCAGCACCAGTTCGTCCACTCTCTTCCCGGACGTGTTGACCAGACGATTCCGCACTGACCCCTTCAGGTCAAACACCTGTCACCATGGAAACACCTTCAGATTACTCCATCCCTTCGTGCCCATGTCCACATAATCATGTACTGTTAACTTTAATTTTAATTATTTTATTAAAAAAAACCTCAGGTTGTATGTTTGCCCGTCCCATCTCGGCAATGTCAAAGCATCTTTTGGAGAGGAAAATCTTCCTATTGTGGAAAACTAAAAGATAAAACAATTACCCGGTAATAAATTTGCAGATTGTTCCCAACATTTTACCGTAACAGTTATTTCATTTCTTCTGGAGGATGTTACTTTCAAAGTTATTATTTGTCTTGGGAGTGGTGCAGATAGGGTCATGTGATGAATTTTTTTTAATGCTTTTATAATTACAAGCCAAGTTATCACCAGTATATTGTGACACTAGGTCAAGTTATCATCAGTATATTGTGACACTAGGTCAAGTTATCACCAGTATATTGTGACACTAGGTCAAGCAGTCCTTTAACTGACCTGAAAACTATCAGATGTTGTTATATGCAAATTATGTAAAGCCTAAACTTCTGATCTTGTAACCATATTTGGCTGCTAGAGGCAGGTTGATATGCCAGAAAAATGCCATCATTTAGTTTCATAACAGGTCAAAAACTTTCAGAACATTTGCACTGTGTAGTTGTGAACACAATTTAAAGACTAATCATATGTTTGTGAAATTGTTCATGAAGTTTGGAGAATAATACAACGTAGATTTTCTTTTACTCGCACCTAAACAGTTTACTTACTACTACAATGTTTTGGCAACCAGATCAGAAAAACAATACCATGCATGGCAGTCTGCTTGCCATACCACCTGGCGAGCAGAAGAAAAACTAAGTCATCTCAGAATTCAGTTCCTGAGGAAGGCAATCGGTGGTTGCAAATACATTCTACTAGTGAGTAAGTAAACACTATTGTGGTGATTAAAAGAAAATCTGCATGATATAGTCATATAATTCTGATAACAAGTGCTTGGATCACCAGACAGTATGGACCGCAACAGAGATTAACTAAGATGTTAATTCTGTAGAAGTACGACCCACCTGAGTGATGTCGCGGCCGTAGAAGAGATTCTCCATGACTAGCAGGTCCTGCTTGAGGGCTGCGTTGGTCTGGGTGTTGCGATAGCCAATCCGATACACACCCAGAATCTTGGCAAGAGCTGTCGGTTTCTGAAAGATGCCACAATGATCACTTTTACTTACAGATCACGTCACAATGAAATGTGCATGTGCATGCACGAACAAGCATGCACATATGTGTATGTATGTGTGTACCTAATGACTGCTTTATATAAAATAATCCTCTTTTTGTAATTATGAATTTAGTTTTAGCACCAGTGTTTGGCTGATGAGGTTGTGCCCCGCTATAAATATACAACAATACTACAATCTTGTTGATCATCACACTCTGCATAAAGACCCAGATATCATTTCAAGGTCTATGTGATCCTCTCTGTTAACTGTTCTCAGGTTTCTTAGATGATGGTGTGAGTATTCAGCTGCAGTGCGTTCGTTCTGTGAACTTCACAGAATCAGAGACACGAACAGGCCAGTGGGAGAACATTTCTGAAAACTTCTAACAATGTGAATGTAATCAAGACATTAATAATTTTTCTTTTGAACTTCAAGGTATCTTATTTTTAGCAAATATAAAAGTGAACGTTCATTGTAACCAACCTTCTCAGTGAATGCTTTGGTGATATACTCAAAGTAGTGAGGAGCAAACTCCATGAATGACTGAACCTCGAAGCGCGACATCTGCTTCAGAATGAACCGGTCATCTGGAACATAGCAAATCTTCAGCAGTCAGCGAAACCATCCGTTTCTACTGAAATATTTGTTAAGGAAAACAGTTGGTGTCTTAAAACTATCTCCTCAATTCATTTAGCCCATCACGAATCAGATTTGTTGATGTTCAAATCTGTTGTATGTGAATAGTTCAAGTAATATCGACAGTCACTTTAATAAAAGATGGCATACATATGTGACTGGTTCCAATAATTTAATTAACTAGTTTGTTAAATGATTTCTGCAAACCGAAATAACGAGCTCGCACAAATGAACGGTTTGATTTTTGTGTGAAATTATTCTGAAATGAGGAGACGAGCAAAACATTTAATTAAGGAGGGACCTTTAATTCACACAAGGAATGATGCACAAAATGACAAGGTTGTCAACATACATATTTTCTGGACATTTCCAGATCTTGTTTCAGTTGCAAGTTATATATTTTTATACATATGCTCTGGTACAAATATTGCCATGAATAGTTCTCATGAAAAGCTTTAGTATTTTAATAAAACACAAAAAAGTGTAGCTATACTTGTATAATTTTGAATAAGTTGATCTCATGCTTGCGAGTTACATTGTTATGCAAGAAAATTTAATTATTATATCCAAATACTTCCATGTCGATCATTTTATTTTGCATTAATTAATTCATTTGTTTATTCTAGGTGTCATAATAAAAAAGTAAAATAACGATGAAAGTAATTTCTTACGATATTCTGTTTGTACAACATTACATTATCCTAAGACAAACATCTGACCTTGAGTCTTGCAGAAGGTCAGGCCAGACTTTCCCCCCATGGCCAGCCAGGTATAGCACCGGGACAAGGATCGGATGTACCTGTGGGAACAACCACAAATTGCCCATCTCTGTAAGTATGCCAATGCCTTAAATGGCGCTGACCAGACAGAAAGGACCAGCAAAGAGAATTATACAACATGCTGGAATGATCAAAAGTGAAACATGTTAAATAAATAAATTACACATTAAATTACCCATTATCTGTACATTAAGGATATAATTTAAAATGTTAAAATATTAACTAATGAAACAATGTGAAATATCAAAATATAAACTATTGATAACCTTCTGTAAAAAAAGATTTGCATATCCAGTTCAAACATCTTATATCCTTAAAATTGTATGAAAATGTTATATGTGTAACTTTAAAAAACATGCCAACTGTTGGTAAGACATAAAGGTCAGCTTTCTGAAGTGCTTTCACACAAACTACAAACACTACAGCTATTTGAGCAAGTAAATTTATTTCCTTATCATCATTAGGTACAATATAAAGCAAAACAAAAACAATAAAGATGAGGTGGCTACCAGAGAAGTATAAACTGATCGGGCTGGTTGCCAGAGAAGTATAAACTGATCAGGCTGGTAGCCAGAGAAGTATAAACTGATCGGGCTGGTAGCCAGAGAAGTATAAACTGATCGGGCTGGTAGCCAGAGAAGTATAAACTGATCGGGCTGCTAGCCAGAGAAGTATAAACGGATCGGGCTGCTAGCCAGAGAAGTACAAACTGATCGGGCTGGTAGCCAGAGAAGTATAAACTGATCGGACTGGTAGCCAGAGAAGTATAAACTGATCGAGCTGGTAGCCAGAGAAGTATAAACTGATCGGGCTGGTAGCCAGAGAAGTATAAACTGATTGGGCTGGTAGCCAGAGAAGTATAAACTGATCGGGCTGGTAGCCAGATAAGTATAAACTGATCGGGCTGGGCCAGTAAAGAGAAGGTACAACGACTCTGATTGGTTAACTAATGCACACTAAGATGGGGGTCTTCGTATAATTAAAAGAATTCTCTTAATTTTTCAGTCTCAAAATTAACAACATCATAAGTCATGTTTTAATCATTATTGCTGTAGTACATTTGCTGTTTACAATAAGAAATGATATAAAATGGGAATTTCAGTTAACCAATGAAAATTTAATCATTGCAAATTTCCTTTAAATAGCTGTAGTGTTTGTGGTTCGACTGATGCCCACCTTTCTTCGCCTGAAGGGAAGATCAGACTCCTCAACTTCTGGAACTGCTCAGCAAAGTAGATGCGACAATAAAACCGGGCAGAGCTGTCAGAAAACTCTACAAATAGTCATGAAAACATAGCTAATGCCGACACTGACAACATTGTTGAAAGGTTCGTAAGAATTGTAAAACTTCTACAGTAAAATGCAACATTTACTATCAGAGAAATATTTCTACATAATATGAATAACTATTTTCTTCTAAACACAACTACTTACTCAATGACGGCAGTCGAAACACTGAGTAAGTAATTTCAATAGTTGTGTGTGTAGAACATCGTTATTCATATAACGTGTTGTTCCCTATAGACGCACAGTGCACGAGTGCGAAGGCTTGGGTGCGTGTCTATTAGTTCTCAATGGTGGCCCGAATCATGATCTGCCGCTATGGGTGAAATCAGCCTCTAAATCAGACTGGTAGCTAATCCGCAATGTGAACTATACAAAGAAAGTGGGGCGCTTTTAGGGAATGACTCATGGACCTCATTGATCACCGATCCATTTCATAACTAGTGCTTGTTTTGCGTGATGTATTTTGTCCAATCTACATGTGTTTCGAATTGTTTTGATGGTGCTAAATAAACTTAATGTAAGCCTACAATGAGGTGTTGCGATGTTAATTTTGCACTTAGCAAAGGTGCAGTTTCAGCGCATCTACCAAACCAAAACACTCAATCGATACACTATAAAGACGAACAAGACAGACACTGAAAAAGTATGTTCATTCACGTTTTTTTAAAATTCCAGACGAACAACGTCAGCCGGCCACCACTCGATTCTTTGAATCATTAAATCGACATTCAAACTTGCAGCTGACAGCAAGTGAGCGATAAAATAAATAAAAGCTAGTCCTAGTACTTCCACAGACATCTGGCGAAAGCCGCCAGTAGTGATAATAATGTGCTGCTACGTTGCAGCTAAAAACACACACTATGAATTATTTCTAAAGAGTCCGCAAGGTGGCACCAGCTGCAGTAGTACTGCTGTCATTTGCGTTTAGTGTGCCTTCACTCCTGAAAATGTTTTTTGCGCATGGTTTCACTTTTCAAAAAGGGGGGTGTGCGTCTATTAGGTAGTGCGCTACTATAGGGAACAACACGGTATATCTACCAACTTGAAAATTTTAACAAATATTTCTACATAAGTTGACGGAACAGATTAAGTGACATGTCACAGTTTTGTGACTTGATTCAGAAAGTACAACGTACGTAGCTCAATGTGCTGGTTCGCATCAGGTCCGTCTTTCTTGTTCGCCTTACGTCCCTCCTGGTCTGGGCCGGCATACATGGCGCCATCTATAGGCAGCAACAGAAAACAATATGTTAAAGGCATCAAAGTATTCACTCTCACAAAGGACCATCAATTACTGGAACAGATTATTTATGTATTGTATAGATACTAGCAGTGTATGTTTAGAAAAACAAAACTGTCAGATATTTTATAATCATTGTTGGACACAAATATGGTTGGTCTATTTTTTATGACATTTCAACGGGACCACTGTGCTAGCATTCTGGAGTGCAGGCCATGCGGGAGTGGAAAGAATCCTAGTACTGTTGTGACCATATGACGCAATGAGTCATGCCATGTGTCACAGGTGTAATGGCTGCTGGTGTATTTGGATAAGGAGAAGCAAGGTGTTCAAATTGTCTCATTTTCGTTAATTTGTGCACAGACTGATGATCCTGAGCAGATGTTGGGTATACAAGGTGGACTAAAAACTGTGATGATAGTTTTGGTGTGTGCATGCATGCATGAGTATAATGCATTCATGCACGTGTGCATTCGTACATACATATTCACTTTAATGACCATACTTATTTAAACGAATCCTATCATTCTGTTTGGCTATAACTGCTATGCTAATTGACACCTTACAATGATTTAATTTTACACACTATTATACATGACTTCCATGTATGATTTATGCTCTAATATACGTTTGTACTATTTATGAAATTAATATAATGTAGACAGCTGTCTTCAAGTATTGTAGACAAAGGAGTAACATGACATCATAAGTATTTTTACTTCAAGGTTACTCCTTTCAAGCTTTTATTTGTACATTTAATTTGTTTGACTTGCTTTTGATTGCTCGACTGACAATATAACTTTTACATGACACACCAAATGTTGAATGTGACAACATTTGACAATGAGTATCAATACTGTATCATCCCCTGTGACAATGAGTATCATCCCCCATGTCCTACCATTCTCCTCTGCATTGTCCTGGTCCAACTTTGCCAAGTACTTGACACTGTCCACATTATACTTTCCCATCAGCCCGGTCATTCTGCTGGGACTTTTCTCCCGTGTCGCGCCACGGAAGAAGGACAGAACACTTGATGCTGCCTTCTTGGCTGCAGACACCAGAGAACAGCCATAACTTTAAGGCAAAGAGACATAGACAACAAGACATGTTTGACAAAACATGTGGCAGGGCACGGTGTCTCGCTGGTTGGGGCACCTCACTGTCAAACAAGAGAACCAGGGTCGAGTCCACCAGCTTTCGGTAGACTGTTGCCGTAGATCATGTTACAAGGGTAGAAACACACACAGCATTGCAAACAACTGCACATAACAACTGTTCTGAGTTAAGTAATTTAGGTCAAACATCCACATTGGTTCCTTCGATGTAATACCCGACCCCCGGGAAATTTCAAATATTTTTAAATGTACAAACCCCGGGCATACCTACAAAAATGTCAGCCCCATACAAGCAAAACTGATGGAGATATGAGGGAAGAGACAGACAGAGCCACAAACTACTTTATTACATAGACATGGGCTACGAAATGTTTACAGCATGAACTATATACTGAAAATTACTTCCACAGTAAATTGTTTCGCAAAGCCTTCACACAGCTTTCCTTTATGCACAAAGGTTTGTAAGGTCTGTCATTAGCTTTGTATAACTGCTCTGAGTCATGCATGCTTCACAAAATGCACGAAAATGTTTCGTATTACTTCCATTGCAGGCCAGGACTTGCAGAGTTTATTTATGTAAAAGAGAACCTTTTTCTATCAAGCGTGCATGCCCCCAGATCTAATGTTAGCCTCATGATTTTATGTAAGTAAAAGCCAAAATTGAATAACCATACAACATTTTTTTACAAAGTTTGGTATTTTTGTTAGTTGCCACAAAAAGCCACAAACCTCCATCGGAGTCCGTACTGCCCGAAGATGCTGCTAAATCTCCTCTCCTCGAACTGAAACAGGCAGCGGAAACAAAATATACAGAATCACTCAGAGTAGCTTCAAATATATTACTGTATGCACTGCTGTTTACAAGAATAGTAAAAAAAGTCTTGATGGCACTATTTCAGTCGAAGTTGCTTCCACACTTCAATTTATGGCTAGTCTCCTTTAAAATACTGCAAACAAACCAAACCTACCTAGATAGTGCCTATGGCATGCTAGCTCGTATATGCAAATATCTTATTTAGTTTTACTGAAATTGCTGGACAAACTATTAAATTAATTTTGGTTTGGCCAAACCAAAATTCTGCAAATTCACACACTACAGATAGGAATATGGACACACAGTGTTCAGTGGACTAAGTGAAGTGCAGAGTCAACTCTAAGCATGACAAAGACTGATGTCATCCAGAGATGACACAACGAAAGGCATATGTACAAGTACACTTGAGGAAACAGTGTTAAGTAAAAATAAAACTTCAGAGAGGTTATAATTAATTAAGAAAAACAAAAGATGTCACAGAAAGAATTTGTAACATGTATTTAATTTTACAATGAAACCACTCTATCGTGGACACTTGTAAGGTGGTCTATGTGGTCTATGTGGTCTAGGTGGTCTAGGTGATCAAGGTGGTCTAGGTGGTCTATGTGGCCTAGGTGGTCTATGTGGTCTAGGTGGTCTATGTGGTCTAGGTGGTCTATGTGGTCTAGGTGGTCTAGGTGATCAAGGTGGTCTAGGTGATCAAGGTGGTCTATGTGATCAAGGTGGTTATGTGGTCTAGGTGGTCTATGTGGTCTAGGTGATCAACGTGGTTATGTGGTCTAGGTAGTCAATGTGGTCTATGTGGTCTAGGTGATCAAGGTGGTCTATGTGGTCTAGGTGATCAAGGTGGTTATGTGGTCTAGGTGGTCAATGTGGTCTATGTGGTCTAGGTGAACAAGGTGGTCTATGTGGTCTAGGTGAACAAGGTGGTCTATGTGGTCTAGGTGGTCTAGATGGTCTATGTGAACAAGGTGGTCTATGTGGTCTATGTGGTCTAGGTGAACAAGGTGGTCTATGTGGTCTAGGTGGTCAAGGCGGTCAAGGCAGTCTAGGCGGTCTAGGCGGTCTATGTGGTCTAGGTGGTCTATGTGGTCTAGGTGGTCTAGGTGAACAAGGTGGTCTATGTGGTCTAGGCGGTCTACGCGGTCTACGTGGTCTAGGTGGTCAAGGTGGTCAAGGCAGTCAAGGCGGTCTAGGCGGTCTATGCGGTCTAGGTGGTATAGGTGGTATAGGTGGTCTATGTGGTCTAGGTGGTCTATGTGGTCTATGTGGTCTAGGCGGTCTATGTGGTCTATGTGGTCTAGGTGAACAAGGTGATCTATGTGGTCTAGGCGGTGAAGGCAGTCTAGGCGGTCTAGGCAGTCTAGGTGATCAAGGTGGTCTATGTGGTCTAGGTGATCAAGGTGGTCTAGGTGATCAAAGTAGGTATTCTATGTGGTCTATGTGGTCTAGGTGGTCTATGTGGTCTATGTGGTCTAGGTATTCTATGTGGTCTATGTGGTCTAGGTGGTCTATGTGGTCTATGTGGTCTAGGTATTCTATGTGGTCTATGTGGTCTAGATGGTCTATGTGGTCTAGGTGGTCTATGTGGTCTATGTGGTCTAGGTGGTACAACGTTGGACTTTTGACCGAGGGAACCGGGGTTCGAATCTATCTACTGCCGTTTCGAAACTTAGGCAATTTCATTCACCCCACTTTGCCTGTGTCTTTCGGAAGAGACACTAAATGTGTAACCTGTTGTGGACTCCATCTCCCATGAGCCACTGCACAAGCGTCCATGAAGAGGCTCAAACAATTCTGCTAACCACCTCGCAAGAGGATACAAGTTAAAGGTCATAGTAAGAAGTTAAATAAACAGCAATGCAGGATTCCTTGCCTTAGTATATTATATCTGTATGCTCTACTAATATTTAAAAAGAACTAGTATAGATAAAGATTGAATCAATACATTGGCTAATTATAAAAGGTTAACTAGTAGCCTTGCAAATGCCCATTAAGTGTAAATTTAAGTGGAAATGATAGGTGAATTTCACTAAAACTAGTAAAAGGAATACAGGAATTGTCCTATTTGTGAGTCACCTTGTGTCCCGACTGTCCTGGGTCAACTGTTCCAGCTGTTTGCTGTAGTCAGGGCAACTACAAAGACAATGTCACTTGTGATATAAGAGAATGCAGGCCACAAGTGACAATAGAGAATGCAGGCCACAAGTGACAATAGAGAATGCAGACCACATGTGACATTATATAATGTAGGCCACGTGTGACATTACAGAAGGCAGGCCACATGTGACATCAGAGAATGGTGACCACATGTTACATTAGATAATGTTGAGGAAAAAGATAATGCGGCCACATGTGACATTAGAGAATGCAGGCCACATGTGATATTAGAGAATGCAGGCAACATGTGACATCAGAGAATGGCGACCACATGTGACATTAGATAATGTTGAGGAAAAAGATAATGCGGCCACATGTGACATTAGAGTATGCAGGCCACATGTGACATTAGAGAATGCAGGCCACAACTGACAGAGAATGCAGGCCACATGTGACATTAGAGAATGCAGGCCATAAGTGACATTAAATAATGTAGACCATGTGACATTATAAAATGCAGGCCACATGTGACATCAGAGAAGACCACATGTGACATCGTGGACAATAAATCATATGACAGAGTAGAAGACAGGATCACTGGGATGAGAGCCGCTCACCTGAGGGAGTATGCAATGATGGAACTGGGTTCTTGGTCGTAGATGATAAGGGGCACATTCTCACTGGGGGGTTGTAGCAGCAAGTGTTCATCAGGAGCACTGGCAGGAAAGAACATCAACTCAAAAAGATACACGACACACATCTTTCAGAAGAAGCTTTCTAAGCAAACATTGCGATAATGGAAAGCCCTCCAGGAGCCAACTGCTTCAACACCATTAAACAAGTAAATCAGCTTCAGCATGGGAGCACGGGATCACCACTTTATCAAAGATTATACTCAACATATATACACCGAGCTAGTGCAATGTGGCCTTACTTGGCGACTCGTAGGACTGTGACAAATTTGTTTTGTTTTATATGTTTATTTTTAATATTCTTGAGTATTTGTCATCTGTAACTCATTTATAGGTATGCTTACACATGCGTGCGTTTGTTTGTATGTTTGTGCGTGCATGCGTGCGTGCGTGCGTGCGTGCGTGCGTGCGTGCGTGTGTGTATAATGCTGCTGTATATATATATATATAAATACACATAAATACATATATGTATATATATATATATATATATATATATATATATATATATATAAATACACATACATACATATATGCATACCAACGTGCATGTGCATGCGCAAACGGGCACTCACACATGCAAGCATGCACGCATGCATGCACATACTTGCTTCATTTTATTTTAAAATATATAATGTCATGTACGTGGGGGTCAAACATAAAAATTCTTCGGCTGAACTCTCTCCTTACAAGGGCATAGTGATAGGCAGTGGTCCGGAACTTGAGAGGACTTTGTTGAAGATGTTCTTCACTGTGTTTATCTTGCTTCCTTCTGGCCGGTCTGCGTGTCCATCTGCTAGACCATCAAGGCGGTCAGTGTCCACTTCTACACTGTCCACAGCTGTGATGGGAACAAACATAAGATATTCAGACAGCAATGATCTGGCTGGATAGCAATTATTAACTCTTCATAAAGTCTGGCTTCATGTTGATTTGTGATTTGTTCTCAAATTAGAAGTTCTGGAAGATGTAGCAGCAGATATTTTAAATTTAAATAAACACAACTTCCAATGCCATCATAATGAATAACTAAAAGTAAACATTTTAATATACATCATGTTTGGTAGGAATCTACGCATTTCAACGAGGCTGTTACAACGCAGTCTAGCAATATGATATTATAGGAATGTTAAATAATTTAGAGAATCAGTCTTTATTTCATTGAGTATTGTTAATATGGCCAACATGATGGTTGTAGTACACATGGCGAACAACATGTCATGACTCATTATAAGAACCACCTGTGAGTTATGACCACTTGCATAGGTTCATTGGCCCAACTGTAATATCAACCTTGTCTAAGCCAATGGGTGGACACTGCGGACAGTCTCAATTAAGTATCAGTTACCAATAACAGTTGACAAACGTGACATCACTAACAGAGGGGATGCGGAGGTCATGAAATGTCACATGTTTGCATTGATAGAGTTCATGTCATTGGAAACGGATGACAAGTCATGTGCTATTAGTAACATGATCTCCATTAGTTCCAACATAACTTCTGTTAGTGCCAACACATGGTCTCTGTTAGTGTCAACATATGACCTCTCTTACTGTCAACACATGACTTATGTTAGTGTCAACACATGATCACTGTTAGTTAATACCAACACATGGCCTCTGTTAGTGTCAACACATGACCCCTGTTAGTGTCAACACATGACCTCTGTTAGTACCAACATAACCTCTGTTAGTACCAACACATGACAACACAGTCTGCAGTCACGTGTCACCAACCTGAGGTCATGTGTCATGAACCTAGGGGGTCATGTGTCAGCAACTTGATGTGATATGTCTGCAACTTAGGGGTCATGTGTCAGCAACCTGGGGGGGTCTTCTGTCAGCAACTTGAGGTCATGTGTCAGCAACCTGGAGGTCACATGTCAGCAACCTGGGGTCATGTGTCATATGCCAGGAGCCTAAGGCCATGTGGTTATATATATAGCACTAAAAGATGTAGTTGGTAGCTGTCCTACAGCTGGGGAGAGACAGGCCAGTGACTGCAGCCGCTGGCAAGGAGTGTCTCTAGAAGGCAGTGACAAAGATGAGACGTCCAGGCCATTCATATTGTTCCTATTCATAAGCCCATCGGCTCTAATGAAAATGTCACAAGCCTGGGCTGGCAAATTTCCAATAAAGAGAGCAGCGAACACAGCGTGGGAGTTGAAGTATTTATGTTTGTTAAAAAATAAACAATGTCCTGTAACCACGAGGCTCAGTGTTTGGTTATCGATTGAAAATGTGGCCTGTCTCCAATGAAAGAAGTGGATTTTTCACAACATGGAAGACATGGCTCAAGATTCCACAGTGTGACATACATTCAGCAAAGAGAAATAAACTTAGTGTTTAGTGGTAGACAAACTTCTAGCTATAAACCATTACGTTCAGTGTGATGAAATAAATTAATTTAAGGTATATATATTATTTCCATATTTAATTTTTTTACATGATTTACAATATTCAACTACAGAGAAAGTACCATTAAAACCACTAGGAAAAATAATAACATTTTAAGTAAAATGATGAAAGAAATATAAAAATAAGAAAAACAATATAGTAAACATAGCATGCTGGGGCATATTTGCAAAATATGAAAGTGAAAGCTTAATAATGAAGGTGAAAGCAGCATCACCTCTGTCAGTGCACCCAGTGTCCACCCCTGTCAGTAGTTTGGGCGGTGTGGCTTTGTCCACTTGGGAACTGACCAGACCTGTGACCACTTGGTCTTGGCTTCCACTCTGTACATTCTCTCCTGGTGACAAGATCAACATTAATAGAAAACAAAGGTTATATCATAAAAACTACAAACATTGTGTATATCTATTAGTGCCCTGCGCGGGCCTAGAATTTGATCCCAAGCCCGGCCCACAATTAGCAGTTAGAGTCCAGGCCTGGCCCAGGCCCGCAATAATTTTTCAAGCCCGGCCCAGCCCAGGCCCGCAAACTAGAATTTAGGCCCAGGCCCGGCCCAGACCGTGAATGTTTGGCCCAGGCCCGGCCCGGCCCGCAAGTTTCAGGCCCAGGCCTGGCCCATACCCACGGGCCAAAGATGGGTAAGCCCGCGGCCCGCAAGCCCGCAGCCCGCTAAGTTTAGAGAAGATAAACCTATAATCTTATAACAAAGACGAAAAACAAATAAACTGTAAAACAGACTTATTGTTTTATTAAATAAAAAGGTCCATAGTGTGCCGGATGAGTTCTAAAAATTCAGCACCACCAACTTCTTCAAACTTACGAATATCCTGAAGAAAAGTAAAGAAAAACTTCTTAGTGTCATTACTATTAAATATGGTAACATTTGTTATATTTGGCTTTAATGTATTGGTTTATTGTTAGGGTAGGATATATGTTTATCTAACCCTGACTTAACCCATATGCTAGCCATAATCCCAATTTATATTGTTAATTGAATTAGCTCAACTAAGTTAACATAATTTAATATGATATTTCAATTAAATGTCACCCACTGGCACTGACACCCAGTGGCATTTCCAGCAGGCCTGCAGTCACTAGCCTGAGACAGACATGTTCAGACATGTGTGACTTAGTACAAGTGTGAATTAATTAGGACTGGGGAGAAATACCAATTACCAACTGGGTTGGGTACTGGTTAGTTGGCTAGTGGCTTAGTGTGCACTTGGCAGTGGGCAGGTCTTTCAGGTGGGCAATGTTTGGAGGGAAGACCTAGACAATAGAATGTCCACTGGTAGGGTCAAAGGGTGATAAGTTGATGGTTAATCATGGCTTGATTGCCTCTGCAAATATTTCTAAAGTAAACATTTGGGGCTGGCTACTTCCAGCCAAGTGAACTTATGGGGTCATTAGATTCCATGCAAGGTCTCAATTTGCAACTATATAATACTAAAGAAATAATTGTAAGCATTCATTAAACGGAATTACAATTTATAATCAGTTTTTATAAAAAAAAATAAAGTAATAATCAGTGTTTTGTATGAATATTTTTATTATGTCCAGGCCCAGCCCAGGCCCGGCCCGGCCCGGCCAGCTCACACTAGGCCCGGCCCAAGCCCGATGTTTTAAATTGTTTTCAGCCCAGGCCCGGCCTGGGCCGCAGTATGTAGGCCCAGGCCCGGCCTGCAAAATTATGTAGAGGCCCGGCCCGGCCCACAGGCTGGGCCGGGCTTGGACCAAAAGCCCGGCCCGCGCAGGGCACTAATATCTATGCAATAACCCCGAAAGTGCCATACAACATTTTTTTTCTAACCAGGGCCTGAAAAATAATTAATTGTACGTCTGTGCTGAACCCAGAGATATCCCAACACTGAGACAAAGCAACCAGCTAAGGGATGATCTCAAAACACTGATGTGCGATAATAAAAAAATGGTTTCATAGGGGTACAGAAACGGTTTAGCTTAGCCTCATACACCAGTCCATCATTCATAAAAACATTGTTTATTTACCGATCATAGTACACAAAGCTGATCATAGTCCACAAGGCTGATCATAGTCCACAAAAAACAAAGGCTGATCATAGTCCACAAAGCTGATCATAGTCACCAAAAAAAACAAAGGCTGATCATAGTCCACAAGGCTGATCATAGTCCACAAAAAACAAAGGCTGATCATAGTCCTCAAGGTTGATCATAGTCCACAAGGCTGATCATAGTCCACAAAAAAACAAAGGCTGATCGTAGTCCACAAGGCTGATCATAGTCTACAGAATTCTTTATCCACAAAAAACAAAGTCTGATCATAATCCACAAGGCTGATCACAGTCCACAAAAAACAAAGGCTAATCATATTCCACAAGGCTGATCATAGTCCACAAAAAAACAAAGGCTGATCATAGTCCACAAAAAAACAAAGGCTGATTGTAGTCCACAAGGCTGATCATAATCTACAAAATTCTTTATCCACAAAAAAACAAAGGCTGATCATAATCCACAAGGATGCTCACTTGGATCACATACAGTAGTTTTGCGTTATGACAGCTGAAGTGCCACCTGGCACACAAAGTGTCACCTGGCACACAAAGTGTCACCTGGCACACAAAGTGTCACCTGGCACACAAAGTGTCACCTGGCACACAAAGTGTCACCTGGCACACAAAGTGTCACCTGGCACACAAAGTGTCACCTGGCACACAAAGTGTCACCTGGCACACAAAGTGTCACCTGGTCGATGTAAATAAAAGTGTCACACTGGTCGATGTAAATAAAAGTTACATGTTGGGAGGTTAGGGGGGAGGGTGGAGGGGTCTGAGGGTACATGACATTGGTTTTGTGTACACTGAAGTGTCACACATTAATATTATGACATCGCCCTTTAGCTAAATGCTGCCTTCAGGGAACAAACGGCCTAATCTGACCCTTAGCAAAAAATCTATAGAATTCTTTAAAATTGTACAGAATTCTATAAAAAAAAATATAGAACTTTATACAATTCTACAGAGCATAGTAGAATGTTTTATAGAAAACTATAGAAACCACAAATTATATAGCAATGTGAATGTCTGCAAAAATCCTATATAATATTCTAAAAAAAATCTATAAAATATTCTAAAAATATTATATAGAATATTTTCTGAATGGTAAACAGTTGTGTCTGCAAAAAATCATGTAAAATATTCTATAAAAAATTCAATA
Source organism: Lamellibrachia columna (assembly GCA_963662155.1). Classification (NCBI taxonomy): domain Eukaryota; kingdom Metazoa; phylum Annelida; class Polychaeta; order Sabellida; family Siboglinidae; genus Lamellibrachia; species Lamellibrachia columna. The sequence continues at coordinate 45,514,448 of OY759271.1, forward strand.
GATTTTTTTGCTATGGCGATGTCTGTTTGTCCATACACAATTCAGGAACCATGATAATCACACTTGTCACGGGTCCTGCGTCTCACTTAGTGACCCGCAGCAGCTGGAAATGTTGTCACAGCACGGAATGAAAAATTAATGTGACATAAACAATGCAACTAACTCTCTCCAACCATATGTCGTTGTCATTGATTCTCACCATGCTTATCTCACTAATGGATTGTCATGAACCGCTTGTAAAATATAAACATTGTCTATTGTAGACAAAGGAGGGTGAAACTAATCATGATAAATTGGAACTAGTCTCACTGGTGGCATTTAAATAGTTCATTTTTATTAATTTCAAATGCCTGTATTTTGACAAAATCCCTAAGGTAATTGTTGCGCCATGATTAATTCATCTGAAAAGGTCATTTAGTTGACAAATTGTCGAGGCGCAGTGTGGCATTGTTAATTTTCCTGGTAGTCAACATTTTCTCAATCAGGCAAATGCAAAACATAAATTGCCACTTAGCAAATGTAACAACGCTATAAAATTTACTTTTAAATGAATTATGTGCAGCTGTAAAATTTATTTCACGGATATTTTTTATTATTTTTAATAAAGAAACTTTGGACCGCAAAATCCTATCTACCTGTAGGCCAAGTTTACTCGTGTCACAAATGATAAACATTTACTTTGAATTACATGTCAGTTTCACTGACACTTACTCAATACATGTATGTAGTATACGTTTGCCTCATGGCCAGGAATTATGCAAAGTTCTAGCGTTGTGTCCAGTCATGCTTTTATGTCAAATCATATTACATAATATAACTATATATATATTCTGACATCATCACCCAAATGTGTTTTAATGAACCACAATTGTTTTTTAATTTGACCATTTTCTGTTTATGAATATCTACCTTGCCAGTCAGTACTTTCATGAATATCGACCTTGCCAGTCAGTACTTTCATGAATATCGACCTTGCCAGTCAGTACTTTCATGAATATTGACCTTGCCAGTCAGTACTTTCATGAATATCGACCCTGCCAGTCAGTACTTTCATGAATATCGACCTTGCCAGTCAGTACTTTCATGAATAGCTGCCAACAATGTCCAATATCTGAATACAAATTTTATTGGGGTCGGATGTTCACGGGATTACATGAATCCAGAGATATCACAACGTTGGGACAAAGCAAACAGCCCAGGGGAGATCTCAAAACACTGATGTGCGATAATACAACAAATTTATCATTAACACCTGTAAAATTACGTTCACCTCCACAAGCAATGTAAACATTATATTCGCCCTGAAACATTTGAATTATACAGATGAAAGTAAATTTTTTAATTGTGGTTCATTAAAAACATCTGGGCAGCAAAGATGTTGGAACAGTTACAATTTATACAGCTGTATAGAATAACATGATTTTATGGTTAAAAACGATAAGATTTTATACCAACTAGAACAGTAAATGTGTCGCCTCATGTGGATTCACAGCATGGTGGTCTGTAGACCTATTTTTAATATAGTAAATATTAAAAATATTCTCCATCTACAGCATGGACCATCTACAGGGGAAATAGTGATTTGTAACTGGTCTAAGACAATACATTTGTCCAGCCCATTGCTGAGTTCTCCTAAGCATAAACCACTTACACCATTGCCCTCGGAACTGCAGCAACCAGAGAGATATATGCCCACGTACTGCTGCTAAACACAGAGGTTAATGTGTCACAATAAATGGCAAGCCAAGCCTGCTTCTGGTCATATTTCACTCACAGATTTACGGAGCAGCACCAGTTTACATGAGCTGAGTGCTGGCAGTCAGACCATTTCTGAGATTACAACCACGCAGAGCAGAAATTCTTCAAATCACACATGCTTCATTAAGACAAACAGAATTAATCAATATGGCCGCAACACAGAAGGAATAAAGCAATGAGATTGTGACAGATATCGACTGTGACAACGGCCAATGACAGAGACAAATAATATATATATATATATATATATATATATATATATATATATATATATATATATATATATATATATATATATATATATATGTATGTATATATGTATATATATATATGTATATATATATATATATATATATATATATATATATATGTATATATAGTGTAATATCCTTAAAAAGGTCAAGGTGCTTTACATAATTAATTATACAATTGTAGGTGCTTTGTATGTATAAAATAAATGTCTATGAATATAAATAAAATGCAAAATCAATAAATACATATACCAATAATTAATAAAAAATAATGTGGCAGTATGAAAACAGATGACAATGTAAAAAAAAATGCGTAAAGTTCTGATGTCATGATTAGAGCACTTTTAAATTGGATAATAAGTAACTATATCATTTATATACCAGATAAAAACATTCTGTAATAAAATGCCAGCAATAGTTTAGTGTATTTTTAGGGCTTTTCTGAACCCTGATAGTCTCCTGACCCGAACCCTTGATAACAATTTACACAAGCGAGATGCAACCTCTTCAAAAGCTCGATCCCCGTAGCTTTCTGTACAAACTTCTAGTAGGTATTGCGGCGAATGTGTATCTTGTGTAACGATGTGTCTCTTCAACACTTTGGAAAAATAAAGAGGTGCAATACCATCGCACTTCATGGGAAGCCAAGGCACCTCCGTCAGGATGGGTATTGATGAGGTTTGTAGGTGATGATCCTGACTGCCATGTTCTGTACTCACTGGAATCATTTTAATCTGGTCATGGATCACTCCTGTCAGAAATGCATCCAGGAGTCCAATCTTCATGTTACAAATGAATGCACCAGAGTTGGTCGCGTGAACCGAGATAGACCAACAGCCATGATAGTGATCCATCGTTGAATGACTTAATACTAAAATAAATTACTTACTGATGTATTTATATACATCTAAGCAGATTTTGTATTCTGGATATACAGTGCTTTATAAATGAAATTTATTATTTTATCATGGCACTTTTTAACTGTTTAATGCTAAAATAAGTTAATTTAATATCAATCCACACAATACTCAATCTTTTAACAACTAAATACAAAATAAATTTACTTAAAAAAATAATAGCAGTTAATTTAATAATTGCACTTTTAATTTGTAGATGCTAAAACCAATACACTAAATACTTTCCATTGTATAACAATGTTCCCATTCCTAGAAGAGTGGTAGCGACAACTGCAATTTGAACGCCAAATAATGTCAGTGTTGAAATCAAACTGAGAACCAGCCAAACAAACACTGTTGTTACCAGATATGTATGTGTTATTTTTCTTGCAAAGTGCATGTCCTCAGAGAGAAAGTCTGAAAGTCACATAGAACATGCACAATTCATTACCGTAAAAGCCTCTCTTTCTGTTTTTCATCAAAACAATCCTCATAATTGGTTTACATTGCTGCTAGAGATGAACAACACACTTTAGGGTCACATTGACGAGTGGCTGATCCGATGTGTCATAATAAACGAGTGACCTGCCACATTGGCCCAGTGGCTGGTTTTTTATTATCACATTGGCCCAGTTGCTGGTTCTTTATTGTTTCATTGCCTAGTGGTTAGTTCTTTATTGTCACATTGGCCCTGTGGCTAGTTCTTTACTGTCACATTGGTCTAGTGGCTGGTTCTTTATTGTCACATTGGCCCAGTGGCTAGTTCTACATTATCTCATTGGCCCAGTGGCTGGTTCTTTATTGTTTCATTGCCTAGTGGTTAGTTCTTTATTGTCACATTGGCCCAGTGGCTAGTTCTATATTATCTAATTGGCCTAGTGGCTGGTTCTTTATTGTTTCATTGCCTAGTGGTTAGTTCTTTATTGTTTCATTGCCTAGTGGTTACCAGGTAGTTCTTTATTGTCACATTGGCCCAGTGGCTAGTTCTTTATTGTCACATTGGTCTAGTGGCTGGTTCTTTATTGTCACATTGGCCCAGTGGCTAGTTCTATATTATCTCATTGGCCCAGTGGCTGGTTCTTTATTGTTTCATTGCCTAGTGGTTAGTTCTTTATTGTCACATTGGCCCAGTGGCTAGTTCTATATTATCTAATTGGCCTAGTGGCTGGTTCTTTATTGTTTCATTGCCTAGTGGTTAGTTCTTTATTGTCACATTGGCCCAATGGCTAGTTCTTTATTGTCACATTGGTCTAGTGGTTAGTTCTTTATTGCCATATTGGCCCAGTGGCTAGTTCTATATTATCTCATTGGCCCAGTGGCTGGTTCTTTGTTGTATCGTTGACCCAGTGGCTGGTTCTTTATATTGGCCCAGTGGCTAGTTCTAGGTTGTTACATTGGCCCAATGGAAAATCTTTATTGATGCATTGGCCCAGTGGCTAGTTATATATTGTCTAACTGGCCCAGTGGCTAGTTTTTATTGTCTCGTTGGCTTTGTGGCTGGTTCTTTATGGCCTCATTAGCCCAGTGGCTAGTTCTAGGTTGGTACATTGGCCCAGTGGTTGGTTCTACATTGTCATGTTGGCCCAATGACAAATCTTTATTGCCACATTGGCCATGTGGCTAGTTAAGTGGCTGGTTCTTTATTGTCTCATTGGCCCAGTGGCTAGTTCTTTATTGTCTTAGTCTTTATTGTCTCATTGGCCCAGTGGTTGGTTATTTACTGTCTTGGTCTTTATAGTCTCATTAGCCCAGTAACTGTTTTTTATTGTCACATTGGCTCAGGTGTTAAAAATAATAAAATAAAAATAGGAGTAACTTAGTAGAAATAAAAGTGGGTATATTTGTACAGGATATTAAAACCCTGGCTATATTTTTATGTGTTCTTATTGTGCAAAAACATTATTCAATCTGATGACCAGATATTCTTAGAAAAAGCACGTTTGAACGTGGGAGACAAATCCATAATATAGTAATTAATTTCCATGACACTGGTATTCTAATTAAAAATCAATACAAAGAAAACATGAAACTGTCAGCTGCAGGTAAAAGGCAGTTAGATCGCCTTCACTGTAACGCTACAGATATGTATACTGCAGACCTTCCAAACTGGCACTAGCAAATAGTGGAATGGGGTCTAGTGGCAAGAGATTTTTTCAAGGAGGATGTTTAAACATTGTTTGTTGGTGGCTCCACCTATTGGATGTTTTTAACCCAAATTATGCAAGACCTCTGATCTGTTTCTACATCCCGTTTCTACATTCCATTCTACAATTTAAATTGATAAAAATATATGTTTTGTTCTTTCATGGTTTAAACGTTCCTTCCACAATGGTACATTCCTTGTGTTACTTCAACAGTTTCCAACAGTTCTCCTTGCTGGGAACATCCCAGGAACTGAAACCACACAAATTCCTGCTTGCAGGTCTCAAGCCGAGGTAATTCCTGTCGGGAACATTAATATCTTTGGATGGAGCAGGAACACATTCGGCTGAATCGACAGCAGATTTGTCATGTATAATATCACAGAGCGCCTGTCACGTCTGTTTTTGCAAATATCAGTTTCATCTTGGTGCGCTGTCTACTGCAAGCCAATTGTGGAACACACGGTGCCAGAGATGTCACAGCTGTACGCTCACTACATGACCAGAAAACAAATGTTTATCTCTTACAGAAAATTACTTCAGATGACAAAATTATCTATCCCAGAGCTTGACAGAATTATGGCGCATTTGCCGTTTATTCGCTAATTTGTAATTTGTATACATTTTTAGGTCACAATCATATACATGTATATGTTGCATCACTTCCATATGCACAACAAATCTGCATTTAGATGACCTCAAAGAATTATATGCATGCAATTGCGTGGGTTCGTCTGCTTTTTTTTCAGACGTCCAATACAACACGTTCTTGATATTTATCGATTTTGTATGTACTGCACGGAATAGCCGAGCTGAGATTGCTTATTTTATTAGTAATTCCTTCTAGATGAGTAAACTCAAACTGTGCTGGCTTAATGCAATCTTTGGCAGTAAAATTGCCCTGCCCAATCAAGATTGTTGATATTCATAGAATGTTTAGCCTCAGCATAATAACTATGACTAATATAAAGCTCCAACAGTAATGGTAAAACTATGTATCCTCTGGCTAATATAAAGCTCCAACAGCAATGGTAAAACTATGTATCCTCTGGGTAATATAAAGCTCCAACAGCAATGGTAAAACTATGTATCCTCTGGCTAATATAAAGCTCCAACAGCAATGGTAAAACTATGTATCCTCTGGCTAATATAAAGCTCCAACAGCAATGGTAAAACTATGTATCCTCTGGCTAATATAAAGCTCCAACAGCAATGGTAAAACTATGTATCCTCTGGCTAATATAAAGCTCCAACAGCAATGGTAAAACTATGTATCCTCTGGCTAATATAAAGCTCCAACAGCAATGGTAAAACTATGTATCCTCTGGCATCAACATATATAACTTCCATGGAACAACATATATCACTTCCATGGAACAACATATATCACTTCCATGGAACAATATATATCACTTCCATGGAACAACATATATAACTTCCATGGAACAACATATATAACTTCCATGGAACAACATATCAAATCCAAATGTCGGGCAGCTTATGCACAACTGTATAATATCAGAAAGATCAGAAAGTATCTTGATCATCAAAGTGCAGAAAAACTTATTCATGCTTTGGTCCATAGCCACACTGACTACTTCAATGTGTTGACTACTTCAATGTGTTGATTACTTCAATATGTCGCTGATCAGTTTACCAAAATAACTAATAAAGAAATTACAGATGGTGCAAAACACCGCGGCCAGAGTGTTGTGTAGAGTTGGTCAATATGACCACATAACTCCTACACTCAAACAACTTCACTGGTTGCCAGTTGAGTTTCTCATTAAATACAAGATATGCCTGCTGACTTTTAATGCACTAAATGGTCGTGGTCCACAGTATCTGTCGGAAATGGTGACTACTAGAAACGTCCATTATGGACTGAGTTCTCATGAGGTTCTGTCACTCAATATACCACGGACAAAGTGGAAAACTCTGGGGGACCGTGCTTTTAAAGTGGCTGCACCTAAACTATGGAATTCCCTACCGGAAGACGTGCACAGTAGCAACGGTGTCAGGGTTTTTAAGAGTAAATTGAAGACTCGCTATTTTAGCATAGCATATAACTAAGTTATTGAATTTAGTCATTTAAATAGCTTTACTTTTTATAATCATTTGTATTATGGCATTTGTTTTTACTATTTTGACATTTTACAATATCATGATAGATATGGTGCTATAGAAATTAATAAACATTTATATTTGTTTCAGAGTTTCATAGCAGTGTGGTATTGCAGCTTCAAAGGGTAATAAAATTCTTGGATTGATTAGAAGAAACATAACATACAAGGGAAAAAAGTTAATTATACCTCTTTATAAAGCAATAGTTAGACCTCATTTAGAATACTGTATACAAGCATGGAGACCATATCGTAAGAAGGATATACATACGCTTGAACGCATACAAAGGAGAGCAACTAAAATGATTCCAGAACTGAGAGACCTTAGTTATGAAGAACGCTTGAAGGAATGTGGTTTAACAACTCTAGAGACAAGGAGGTTAAGAGGAGATCAGATTGAAGTTTTTAAGATATTGAATGGGTATGAAAATATTGATAGAAATATGTTTTTATCACTCAAGAAGGATAGCAGAACTAGAGGACATGAGGTAAAATTAGTAAAGGATCAATGTAGATTGGACATCAGGAAGCACTCGTTCTCACAGAGGACAATAAATGAATGGAACAAATTGTCTACAGATTGTGTAACTGCTAGCAGCGTGAATATGTTTAAAAACAAGGTTGACACATATCTCAGGAGGGCGGGTTATAAGTAGATGAACATTGTTGGACTCTCGATAAGCCAATGGCTTCCTTGTCCACTTGCCATCTGGGCCTTTGGCTTCGATGGCAAATCTTGTTAAATCTTGTTAAATTTACTTCTGAAGGTAGCACATTTTGCCCATGGGGATGGTGCATTTGACGTTAACACATAAATTACTCGTACAGTACAAACACTTCATGAAACTTACAGTTGTACATGAGTTTTGGGGCACAAAGTTGTCATTACCATTGGCACTGCCCTACCATGACTGGCTTGGTGACAAGCTCTTCCTGTTGCAGCCTTTTCTCCCATGCAACGCCGGGCAACTTGGCTAATAACAACTCAACCAAGTGCTAACATAAAATGTGATCCATATAACTCAACCAAATACTAACATCAAACTTGATCACAATAACACAATAAAATACTATTATCAGATGTAAAACTCAATCCAAGACCAACTAATTACCAAGACCAACACCTGCTATCTTTTAGGATCAGCATGGATTGTCATCAACAGTGGTCAAAACACAGCCTCACACATATCTAATTCCTCTGCACACAGGACAGCTTGGTTTCCATAGAGAATAGCCGCATAATTGTACAGTGGAGAAGAGGCTAAAATGCATTTGATGTCAATAATGAAATTTGTTAGCTTGAGTGCATGACAACTGTTGGTGCTGAATGACAAAGGTTCAAAGTGACTTCAAAGTGTCAGTCATCACCAGAACTGTCAGTCTCCTAATGTCACATAGTCTTCTAGTGTCACACAGTCTTCTAATGTCACACAGAGCCCAGTCAATTACAACCTTGTCTGCTAAACAATAAAGTCTAGCACACTTTGCAGACATACAGGCAGTCAACAAATAGATAATCACCCACCTTAAAATTGTCACAGATTTGTTAGAAGAGGTAAAATGTTTTCTTGGCATCATTTCATGGATATGAATAATTGTGGGAGATAATGATGAATAATTGTGGGAGATAATGATGAATAATTGTGGGAGATAATGATGAATAAAGTCAGTAAAGCAGAATGCACAATTTTCATGACAGTGCACTTAGTCACGACAGATGCAGCTTAGCCTTAACCATAACAACTACGTTAAACATAATCTCAATCAATCTCTCAGGTTTCTGAACATATCATTACAAGTGTTTACCCTTTGCCCTGTAAAAAAGACCTATTTTGTGTAGATCACTTTTTTAATAGGCTAAACCACTATTTTTGGATGGGTGACATCACTATCTTATGGTTTTTTGGATGTATCACATAATTATTTTATGTGGATTACATCACTATATTGGGTGCGCCACATCACTATTTTGCAGTGGGCCATATCACTACTTTGGAGTGGGCCACATAACTATTTGGAGCGGGCCACATAACTATGTTCTATCACTTTCTAAAGGGCATTGCCCTACACCGACAAAGTCAAACTAGGAAACACCATAAGTTGTGTTACTCGTTCCATAAACAGAGAAGTCTGTCTCACTGTCACTATCGACAAACTCCCACTTTCTGTTAATATCATTTGATAAATCTATCAATGTGTCAAGTCAGCCACAAAACCTTCTAATTTGTCAGCGGTCCAGCTGTTTTTGATGGTGTCTGCATCATGACTACATCTTCCATTCTCTCCTTACTCATAGATGAATAATCACTGAACTCTCGATAAGCCAATGGCTTCCTTGTCCACTTGTCATTTGTTTTGGATGGCAAGCTTTTTTAATTTTGTTAAATGTACACGTATATATTCCTGGCTTTGCTGGACAAGCACCACTCATGCTGGTAAAATAATTACACAAATGAGAGTCAAAATGATAATTACACTTAAACTACTCCCACTCTGATCTGCTGTTTACAGCATTTTAGGCCATATCCAAATTGCCCATATGAATCTGCTTGCCTGGATTTTTATGGGAAATTTCATTCAGTGGGGATCTTCATCAGTTGACTGACTGCAATGAAATCTTCTGGTGAGATCAGTTATCACCACCCACAGTGAGAGAGAGGAGTAGACTCTGTAGTGTTGGGAATGGTTCTGCAGTGAATGAATATTATAATGACAGAAAGCACTCGACACAGATTGAAACAAATCTCAAATTTACCCATTCTACAATTCGCTCATACTTGGCCACATTCAGACTCTCCTTCAAACTTCCTCCTCATCTGATTGAGCATTTTATGAATCAGGTTCATTCATGTTGAAATGCGTAGTGTGTGAATAATTCAAGTAACATGCACAGTCGGTTTAATAAAAGATTGCGTGCTTTTATTAAAATCATAAAAGAATTCGCTTTGATTGTTAGATCGGGTAACTTGCGAAACTGTGAATATCCCTATATTACATACTGTAGAGCCAGGCCACTTTAATTTTTTTGTCCGGATGTTTGTTTTTTTGTAAAAATTTTGACCGGATCTAGTCAAAAATATTTATATAGTTTGTCTGATAATTTCACCAAAACAAAATAATAAATTTATACAAAAAAGGCAGCATTTCACAGTGGATAATATAACACACCTGAAATGTCTCAGTCAGGTCAAACACAAGAATATATGACTGAATGTGCATACATGCCGAAAAAAACATTCCCTGTAATACTGTTTTGTTACCAATAACTCCTGTACATGCGTTTGGCACAAATATTTTAAATGTTCCAGATATATACAAGACGCTACCAGCCAACTGCTAGTTATTCCAGATGACAGGATTATGTTTGACACATCTGAAAATTCCATATTTCAGAGGAACACCTTTCAGAATTGTTAACCACAGATTTAAAAATAATTAATAAAACATTTAGTATTTACACTGCAAGGAAACAATGTTTCCAAAGGGACCCTACATTCTACATGTTTGTCATACAGATGAATAGTCAGGGAAATATTTATTTTGCTTGAGTGCTTTTACCGTTGATATGGTTGGTACATTAAAACTAATGCAAGAGGAGCGACAGCATGGAGCAACCAACGTGCCCTGTGGGACTCAATCATGCGAGACTCGAGGAGGCCGTGACATTGATCCGGCCAAGTGCTCTCGGCGAGACATGCTATCATGCAACGGCTGACAGTCACCGTCTACGCAGCCATTGTCTCCCAAGTATATTATTAACAAACTTGCAATGCTGTGTAGCACATAGTGGGCACCAGGGAACCGTTAATGCAACGATATGCAAATGTCGAGAGCCACGATGTGGTGCGCACACATCAAACATGTCGATACGCATTTGCTTAGCCTGATGCTGCATGCACGCATGTCTGTGTGCACGCAGCCATGTGATGCTTTATGGCGAGATGTGTTTATGTGCTGGCTGACAGTAACGCTGGTTTTGTCGGCTGTCAGCCATAACCATGGAGACAGGTGCGCCCATGCATGAAGACTGACGTGCAGGAGAGCTTTCACGGTACACACGCGCCGCGACAAAGTGGCACATACATGGCTTGTCAGTATTTGACACATCAGTCTGACATGTTAACCTGATACATCATATGACAGGTCAACTGATGTGTCAAATGACACATCATCTGACATGTCTGACACGTCATGGGCAGCCTCAATATCTCACACACATCATTAGTCTGCAAATACACACAGGTTCATCAACTCAGTGTGACACACACACACACAGTGACATCAACAGTCTGTAATGATACACAGTCACATCAACGATCTGCAATGACACACAGTGACATTGGCAGTCTGTAGTGACACACAGTGATAGCAGCACATTCTGTAGTGACACACAGTGACATTGACACAGTCTATAATGATATCCATAGATATCAGCAGTCTGTAGTGACACAGTGACAATGACAACGACTTGACACTACTGAGTGATGGTGATAGGGCCTTTTTTCTGGATGCTTGGCAATCCTAATACAGTATCTCTTTCCAGGCATTGATGTCTACTCGCCTCTTTCTATGTTCCTTGAACCAGTAGCCTCTGATCTACAAATTGGCGATGTATTTAAAAAACCACAAAGGCTGTCGTTTAGAGTTATTTATTTTTATGTTTTTCTACCTGTCTGACAAAGATAGAACCAGTGGCCGAATTGAGCGTGAGCCACTCTCTAGATGGCATAACCGTGACCCCCCCCATATATATATATATATATATATATATATATATAAATATATACTAAATTTTGGGTCCATTCTGGCAGTATCGCCTCCCAGGTGCTGACACCCACTCACCTCTTTCTATGTTCCTTTGCCTCTTTGCACCAGTGACCTCTGATCTGCCAACTGGCGATGATAAAAATTCACTCATAAATTTACTCATAACGTGTATTTGTCACTATCCTAGGAACTTTTTATGTGGGCAATGGCGGACGGATCGTAAACGTGGTCTGTAGCCAGCAAAAGCCACAGAGTGGTTCAACACTCAAATTGCCCACTTTGTCTGACAGGTAAAAAATAGCTCTAAATAACTACCTTCGTGGTTGTTTAATGAGTGAAATTTTTTCGAGTACTTTCACACTAGATATGTTGGTAAAGTTAATGTTTTCCTTACTACTTCATTAGATCTTTCATTCGATGGCAACTTACCAACATTTCTAAATCATTCACCAGGCTGGGCCAAAATTGAGCGGAATCTGCTTTGGGTGTGTTTTTCTGCAAGTTATACGATTTCATCAAATTACACACACCATGTGCTTCAGTAGTGTTAATGGAGCATCAATGTGCTGTGAAATGTTAAAGATAATCAAATCGTAGGACAAATTTTGTAGGAATCCTAAGAAATGTTACAATGGCAATTGGCAGCCTAGCCTATATGTAAATCAAATGTGGTTTCACCCATTTTGCTATATGGACAGGTGTAAGCTAGTACTTTTGCTACATGGACAGGTGTAAGCTAGTACTTTTGCTACATGGTTGGATGTAAGCTAGTACTTTTGCTACATGGAAGGGTGTAAGCTAGTACTTTTGCTACATGGAAGGGTGTAAGCTAATACTTTTGCTACATGGAAGGATGTAAGCTAGTACTTTTACTACATGGACAGGTGTAAGCTAGTACTTTTGCTACATGGACGGGTGTAAGCTAGTACTTTTACTACATGGACAGGTGTAAGCTAGTACTTTTGCTACATGGAAGGGTGTAAGCTAGTACTTTTGCTACATGGACAGGTGTAAGCTAGTACTTTTGCTACATGGAAGGGTGTAAGCTAGTACTTTTGCTACATGGACGGGTGTACGCTAGTACTTTTGCTAAATAAACGGGTGTAAGCTAGTACTTTTGCTACATGGAAGGGTGTAAGCTAGTACTTTTGCTACATGGACGGGTGTACGCTAGTACTTTTGCTAAATAAACGGGTGTAAGCTAGTACTTTTGCTACATGGAAGGGTGTAAGCTAGTACTTTTGCTACATGGACGGGTGTACGCTAGTACTTTTGCTAAATAAACGGGTGTAAGCCAGTACTTAAATATCCATACTATTTTTTCCAGATTAGATGGAAAGCTTCCTGAAACCAAGACATGTTGCTTTCGACTAGGTGGCTGAGTTTCTGACATCACAAGCTGTGACCATTACTGTCCGCCACACTGCCACTAACGTGACGTGAATGACGCGACAGCCACCAATCAACAGTAGAGTGTATTAGGCACACAGTCATGCAAACAAGAAAGTGTTTTACAGCATCAGGACGGCTTTGGTTTCATCTACACAGCAGTGACATTTGTAATCACACAAACGACGAGATAGCACGGTCACGCGTGTGAAATGAGGCCGGGTATAGACACAGCCAATCAGGCGACTGACGACAAAGTCCTGCCACCACCATGGAAATGCTACCAAAATGCCTGCTTGGTGGTGGCGCCACTAGTGTGATCAATGTCCCATCCTGCGGCTATGAGGCTCCTGCCCACTGCCATCACCGCATCAACAATGACTGTCACCCGGCGCAGTCACGCTGCTGTCACACACCTGATGCCAGCATACTGATTACACTCCATTAGAGGATATACGTTGGGGGAAGTACAGTAAGGTAAGGGTAGTCTTCCAGTTTGATGTCAGTCACTGACACTGGCCTGTCATTCTCTTGTACAATAGCAACTATGCCTCAAAACATTGCTAACTGAAAGCAGGTGATATGCTTCTAACTAGGATCGTGTATAAAAGTAATGACATGTGTCAACAGAGACAGGAGTACAGGACACATATGTACATATACTTTTATTCTGTGGTGACAAATCTAGTGGTATTTATATTCAATTATAGAACTCATTACATGAAAACATCACAGGATGCAGATATATACATGATTTAAAAAATGCTACAAATTAGATCTTCTATGTATGTATTAGGTCTAACAATAATGTATTCATAATCATACATTATGTTTTATGCTGTGTACACTTTAATTATGAACAGGTAAATTTTTTGATAGTACAACATTGTATTAGTACAATAACAATACTGGTCGGGGGTGAACCATAGGTAAGTATTAGATTTCCGTTTACCCCCTTTCCAACACTCTGTTGCTTCACAATATCTTAATTTCACTATTGATTGTTTGAATTAAAATGTGCCAAAGGGAACTACCCAGAACATACAATATGATAGTTTTAATAACGTTCATTCAAGCAGGATTTAAAACATCAGTTTGGTGTCTATCTTTTCTACCTGTGGATTACAGACAAATATGTCCTCAGACTTGGTTCACATGTGAGGTGCCATACTTATAATGTATAATATATGACATAAAATTCGACTTGCTTTTCAATCAAAATTTGACACACAATTTTTTTCAAAAGGTAGCAACTGATTACTCTCGTATAAATCTTCTGGCATGCTTCAATAATATGTGCCAATGTGTGAGTAGATAATCTGCCAGCTAATAATTATCACAGGCCAATATTAGCTAAATTTATGTACAATGATAAACAAAGAAAAATACATGTCATGTATCTAAAACAAAACTAACAAATATCTCAGAAGGACGGGTTACACAAAGATAAATAATTGTTTGAGTCTCTATGAGCCAACGGCTCTATCCTCTTTGTTTTGTATAGCAGTCTTGTTAAATTTAGCTAAATTGAGGAATCAACATTATAAATGTGACTGCTAGAGAAAGAGAGCATCCCAAGGTACAGAGAAATCTAGAAATGTCTGGAAATTATACCCAGCGACCGACACACACATGGAATGATCAAGAATTCCCATTCAACAGCAAAGGGGCTGTTTAAAACATCATGCTGTTTCCAACACAAAAGCAGGAATAATGCCAGGATTCAATTCGACCAACTACAGGATACATTAAATAAATAAAATATTGTCTACCTAAGCTGTATCAGTTGGCATCTCTCTGTTAAGTGACTGGGCATTCATTAATGAGGCTGTCCAGTGCAAGGGCGTCTCCCTGGAGACTCATTCACCCCCTAGTAATGGCCTGTCAACCTTTCAGTCAACCACCTGTACATAGGGCAGATATTCCCTGAATGGTCAGTTATTTCTAGTGGAATTGCATTTCTGGCCCTCCTTGTAGCTACCCCAATGAGGTAATCATTTCCACAACACCTGCAGCTAATATGTTGTTGTATATAAGATACGAATTAGCAGAGAATATACATATAAACTTGGACAACAACATTTATGTTATATTACTAATTTACCTTGTTGCTTATTAAATATGTATAAACTGCATACAGCAACTAGAGAGATTTATATCAGCAAACCATATGACCAATGCCGAAGAGAGTTAGCAAACTGATATATTTGATATATTGGTTTAACAGTAACTATGATAGTTTTAAACTGATATGGCTGACATCTAGGTTTAACAGTAAATATGATAGTTTTAAACTGATATGGCTGACATCTTGGTTTAACAGTAAATGTGATAGCTTTAAACTGATATGGCTGACATCTTGGTTTAACAGTAAATGTGATAGCTTTAAACTGATATGGCTGACATCTTGGTTTAACAGTAAATATGGTAGCTTTAAACTGATATGGCTGACATCTTGGTTTAACAGTAAATGTGATAGCTTTAAACTGATATGGCTGACATCTTCGTTTAACAGTAAATATGATAGCTTTACACTGATATGGCTGACATATTGGTTTAACAGAAAATATGATAGTTTTAAACTGATATGGCTGACATATTGGTTTAACAGTAAATATCATAGTTTTAAACTGATATGGTTGACATTTTGGTTTGACAGTAAACATGACAGTTTGAAACTGGTATACTTGACATCTTGGTTTGAACATTTTAAACTGTCATGGTTTGGCAGTAGATGTGTTTTGAAGTATTATAATCTTTAGTTGTTTATCAAGTTCATAATTGATTTCAAACATTTATAAACATCACAGGAGTTTATGCAGAACTGTAATTTATTAAAATAGACATTACAGCAATTTAAGCTTTAATCTGAACGCATTATTGTAAATTAAAATATATATTTAAAAATAGATAGTCCTCCATGTATCTTCAACTGAGATATATGTTCATGGCCAGCATTGATTGTTCATACAGCAGGCTTCCAGCAGTCATCATGAACACAGCATCTATCCTAGCAATGACCACCCACTGTTGAAGCTAATAAGCTATATATCATTATTGGTTTTCCCCACTGAAACCAATGCCAAAAGTCAGACAATTTCATACAGTGTGCAAAGTCACAATTTGTTTGCTTTTATAAAAACCTGTACATCTTGATGTTTGTACACCTTGATGTTTGTACACCTTGATGTGTGTACACCTTGATGTTTGTACACCTTGATGTTTGTACACCTTGATGTGTGTACACCTTGATGTTTGTACACCTTGATGTTTGTAAACCTTGATGTTTGTATACCTTGATGTTTGTACACCTTGATGTTTGTAAACCTTGATGTTTGTATACCTTGATGTTTGTAAACTTTTATGTTTGTATATTTTGATGTTTGTATACCTTGATGTTTGTACACCTTGATATTTGTAAACATTGATGTTTGTACACCTTGATGTTTGTAAACCTTGATGTTTGTATACCTTGATGTTTGTATACCTTGATGTTTGTACACCTTGATGTTTGTACACCTTGATGTTTGTATACCTTGATGTTTGTACACCTTGATTTTTGTAAACATTGATGTTTGTATACCTTGATGTTTGTAAACCTTGATGTTTGTATACCTTGATGTTTGTACACCTTGATGTTTGTATTCATTAATGTTTGTAAACCTTGATGTTTGTAAACATTGATGTTTGTATACCTTGATGTTTGTATACCTTGATGTTTGTACACCTTGATGTTTGTATACCTTGATGTTTGTAAACCTTGATATTTGTAAACCTTGATGTTTGTATACCTTGATGTTTGTAAACCTTGATGTTTGTATACCTTGATGTTTGTAAACCTTGATGTTTGTAAACCTTGATGTTTGTCTTGTCACTAACCTACAGTAGCATTTTTATCAAATTCTACCATTTTGTTTTCAAGAAAATCAACATGGAAGATACACCCAGTCATGTGTTACCCTCGCCAATTAAATTCTTTGTAGACAGGGATCCTTCCATCACCGACACAGGGATCCTTCCATCACCGACACAGGGATCCTTCCATCACCGACACAGGGATCCTTCCATCACTGACACAGGGATCCTTCCATCACTGACACAGGGATCCTTCCATCACTGACACAGGGATCCTTCCATCACTGACACAGGGATCCTTCCATCACTGACACATGCTGCCACCAACAACTACACATCTAAGCAGTGCAGTCCAAAAGTGTCATAGTCTGTAAAGGTGTCTTTCCCCTATTCATAAAATATTTTTTTAGGGTGCAAGAAATCATTCAAAGTGACATGAACTCGGAAGTGAATTAGTGATCTGTCCCCCCAGTGCATGCCTAAAGGGTCAGCTTAGTGTGACAGTATGACAGCTGGATCGAAGATTTATAAATCAATTAATAAATCTATTACTTCCAACACATACTTGACAATGTGCTAATGAATAATAATATGGAGTGAACAAAAGCACAGTGCTTATTCCTAACCAACTGTGGCATAAATGGAGGAAGGGGGGCATTGGGCCATGACTTATTTTTTTTATGTAACCTGTAGCGCCACTACGTAGTTGCATGGTAAACTAATGGGTGACTAAGCTTGGCACCCCTTTGGCCTCCCGTTTAGCCTCCCCCTTTGCCTTCCCCCTTTGGCCTCCCCCTTTGCCAGATCCTAGATATGCTACTGCTAACTAACATAAATATTATTTAATCTCAGGATATACTGCTTACAATAAGTGCTGTATAACATATACAAATCAACTTTATGATTAAAGGGAACTTACAATGGTGTTCATTGGCTATAACTGACAAAGCCAGTTGATTTCAATTAAATAAAATGCCCCAATTCTCTTAATTTTTTCGATCTTAATGTACATCTAAATTATTTTTCGCAAACTGAATCTGAAACAAGATGAGCAAAGAATAAAGTTGAGTAGAAAACCAAACAGTTACGCCTGTGCCCTCCCAGTAGGCAGCTAAACAGCTAAGCTTGAGCCCTCCCAGTAGGAAGCTAAACAGCTAAGCTTGAGCCCTCCCAGTAGGCAGCTAAACAGCTAAGCTTGAGCCCTCCCAGTAGGAAGCTAAACAGCTAAGCTTGAGCCCTCCCAGTAGGCAGCTAAACAGCTAAGCTTGAGCCCTCCCAGTAGGCAGCTAAACAGCTAAGCTTGAGCCCTCCCAGTAGGAAGCTAAACAGCTAAGCTTGAGCCCTCCCAGTAGGAAGCTAAACAGCTAAGCTTGAGTCCTCCCAGTAGGCAGCTAAACAGCTAAGCTTGAGCCCTCCCAGTAGGCAGCTAAACAGCTAAGCTTGAGCCCTCCCAGTAGGAAGCTAAACAGCTAAGCTTGAGCCCTCCCAGTAGGCAGCTAAACAGCTAAGCTTGAGCCCTCCCAGTAGGAAGCTAAACAGCTAAGCTTGAGCCCTCTCAGTAGGCAGCTAAACAGCTAAGCTTGAGCCCTCCCAGTAGGAAGCTAAACAGCTAAGCTTGAGCCCTCCCAGTAGGCAGCTAAACAGCTAAGCTTGAGCCCTCCCAATAGGCAGCTAAACAGCTAAGCTTGAGCCCTCCCAGTAGGCAGCTAAACAGCTAAGCTTGAGCCCTCCCAGTAGGAAGCTAAACAGCTAAGCTTGAGTACTCCCAGTAGGAAGCTAAACAGGTAAGCTTGAGCCCTCCCAATAGGCAGCTAAACAGCTAAGCTTGAGCCCTCCCAGTAGGCAGCTAAACAGGTAAGCTTGAGCCCTCCCAGTAGGAAGCTAAACAGCTAAGCTTGAGCCCTCCCAGTAGGAAGCTAAACAGCTAAGCTTGAACCCTCCCAATAGGCAGCTAAACAGCTAAGCTTGAGCCCTCCCAATAGGCAGCTAAACAGCTAAGCTTGAGCCCTCCCAGTAGGAAGCTAAACAGCTAAGCTTGAGCCCTCCCAGTAGGAAGCTAAACAGCTAAGCTTGAGCCCTCCCAGTAGGCAGCTAAACAGCTAAGCTTGAGCCCTGCCAGTAGGAAGCTAAACAGCTAAGCTTGAGCCCTCCCAATAGGCAGCTAAACAGCTAAGCTTGAGCCCTCCCAATAGGCAGCTAAACAGCTAAGCTTGAGCCCTCCCAGTAGGCAGCTAAACAGCTAAGCTTGAGCCCTCCCAGTAGGCAGCTAAACAGCTAAGCTTGAGCCCTCCCAATAGGCAGCTAAACAGCTAAGCTTGAGCCCTCCCAGTAGGCAGCTAAACAGGTAAGCCTGTGTCCTCCTAGTAGGAAGCTAAACAGCTAAGCTTGAGCCCTCCCAGTAGGAAGCTAAACAGCTAAGCTTGAGCCCTCCCAGTAGGCAGCTAAACAGCTAAGCTTGAGCCCTCCCAGTAGGCAGCTAAACAGCTAAGCTTGAGCCCTCCCAGTAGGCAGCTAAACAGCTAAGCCTGTGTCCTCCCAGTAGGAAGCTAAACAGCTAAGCTTGAGCCCTCCCAGTAGGCAGCTAAACAGTTAAGCCTGTGCCCTCCTAGTAGGAAGCTAAACAGCTAAGCCTGAGCCCTCCCAGTAGGAAGCTAAACAGTTAAGCCTGTGCCCTCCTAGTAGGAAGCTAAACAGCTAAGCCTGAGCCCTCCCAGTAAGAAGCTAAACAGCTAAGCCTGAGCCTTCCCAGTAGGCAGCTAAACAGTTAAGCCTGTGCCCTCCCAGTAGGAAGCTAAACAGCTAAGCTCGATCCCTCCCAGTAGGCAGCTAAACAGTTAAGCCTGTGCCCTCCCAGTAAGCATGTGCCCTCCAAGTTGCAAGGTAATTTACTAAAGAAACCATGCTTTTGGTTTCAGGTGGCCAACACACATGGGATGTTGAAGAAGCCACGGAACCATGGAGGAGGAAGTGCTCGACACAGAAGAAGAAGAGATGGTAAAGACAGCCAGAGGATTTGACCTAGCCCGATGCATGGCCAAGCTGCACACCAGAGGATTATGGGTACTGATTATGGTGGCACTGGGAACCTTCGATGTCTTCATCAATTGGATGAACACGTTACAGTTCTCGCTGGTGGAAATGGAGCATGGTCTGATCACCGGCCCGGCACAACCCACTGCATGGAAATGGCTCATAGCTTTCTCTGTCGTCTCCACGGTCTTCTACATCCCGGAGATGGCCAACACATTCTCCGTGTTCTGCTACGATGGTGCGACAATGGTGTCGCTCATCTATGAGCTGGTCTTCACACTAGCGTTTAAGCATGTGCCCCTGAATGCGCTCAACTACTACATAGCCCTGTGCCGCAGCCAGTATTTCACCTTGCTTCAGACGTTCAGCAGCACATCCCATATTCTCTACGTGTTTGTCCGCCTGCTGTGGTATGCCCACATGGAGGGCAAGATTCTACGCACCTCTGAAGGCAGCAAACTGCGCAACGGCGTCTTCCTCATATGCTGCGCCCTGTTCGCCAGCAGCATGGCGATGCCGATCATGTGTTGGCGATTTCGCCCGTCCGGCCATTTCAGTGATGCGCTCGTCCAGAATGCATCTCTGTTTCTGTTCAACAGCAAGCATTTTGACATCGCGAGTCTGCCAAACTATGACGTCAGCCAACTAGTGCTGGCCAAGGGCCGAAACTTGCAACATCCGTCCTTAATCCCACACCTGCACAAAGTGACCAGTGCCGGGCTCACAGGACTCATGGTCACCCATGAATGTCGTCCACTGGTGAATCTCTCCTTCACTCCTGAAGAGTGTCACCATAGTGATAGCCTGCTCTTTAGATTTGTCTATTACAATAAGATTGCTGGCAGTCCATATGGCACGATTCGATATAATTTTGCAATGGTGATGAAGGCAGAAAATCTGCTGCCGAATGGGACGTGTGTTGACTCTGAGAAGGAACTGAGCTGGAACCTCTACTACTTAAACGTCATGCCGCAAGTACGTGGTCGGAACATGCGCATCGTCGTCAACCGTCCGTGGAAGTACACCTGTGTCACACCAACACCTTGGTATGACAAACGCATCCACGTGTGTCCTTGAGTCCTACTACCACAGTTGCTGCCTGCGCCGTCTTAGCGACCACTAGTGCAATGGCTGATGCTCTTGCTACAGCTATTGTTGTCATGGAACCTGTTGTTGTCATGGCTACTGCTTCCATGGAATTTGCTGTTGTCATGGCTACTGCTGCCATGGAACTTGCTGTTGTCATGGCTAGTGCTGCCATGGAATCTGCTGTTGTCGTGGATAGCTACTGCTGCCATGGAACTTGTTGTTATCATAACTAGTGCTGCCATGGAATCTGCTGTTGTCATGGAACCTGTAATGTCAAGGCTACTGTTGTTGCTACTCCAGTTGCTCTAGCTACTGCTGTTACTGGCACAGCAATTGTTTTCAGGGCTGCAGCTGTGAATGCTGTCACTGCATATGCTTAATGGTGATTACAACTACAATGTATGGGCACACTGTGCCATCAAATAGACCTATGGGCACACTGTGCCATCAAATGGACCTATGGACACACTGTGCCATCAAATAGACCTATGGGCACACTGTGCCATCAAATGGACCTATGGGCACACTGTGCCATCACATGGACCTATGGACACACTGTGCCATCAAATAGACCTATGGGCACACTGTGCCATCAAATAGCCCTATGGGCACACTGTCCCATCAAATAGACCTATGGGCACACTATGCCATCAAATGGACCTATGGAGAATGTGCCTTCAAATGAACACAGTATGTCATAGAACAATGTCATAAAGAGTCCTCTATGTGATGACCGCGTTGGTTGTGATCCAGTTGTGAGGACACTGAACTTGCCACAGATGTGTCTACACGTATATGCAACTACTTGTCACACTTTCTGTTTGACCAGTGTCAATGTTTCAAAACTAAACCCACAGAACACTGCTGACAACTGATTTCTCATGCATGCAACTGTTATGATATCTAAGTCAGCTCATAAATCAAATTATGAGAATTGATCAACTCCAGAAAATATGCCTACAAACTGTCATCAGACATCCATTCAACCTGCATTGATGTCCTGTTATATTACCACAAACAACTGTCCTTGTGGCATAACTCCTGTGCTACAGAGAAATAATTTCCAGCCAACATGAACTGTAAGTTTCGATGCACATTATACTAAATCATAACATAACACAAACTGCATTTTTATACTAAATCATGACATTATTATGACAAGAATTAACAAGATTGCCATCTGAAGCAAAAACAAGGCAAATGGGCAAGGAAGCCATTAACTTATTGATTGTCCAACGATTATTCATCTATGTGTATCTGAGATATTTGTCAGTTTTGCTTTTAAACATATTAACGCCGCTAGCACTTAAACTATCAGTACAGATAGATCATTTGATTACACAAGTGGCAATCTTCCTGGAAATGGAAAGGCAAAGTGGCATTTTTCATTATACAAAAATAGTTATTTTCCTAGTGAAAAAGTTACGTTACCGTGATTTCACATGGGAGTTCGGATTAGTTCTACTATAATCTGCATCTGCTTATTGACAATTGTTATTTATTTAAATATCTGTTTGTATGCATGCCATGAGATAGACAACACAAACATGTATATATATCACAACAGAAGCAAGCAGCAAACACATTCCTAAACATATTTGCTTTGACCCACATTTACAAGATTAACAATATGTATGCAAATGAGATCACTGTGACATGCAGAAGTATCCTGTGGATGTGAAAAAATTAACTGTGAAATCGTGTTCCTGGTGACAGTGTTCAAAGCTTACAAAACGTGCCTATGCATTTTCTCATCAAAACGTTGCACGTTGTTGCAGAATATATAATGTGCTTATTTGTCAGAATTATTTTTGTGTGACTTCTTGTGAATTCTATTTTTACTGGTAAACAGCACCTAATTGCCACATACAGAGATAACAATACGCAGAGTGGTGAATTTTACGTATTTAATGAAGATTTAATCATGCCATCCAAGGCTGAGATTTAATCATGCCATCCAAGGCTAAGATTTAATCATGCCATCCAAGGCTAAGATTTAATCATGCCATCCAAGGCTAAGCCTACTTCCAACAGGAAAAACTAAAACGTCCATTTATGCAGCTTGTCGAGTTGTATGTGGGACTACTTGTGTGTGGTCTTGGATCACTCGTGTGTGGTCTTGGACCACATGTGTGTGGTCTTTGACCACTCGTGTGTGGTTTTCTTTTATATGCATTGTTGGCCATTTGTATTAATGTAAATCGTCTTTATATTCTCTCTTCTATTGCCATGTACTGTTAAATTATACTGCAAACAGTGTTATGTAATGTACTGCTATGTATATTGTGAGCAGTGGCATTAATTTTGTAGCAGAAAATAAATCTTCCATATAATATTCACAAGGTTTTCTCAACTAGCAGACATGTTGTTCTGATGAAGGGAGTCAGAACCAGGTGTCCTTTTGATGATTTAAAGATTATTATTATTAATTCCAATCTTTGTTGGTATGAATTGAGCAAGTGAGAAACTGCCTTGGGGATATTCTAAAAAATCTCCCAATGATATTATCCTGGATAATACTGGTCACAGATATAAGTGTGGAATACTGATAGCAATATATCAACAGGGATGATCTCAAAACATTGATGCGTTTCATGGGGTCAGCTGCTGTTTCATTTAGAGTTGTACATCAAGCTATTTTTTCCCAAAACATCATTTATTTTCTTATCACAGTTCATAAGAATACTGACGTTGAGTGCTGCCGGCAGTTCCATGTTGTGATGGTTGAATGTGAATGGTATGTTAAAGTTACATCATGAAGGCCGAGAACAATTTCATCTTCATCTTCACCATCTTCATCCCTTCACCGGGACGGTCGTAGTGGTGCCATTCATACACAGTCCCCGCCAGCATTGTGTCTTCTGCTGTGCGTAGCAGGGTCGGTAGGTCTTGATGTGTCCATTCTTGTATATTGTCTAGCCAGTTGTTTCTCTGGCGGCCCCATCGTCTCTTGCCCTCCAGGGTGCCTTGCAGGATAATTTTTACAATGTCGAGTGATGTGGCCAAACAAGAAAAAATTGCGTCATTTCATTATTGCCAACAGAAGCTCTTGCTTTCCAGCAAGGGAGTCTACTTGTTGTTTCACATATTCATTTGTCGTGTGTAGGGCTTTCTGGTTTACCAACACATCATGTCACATTTGCACATGCGCAGTATGCAGGCTGGCAAAAGGCACAAAGCAGCCGGGCTTTCTCTAACAAATGCCTTGCTATGCTCAAGCAAACATGAATGACTATTGGGCTAAATACGCCAATGTTTTAGATCCCAGTGGGAGGGAATGTTACAATAAGAAACTTGAGCACGGTGATTGCTTTAGTAAGTTATCAGATCTGTATTTTGTTCAAAACGGCTGGTAGAACGACCCAGCCTCTGACCCAATTAAACGTTCGGCATTACGCAATCAACAAGCCAGAAATGATCAGCCGAGATTCTGTGAAAACTTAAAATCACTCACTAGCACAGTTTTATGATAAATATTAAAATTTGTTTCATAAAAATAAACCGTTTAACAAGTTTGGTAGCCAGAAAACAACGTTCATGTATTACCCGTGAATGGGGTCAATGCCAGTGGCAGAGCCAAGGTCGCAGGCTTTGGGTGTAGGGCAAGGCTTTGCAGGCCGGCTACTCTTACAGGGTCCACAAATTACAAACATTTCCTTTTTCGGCGTTCATTCTGTTTTAATTTTATATAACAGCTGCCAACAGTCTTGAATGGAATATATCCATTGGTAACATTAACCATTAATGGCGGTTCAAAGTTCAAATGTCGTCCATAAACATGGTTGTTTGGCAATGTTTACATCGCATTCAGCCCGAGTTCTCTTCGTTTTTGCTCTTTTGGGATGTGATGAAACGACAATGAGCCGACCACACAGCGACTGGTACATCCCACAACGACACAGGACACAACCATGATTTCGTGTGTGTCAAAACGCATAAAATGCAAAAGATAAGAGAAACACAACCAGCAAAATACAGAGTAACAATGGAGGTATCTGATTGTTTTGCCAGCCAGAGCCACCAGACGATCATGTGATTAGGTGTGTGACATCACTGTGAAAACCCCTATATGAAATGCGGAGGAGTCTCCTGAAGCATATCATTTCAAATGTTTGTACACGTCTCTGTGTTTCTGCTGTAAGAGTTCAGTTCTTGCATCCGTAGAGGAGGATGGATACAGCGAGTGCTCTGTAGAGCTTGAGCTTGGTTTTGAAGCTGATGTTTCTGCTCTTCCAGATGGTGTTAAGTCTTGACATAGCAGACATGCCCACTGCAATCCTTATTTTGATTTCCTTTGTTGAGGTGCCATTTTTGCTTAAGGTGGACCCAAGTTATTTGAAAGAGTCTACTGGTTCTGACCATTCATCATGATGTTAATGGGGGTGTTCTGGTTGGTACTGTTGACAAGTATTTTGTTTTTCTCTGAGCTGACTTCCATCCCATAAGCTCTTGCCTTTTCTTCCAGTCTGGTAATAAGGTCTTGAAGTTCACTCTTGCTGCCTCCCACGAGGCCAATATCGTCCACAAAATGAAGATTACAAATTGGCCTTCCACCAATAGATATGGTGGTGTTAACGTCTTGGAGGGTCTCCTGTATAATGTTCTCGAAGAATATGTTGAAGAGAACAGGCGAGAGTGGGCACCCCTGACGAACTCCTACAGTTGTCTTGAAAAGTTCTCAAAGCTGGTTTAGATTTAACAAGATTTAACAAGATTTGCCATCCAAGCCAAAGGCCTAGATGGCAAGTGGACAAGGAAGCCATTGGCTTATCGAGAGTCCAACAATGTTCACCTACTTATAACCCGCCCTCCTGATATATGTGTCAACCTTGTTTTTAAACATATTCACGCTGCTAGCAGTTACACAATCTGTAGACAGTTTGTTCCATTCATTTATTGTCCTCTGTGAGAACGAGTGCTTCCTGATGTCCAATCTACATTGATCCTTTACTAATTTTACCTCATGTCCTCTAGTTCTGCTATCCTTCTTGAGTGAGAAAAACATATTTCTATCAATATTTTCATACCCATTCAATATCTTAAAAACTTCAATCTGATCTCCTCTTAACCTCCTTGTCTCTAGAGTTGTTAAACCACA
The DNA here is from genome assembly GCA_963662155.1 of Lamellibrachia columna. Taxonomy (NCBI): domain Eukaryota; kingdom Metazoa; phylum Annelida; class Polychaeta; order Sabellida; family Siboglinidae; genus Lamellibrachia; species Lamellibrachia columna. Next base: position 45,540,845 of record OY759271.1, read on the forward strand.
TTCTTTCAGGCGTTCTTCATAACTAAGGTCTCTAAGTTCTGGAATCATTTTAGTTGTTCTCCTTTGTATGCGTTCAAGCGTATCTATATCCTTCTTACGATATGGTCTCCATGCTTGTATACAGTATTCTAAATGAGGTCTAACTATTGCTTTATAAAGAGGTAAGGTACTGTTGACATTTAGAAGGTTATTTAGAAGGACAGCATTGTTTGAGTTGGCATTCAGTGCCCGTACGGCTTGTATCAGATCTTTGTCGAAGTTGTAGTTTCTCATGACTTGCCACAAGCCTTCATGCCAGATATGGTCAAACGCCTTCTTAAAGTCAATAAAATTGTGGAGCAGGTCTTTTTGTTGAAGCAGGTGTTTTTCTATGATCAATCTAACATTGAAGATCTGTTCAGTGGTGCTTCTCCTGGCGATAAATCCTGCCTGTTCTTCAGCCAATATTTCTTCTGCTTTTCCTTTGAGTCTGGTCAAGATGACTCGGAACATGATCTTGCCTGGGTGATTGATGAGGCTGATGGTTCTGTAATTTTTGCATAGCTTTAGATTTCCCTTTTTTGGGAGTGGAATGATCATGGATTGAGTCCATTCGTTGGGCCATTCCTTTGTCTTCCAGAACCTCTGGCATAGTGTAGTGAGGACCTTTATCATTTCAAAACCGCCGTGTTTGAGCAGCTCTGCTAGAATGTTGTGGGCGCCGGGTGATTTCCCTCCTTTCAGTGTGCGCAACGCCTCCTCTACTTCATCTGTCATCACTTGCATATTGTTTGTTTAATCAACACTGCTGGTTTTGCTTTTCAGTACACTGGTATCTGGTTTCAGTTCATAATTGTAGAGCTCTTGGCCATACTCAGTCCATCGTTTAAGAACAGCCGCATTATCAGTTCGCAGGGAGCTTATCTTCAATAACTAGCCTTGTGTTGTTTTCTTGTCAGCTTCTTCAGTGTATCAAAGGCTTTCTTGCTGTTACCCTCTTTCAATCCTTTCTCAATGTTGTCACATTGCTCTGAGATCCATTTCTCTTTTGTTTTTATCATCTCCGTTCTGATGGTGTGATTGACAGTGCGGTATTGTTGCGCTGTTTCAGGGGTGGAGTTCTTTGTCTTCTTCATGTTTCTCCTTATATTGCAGAGATCCAGGATGTTGTTGGTAATCCACGGTTGGATCTTTTTCCTTTCTTTGCTAAGTACTTCTCTGGCTGTTTCCTGTACAACTCCCTTGATGTTGTCAGTGAGGACGTTTATGTCTTCTTCGAAAAGATTTAGAGCTGCGAATGTACCGCCTATTCTAGCTTCAAAAATTTTAGCAATATCTGGGTTCTTCAGTTTCTCGATGTCAAATCGAATATGTGGGCTTTTCTGATGATGTATCTTCTTCAGCTGGAGTTCCAATGTTGCTAGAATCATGTCATGGTCGCTACCTGTGTCAGCCCCTGGGAATGTTCTGGTGTTTGCCTTGTTGATTCTGGATTTGAAACGTCTTGGAGTGAGTATGTAGTCAATCTGGTTGTGTGTTTTCCCATTAGGCGAGTGCCATGTTGTTCTCCTTGATAGTTTGTGTGGGTGTAACATGTTCGCTAAGGTGAGTTTATGAGTACTTGTGAATTCAAGAAGGGGTATCAATAAGGAACAGAACTGTCATACACATAAAAACAACATAATAAACAGTCAGGACACCAAAACAAAACATTGACCTTACCTAATGACCCTATTGAACAGGGCACAGAAACAGTGACACCTAGTAGTGAACTCTGGTCCTCCAGGCTTTGTTTGACATCGGCAGTCTTCGCTCCGGTTTCAGTGACTTGAACTTGAGGTAGACTCCCCTAAGACAGAGTAGATCAGGCTGCAGGAACAAAATGACTTCAAATTCACTTTAATATAAAGTGAATTTTTTTATAGATCTATAACCTTTTTGTTGTGCATCCGTAAGTTTGCTTAGTGTCATAATTACCCTATTATTTGCACCTTTACTTTTACAAACATTTCCATTCAATCATGCTACCGACAAACACTAATTTTTTATAGATTTATTTATATTTCTCTATAATTATTTATACACTCAAAAAATTAATAAGGACACAAACATTAATTTGGTTCCTTCAGAATTTGTTATCAACTTCAGTCAATTACATGTAATATTTGTTAACTTTTTAGCTTTTACTAGTTACTTGTAACACATTCTTTTCACTACCTAATCCAGTTATAACAACTGCAATAAGTTAACATATATTTAACCAAATCTTAATTTGGCAGGCAGATATTAGGTTCTCTTGTCTGAGTCCTAACAACATAAACTAACATGAAAGCTGGCACAATAACTGAATTAAAGTAAATCAAATACAAACATCTATTTAACAACAACATCAGGAAAACTCCTGCACTGGCGCAGAAGTTCAATTGGTTTGGTGCGCACCTCGTGACCAGAAGATACTGGGTTCAAATCCAGGGCTGGCAGACCACCTAGTATTGTCATCAATTGAAATATTTGTCTTTTGGATGAGACAGTAAATGCCAAAGGTCTTCTCTTTTTGGGGAAGTAGAAGATCCCACACAGGGGGTAAATGTGTAATCTAGATCTGTAAACCTACTAACAAAAAACACTCCTATGTCAGCCCTGGAAAAGGGCTGTTTGAAGTTTATATATATATCATAAGACATAAGACTACCTATTGGACAGCCAGGAAACTCAGAATACATCTGCAAACAAACTTGCAAGATGCGGGAAAAATTGTGAGGAGTGGAAGCTGTTTTTACTAGTCTTGTAATCTCATAAGAACAGTTTAGTTTCATACAAACACAAGAAAGAAACTCACATTGTCAGTGGATGCCTTATTGATACGACTGGCTGGTGTTACTATTCTCATCTTCTCTGGCTTCCTCTGTTGTTGCTCAAACTCCACAATCCTGGCACAAAATGTCATGTAATCAAACTCCACAATCCCAACACAAAATGTCATGTGATCAAACTCCACAATTCCAACAGAAAACGTCATGTGATCAAACTCCACAATCCTGGCACAAAATGTTATGTGATCAAATTCCACAATCCCAACACAAAATGTCAACTGATCAAACTCCACAAGAGGTGAGCAATGGGGAATGTGTTATAATGTGTGATTCTAACCAGCCATGGAGATCATTAGAGCGCTGGGGTGACAACCATCACTTTCTACTTCTAACACAGGATTGTTTCCATAGTCAACATGTCTTGGAACCAACCAGAGGTGGGAATGTGTCTTCTCAAAATGAATTAGTTGACAATGTTAAAGTATACGAACCTTTAGGCTCAAGTGATCATAACCAAACCCATTTTAATATAAAAGCAAAAACAGGGAATACATATAAAAATAATGTAGGAGGAACTTCAACAAAGGTAAATATAAAGAGATGAGAACATATTTAGCAAATATAGATTGGTATAACAAATAAATAAATAAGAACAAGACAGCAACAGAATGCTGGACTTGTTTGAAAGATTAGATTGACGGCACTACTGAGATATTTGTTCCATTAAGAAAACAAGGGAAAAAGTCCAGGAAGAAACACCTGTCAAAAGAGGCTATTAGAAAAATTGCTCACAAACAGATGCTACATATTGGAAATGTAGAAGACTACACAGGCTGCAAAGAGGCACTTAACCTAGCTACAACTGAAATTAGAAAATCCAAAAGAACCTTTGAAAAAAAATTGGCAGGTAATAGAAAAATGACAGAAAGAGTTTCTCTGCTTATGTAAGGAGTAAAAAGAAAGTTTGAGTTAAGGTTGGACCACTGGAAAGCAACAGTGGAAACATAATTTCAGACGGGTTTCAAATGGCAGAGGTCCTGAATGAGTATTTCAGCTCAGTTTTACCACAGAAGATATCAGCTCACTTCGCTCACACTGCTATTTAAGAAGGGATAAAGGAACAAGTAAGGAAATTACAGACCAGTGAGTTTAACATCAGTTGTATGCAAATTACTAGAAACATTAATTAGAGACCACATGGTGGAATGCCTTGTAAAACATAAATTAATAAATACATATCAACATGGGTTCCTAAAAGCAAGGTCATGTCTAACCAATCTCTTATGTTTTTTTTTTGAAGAAATTACAAAGTGGGTAGATGATGAGTCACCAGTGGATGTTGTCTACTTAGATTTTCAGAAAGCTTTTGATAAAGTGCCACATCAAAGATTGTTACTTAAACTAAAAGCAGCGAGTAATAGTAGATGGTGAAATTTCTAATTGGAAATCAGTTTTGAGTGGGGTACCACAGGGATCAGTATTAGGCCCTATACCGTTTTTAATATATATATATATATATATATATATATATATATATATATATATATATATATATATATATCAATCTATGCATTGACAACAACTGAAATGATAATAATAATCCATTTCAGCATTGTTATAATTAAACAGCGAGAACAAACTTGCCATGCAAAATGCCTACATCCAAGAGCTGGGCTGTGACCTACCTACTGCCCCAGGTGATGACTGCCTCCGCAACTTGCCTCTTTATTTCCACCATCAAATCCTGTAGTTCAAACAGTGAGCTCCCGCCTCCTGAAAGCAAGTAAGAGAGTCAGATCAAACATATAATAGCCCCTGGTTAACAAGTTAAATTTCAACTTTTCTGTATACTCAAGTGTAACAAGATTGATGAAGATTGATGAAGATTGCCAGCCCAAGCAACAAGCTCCAGATGGCAAATGAAGCTTATCGAGTCAAATGTTTTTTTAAGCTGTTTGAAGTCATTAAGTATGTGTGGATAATATCCTTGAGCTGACTTTACAGTCTTATTACATGTGTTTATATTTAATGGTATTTCCTAAGGCTCTGGCAATTACTAGTATTTCCCTGAAAGTTTAAACATGTTCAGAATACATTGTCATCCTATAATAATGTTGTGTTATATACTATTGACCTTTGGCTTTTGACAAAGTGCTTATGGCACTTACTCCATTACCAGAACAAGTTGTTGGCAGCAGGTTTTTCCATTTCTTTCACTTCCATTGACACAGACACCAGGTAGAAAGAACAAACTTCCCCTGACAGAGACACCAGGTAGAACGAACAAACTTCCCCTGACATAGACACCAGGTAGAAAGGACAAACTTTCTCTGACACAAACACCAGGTAGAAAGGGCAAACTTTCCCTGACAGAGACACCAGGTAGAACGAACAAACTTCCCCTGACAGAGACACCAGGTAGAAAGGACAAACTTCCTCTGACACAGACACCAGGTAGAAAGGGCAAACTTTCCCTGACATAGACACCAGGAAGAAAGAACAAACTTCCCCTGACAAAGACACCAGGTAGAACGAACAAACTTCCCCTGACACAGACACCAGGTAGAAAGGACAAACTTTCTCTGATACAAACACCAGGTAGAAAGGACAAACTTTCCCTGACACAGACACCCAATAGAAAGGACAAACTTCCCCTGACATAGACACCAGGTAGAAAGGACAAACTTCCCCTGACATAGACACCCGATAGAAAGGACAAACTTCCCCTGACACAGACACCAGGTAGAAAGGACAAACTTCCCCTGACATAGACACCAGGTAGAAAGGACAAACTTCCCCTGACATAGACACCAGGTAGAAAGGACAAACTTCCCCTGACATAGACACCAGGTAGAAAGGACAAACTTCCCCTGACACAGACACCAGGTAGAAAGGACAAACTTCCTCTGACACAGACACCAGGTAGAAAGGACAAACTTTCCCTGACACATACACCAGGTAGAAAGGACAAACTTCCCCTGACATAGACACCAGGTAGAAAGGACAAACTTCCCCTGACATAGACACCTGATAGAAAGGACAAACTTCCCCTGACTCAGACACCAGGAAGAAAGGACAAACTTCCCCTGACATAGACACCAGGTAGAAAGGACAAACTTCCCCTGACATAGACACCAGGTAGAAAGGACAAACTTCCCCTGACATAGACACAAGGTAGAAAGGACAAACGTCCCCTGACATAGACACCAGGTAGAAAGGACAAACTTCCCCTGACATAGACACCAGGTAGAAAGGACAAACTTCCCCTGACATAGACACCAGTTAGAAAGGACAAACTTCCCCTGACATAGACACCAGGTAGAAAGTACAAACTTCCCGACATAGACACCAGGTAGAAAGGACAAACTTCCCCTGACATAGACACCAGGTAGAAAGGACAAACTTCCCCTGACATAGACACCCGATAGAAAGGACAAAGTTCCCCTGACACAGACACCAGGTAGAAAGGACAAACTTCCCCTGACATAGACACCAAGTAGAAAGGACAAACTTCCCCTGACATAGACACCAGGTAGAAAGGACAAACTTCCCCTAACATAGACACCAGGTAGAAAGGACAAACTTCCCCTGACATAGACACCAGGTAGAAAGGACAAACTTCCCCTGACACAGACACCAGGTAGAAAGGACAAACTTCCTCTGACACAGACACCAGGTAGAAAGGACAAACTTTCCCTGACACATACACCAGGTAGAAAGGACAAACTTCCCCTGACATAGACACCAGGTAGAAAGGACAAACTTCCCCTGACATAGACACCAGGTAGAAAGGACAAACTTCCCCTGACATAGACACCAGGTAGAAAGGACAAACTTCCCCTGACATAGACACAAGGTAGAAAGGACAAACGTCCCCTGACATAGACACCAGGTAGAAAGGACAAACTTCCCCTGACATAGACACCAGGTAGAAAGGACAAACTTCCCTTGACACAGACACCAGGTAGAAAGGACAAAACTTCCCCTGACACAGACACCTGATAGAAAGGACAAACTTCCCCTGACACAGACACCAGGTAGAAAGGACAAACGTCCCCTGACATAGACACCAGGTAGAAAGGACAAACTTCCCCTGACATAGACACCAGGTAGAAAGGACAAACTTTCCCTGATATAGACACCCGATAGAAAGGACAAACTTCCCCTGACACAGACACCAGGTAGAAAGGACAAACTTCCCCTGACATAGACACCAGGTAGAAAGGACAAACTTCCCCTGACATAGACACCAGGTAGAAAGGACAAACTTCCCCTGACATAGACACCCGATAGAAAGGACAAACTTCCCCTGACAGAGACTCCAGGTAGAAAGGACAAACTTCCCCTGACATAGACACCAGGTAGAAAGGACAAACTTCCCCTGACATAGACACCAGGTAGAAAGGACAAAGCTTGTAGTCTCTTCTGAAAGACACAGACAAAGTGGGGTGAACAAAATAGCCAATGTTTCAAAATTTTACTTGAACCCCAGTCCTACCAATCGACCGTCTGGTGCTCTAACTGCCGAGCTATGCCCCCCCCCCTATTCACTGTAGTGTTCCTTGATCTGCTGGTTGAATGTCCTACCTTGCAGCAGATCGCAGTCTTCCAGCAGCACACGTATCTTATTCTGGAAAGTTTCATTCTCCGTCTGCAAATATCACCAACCATCATGCTCAACTGGTGCACAGTCATTTGGTAAGTGGTCATTTCTAAAGCTTTGACCGAAATCAAAGGGCCATTGGAAGCAACACTCAACTCTCAATCAAGCAAGCTGGGAAGTCAGAATGGGATAAAATAAACAAAGGCCAAAATACATTACATCAGTTTAGTTTAGATGCAAACAGCATGGCCATATAGGACTAGATGTTTACAAATAGATTTTCATTTGGTGAGCAAATATTGCCAGACTACAAGCACTCATGGCATAGGGTTATTTAACAGTACGGCGCGGCCCATGATGCTGTTCGTTCGGCAAAGTTTTCCTAGTAAATCACTGGCACAAAATTCTTGATTGTAATTGCAAATGGTTAGATTTTTGTCATCAACTCTAATAGATGCATAGGCCCAAAACCATGACTTTTGTTTCACTTGTACACATCATTTGTTAAGAGAAATTCGATAAATAGTAACAGCTAAAGCATTTTCATAACTTTACTGAATTAATCATTTCTTGTATTTAACAGTATGCAGAAGAATTAAACCAAACCTACTGACACGATAAAAGAAACTGTAATTTAGGTTATAATGCTGACATGATTCAGGCAAGACACAATGCAAGGATTGTCAGATATATATGGCAGATTGAAAAAGAAAACGTTAAATATTACATGATGACATAGTAATAATGGTTGGTGAACTAAGCCAGTTCTGATGCTGTGGTAAAGAGGCCATGTACATATACTTGCTAAAGGCATGTACAATAGGGAAGCTTATGCTAAACAGATTTTTTTACAATTCCTGCATATCTGATACAAGCTGCAAGCTCAAAGCCCCTACAAGGTGGCAAAATACAGCAATCATCATTTGACCTAAAATATGTATAGAAACAAAAACTGCACTTGCCTGTATCTGTGCGATGCAGTCACCCATGAAGGGTGCATTTGGGTCGGTCCTGAAAGACTGCAGATGGTCTAGGATGCTGTGGTAGACGTTGGTGCCTCTGAAACATAACATGAATACTGAAGTAACTCACTGACTCTATACTGAAGTAACTCACTGACTCAATATTCAGGTAACTTACTGACTCAATATTCAGGTAACTCGCTGACTCAGTACTCAGGTAACTCGCTGACTCAGGTAACTCGCTGACTCGGTACTCAAGCAACTCACTAACTCAATACCCAAGTAACTCACTTTATACTCAAGTAACTCACTCATTCAATACTCACTCACTCAGTCCATCTCTCTCACTCTTTCTCACACTAACTCACTCATTCACCAGTCTACCCATCTACTCACTGTGTAGCCAGTCTACCCATCTACTCACTGTGTAGCAAATGTACCCATCTACTCACTGTGTAGCCAGTCTACCCATCTACTCACTGTGTAGCAAGTGTACCCATCTACTCACTGTGTAGCCAGTCTACCCATCTACTCACTGTGTAGCAAGTGTACCCATCTACTCACTGTGTAGCCAGTCTACCCATCTACTCACTGTGTAGCAAGTGTACCCATCTACTCACTGTGTAGCCAGTCTACCCATCTACTCACTGTGTAGCAAGTGTACCCATCTACTCACTGTGTAGCCAGTCTACCCATCTACTCACTGTGTAGCAGGTGTACCCATCTACTCACTGTGCAGCCAGTCTACCCATCTACTCACTGTGTAGCCAGTCTACCCATCTACTCACTGTGTAGCAAGTGTACCCATCTACTCACTGTGTAGCCAGTCTACCCATATACTCACTGTGTAGCAAGTGTACCCATCTACTCACTGTGTAGCCAGTCTACCCATCTACTCACTGTGTAGCCAGTCTACCCATATACTCACTGTGTAGCAAGTGTACCCATCTACTCACTGTGTAGCAAGTGTACCCATCTACTCACTGTGTAGCCAGTCTACCCATCTACTCACTGTGTAGCAAGTGTACCCATCTACTCACTGTGTAGCGAGACAGCAAGCTGCTTCCATCAGTGCTGGCTGATTGCTGTCTTGCTCCTGTATTTCTATAAGCACTGGAGGCAGAGAGATCTCCTTCAGGCTGATTGGTGAGTACCTACATCACATGAGTCATTGAGAGAATGACTGACAGCTGTCACTCACATATCCAGCATGGCTTATTTTCTTATTTTTCTTTTTTCTGAGAAACTGACTGACAGTTGAAATATAACTCAAATATAAAACCTACAGTGCAAAAATGCCAAAACAATGAACACAATCTAAAATTATCACACGAAATTAACCTTATAATTTTCTGCAAGAAAAACAAAACAAAATAATGACCATAATAATATAGTTATTTTTATAAAAATGCAATCTGATACACATAAATGATTGGCTAGTTTTACTCACTTGAATGAGGCAACGATCTGCCGCAGTCCGAAGTACTGGTAGTGGTCATGGTGTATGGAATGTGGACACGGGTCAGCGCTTGCACGTCTCCCATACATGCTGCCGTAGAAACGCAACTCCAGGTACTTGGCGAAGGACAGCGACCAGGTGTCAAGGGACATCGGCACAACCGGTGTCACCTGAAATAGTTTGGCCATTAAATCAATCATTTTTACCCCATGTTTGTGATAATAATTCATGTCTTAATTTCAGATGGTTTGGGTGAGTTTATGGTGGATTGGCCACCAAATGTAGTGAATAATAATTAAAAAAACTTCTATCACGCCTAAATTCTCTGAAACCCGAGCTCAGAGGAGCATAAAAAACTAAACGTTTAGAAAACAGTGACATCATAGCGTCCCCTACCTGCTTGCACAGGCGACACCATGACCACATAACGATGTTGCTGCTTGAGCCTGGAATCGGCAGATCAAGTCGCTTGAGAAGCACCTGAAGACTACCGCGACCATGGACGAAACGACGGATATGATTCACCATAGACGTGTCACAAGACTCATTGGGGCATGTGTATGACTCGCGAAAACAGTAACGCTCCAGAAAGTCACCCAGAGTAATGACGTTGATGCCATGGTATTCCATGGTTACAATCCTGCCAAGGGAGAAACAATAGTAATCATGGAAATCTGGAAAAAATCCCACAGGCAAAAAAAATTGTATTGAGGGATTTTGGCCTACGGGATTATAGACTGTGGAATTTTGACTGTGGGATTTTTTTCTGTAGAAATTATGTCATGAGGTTGCATTAGTCTTTTGATAATATTAGAGATCAGATTGGTTGAGATTGGCTGTCTTTCAATGAGATGGTCAAAACTGATGGCTTCTGAGTTTTCTACCGTGACAAACAATAAGCATCAGTCTCAGCATCAGATGGAGTCAAAATGGTGCAATAACCATATAGAGTGCCAGATCCAAGATTGTTCATGGTGAATATTAAAAATGAATAACACATTCTAGAATTGCTAAATAAACAAACAGATAAAAAGACGAATATTAGTATAAATATAGCAGTTTTATAGTTTTAAAATATAGCTAAAATAATGTGAATAAGATTATCGTCATAGAATAAAATTACAGTGACTCTGTATGGAAGAGTAACAACAAAATGAACAACAGTTACAAATCATCATACAATAACAACTACACAAATATAACAGCGAATGCTGATTGGTGTAGAGAGTAAACCCCACACACCGATCCCTGTAGTAGTGGTTAGGTTGACACAAGGAATATACAAGTGGGAATGATGAAAGGGTCGTACCATGGGTAGACACAGGGGTTGGGGGCGTTGGCTGACTCGCAGGAGAAGCTGGTGAAGCAGACATCCAGTCGCTGGTGGACATACGGGTCAAGACAGTCAACCTACAACATACGGGTCAAGACAGTCAACCTACAACATACGGGTCAAGACAGTCAACCTACAACATACAGATCAAGACAGTCAACCTACAACATACGGGTCAAGACAGTCAACCTACAACATACGGATCAAGACAGTCAACCTACAACATACGGGTCAAGACAGTCAACCTACAACATACGGGTCAAGACAGTCAACCTACAACATACGGGTCAAGACAGTCAACCTACAACATACGGGTCAAGACAGTCAACCTACAACATACGGGTCAAGACAGTCAACCTACAACATACGGATCAAGACAGTCAACCTACAACATACGGGTCAAGACAGTCAACCTACAACATAAGGGTCAAGACAGTCAACCTACAACATACGGGTCAAGACAGTCAACCTACAACATACGAGTCAAGACAGTCAACCTACAACATACGGGTCAAGACAGTCAACCTACAACATACGGGTCAAGACAGTCAACCTACAACATACGGGTCAAGACAGTCAACCTACAACATACGGGTCAAGACAGTCAACCTACAACATACGGGTCAAGACAGTCAACCTACAACATAAGGGTCAAGACAGTCAACCTACAACATACGGGTCAAGAGAGTCAACCTACAACATACGGGTCAAGACAGTCAACCTACAACATACGGGTCAAGACAGTCAACCTACAACATACAGATCAAGACAGTCAACCTACAACATACGGGTCAAGACAGTCAACCTACAACATACGGATCAAGACAGTCAACCTACAACATACGGGTCAAGACAGTCAACCTACAACATACGGGTCAAGACAGTCAACCTACAACATACGGGTCAAGACAGTCAACCTACAACATACGGGTCAAGACAGTCAACCTACAACATACGGGTCAAGACAGTCAACCTACAACATACGGGTCAAGACAGTCAACCTACAACATACGGATCAAGACAGTCAACCTACAACATACGGGTCAAGACAGTCAACCTACAACATACGGGTCAAGACAGTCAACCTACAACATACGGGTCAAGACAGTCAACCTACAACATACGGGTCAAGACAGTCAACCTACAACATACGGGTCAAGACAGTCAACCTACAACATACGGATCAAGACAGTCAACCTACAACATACGGGTCAAGACAGTCAACCTACAACATAAGGGTCAAGACAGTCAACCTACAACATACGGGTCAAGAGAGTCAACCTACAACATACGGGTCAAGACAGTCAACCTACAACATACGGGTCAAGACAGTCAACCTACAACATACGGGTCAAGACAGTCAACCTACAACATACGGGTCAAGACAGTCAACCTACAACATACGGGTCAATAGGTCAATAGGTATAGTTTATACTATATAACACGATTTTACAAAAAGACTACTAAATAACATATTCTACTAAATAATAATAGTGAGTTAATATTAATTTATTAGGCATTAATTCCAATTCTGTGGATCAAAGTGCTGTGAATCAGATGGAATAATAGTTACACAAAATTTACATAAAACAATAATAATAATTTTAATTTGATAAGTGAAAAATATTAATATAATATTATATTGCAGGAAAAAATTACTTTAATACTGATAGGTGATAAGATATAATCATTTACACATTTATCCGTGAACTAATGCCCGAATTAATGGACAGACAAAAACACATCACACACATCTTTACATGATATGATATAAAACTGATATGGAAGTCCGATGAACAGTCAAGAGGCACTAGTTACTTTCTGGGGTGTGTTTATCTTCTTGTGGTCCCTGACCGGTGGTCTCTGGTGGGACCACGCCTCCAACACCCGCCCTCCCCTGGCACGGAAGTCTGCAAGACAGGTCTGAAACAGGGAAACAAAGAGTTGCTGATATTTCCTCAAGTGGAACGTACAGTTTGCATAAAAGTAGACCTGTTTACTCTACACTTGGGCACAGGGTGCTATATTTACCCCATACTGGACTCTAAGAACTAGATAAGGATGTGAAACAAAACAACAAATTGTGAAATTTTATTGCAGCTATGGGGATAGGGTGCAATCTCTACCCCGTGTTTCTATTATACATGCAGCTCTGTATTAGGGTATGAAACAAAAGTATGTGTTTATTGTACAGGGGGTAGGGTGCAAACTCTACCCCTCTACCCCACAAGGTTGACACATATCTCAGGAAGGCGGGTTACATGTAGATGAATATTGTTGGACTCTCGAAAAGCCAATCCTTGTCCACTTGCCATCTGGGCCTTTGGCTTGGATGGCAAATCTTGTTAAATTTTCCTACTGTAACAACATATCTAGATGAGTGTGTGAGACAAAACTACAAATGTTTATTGCATCCTTGGAAGCAGGGTACAATCTCTACCCCACTTTCTCGCTATTCTCTATGAACTCAATGAGGGTGTGAAACAAAATTACACATATTTATTGCACCCTTCGGGTAGGGTACAATCTCTACCCCTTGTTCCACCAGATTCTCACCTGTATGTGACAGTCACTGACACTGGATGTCAACTTCTGGGTAATGAACTGATGTTCCTTAGCCAGGGAAACTTCCCTATCTCCTGCATTCCCCGCAGTCATTGGTACGGGAACAGCCGTGCCCTTGCCTCGGGCTGACTCAGCAGTTTGTGGGAGCCTCTTGGAGCAGAACATGTTCTCCGGGAAGAACCGCCGGAGCCAGCACTTGGCCCCAGAGTCAGTGAGAAGGTAGGGTAGGTCGTGCTTGATGAATGGTGACACGGTGAGGATGACATCACTGAGTGCATCTTTGAAGTGACGTGATGTACGTCCGACCTCACGCAGTTCTGCGTGACAGTCAAATATCGACTCGTCCTTTGACCGCTGGTAATTGTGAAGGGGATCCGAGGAATCTGTCACATGTTTGGTTTTTGTGAGATCGCTGCCAGAGTTGCTTTTCTCTTTCTCTGTGTCAGATGGCACCCTATTGCTGTCTGTATCCTTGCCTGCTGAATCCTCACAACTAGCACTAAGTGTCTTTTTTATATCAACAGAACCACTCTCCCCACTACTAACATTCCCTCCGCAGACATTTTCTTCTTCAGAAAACGCTGAGGTCAATTTACTGCTTTTGTCTGTTTCTGCTTTGACAGAGTTGACACCAGTGCCACTGTCTGTTGAATGACATGGCCATGATTTAGCGTCGTTGGTGCTGACATTGTCGGTGGTGCTGTCAATGTCGGGGATCCCAAGGGAGTGTTCCCCAGGTGGCGGGGGAGGCGTGGCGAACTCATCCATGAGGAAGGAGAGTTCCAGACGGAGGTGATACGATGCGAACGTCATGAACTGTAGCACCGTCTTGACCTGGTGACACAAGATAACATGTCAACAAGATGACACATTAATGACATGTCAGCAAGACAACACTAATGTCATGACACCTCAAAAAAATCAACACTAGTGACATGTGATGACTAATCAGTAAGATGGACACTAAAATGATGTGTGATGACACATCAGTAAGATTAACATCAATGAAACGTGATGTGATGACATATCTGTAAGATGGATACAAATAACATGATGCTACATCAGTAAAATGGACACTAATGACATGATGGCACACCAGTAAAATGGACACTAATGACATGATAGCACACCAGTAAGATGGGCACTAATGACGTGATGACACATCAGTAAAATGGACACTAACTATGTGTGATCATACATTAGTAAAATGGACACTAATGACATGAAGGCACATCAGTAAGATGGACACTAATGACATGATGACACATTAGTAAGATGGACACTAATGACATGATGACACATCAGTAAGATGGACACTAATGATATGATGACACATCAGTAAAAATGGACACTAATGATGTGTGATCACACATTAGTAAGATGGACACTAATGATTTGTGATCATACATTAGTAAGATGGACACTAATGACATGGGAGTATAAGTTGATAGTTTATATAAAAAAAAAGTATGCACAAAGTGAGGTGACTGAACTCTCTAGCTTTAATGTTTCTGTATGTGTGTGATTGTTCTTTATAACTGACCTTTGTGAGTTCCGCCACGGAGCCACCCCTCAAGATGATGGTACACCCGAGATGTGGGGAACAGCCATCAAAATACATCAGAGTCTTGGAGCGACCTGCATGTGCCATTAATACAGAAGTAGATTACTTCAATGCACAGAATGTAGGCATGCATTATATGCAAGTTTCAGTTCTTTCAGAAATTCAGGATATCTCTGGTACAAACTGACAATAGATACAAAAGGTTAGATGGCCATACATACTGTCGAAAGAAGATATTCCAATTAATACTAAAATAAAGAAGACAAGTACAGAAGTGAGGATAAGAAGTGAGGAACTGGATTGGGCAGGTCCTGGGAATGGATGAAGACAGCCACTGCCTGATGGTCTTAACATGGATGCTTGGAAGCACAAGTGGTGAGCCCACAGACAATGTGGTAACAAAACTGAAAGCTAGAGGAAGTGCACTACAACACTAGGCGATAGGCAAGGGAAGGCTCACCATCAGGTAAGGTGAAGTGCTGAAGCTTAAACAAGTTGCAGAATCCAAGGGCCGTCTTACTGACCAAGCCGTCAATTGACTTGACGATCTCTGCATGGGTGAATCGTGACACTCTCTCCATGACGGTCTGCAAACATGCAATGTAAGACACTCTTAGTAATCTCATCATTTGTCACATTACTGGAGCCTTCTTGAAATAACCCATAACATCTCTAGTCGACACCTTAACAACCATTTGACAACAAACTGTTTGCAGAAGAATGGCGTATCCATGACAACCTGTGCCTGATACTAGTCTGAAAATATTTAACAAATTATCATATCAGCAAATAATGCATTGTACCAACAATAACGGTTGCTGCTATTTAGAAAAAAATCATAATGTTATCATTTACACAAATCTTGGTCAATCTGACGTTTTACGTTCCAGACGTAATCGAGCATGCATTGGCATATATATATGTGGATAATCTGTGATTGGCTTTTTGAAACTAGCGCAGTTTCATTCACTCCACATTGCTGTGTCTTTGGATGATACACAAACAGCTGTTGGTCCCTTCTGCCTGGTGCCAACGGGGCCCGACCAACAAACCACAAAGCACTACGCTAGCTGCCACCAAAAATTTGCTCTATTAATGGAGTTTATACGTGCCATGAGCGCTTGGTCTATGCAGACACTGGTACTTTATAAGACCACGCATTATACAAGTCACCTATGCCAGTGCAAATGATACAGTCTCCCTGATTGACTGCTACAACCCACCTGTTTAACATTGAGTATGAGAGTGATGTCACAGTCGAGCAGGAAATTCTGGGCGACACGGGACACAGACTTGCCGACCAGCAGGATGTCTGGCTTGAGGGCGGCGATGCGCGCCACGCAGTTCTTCAGAAACTCTTCTTCCTGCAATCACCAAAATGACCCTGCATGATTTGCATAGGTGCCAATGGTTTGCCCATAAGTCTTATGAATGCTATTAAATCTGATGGTGTTATGGGTGTAGGAGACGTTCCTTACGTTTTTGTGCATTTTGAGCAAGGCTCTTTTGTAGTACAGAATATGGCCAATGTTTATCAAATGGCATGTGAATAACAGATCATTGGTCCAAAGCACATGCATGCACATGCTCACACCCATACTCAGGTACACACTCACAAACACACACAGCAAATATTTTGCTGTATGCAGTCAGCTGCACCAAAGTCTCTAATCAACATATTTCAGTTTGTACAGCGAGGTCCTTTTGAGCACGCGCAACTAACTGCGGACGTAAATAATAATTTGGGTTTGTTTGCAGTCTTACAAATTTCTTTTAGCAGTCTTACAGGCATGCACCATTCAGGGTATGGACAGGCAGTTATACAGCCACCTCATGAGTGATCAACCGTGAGGTTAGTATTAAAATTCCTTGGCAAGGGTGACCTGGCACATAAACCATGGCAAAGGTGGCCTGGCACATAAACCATGGCAAGGGTGACCTGGCACACAAACCATGGCAAGGGTGAGCTGGCACACAAACTGTGGCAAGGGTGACCTGGCATATAAACCATGGCATGGGTGACCTGGCACATAAACCGTGGCAAGGGTGACCAGACACATAAACCATGACAAGTGTGACCTGGCACATAAACCGTGGCATGGGTGACCTGGCACATAAACCGTGACAAGGCACATAAACCGTGGCAAGGGTGACCTGGCACATAAACCGTGGCAAGGGTGACCTGGCACACAAACTGTGGCAAGGGTGACCTGGCATATAAACCATGGCATGGGTGACCTGGCACATAAACCGTGGCAAGGGTGACCAGACACATAAACCATGACAAGGGTGACCTGGCACATAAACCGTGGCAAGGGTGACCTGGTACATAAACCGTGGCAAGGGTGACCTGGCACATAAACCGTGGCAAGGGTGACCTGGCACATAAAACGTGGCAAGGGTGACCTGGCACATAAAACGTGGCAAGGGTGACCTGGCACATAAACAGTGGTAAGGGTGACCTGGCACATAAACCATGGCAAGGGTGACCTGGCACACAAACCATTTCTATTGTGGCTGGCCAGAGCTTTGATGAAAATAATTTTGTATGTCCCTTCCGTGTGGTCAAATTACAAACACTGACTTAGTTTTTTATGGAAATTGCTGTGACCACTTTAGTGACCCTTAAGCAATAAATACACAACTGTGGCATCAGCCCCAAAGATTGAGCTGCTTGTCATATTGACAATTGGGACTTCACAAGAAAACTGATTACTGGGTGGGCTAATGAAATACATGCACAATAAAACAAAACTTTTGACGCTCCCAAAACAGAAAGCCCAAATGAAAAAGGTAAAAGTATGTTACTATGTAGCATGGTATCTGGCCCTTGGTATTGCTCAAAGCACTTTAAATTTCACCCCTGGTACACTCATTCGAACATCAATTTGACTTCTCTGGTTGTCTCCTACTTCAGACTCACCTGCAGTATCTGAGGCTCCAGAGATGAGAACTTGTTCTCAACTCTCTGATAGACAATGGGACACTGCAGCAACAGCACGGAGGCGTGAGAGATCTGTTGACGCATCTGTTTGTGGGCCACATTCTTGGTGCACACGACCCCACTAACGATACTCGTGTGTGTCTTGGTGGACCCAGGAACCTGCGACACAGTGAAAGACCATTTCAATATATCAACATATTTACAAAGTAAAGCTGATTTTGTGCTCAACTTGTTTCAGACTAATTTCACAAATCAGACCTAACTAGTATCAACTACGAAATCCTAGCTTATTTGTGCAAATTCGTTTTTTGTTTTGATGAAATCATCGAACAAACTATTAAATTAATTTCGGTTTGACCAAACCAAAATGCACTATAAATAAGGCTGCTCATACTTTTGTAAGTTACCTGACCTAACGATCAAAATCAATTGCTTCGATGATTTCAAGAAAGGTACAACTCTTTGATTACACTGACTTTGCATATTACTTGCCCTGTTCACATACTACAGATCTGATCATTAATGAACCTGATTCGTGATGTACTAAATGAATTCCGGAAGCAGCAACAAAATTATGGTAAAAATATACCTATGCAAACTGTAACAAAATAAACCAATGAAAAACTAAATAAATGAACAGAACACTGATAGACAAAAATAGTAAATAATAAATAAAGATAATAATAAAGATAAATACAACACCTTTTTAATCTTCACATAATGTCGTATGTCCATTTCTCGGCCGTCTGTCTTCAAGTCTGGTTGGATGAAGTGTGTGATTCTCTTGACGAGGAACAGAATCAGGTCAGCCCACTTGATGGAGAGTTTCTCCTTGCCCAACAATTGAGTGGTCAGCATGGTCAAATGCTCCTTCTGTGTCTGACTACAACGCATATTATTCCATCTAAAATCTTGTTTAAAAACAAGGTTGACACATATCTCAGGAGGGCGGGCTATAAGTAGATGAACATTGTTGGACTCTCGATAAGCCAATGGCTTCCTTGTCCACTTGCCATCTGGGCCTTTGGCTTGGATGGCAAATCTTGTTAAATCTTGTTAAATCTTGTTAAATCTAACACGTCTTCTAAATTCCACCCAAAAAGACCTTTTTGTCTTTAACATGTTAACTGTTAAAAATTCTAAAACCAATATCCTCATATTTAAAAAATGTCACCTATATTTCACAAATATAATCAAAACCGCTGATTTTAAAACTCAAATTGCTAGACAAGATGGCTGCTGTGGCTGCGGACAGAGGAAGGTGGTATGGGATAGTTTGAACCCTGAAGATATAAGAAGAAAAGTAATTTATCTGCTAGCCAACCATTATATTAAATTATATGAATCATGACAATAATTTTTGTTTTATTGCTTAAACATACTGGGTTATTTAAAAGAAACATTTATTTTGTATAATATTCTTTACGTGAAACATCCTTCATCATTGATTTTAGGTTGGTTTTTAACATTATCCTGATGGACATGTGAAGGCACAACATACATGATTCGCTCGTAGGCAAGACGCTCATCATTTTTCTCCGACAGTTCCTCTGTGTGCAGCCAACCACGACTACCCGACTCCATCTCCGTTGACACATAGTGCTCTCCAATGTCATCTGCTGCCACTGCTGCCTCAGAATCTGTCAATGACACATACAATGATACTGTCATCATCAACCAGTAATGTGACCGGCCAAGTATTTTGCAAGTAACTTAATATGTAATGACATCACATCAATATAACTTTCATTAACTTGGTACTGAATAATATTAATAATAATAATAGTTTTTATTTATACGGTGTTGCAAAATAACTATGGGTCAGTTATAAATAAATAAATTTGAACATGCACACATAATTCAAACATCTGCAAAGTTTAATGAAGGGAATGAACAATGATTTTCAGTGACTGTTTTACAGGACTTTGCAACACTGAATTTATTTGAATAATCTTGGTTGGCTAAAAATAACATCCATACACAATATGTTACCATGGCGATCTATCACCTCTTAATATATTAGATACTACTTGATTTGGTGATTAATTAAAATAGGTAAGTTTTACGACATATATAGAGACTGCTTTACTGCAATTGAAGACAAAACAAAAATCTTCACATTTGAAGAAGAAATAATTATAACATTTTCACCGGTTGATTGATTGGTCTGTTAAATTCCTGTTTTATACAACTTATAACAGTAAATATGAAGTATAACACATGAAGTACAACACATGAAGTATAGCACACAAAGTATAGCACACGAAGTATAGCACATGAAGTATAGCACACGAAGTATAACACATGAAGTACAACACATGAAGTATAGCACATGAAGTATAGCACACGAAGTATAACACACGAAGTATAGCACACGAAGTATAGCACACGAAGTATAGCACATGAAGTATAGCACATGAAGTATAGCACATGAAGTATAGTACAGGCCTGTACATGAAGTATAGCACATGAAGTATAGCACATGAAGTATAGCACACGAAGTATAGCACATGAAGTATAGTACAGGCCTGTATATGAAGTATAGCACATGAAGTATAGCACACGAAGTATAGCACACGAAGTATAGCACACGAAGTATAGCACACGAAGTATAGCACATGAAGTATAGCACACGAAGTATAGTACAGGCCTGTACATGAAGTATAGCACATGAAGTATAGCACATGAAGTATAGCACATGAAGTATAGCACTGCTAACTTATATATATATTTTGAGTTTAAAAAATTATGACAATTTGGGAATTTCAATTATACGAAACCCCAACTAGCTGCGTAACCTATCAAAATCGTTGTACACTTTAAACCAGAACATGATGCTGCATCAGATTGTGGCCCACCTCCTGCGCTCTTCTCTCCAGAATCCACCAGGATGTAGCCAGCCTCAGCCGAATCTCGACACCCTGCAACATGTAAATATTACAAGTATTAATACTTATTAAAAAAATTTCTATACACTACCACATTTCTCCTAGAACACCCACAATAGGCATACAGCTGTATTTTGGAAATATAAATTGCAAACACACAATGAACAAACTTACTTATTTTATGAAGAACCATTAGAATTATTTATATATTTATGAGCAGGAGTGGATTAATTGGAAGTAACAACAAGACAGTAAGTCTTATATTGCCAATCACAGTTGTTAACAGAATAAAAATGATTCAGTAATTTTAATGTAGTAACTGTTCATGTACAAGTATTACTATATAATTAATGTAGTAACTGTTCATGTACAAGTATTACCATATCATTAATGTAGCAACTGTTCATGCACAGGTATTACCATATAATTAATGTAGCAACTGTTCATGTACAGGTATTACCATATAATTAATGTAGCAACTGTTCATGTACAGGTATTACCATATAATTAATGTAGTAACTGTTCATGTACAGGTATTACCATATAATTAATGTAGCAACTGTTCATGCACAGGTATTACCATATAATTAATGTAGCAACTGTTCATGTTCAGGTCTTACCATATAATTAATGTAGCAACTGTTCATGCACAGGTATTACCATATAATTAATGTAGCAACTGTTCATGCACAGGTATTACCATATAATTAATGTAGCAACTGTTCATGCACAGGTATTACCATATAATTAATGTAGCAACTGTTCATGCACAGGTATTACCATATAATTAATGTAGCAACTGTTCATGTACAGGTATTACCATATCATTAATGTAGTAACTGTTCATGCACAGGTATTACCATATAATTAATGTAGCAACTGTTCATGTACAGGTCTTACCATATAATTAATGTAGTAACTGTTTATGCACAGGTATTACCATATAATTAATGTAGCAACTGTTCATGTACAGGTATTACCATATCATTAATGTAGTAACTGTTCATGTACAGGTATTACCATATAATTAATGTAGTAACTGTTCATGTACAGGTATTACCATATAATTAATGTAGCAACTGTTCATGCACAGGTATTACCATATAATTAATGTAGCAACTGTTCATGTACAGGTATTACCATATCATTAATGTAGTAACTGTTCATGCACAGGTATTACCATATAATTAATGTAGCAACTGTTCATGTACAGGTCTTACCATATAATTAATGTAGCAATTGTTCATGTACATGTATTACCATATAATTAATGTAGTAACTGTTCATGTACAGGTATTACCATATAATTAATGTAGGAACTGTTCATGTACAGGTATTACCATATAATTAATGTAGCAACTGCTCATGTACAGGTATTACCATATAATTAATGTATCAACTGTTCATGTACAGGTATTACCATAAAATTAATGTAGCAACTGTTCATGCACAGGTATTACCATATAATTAATGTAGCAACTGTTCATGTACAGGTATTACCATATAATTAATGTAGCAACTGTTCATGTACAGGTATTACCATATAATTAATGTAGCAACTGTTCATGTACAGGTATTACCATATAATTAATGTAGCAGCTGTTCATGTACAGGTATTACCATATAATTAATGTAGCAACTGTTCATGTTCAGGTATTACCATATAATTAATGTAGCAACTGTTCATGTACAGGTATTACCATACAATTAATGTAGCAACTGTTCTTGTACAGGTATTACCATACAATTAATGTAGCAACTGTTCATGTACAGGTATTACCATACAATTAATGTAGCAACTGTTCATGTACAGGTATTACCATACAATTAATGTAGCAACTCTTCTTGTACAGGTATTACCATATAATTAATGTAGCAACTGTTCATGTACAGGTATTACCATACAATTAATATAGTAACTGTTCATGTACAGGTATTACCATACAATTAATATAGTAACTGTTCATGTACAGATATTACCATACAATTAATATAGTAACTATTCGTGTACAGGTATTACCATACAATTAATATAGTAACTGTTCATGTACAGGTATTACCATACAATTAATATAGTAACTGTTCATGTACAGGTATTACCATATAATTAATGTAGTAACTGTTCATGTACAGGTATTACCATATAATTAATGTAGTAACTGTTCATGTACAGGTATTACCATATAATTAATGTAGCAACTGTTCATGTACAGGTATCACCATATAATTAATGTAGCAACTGTTCATGTACAGGTATTACCATATAATTAATGTAGTAACTGTTCATGTACAGGTATTACCATATAATTAATATAGTAACTGTTCATGTACAGGTATTACCATATAATTAATATAGTAACTGTTCATGTACAGGTATTACCATATAATTAATATAGTAACTGTTCATGTACAGGTATTACCATATAATTAATATAGTAACTGTTCATGTACAGGTATTACCATATAATTAATATGGTAACTGTTCATGTACAGGTATTACCATATAATTAATATAGTAACTGTTCATGTACACGTATTACCATATAATTAATATAGTAACTGTTCATGTACAGGTATTACCATATAATTAATATAGTAACTGTTCATGTACAGGTATCACCATATAATTAATATAGTAACTGTTCATGTACAGGTATCACCATATAATTAATGTAGTAACTGTTCATGTACAGTTCTGTGCGCATGCGTCGGGGTGGTACGAGTCCGTTACATCGCTCCACACATTTCACTCAACACAACATGTTCACCAACACAACAAATGACCACAATTGGTACAACAACTCAACATAACCCACTGATCACGCAGAAACAGACAAACCAAACGACAACAAATGCAACTAATCAAAACAACGCCCTTTACCGCAACACATGAACCAAAATTTCAAAGATGGCGGACTACCACTGCCGGCGCCGTCCGGGTGAATTCTTTTCATTTTATCGCTAAGCATTTCATTAGTAAGCTTACTTTTCTTCAAGTCGCCACTGTTTGCATTTGGATCTAACTTTCAGAAAACCATGCTACAAAATGTATTCCAATTCAGATGTCCCTTTAGGAAATATTCCCCTCACCTAGTTCCACATTCCACGCGGATTAATCTTGGGCTAACGCAGATAATCACTGTCACTCTCCTAATAGCAACGATCATTGGAACATGTCAACGCGTATCTCGATCAAATCTCAAAATTAAACCAAAATATTATGCCCTAACTTTGAATCCCCGAATTAAATTCCCACCCAAAATCAAATTCAAATCAGACATTGTTACACATCTGTACCTCAGCAGACTGATAGCACTCTCAGGCGACATCCACCCAAACCCTGGCCCATACGGGCGCCCAATTCCAAATATTACCACTTCTCCATCTAGAAATGAGCAATCCATTTCTACCAACACCCAGTCTGACAGTTCCACGCTTACTACCCCAACACTCCACACATCACAAAATGCAGGCTTAATTTTCGCCCCAAACCCCCAAAACACTTCAACCCCCGAACGCCACAAGAAAACCCAAGGAAATACACTTAAAGGAATTTTGATAAACACCAACAGCGTTAAGAGCATAGAAAAAGCAACCCAACTAAAGGCAACTATTCAATATAATAATCCAGACATCATATTTCTAGTTGAAACTAAATTAGATGCAAACTATGCTACATACTCTTTCCTACCACCCAACTATGAGGCCATCAGAAAGGACAGGAATGTCCATGGCGGTGGAGTCCTTATAGCCTTCCGTGACAACATTGTAGCTGAACCCCTCCAAAATTTAAACTCAAATTGTGAAATAATTTGGACAAAAATTCACTTTGCACGAAACAAATGCATATACTTTGCATCTTATTATCGACCCCCAAATGACCACCTCCAATCCCTTGAAGCTCTCCACGATTCCCTAACTAAACTATATAGATCACAAAAAACTCCCCCTAACGTAGTCATAGCTGGAGATTTTAACCTCCCTGATATCAACTGGACAAATCACCAGACCACTAATAACAGCACCGCCAGCAAGCATAACAAACTACTAGAAATAACTAACGACTTTGGGCTGCAGAACATGGTAAACGACCCCACACGCATCGCTTCTGGCAACATTCTTGACCTCATACTCACCTCAAATCCCTCCATTATCATCAACACCCACACCACTCCTGGTATGAGCGATCACGAATCCGTGACCTTCAATGTCAACTTAAACCCAGTTCGCAACAAGAAACCCCCCCACCAAGTTTATAGTTACAAATCAGCAGACTGGGACCAACTCAAAGACGACATAGACAAACTAAATCTTGAGTATTTCGACATCGACCCCAACTCACAGGATATAGACATAAACTGGACCTTTTTCCGCGAACGTCTGACTACCTTGATTAACAAAAACATACCTAGACGATACACAAAAGCTAAAACCCACCTCCCCTGGATAACACGTGAACTAATTAGAATGCAGAGAAGACGAAACAAAAGCCACAAAAAGGCAAAGCAAACTGGACTAAACAGTGACTGGGAAAAATTTAAGGAACTCCGAAAGCAAGCTACTAAAGCATTAGCAAAATCCTACAAAGACTATGTTAACAACCACATTGGAGACAGCCTGAAAACTAATCCAAAACAATTCTGGTCATTTATTAAGGCAAATAAACGAGAAAACATTGGCATCCCCACACTTCGAGTAAACGACCAACCAATAATTAATGATCGAGATAAAGCAAATGCCCTAAACAACCAATTTAGCTCTGTATTTACCCAAGAAAAGCACCCCATCCCCCAAATAGCCCCCTCTACTTACCCTAACATCACCCTTCTCGAAATTGGCATAGATGGCGTAATAAAGCAGCTGGAAAATCTAAACCAGAATAAAGCTACAGGCCCAGATGAACTCCCAGCTAGAGTCCTTAAAGAAACTGCAAAGCAGATAGCTCCCATCATCACCCAAATTTTCCAACAATCATACAACACAGGTAAACTTCCTAATGACTGGCTACAAGCATTAGTAACTCCTATACACAAAAAGAGCCATAAATCTGACCAAGCTAACTACAGACCCATATCACTAACCTGCATCCTCTGTAAAGTAATGGAACATATCATCCTAAGCAACATGTGGAAACACCTGCACAAGCATAACATCATTCTCCACTTCCAACACGGATTCCAGTCGGGACTGTCTTGTGAATCTCAACTCATTGAGACAGTCCACGACTGGATGACTGCTATGGACAACAAGACCCAAATTGACGCAATCCTGCTTGACTTTGCTAAAGCCTTCGACAAAGTGCCTCACCTACGTCTTCTATCAAAATTGACCTCCTACGGAATCACTGGAAACACTCAAAATTGGATCAAATCTTTTCTATCCAACCGCAAACAGAGAGTCTCAGTTAACGGTGCCGTGTCGGACATCACAGATGTCACATCTGGTGTCCCACAGGGTTCAGTTCTAGGACCTGTCCTCTTCTTACTCTACATAAATGACATAAATGGGAACATCAAATCTTCTATACGCCTTTTTGCAGATGATAGTATTATATATCGTAAAATTTCTTCCAAAACCGACCATGAAATTCTCCAAACTGACCTTAGCCAACTCCAAACATGGTCAGACAAATGGCAAATGGAATTTAATGTATCTAAATGCGTCCACCTTCCAATAACAAACAAAACTAAACCCAGCACACACAAGTACTCGCTTTCTGGCCAGCCATTATCCACCGTATCCAGCCACTCATACCTCGGAGTAAAATTGGATTCCAAATTAACCTGGACAAATCACGTCACTGACATAACTTCAAAATCTTCGAAATGTTTAGGCATGATTAAACGAACTCTTGGCCCATGTAAACCCGAAGTTAAGCAAACAGCGTACAACATGCTAATCCGGCCAAAACTTGAGTACTCTTCACCCATATGGAATCCCCACACCTTTTCACAAGTTAAAAGCCTTGAAAGAGTGCAACACTCTGCTGCCAGATTTGTTAAAAATGATTACAGACGGAACACAAATCCAGCAGATCTAATTACTGCCCTTGGATGGCCAACCCTCGAACGAAGGCGCATTATCAAACAAGCCACTACCTTCTACAAAATTCTAAACAACATTATTGAGATCACCCCCCTTCCGGGCCTACTAACTCGCTCTCGAACCCATGGACAATACATAGCCCCCAAGTGTCGTATAAATGCAATGGTCTTTTCATTTTATCCCAGAGCCATTCGCATATGGAATATGATTCCATAAAAAATTACCAACATAAAAACCCCAAAATCATTTCAAGAAGCTATTATGGAACTCCCTTTCACCACACCTCCTCACCTAAACTGCCTTTAAAACACAGTGCTCAGCGTAAACTTATCCATGGTGTGGGTATGGAGACTGTCTATGTGTGCATGTGGTAAGGCAGCGACAGTATCCATACACACAACCAACCTATTAAAAATTTTCGTTAAACATCCTATACATAAAATAAATAAAACTATCAGATAAAAACCATTTCAGCAACATTAATGATACTAGTCTTTTAATCGAACGTACCACCCACAGCGCATGCGCACAGTCCACCACAAACTCCTGCGTTAGCCCAAGTTTGGGCTGTTTGGAGTAAACCACTTGAGACTTGAGACAGGTATCACCATATAATTAATGTAGTAACTGTTCATGTACAGGTATCACCATATAATTAATGTAGTAACTGTTCATGTACAGGTATCACCATATAATTAATGTAGTAACTGTTCATGTACAGGTATCACCATATAATTAATATAGTAACTGTTCATGTACAGGTATCACCATATAATTAATGTAGTAACTGTTCATGTACAGGTATCACCATATAATTAATGTAGTAACTGTTCATGTACAGGTATCACCATATAATTAATATAGTAACTGTTCATGTACAGGTATCACCATATTATTAATATCGTAACTGTTCATGTACAGGTATCACCATATAATTAATATAGTAACTGTTCATGTACAGGCATTACCATATCATTAATGTAGTAACTGTTCATGTACAGGTATCACCATATAATTAATGTAGTAACTGTTCATGTACAGGTATCACCATATAATTAATATAGCAACTGTTCATGTACAGGTATCACCATATAATTAATATAGTAACTGTTCATGTACAGGTATCACCATATAATTAATATAGTAACTGTTCATGTACAGGTATCACCATATAATTAATATAGTAACTATTCATGTACAGGTACTACCATATAATTAATATAGTAACTGTTCGTGTACAGGTATCACCATATAATTAATATAGTAACTATTCATGTACAGGTATCACCATATAATTAATGTAGTAACTGTTCGTGTACAGGTATCACCATATAATTAATATAGTAACTATTCATGTACAGGTACTACCATATAATTAATATAGTAACTGTTCGTGTACAGGTATCACCATATAATTAATATAGTAACTATTCATGTACAGGTACTACCATATAATTAATATAGTAACTGTTCATGTACAGGTATCACCATATAATTAATATAGTAACTATTCATGTACAGGTACTACCATATAATTAATATAGTAACTATTCATGTACAGGTATCACCATATAATTAATATAGTAACTATTCATGTACAGGTATCACCATATAATTAATATAGTAACTATTCATGTACAGGTATCACCATATAATTAATATAGTAACTATTCATGTACAGGTATCACCATATAATTAATATAGTAACTATTCATGTACAGGTATCACCATATAATTAATATAGTAACTATTCATGTACAGGTATCACCATATAATTAATATAGTAACTGTTCATGTACAGGTATCACCATATAATTAATATAGTAACTGTTCATGTACAGGTATCACCATATAATTAATGTAGAACACCACACAAGAATAAGTTATTAGCATTAACTGCTATCCATGTTATGCATTGATGCAGCGCACCAAGGATCCAGGCGCTGTAGAAGTTCTATTATTCTAAATGGCTGTAATCTGTTTTTACAAGTTGTCCTAGATATATATATTTATATATATATATATATATATATATATATATATATATATACCTGTCGGTTGTTTCTATAATATCATCGTTAACTATAATTTTTTTGACTTTAGTGTATCTGTTGAACATAACTTTTGTTTTTTTCATGTTGATTCTTAATCTAATTTTTTT
This sequence comes from Lamellibrachia columna, assembly GCA_963662155.1. Taxonomy (NCBI): domain Eukaryota; kingdom Metazoa; phylum Annelida; class Polychaeta; order Sabellida; family Siboglinidae; genus Lamellibrachia; species Lamellibrachia columna. The sequence goes on from OY759271.1 coordinate 45,570,161, forward strand.
ACTTTCTTTGTTGAGCTCATTTAACATTTCTTCTAGTTCTTCTGCATTGTTAGTGATAAGAACAATATCATCAGCAAAGCACAGATGGCTCAGATGATCACCATTTATGTTGATTCCCTTTCTATCCAAGTCTAACCTGAAGATTCCTTCTAGGGCAGCATTAAACAATTTAAATCAATATCTATATTGATCTTGTTGCTATCTTTGTGGAGTCTGATGGTTGATGTTCCCTGGTTATATGTTGTGTTGATGATATTGATGTAGGATGAATGTATACCCTGGTTATATGTTGTGTTGGTGATATTGATGTAGGATTAATGTACACCCTGGTTATATGTTGTGTTGGTGATATTGATGTAGGATGAATGTACACCCTGGTTATATGTTGTGTTGATGATATTGATGTAGGATGAATGTACACCCTGGTTATATGTTGTATTGATGATATTGATGTAGGATGAATGTACACCCTGGTTATATGTTGCGTTGATGATATTGATGTAGGATGAATGTACACCATGGTTATATGTTGTGTTGATGATATTGATGTAGGATGAATGTACACCATGGTTATATGTTGTGTTGATGATATTGATGTAGGATGAATGTACACCATGGTTATATGTTGTGTTGATGATATTGATGTAGGATGAATGTACACTCTGGTTGACCAGAGTTTCAAAAACTGCTCGGATTTCAATGCTATCAAATGCTTTCTCATAATCGTTGAAACCCAGCCATAATGGTTACCTATATTCTTCATGTTTTTGGATGATCTGGTTTATTACTTGTAGGTGGTCAGTTGTTGAAAAAATGCTTTTGAATGCTGCCTGTTCTCTAGGTTGGTTGAAATCTAGGATGTTGGTAATTTGATTTGTTAGAACTTTGGTGAATATTATTATTATTTAACCAATATATATATTTTTTAAAGCCTAGCCTTTTCCATTTGATGTGGGCAATATTCCTTATATTATTTACTGATATTCCCCATCTTCAGTAAGCTGGTTACATATGTCTTTTGTGATATATTTGGAAGGTGTCATTCCCTAACCTATATTTTTTACATTTCCAAGATGTGTCACGCTCCGTGTTAGTCACTCATGACAAATGGCTGCACTAGTGGCTGGTGCATGTGTGCGGTGCGTGCGTGCGTGCGTGTGCATGATTGTGTGATTTTTTTAAGACACTGGTTACTGCTATTAACTCTTCACCCTAGTTACAAGCTGCTGTTAACTGCTCACCCTGGTTACGAGCTGCTGTTAACTCTTCACCCTAGTTACAAGCTGCTGTTAACTATTCACCCTAGTTATAAGCTGCTATTAACTCTTCACCCTGGTTACAAGCTGCTATTAACTCTTCACCCTGGTTACAAGCTGCAGTTAAACTCTTTGCACTGGTTACAAGCTGCTATTCACTCTTCACCCTGGTTACAAGCTGCTATTAACTCTTCACCCTAGTTACAAGCTGCTATTAACTCTTCACTCTAGATACAAGCTGCTATTACCTCTTTGCACTGGCTACAAGCTGCTATTCACTCTTCACCCTGGTTACAAGCTGCTGTTAACTCTTCACTCTGGTTACAAGCTGCTATTAACTCTTCACCATGGTTACAAGCTGCTTTTAACTCTCCAACCTAACTACAAGCTGCTATTAACTCTTCATCCTGGCTACAAGCTGCTATTCAATCTTCACCCTGGTTACAAGTTGCTGTTAACTATTTGCACTGGTTACAAGCTGCTATTAACTCTTCACCCTAGCTACAAGCTGCTATTCACTCTTCACCCTAGTTACAAGCTGCTGTTAACTCTTTGCACTGGTTACAAGGTGCTATTAACTCTTCACCCTAGATACAAGTTGATGTTAACTCTTTGCACTGGTTACAAGCTGATGTTAACTCTTCACCCTGGTTACAAGCTGATGTTAACTCTTTGCACTGGTTACAAGCTGTTATTCACTCTTCACCCTGGTTACAAGCTGCTGTTCACTCCTTGCCATGGTTACAAGCTTTGCTGTTCACTCCTTGCCATGGTTACAAGCCACCAATCCCTATTGATCCTGGTAACAACCTGCCAATTTTAACAAAGATTTCTTGGTACCCAATCCATTGCAATGTGCACTATGAAGCATCACAAGAAAAATAAGCCACACTGGTCGTGTACCAAGAAATGATTGTTCAAATGTACCGATTACCTGTGATGGTCCAGACATTGTCAAACAACATGCTGCCTGAATCAAGTCTGATTGGAGGTGCCACCTGGTGGTTATGGGCAGCAAATCTCTCACCTATATCACGTGTAACATGTCAACTTATCTGCTTCAAAGCTGACTCCGCGCTTCGATTTTTCACTCTTCTCATTTCAGAATCATTTCACACAAAATCTAGCCTATCTAGTAACAACATTTGTGCAAATGTGGTATTTAGTTATGATGAACCAGAAATTCAGATGGAAAGGGGCAAAGACAGCTATGCACAGCCCACTTCTATAAACATATACATACGGCTATTCAGACTTTCCCATGTTGCCCAATCTAACAATCAACATCAATTCTTTAGACAAATTCAACAAAAGGAATCACTCTTTTATTAAACTGTCATATTACTTAAATTATTCACACAATACAGATAAGACCATCAATAAATCTAACTCGCTACGGGCTAATTGAATTGAGGAAATGTGCTAAAATTTACTTTTCAGCAATCTACCATTCATGCTGTGTTAAAAGATCGATCATAATTCAGCTTGTCTTTCCCACTACTATCAGCATTCGTTTTTGTGTCTAATGGTCTAAAGATAAATGTTTGGTTTTCCATCCTAGCTGAAATGTACGACATGATTATCTGACAATATCATGATAACATGATTGTAAACAACGCCGGAGGCAAATCTGTTACTTGTAATGCAAGCTCAAGGAACACGGTAACATAGGAAATAGTTTTCAAACCCTTGTTGTGGTTAATGATGTATAAATCGTGCTTATGCTGTAATATTATTTGTTAAGCTATTTATCAAGTTTTCGTCTACATGACCACCACTAGCTTTTAATTATACCATTTTTGACAGAAATTATATTCTTCCGACAGAACATATTTATATGGCAAAAAATCTCGACAAACTGTTCCATACATTTTTCACAGCCAACACAACATGCTAAACACAATGATAACATATCATAAGCCTACCCTTAGTGGACATCGTTGGATTTGAAGCAGACATTGATGAGAATATGTCAGCCCTCCTTGTCTGACTCAAAATCTCAAGTGAATTTGACTCTGCCTCCAGGGCGATGTAAAAGATGGAACTGGAGATGGTATCTGAGTTTTCAGGTGCAGCAATGGTCGATGGAATCTTGTTCAACTCCGACAAAGACACTGGAAGTGGGTTAAGATCACATTTACGACATACATACTAGCTAGTTCTGCATTTGTATACATCCAGATTTGTATCAAGAAAACTGGAGGAAACTAACAACATTACACAAAATAAAGATACCAAGATAAAAATCCCAAAACTAGGAGCAGTGCTTCACATCATGTGATCACTTTACAATAAAATCTATTATGTATAGTTTATCTTGTAAATAAACCGGATAAACTACATACAACATATTTCAATTAATCAAATGATGTGAAACGCTGCACCTAGATTCTTATTATGGTAATTTATCCAGTTAACTGCCTTCATTTTTATCATAAAGATTTCATTTTTATATAAATTTTTTTTTTGCTCATCTCATTTCAAACAGATCTAGAATCGACCATGACATGCTAGCTATTTACAATTTTGCAAGCTAGCCGATCTAACGATCATAGTAAATTATTTCAATGATCTTAACACAAGTATGCACTCCTCTATTAAACCAACTGCACGTATTACTTCACTGACGGCATAGGTGAACATCAACAGATATGATGTGTGATGGGTTAAATGAATTGAGGAGGCAGTTTTAAATTTTTAAGTTCATAGAAGAAACAAGATTGTCACTCTGTTGAGATGACATACCTGTGTCCTCGTCCTGACGTTTGATGTCTCGGAACCACTCGGGTTCTGCTTCCTCTTCGCTGGATGTCGTCTGGGTCTTGGGCTCCTCCAGTGGACTCTCTGTCAGCACAGCCTGAAAAATAGCCATAGGAAGAAACATGCAGTGTTAAGGGGCTGCACTGATAGGGAACAGAACTGACTGTTTAATCCATACTATAAAACAACTTGACATGTAGCCTCGATTATCCAAGCTCCGGGGTGTGGCGCCACCGTTTGGATTCAGTGAGTAAGTTCCACTGTGACAGAACTCAGACGCAAACCCAGATTCTGGGTGGATATATAATTTGGCTCTCATCCAGGGATTTGGCTAACTTGTCAAATAAGAGTAAACTTTTATCAGTTGATATGATGCAATTTGAATCAACTTAATTTTTTTTATTATATTGATACAACTGTCACATCGAAAAGTTAAATCATTCAAAATATTTATAATTATTAATACAAATACTTTATTCTCATTTAACAATCAAGATTACTTAATTTAATGATAAAATAGATGAGGAACTATGTAGCAAGGGATTGCTATTATTATTATTTTATGATTTGTTTCAGTGATTTATGAAAAAAAAACTGATCATCATTATAATTATATTCTTTTAATGATTTGTTTCTAGAACCTTCCTTTCCATGGGTCATCCCACAATGCAATTGAAAGCACCAGCAATGTAGTAGTACCTCTCCTGCCCGGTAGAGGGCATACATGTCTCTGAACGTCTGGTCACTGGATGTGATGCATTCGAGCCATTTTGCGTCCACCAGGGCTTGACCAATCACAGTTGCTTGAACCCTGAAATGCAGAATGGCTGACATAAAAACTCACATCGACTACGAGAATAGTAATGTGTTGACACTGCTACTGAGGAAAGTTCCAGTAAAAATACATCAATGACTCATATTAAAGATAACAAGTTTGATCGTCTTTTATCTTAAAATCTATTCTAACATCTTGACTGCTCAAACGTGTTTTAATGAACCACAATTTCCTTATATAATTTGACCATTATTTGATTAATTTGAATATTTCGACTTGAATATCATGTTTACGTTGTATGCTGAATAATGGTCTAATTCTATTTAAAATTTGTGGTTCCTTAAAACACGTTTGGCCAGTCGAGATGTCAGAGCAGTCATAGTTATGCTATCAGACTTTAAAGCTTTAAATACATCATGCAATTTCTCTGATCTGCACCCACACTGATATTAGTAATTTGCACAATAGTGGGAGTGAACACCTGGAAGTAGCCTTGTCTCTTGCTAGCAGCCAGTCAACTAGTTCTCTACCCACAATGCAGTTGGGGTAGATGCGCAGTCGGTGGCGGTGACTTGCCATTGCAATGCCATCTATTGGGTGTTGGATAAGCAGCCACAATTCCCGCAGCTGGGCAGAATCCTGGGAACACAGACATAATGATAATTTATTCACCCAAATACAAGTGGTGTTAGTAGAGAGAGAAACTGAAGGTGGGTCACTAGAATAAATTACTCGTCAAGCTAGTGACTGTACAGTGTACATATACAAATTATCATTGGATTTTCGATAAGCCAATGTTTTCCTTGTTTACTTGCCATCCTGGGTTTTTGCTAAGAAAAATTAAACTTTTTATTATAATTGTATTCTGGCTATTTCTAAAAAAATCTATATTTAACTGTTGATATTATTCAGTAGATAAGAAAAATTATGTCAATTTCTGAAAATGGTGGTTCAGCAACTCTATACACTGTACTAGGGAAAACAAGATATGTATAGACTGTATTGGCCAGTCACCCTCAGCAGAACCCTGCGTTCTTCCTGGAAGCTGTCCGTGGCTGTGTAGTCAAGCTGTCGCGCTGAGTCAAACGGGTTAGATGAGGATGCTGTGAGATCTACAGCACTCGAGAGTCTGAAACAGATGACTCGATACAATCAACCCATGCTAAGTAACACAAATTAAAAAAACAAATTGTTTTATTCACACTTTCTGCAGCCAAAATTTAAATATAACATTTAACAATGAAACCTGAACCAAAGGATTCATTGTTTTATTAACATTGTTTAAATATCAAATTTATGCACAACAGAATAGAATCACATATTTCTCCTTAAACAAACTGAGAGCAGTGGCTGATGTTGATGTTTCTATCATAAGAATTTACCACTGAACTGCACAGCTAAGTCTTCTTTCACTAATATAATTACAATAGCAGGATTATATACAAATGAAAGTTTCTCATATATTCATGAGACCACCCACACACCCGCTAATGATCCACATGCATATTAGGCTACCAACTGCTATCAGACTTATACAGCCATTAGGGTACCAATAATTATTAGACGGAACCAGCTATTAGGCTACCAACAGCTATCAGACTGAAACAGCTATCTGGCAACCACAGCTATTAATCTATCTAACAGCCACCAATAGCTATAGACTGAACCAGCTGGTAGACTACCAACAGCTATTAGATTACCAACAGCCATTAGGCTACCACCAACCTCTGACTGTATTCCTTGTCATCTGCCATGCTTTGTCTCCGTTGCAGAAGGCTGCTCTGAAGTTCCCACCACCCCAGGTCACTAGAGGTCATTGACCCCTGGCAGTCAGTGGCGTCTGGAGAGACAAGGAGGTGTTGTCGGATGTCCTCACTGAGGTCCCACAGACTGCCTGTGGCTTCAGGGTTCTGGGCATAGCTAAGCACCACCTTGCAGCAGTAGGTGCACACACGTAGGTAACCTGCAACCACACGTGGGGGGTCAAATAGTATTTACAAGATTGCCAATCAAAGGGATAAGCCCCAGATGGCAAGTTGACAAGGAAACCAATGGATTATCAAGAGTCCAAAATTTTTTATTGACGTGTAGCCCACCCTCATCAGATGTGGGGGCGGAGGACAAAGCCATTCACAGTTTGGCTCTGTATCCATCTGGTAAATTTGATTATAGTAATATGTATTTTATTTTTTCTATTTTGTATCAACGTACACTGGTATATATCACAGGCCCTTGTGCTAGGTTAGTGAGTCTCTAAAATGAGGTGGGTCATAAAACAAGGTCTATAAGCCATGTCCAGTTAATGTCTGATGGATATGTTAACAGTCTATACAAACACGCACACATACACTTGAATGAATACACCAAGAAGCGGTGACGCTCCGTCTCACCCGTGTATCCCATGATCCTCCCTGGCAACACCTGGTTGCAGCAGCGACTACAGAAGATCTGGCCACAGATTCGACAGTGATGACGTCTACGGAGCGTGTTGAAGCGATCGCCACACTCGTAGCACTGACGACAGTTGTTGTCTGGCATCCAGTACTGCTTGAAGTCACTGTCCTTATATGCTTGCGGTGTCTGTCACATCAGTCACAAAGTCTCATTCAAATTGTCAGCTTCTTCAGAACATTATCACCAAGACCTTTCTATGCTGACAGTGGTCACTACCTGTTGTCCTTTTTGCTTGTACTTGTGGTTCTTTTATGTCCCCAATTAATGAGATGGGATTGACTTTAACGTGATCATCCGAGTCACAAAGGATACACAGTCCCCAATGTTCAGAGCCAGGTTCTTACATCAAACATACCCATACCTGGTGCAGGTCTTCAACCCAGAACTCTAGCATGTAAGGTGGATGTGCTAACCATTACACTACAGCATCTCTCTTTCTAAACTAACACACCTCCCTGGCAGTGGCTGGCTGTATTTTCATGCTGATATTGAGTTAATCTGTACATTACAGCTATTTTTCACCATTCCACATTTCCAACCAACAAAACTGAATGAAATGTTCTTAATATACACCTATTTCACTTACTTTCACCTTTTACTTTTTCATAACAATGCACGTGGACTGACCTGACTGCGTCGTTCGAGAATGTTGCTGACACTCTTGAGAACACCAGACAATGTGCGCGGTGCAGTGAGCACACTTGTCACTACGGCACTGCTGCTGCTTGTCATGCTAACTCGGTCATCTGTCACACAAATGTATATGTCAACTGGATTAATTCCTCTTTTATCCAAAACACAAACCTGCAGTACTTAATAAACGTGGGCCATGGCAGCAACGTTTAAGCCACTAAATGGAAGAGTGAGATATCACATTAAAAATGCATATAACAATCTCAATAACATCTTAATCAAAGTTCTTTGATAGAAATTAACATCATAAACCAATTGAACATAAAATTACTAGGGCAAAGTGGACCTGGATAGGCCATATTCTCAGGAAGTGGAGCTGGATAGGCCATACTCTCAGGAAGTGGAGCTGGATGGGCCATACTCTCAGGACGTGGAGCTGGATAGGCCATACTCTCAGGAAGTGGAGCTGCATAGGCCATACTCTCAAGAAGTGGAGCTGGACAGGCCATACTCTCAGGAAGTGGAGTTGGATAGGTCATACTCTCAGGACATGGAGCTGGATAGGCCATACTCTCAGGGAGTGGAGCTGGATAGGACATACTCTCAAGGAGTGGAGCTGGATAGGTCATACTCTCAGGAAGTGGAGCTGGATAGGACATACTCTCAAGGAGTGGAGCTGGATAGGCCATACTCTCAGGAAGTAGAGCTGGATAGGACATACTCTCAAGAAGTGGAGCTGGATAGGTCATACTCTCAGGAAGTGGAGCTGGATAGGTCATACTCTCAAGCAGTGGAGCTGGATAGGACATACTCTCAAGGAGTGGAGCTGGATAGGTCATACTCTCAGGAAGTGGAGCTGGATAGGCCATACTCTCAGGGAGTGGAGCTGGATAGGACATACTCTCAAGGAGTGGAGCTGGATAGGCCATACTCTCAGGAAGTGGAGCTGGATAGGTCATACTCTCAGGAAGTGGAGCTGGATAGGTCATACTCTCAGGAAGTGGAGTTGGATAGGTCATACTCTCAAGGAGTGGAGCTGGATAGGTCATACTCTCAGGAAGTGGAGCTGGATAGGTCATACTCTCAGGAAGTGGAGCTGGATAGGTCATACTCTCAGGAAGTGGAGCTGGATAGGTCATACTCTCAAGGAGTGGAGCTGGATAGGTCATACTCTCAAGAAGTGGAGCTGGATAGGTCATACTCTCAGGAAGTGGAGCTGGATAGGTCATATACTCTCAGGAAGTGGAGCTGGATAGGCCATACTCTCAGGACGTGGAGCTGGATAGGCCATACTCACCAGAAGTGGAGCTGGATAGGCCATACTCTCAGGAAGCTAACTCAACACATCACAAGACAGGTGGAACTCTCAAGGCAAAAGAAAAAGAGGAAGGCCGAGAAACACCTGGTGCAGAGTAGATAAAAGCAATATATAAATGGAAAGAACTGAAAGCGCAAGCCCAAAACTGTGTCCAGTGGAAAGGTGTTGCTGACAGCTTATGCTCCATCATGGAGTGAAAAGATAGACCCTAAGGTCAAATTGTTTTTTTCAATTGTTCTACAATTGTTCTTTTTTCAATTGAAATGTTTTTTCAATTGTTCTATTATTTAATGATAGAATGTATGTGACATTGAGTTCACCATTGTCTTCTTCCCCTCTGTCAGGGACCTCCGTGTCCGGGCTGTCTAGGACTACCTGCGGAGGGCCAGCCTCGGTGACAGGGGATGTGTCACTTGTCTCGACATTCTCCTTGGTTGATAACGGCAATGGGTCTTCTGTAACAAACAGCCGACACTGAATGCTCACTTGATCAGTAACCAGAAGAGCTATCTTTGAACAAGGTTTTGGGCATTTATCCCATGATATAGACTATTATACTGTGTTAATCAAACACAGGTACAGTAATTTCCAATTTCTAGTTTCCCGACAAATGATTGATTATTCATACATACTTCTTTGTTATATTTTCCTTCCAGGGGGGCTTTTTTCATGGAGGTTTTTTTTTAGGGTCCAGAGGGCTTTAGGTCAGGGGTTTCTTGCAAGGTTTTTTTTCCATGTTCCCTCACTTATATACTTATGTCATACAAAAGAAGCTATTAGAAAAATAGAGTACAAGCAAACTATGTGGAGGGTTTATAGGCGTACCAAAAAGGATGAAGACTACACAAATTACAAAGAGACATTTAATGCAGCTACGACTGAAATTAGACAGTCTAGAAGAAACTATGAGCAAAAATTACCATGTAACATAAAAAATTAATGTAAGAGTTTTTTGCATATGTAAGGAGTAAACAAAACGTATAAGACAAGGTTGGACCACTAGAAGACAGCGCTGGAAATATAATATCACAACGTTTTTTAATGGCAGAAGACTTAAATGGTTACTTGAATGTTTACCAGAAAGGATATTAGTTCATTACCAGTTCCAGACACTAAATTTCAGGACTATTTAGGACCGTTAGTTGTAACTCCAGAAATGGTAGCTAAGAAAATAAAGGCAATGAAGGATAATAAATCACCTGGAGTGGATGGAATTCTTCCAAAACTACTAACGGAAACAGTAGGACAAGTTAGTACACCACTTGCAAGAGTGTCCAACTTGTCATTAAAAGAGGGAGTTGTTCCTTTTGAACAGGAAGAAGCAAACATCATACCATTATTTAAAAAGGGTTCGAGAAATAAGTCAGATAATTACAGACCAGTGAGTCTAACATCAGTGATTTGTAAATCGCTGATGTTAGAAAGGTTAATTAAAGACCATTGCAGAAGACAGAGGGAGATGGAGAGAGTTAACAATGCAAGTGGAAGAAGCTACCAAGTGACTTGGACCCCACCCCACAAGGGAGCAAGGGGAAGAAGAATTAAAGGCCATATGTGGACTTCCTTGTAAGGCATAAATTATTAAATCAATCTCATGGATTCCTAAAAGCGAGGTCATGCTTAACAAATATGTTGTTTTTTTTGAAGAAATCACTAAGTGGATAGACGTGGGATCGCCAGTAGATATGATCTACTTAGACTTTCAGAAAGCTTTTGACAAGGTCTCATTTAGAATATTGTATACATGTACAAACGGGGAAACCATATCATAGGAACGATATATAGTAGATAGTATTAGATATGCTTGAACGAATCCAGAGAGCAACTAAATGATTCCAGAACTAAGAGACCTTAGTTATGACGAACACCTAAAAGAATGTGGTTTAACAACCCTAGAGACAAGGAGGTCAAGAGGAGATCAAATTGAAGTTTTTAAGATATAAAATGGGTATGAAACTATTGATAGAAATATTTTTTTTCAGTCAAGAAAGATAGTAGAACTAGAGGACATGAAGTAACATTAGTAAAGGATCAGTGTAGATTGGATATCAAGAAGTACTCGTTCTCACAGAGGACAGTAAATGAATAGAACAAATTATCTACAGATTGTGTAACTGCTAACAGTGTGAATATGTTTAAAAACAAGATTGATACATATCTCAGGAGGGTAGGTTACACATAGATAAAAATGTTGGACTCTTGATAAGCCAATGGCTTCCTTGTCCACTTGCCATCTGGGACTTTGCCTTGGATGGCAATCTTGTAAAATCTTGTCTCAGATATACAGTTCCCCTTGTGCTTGTACCTGTATTGCGTTTGAAGAACCTTTTAAGGAACCCCCCGGAAGGTTTGGAGTCTGAGCTCAGTGGAGGGAACTCAGTCAGTTCCGTGACTCGGGGAAGATGTTTCTCTCCTGCCATCTTCTTGTAGATACGTCCCAGAAGAAAACTTCATGAGGTCATTCTGAGAGGACAGATTCTCTGCTCAAATCCTTGTGCCAGGAGCATGCACAGTAATCCCTAAAAATAGATAAGATTTGGATTTAATCATATTTGTTTGTATTTGTTTATAGTTATTAAAAATAATATTACAACTTTTACAGTGCCTATATTCTCAGGGTCCTGAGCTCAGAAATGCAACAAACCAGACTCATTAAGCATAATCGTGGACAGTATTGTTCGTATTTTGCACCAGATGGTGCAATATAACACACACACACACACGCACACGCACACACATGCACAGATATATCAGGCCCGTAGCCAGCTTTTTACAGGGGGGTTCATTTTTCCCAATAGACTCCAGGGGGGCACCCCACAAGTTCATGCGGGGACATATTTTCTCAAGTCTTTCACAAGTTTACATGGGTATCATATTTTCCCAAACAAACTTCAGGGTTCACATGGGGGTCATATTTACCAACACAGAGGGTGCCACAAGTACTGTGTACAAAGCACTGTCTATATATTCAATTGTTTCATAAAATATTATGAAAAGCCCAGTCAAGGTAAAAATTTAGGAGAAGTAAAAATTTATGAAAAGCACAGTCACATGTCGAAGTATAAACTGATGTCAGATAAGCGCATTCAAATGTCAAGATCAAGTGTGATCATTCCCAGAAATTATGCAAGCCTTTGTGCAGAGTACGAGGGAGATTGAGGGGCACATTATTGTGCAAGTTTAAACCAGTATCAATTAAAGAAAGCTAGCAGTACAAAATTCTGGTTTCATGTCTTGCCATATACACACACCTTTGTCAGCACTATGCTTTGCGATTAACTTGAAAAGTTAATTAACTAAATTGTAATTAACTAATAAGTTATCCAATTAAATTAAATTAAGATATTTCTCAAGTCAATTAAATTAAATTAACTTAACCTAACATTTCTTAACCACACATTTCTAAGGTCAATTAAATTAACAATTAATTTATTCAATTAACTATTAAATCATGTGTTGGTAGAAATGTTTACACTTTATACAAAGTTCTAAAAGCACAAGAGTTATAACAGAAATGTGCTTTGCAACTTCATGCGGCATTTGATCACATTTTAAAAGTTGTAGATACTTATAAAAAAATTCTGAAAGGGTTGAAAAGTTGTGGTTGAAGATTTGCAGGTGTGGGGTTTCCTCCTATATTCAACCACCAAATTAATAAAACCGGGCAACTACATACATAATTTCTATGCACCAAGTTGTTATTTATGCAGTGTTTTATACTATATCATTAGGTTTCCCCTTTACACACTAGCATTTAAATATGTATACATTATTTGTTAAGCATCACTAGAATTGGCATGCTTTTGATTTAAGTTGGCACTGTAAAATATCCCAAAAAGCTATATTACCATTCTCTACATCTTCCCATTAACTGCTATAATGTACACACACAATTATAGATGCATAGGTCTAATGGTCCCATAGGCCCACTTGGCTGCAAGTGGCCAGCCCCAAATGTTTACTTTAAATAGAGATTTGCTGAAGACAAGGTTATCCATCAACTTATCACCACCAGAGGACATTCTAGGCCTTCCCTCCATTTCACAGGTGCCTGAAGTACCAGCCCACCCCTGTTGGTACTGTGCATTTGTGCTCTCTGTCCCTCCCATTCACACAGGCCTGAACATAATCTCTCATTAGTGAATGGAATAGTGATTGCAGGCCTTCTGAAAACACCTGGATAACATGTCTGTGAACTATCCAGTAATATCAACTGTTGAATGAGCACTTAATTGAAAGTTCATTGGGAATTTGTCAATTAAATTAAATTAACCCCTTTTGGGAAAGTTAATCAATTAAATGAAATTAGCCTTACTGGAAAAGTTAATTAATTAAATTAAATTAACTTGAGTTAATTCAATTAACAATTGAAATTAACCCATGCCTGATGCTTTGTGTGTGTGTCATGAATGTGTGGAGGCCATATGTCATGCCACCACAACAAAGAGGGTAATTGGCTTGCTAACTCTGCATTGTTTCAGTGAGCAGATATTTTGTGAAACCATAATATTTTCTGCTTACAAGTCTTCATGTTGTTTGAATAATGGCTTAGCGACTGTCTGTACACTGTCTACTGTTCTCTGGTTGTTACCAATTGACCACACCTAAGGTGACTTGGTAACACATTTATAGTTACAATAAGATTCTTTTTCAAACAAATCAGAGAGTTGCATAATATAAAAAATATTATTAGATTTGAACCCCCCTTTGAAAAGTGTGAACCCCCAATAATATGAAGATAATATCATGTTTTAATAAATGTGAACCCCCTTTAAAAAAAATGTGAAACGGCTTCTCAAAAGCGTGAACCCCTCCCCCATTATTATTTAGTATTTTTCATAAACATGAACCCCCCCTTTCCATAAGGTAAACCCCCTTCTCAAAAGCATGAACCCCCCAATAACATGAAGACAATATTATTTTCATAAAAGTGAACCCCATTTTCCAAAAATGTGAACTCCCTTCTCAAAAGCGTGAATACCACAGTAATGAAGATAATATTAAATACAGTGAACACCACATTAAAAAAATATGGTGAACTCCACAATAATTAAATACAGTGAACACCACAATAATGAAGACAATATTATTTTCATAAAGGTGAACCCCCCTCTTTTTAAGAAATGTGAACCTCCTTCTCAGAAGCATGAAGCCACTTGAGTCTAAAGCGTGAACCCCCCTCTTGAAATGCATAAACCCACCAGTACTATGAAAATAATATTATTATTTTCAAATCATTAAGAAAATAATATTATTATTTTCATGTTACTGGAGGTTCATGCTTTTGAGAGGGAGGGGGTTCACAATAAGGGGTTCACATAAAAAGGGGGTTCATGTTTTGGGAAAAGGGGGGTAGACAAAAAGGAGAGTTCATGTGAACCCCCCTAGCTATGGGCCTGTATATTCATACCTCATATGGGGCATAAGCCTAAGGAATTTACTCAATTAACCAGTTAGTGATCAATCAAATAATTATTTTCAAACAATAATAAAATAGTATACATACTTATGCACTGCAGGGGATCAACAGCAAGTCAACAACAACAACACTGCAGGGGATCAACAGCAAGTCAACAACAACTTGTATACTGTTTCAATTTATATCTATCATTTTCAACAGAGCTCTATTGCTAGATGACAGCCAGTTTCTCCATCCTTGTCAGGAACATTGAGGTAGAGAGTGTTTTCACCTCTAAACCACATTAAAATGTCTTGCACTGCTTTTATATTGTCAAGGGCCAGCAATGTATTGTTCACAGTTTGCTTAGTAATGTTCTGTTTCACAAAAAAATAGAATAATGTACAGTATGAATCATGCTTCGTTCTTATGAACCATGGACCATGGTTTAACTTTAGTTTTTATGTATTGTCTTGGCCAGTACATGCAATGCCAGTAGTAAGCTTGGGACATACATTTCCTGATTTCGGCGTTAATTTCCAGACATGCCCTGAATTTTACAGATCTAAGTTAGGCCTTTACCATATTTTACTGTTCTGTGCTGAGAAAAACACGAGCGAATGACAGGCATTATCATAAAAGAAAAGGACTTAGGAGCAACAATACAATACAACACAATAACTGCTGATCTGAAAGTTTCAGAGCTGTGTGGTATTGCAGCTTCAAAGGGTAATACAATTTTTGGGCTGATTTGGAGAAATATAAAATACAAGGACAAAAAGCTAATTATACCTCTGTATAAAGCAATAGTTAGGCGTCATTTTAGAATACTGTATACAAGCTTGGAGAAAAAAGATATAGATACGCTTGAACGAATACAGAGGAAAGCAACTAAAATTATTCCAGAACTGAGAGACATTAGTTATGAAGAATGCCTAAAAGAATGTGGTTTAACAACTCTAGAGACAAGGAGGTTAACAGGAGATCTGATTGAAGTTTTTAAGATATTGAATGGATATGAAAATACAGATAGAAATATTTTTTCAAACTCAAAAAAGATAGCAGAACTAGAGGACATGAGGTAACATTAGTAAAGGATCAGTATATAGATTGGATATCATCAAGAAGTACTCGTTCTCACACACAGAGCCAGAGGAACAAATTATCTACAGATTATGTAACTGCTAGCAGCGTGAATATGTTTAAAATAGGCACTTCAACAAAATCCGCTGATCGGTTCGCGCGGCGTGCCGAAAAATCGTGTCAGTTTATCTGCGCCGATTCTCGGCACCCGGGTTCTCCTTTTGTTTTACATCCTGTATTGTCGGCTGTTTTCGTTCCTTTCTGTGACTTACAGCGGCAGATTGGACAATAGTAAGTTCCTTTTCATGTTCGTCTGTTTTTATTAAAATTGAACCAAAATTAAGGTGAAATACATCGATTAGACGGTGTATTTCCGGTGTAAGTTTAGCAGACAAAGCTATTTATGACTCCATCCATATGTTCGTGACTTCTTCTAGAGGTCTTAGTTAGTCTGTGTACGAAATATTTTCCGAATTTATTTATACGCGAATGCACATGGGTGTTTTTGAGTTTCCCTAGTTTGTGAAATTTCAACCGATTTTGATTCTTGGAGTTGGAGAGCGAGATCGATTTAACCAAAATCATGACTTATTTACATTTCTATGATTTTAATTCATTACATATAATACAAAGCCAATATATCTGTTTGATATTTGTTTTGCAAAACAAATTTTATTAATGATTATTAGTAATGGTACATTTTTATATATATTTTTTATTTTGTATATCTATATTACTATAATATCAAGTAGTATATTTACATAATGCATATTGCATGCATTCTTTTGTCTAAAATAAAAGATTTATTGATATTGATTAAACTTGTTGGGCCTTGCTGTGCTAAGTTAGTAGAATAATGAAATTATTATGTAATTTTTCAATGATTGAAAAAAAAACTGCGCAAGAGATATTCTAAATCACTAGTTAATAATTAATTAATTGCTCTACTGAACCTGCAGTAAACCATACATGCAGGAAATTACAAAATGTCAGAATATATAATAAATTGTGTTATATTTATGCAATGAAATTTTTTTTACACAAAAAAACATTTAGCATTCTATTAATTAATTAATCTCTATTAATTAGCCAATACTGACTTATTAATTGCATCAATTGAGTTATGAAATGAGTGTGTGATGTGTATTTATAACCCCGGTTAATGAGTTTGTAAACCCTGAACAAGTTATAAAAATATCTTTATAATCATGGAAGATATGGCCTTTTATAAAAAGATGTTGGCCTGTTGAATTTGCGCATTAATTAGCCAATATTGACTTATTAATTGCATCAATTGAGTTATGAAATGAGTGTGTGATGTATATTTATGACCCTGGTTAACGAGTTTGCAAACCCTGAACAAATTATACAAATTTCTTCATAATCATGTAAGTTATGGACATGTGTCGGTCAGTTGACTTCATGCACTAATTAGCCAATATTGATTATTAATTGCATTAACTGAGTTACTCTTAATGATACATGACTGGATGATGCATATTTATGACCCTACTTAATGTGCTTGCAACTCCTGAACAAATTATTAAAATATATGCACACAAAAAAGTTATGCAATTTTAATCATATATTGATTGAAAGAAAACACAAAAATGAGAGTTTTTTCCAGTATACGAGATAAAAAAAAAATCTAATTTTTACTGTATTAAAATTGCAATATCTTTGGATCTAATAAAGATATATTAATAAAATAAGCAGTTATTGGTTCCTTTACATTTCACCTTTCATTTAAATCAATTGCCAATGTTCTATCATGATATATAATTTTTCTTTGAAGTGCCTATTTAAAAACAAGGTAGACACATATCTCAGGAGGGCGGCTTACACATAGACATAGTCATAGATGAACATTGTTGGACTCTCGATAAGCCAATGGCTTCCTTGTCCACTTGCCACCTGGGCCTTTGCTTGCTATATCTTGTTAAATCTAGCACCACCGGCACCACTCAGCCTCTACTCTAGCTCTGGAGGCATTGGCCCTGATTGGGGCATGATTCAGGCATCACGCGACAGTTCTCGTAAATTGTAAAAAAATCGCAAAACCAATAATCCACTGCTCAACCACGTATTGCCCTCAGTAGGGCGCTAAATTGTACTTACCGGAGACAGTGGTCACTTCGAATACATTGACTGATACAGAATGGATTTCAAATGAGTTATTCGTTTGTTTATTAACACACCCACTTCCCCAGTTTTCGCTCACCGTTGTGACCATTGAACAACCGTCGTGCCACCTAACGACCCACCTAGCGATATTTGCTTTTAAAATGTTCGCCAGATGGCGACGTTATCGTATCATCTCGATTCTCTCAATTCGTCTCGTTCTCTGTGTCTGTGTGTCTCCCCTTTCCCTCTTTCTCGCTCTCTCTCTCTCCCCTCTTGTCTTATCTTCTCTCTCGCTCTCCATCCCTTCCTCTCAGTCCTGTCTGTCTGTATGTGTCCATATATCCCCCTCTCTATACCTCTCTCTCTTCTCTCTCCTCAATCTCTTCTCTCTCTCTTCTTCTCTCACTCCTTTCCTCTTCCCCTCCCTCCACCCTCCCTCCCTCCCTCTCCCCACTCACCCACCCACTCACTCACTCAATGCTCAAGTAACTCACTCACTCAATACTCAAACAACTCACTCAGTCAGTACTCAAGTCACAACTACTCAACCAGCTCACTCATTGTAATTCATTGTGAAGCCAGTCTACCCATCTCCTCCCTCCCTCCCTCCCTCCCTCCCTCCCTCCCTCCCTCCCTCCCTCCCTCCCTCCCTCCCTCCCTCCCTCCCTCCCTCCCTCCCTCCCTCCCTCCCTCCCTCCTCCCTCCCTCCCTCCCTCCCTCCACCTCTGTAGTATTGCTCATAGACATTTTACACGTCTTGTATATCATGTTTATTCGATTGTCTCAGCAGGATCTACGTTGCATGACATGTGCTCAGCTACCCACGACCTCTAGGTACATCAGCCAACACTACGTTTGTTATAACACAACCTACAAAGTGGCGCCACCACATTTCTATATCACCACAACCTCCATCTATTTACTCTCATTTCCTCTCTCTGAACCGTCCTCCCCACCCCCTTTCTCTCACTCTCTGTTCCTCGCCCCTCTCTCCCTCCTCTTGCTCCGTCTTTCACTGTCTCCGTTTCCCCCCTCCCTTCCCCCTCCTCCCTCCCTCACTCCTTCCCTCCCTCCCGGAAGGGCACTAAAATGCCCACAGAATCAATAAGCAGGCAATGTTGGCAGCTTTTAGGTACACCAAAAATAATGTGCACCTTTTTGGTGGTTTCACTTCACCTAAACGCACCGGTGCTTATGGCAAGACAGAACCGTAGGCCTACTATTATGGTATCATATGCATTATTAACAGCTTAATTAACAATGCAAACGTGCAGACAGAAATGTAGGCCTTTTTATTGATTTACCTGGCTCATTCTAAGAACTTTTTTTATGTTAGGACGCACATTTGAATAGTTAATAAAACGCATTCAACTGTGATTGGTTTTGTCTGACGTTATTTATATAAGACCATTTGTATACAGATTTAGGCGACATCAATCCTACCACAAGACGTCAGTAGGTGACGTTACATGTGAATATTTGTTTCTGGATAGGCTTACTATATAAAATATCGGAGCCTTCCGCGATTGTCGTCGCGTTTTTTTTATGTTCGATTGGTCATTTGGGATGTTTTGCTGAATGTTCTATAGGTTCCATTATGGGGGGTCAATCGGAGAATTTTGCGTGTGGCAAACAGTGCCACGGAACGAATGAGATGTCTACCGCAAGAAGAATGCTTTAGGCCTACTAACTGGAGCTACTCGAGAATTTGAGTCACAGGCCTACGCGTTGCCTGGCAATCCTTATGGGTTGGCAAGCGTCTGAGTATATAGGGTTTGCTTTAAATGTTTAATCGTGTTTGCTTTGGTTCGCCCAGTGATTTGAGCCAGTATCACATATGTAGAGGAAACAACAACAAGGATTTACCCTAAGTCGGAAACACTGTGTACGTTACGGAAATGTGGTCTACAGGCAGTGTCGCACGCACTGACTGTTCAATGTTGCATTTGTGATTTCTAAGATGGCAGTTTCTCTTCGACGCATTGCAAGGATGAAATTCCTAAAATATTTAGCATTTATCTAGAATGCAGCAGATGCAGAACCTGACTTATCACTGTCTGATAATTAAACCACACCCACAAACAACACTTCTGGTCAGTGATTTGTTCGTATGTATCTTTCTCATAGAGGGTGATAAATGAATGGAACAAACTGCCAAATGATTGTGTTAATGCTAGTATTGTGAATATGTTTAAAAATATAATTGGCAGATATTTGGTAAGGGCGGGCTACACATAAATGAGAAAATTGTTGGACTCTCAATAAGCCAATGGCTTCCTTGTCCACTTGCCATCTGGAACTTGTTGTTTGGGGTGGCAATCTTGTTATTTCTTGTTAAATCGTGTTAAACATGTTGCGCCACCAGGCCCCTACATGGTAGCATGGCAAACAAATGGGTGACTAAGCTTCCCACAGCCGCCGCCGCCGCCGCCGCCGCCGCCGCCGCCGCCGCCGCCGCCGCCGCCGCCGCCGCCGCCGCCGCCGCCGCCGCCGCCGCCGCCGCCGCCGACCCCCCCCCCCATTTTCTATGAGAAGTGGCTAAATAGTACATAAAATTCGACCTTTGAGACCTTAATTTTTCACAAATTTCCGGGAGAATTTCCGTTCTCTGGCGATGCCACGCAGAAGTTGCGCCATTTGGTGTGGAGTGGTACAGCTAGGTGGCGCTATCTAGTCGCACCTGTCAGACACATGATCCGTGACGTGGCGTAGTCACTGGGCTGTGTCGACGCGGCCAATCGATCTCCGCAGCCATTGAAACTCGTCACGCGAGGTAGGTGCATTTTCTTCTCTTCTCTTCCATTCCGGCTTAAATGCAGTGTTTTCTATTGCGGTCAAAACACATCACGGAGCACAACGTTTAACTTCGTGACGGTAGAAACCGTTGTGACCATATAGTTATTCCTCGATATGTAATTGTGCACATGGAATGCGTGTAATTTGCAATGTTATTGATTTTGCCGTTTGTCTCCTTGGAAACGCTAACCGTAAACTGATAGCAAACTAAGGTTGGCGGATTATATCGGTATTCTAAGCTATGGAAATGTGTAAAGCGGTTCGAGGCAGTTATAGTGCATGGCGAGGAATTACTCACAGTGTTTGTTGCCTTTAAGCCCGTCCTTGTTTTTACGATATATAAATATGACTATGTTTGAAATGCGCATTAAACGGAAATATATCCAACGACAGGAAGTTTCTTGTTCGCTTGATGCTTCATGTTTGATGAGATACTCTCGAAACAGTTCAACTTGGGGGGGGGGGGTAGTAGCGAGTTTAGAGATCGAGATCACCAGCAATGTGAGGCGCATTGAGCCCACAACATGTTTTTTCCATTTCCCTGTGGGATATTTTACTTCCCCTGGCATATACACCAGCTGGACGGGACCAACTGCTTTTAGTGTCTGTCTCGAAAAACACAGGCAACGTGGGGTGAACGAAATTGCCAAAGTTTCGAAACGACAGTAGATGATTTCGAACCCCGGTCTCGTCGAGCGACAGTCCGACGGCCTAACACAGAGCCACTGCGCGCTACTTTTTGATACGGCGCATATTTTCTCGAAGGTGGCGATATAAACCTTACAGTACATACACAATAGGCCTATATTTATAGGCGCCAATAGGCTTATTATGCCTTTTGAAATGTTAGCAGAGCATGCTAGGAAACATCATTATGGCGGATTGATTGATTGATCAATGTCCTTGATAGCATTAATGTTGGCGTGCACGCACGAACGCATCGCGACACAGCAATGATAATACGAATTACAACAATACTAATAATAGTCTTCTACCTGTCAAACGCATCTAAATTGCGAACGCCAGTCAGCAACATACAGAACAAAAGGCCAATTCAACATGTCAATGCAAGTTGAAACGCAGCAATATTAGTCTGTGCGTTCTTTATAATGGGCTGCAGGGGCGGATCTAGGCTTGTTGGGGGGGGGGTCAGTCGTAGTCATATGTCGTTGTACACCTGTACTTACGTACGGGGGGGGGGAGGGGCGATGCATTTGTCATTCTATTTACAGAAGGGTTAATGTTAGCCGGCTGCTAATACTTCAGTCTTTACGTTGACACTAGTTCCGATGTAGGCCTACATACGTTGTCTTTTACCGTAGTATTCGCCACAGACACAGGGGGTGTAAGACCCCCTCCATGGCCTAGGGGGTCTTGAAATCCCTAAGACCCCCTGGATCCGCTGCTGGGCTGTGTGCATTAAAGGAATTTCTTGAGAAAACAATTGGACCAAAACGTTAAATCCCACATAGAACTATCGACTAAGAAAAAGGTATGGCATTGGGGAAGGACATATTGCAAGATTGGCTGGCGGGTGCTTGGGTTGGATATATGGGATCGGGTATTTGCCCTCCCTCTGTCCCGCGCCATCCCGAGAGAACGTTTACAGCCATCCATTTCACCACAGAGGAGTGTTGAAAGCACTCGTACTGCTGCCAGGGCTCACACAATATGTACATCCATTATATTTGTGGTGTGATTGCCAACTCCGGCCGACTCGGGCTTTACATTGTAAAAAGAACGCATTCTTTCTCGAATAAGAGGTTTTTCTTTTTATTGGATTCAAATAAAATAACTAAATCTGAAAGCATCGAAATTCATATTTTGGAACTTCGCAAAACCGGCAGCAGGGTTTTAATACCACGATCGAAATGTCCCATCCATTACAAAACCATGCCTATACGCCCCTGTTCATACGGGTGTCGGACCAAGGTAACATATTCCTAAAAACAAGATCGAAACAAAAAATAAAGACCAGAACTGTACTCAATATATCAATGTTTTGTATCTGCACACAATTTATGCAGTAGTGCAATATCATGTTCTCGGTCTGGTGCGTCTGCTACATAATGCATGTGTTAGGGCGCCAGAGTATTTTTTGCAAAATTGATCGTTAACGGCCAATGTCAGGGCATAACGGCCAATGTCAGGGCATAAAAGCAAACGTCGGGGCATAACGGCCAATGTCGGGGCATAACGCCCAACGTCGGCGCGTGATGGCCAATGTCGGGGCATAACGGCCAATGTCGGGGCATAAGGGTCAACGTCGGCGCGTGATGGCCAATGTCGGGGCATAACGGCCAATGTCGGGGCATAACGGCCAATGTCAGGGCATAACGGCCAACGTCGGGGCATAACGCCCAACGTCGGCGCGTGATGGCCAATGTCGGGGCATAACGGCCAATGTCAGGGCATAATGGCCAATGTCGGGCATAACGGCCAATGTCAGGGCATAACGTCCAACAGACTGGCGAAACTCGGAACAGATTCTGACCAAGTGACAGCTTATCTTCCGTGTATCAGAAATACCAAAAATAAATTATACGTCGCCTTCAGTAACTCGACTTAGCACAAATACATGCCTGGTATTAATGATATTAATTGTTATTGTAATTATTATTTCACTCTTTGTTAACTATTATTATTATTACATTTTTAAACTGTTTTCTTGCCCGGTCGCTCCAACTTCGAGCTAACGAACGTCATGATTTAGTTGTCCGGATCGTGGTTTGGCTCGCGTACACGCAACACTGTGTATAATATATTATACTTACCTGTTAGAAATTATGCCAGCGAGATAGGCCTACACAATAAAAAAAACGACATGTTTGTTTCGTGTAGCGAGACACTGAAGGGACGACTGTTTGTATAACGAGGGTTGGGTTTATTCAGGAGAAACACGCTCCTGTTGTTCCGATGTTCTCCTGTTGTCCCGATGTTATGTCGAGAGCGTTGCTTTATTATCTCAACTCAAATACAACGTTTTTGGGTACCACTTTACGACATCGCGACGGTGAATCACTGCCCCACATTTGTGTGTATTAATTAAGTATGAATGTCGTTGCAGTCGTTGCTGTATTTGTGTAGTCTGTGTAGCTAAGTATCTTTTTTCTTCAATGTATGTGAACACTATGCTACTGGCCTTGTAAGCCTATACATACACATATCAGTGTGTACAGCGACAATCCTTGTTATGTCTACCTGTCTAATGTCAATAAACAGACGGATTGACCATTTACCAACATATCCAATAGTTGGATTGTTCACACAAACAGAGTAAGGGTTGCGCGGCCTTCCAGCCTCTACAGCGTCATAGACTCATATAGTGTCTATTTCCGCCATAAATCTTGCACATGAAAATCTAATGTTTATTGAAATCATTAAGCAATTAATTAAATAGAAGAAGTAGACCTACACAGGTCTTCATTTATTAATGTTATTCGTGTCATTAAACTTGGTTTGTCATTGCCTTACGTCGACTCAGACGCTCCAGTATGCTATAAACACACATGCCTACCCTACCTAATGACTAGCCTGTTGACATCTTCTCCTGCTCTACTTTCTCTTTACTCCTGTCTGCAGCTCTATATTGATTCTTTGACATAATAAAAATATTATGATTTCCTTTCTTTCCATAACAGACTGTTAGCAAAATGAGTAGCATCCTATTGTTGATACTTTGGGTGTGTTTACCGTTGCCGTTGGTTTTATCGGTTTTTGCCGGTTCACTGTCCTGCCAACCATCACTAGATTGCCTTGTGCGTTCGATGCTCGCTCTCAACAATTCGAATCTCTCTTCAGAAACGACGGGTGTCGGTGGTGCGGGCGGTGGGACCTTCGCGCGAACTCCGTACGAATTTCGGTCGAACCCATGCTTAGTTATTTCCGAAAATCCAAAATTCGGAGTCAAATTGGAGAATCTGGACGCGTCATCGGGGTCGTTGGTTGGCAATGTTTTCCCGCCAACCCGACCCCACCTGAAGGTCGTGAACTGTCAAGTGTGGTGTATCAACTGTTCCGCTTCGACGTCCGTCTCATTCTAGCCAGAACTGACGCAGTTTGTGTAAATTATTCATTTCGCGTTGTATCAGTTCAACGAGTTTAATGATGCTAACTAATTTCCCGCAGGGCGTTGGGCATGCACGCAGTGTGGGTAGCAGGCTCCAGAACGCATCGGCACTCGTCTTACCAATTTCAGTCTAACCGATTCCCACGGTCGTATTCATGAACATTGTGCCATTCATTTCACTAAAGTAATTTACTATAGCAAAAAACGCTTGCAATAAATAATTGCCTTCAATAGCTGCGACATAAGATTTATTGCGCAATAATGTAGAAAAAAAGAATACAAAAAAGTATAAAAAGCACTTGCCTTTTAAGAATACGGTGCCAATTAAGCCTCATCGAAAATTGATTAAAAGAAGATATTATATAGACAGAACATATTCAATCAATTTAATTATATAATAATGTACTGTTTTTTAGTTAGTCCAGTGTCTAAACACTTCTACATCTTTATGCCATACACATTAATAGCATTTGAACTTTTCAAACAAAGAGCATTCGAACATTTCAAATAACACGTTGTTTTTATATGCATTATCCGTTTACTGTTGGGATATCTCATGCCAGAAAAGGCCACTGCGTATTAAACACAGTAAAGTCTGACCGTTGTTACCGTAATTTCACGTTACGTAGTATAAAATCTATCTATTCTAACATTTTGACCGCCAAAGTGTACGTTAAAATAAAAAACATTTATCAATAAAATTTGAGAATTATCTGTTTTTGAATTTCGACCTGGTCGTTCAGCATGCAACGTAAGCATGGTAATCGAGTCGAAACATTAAAATAAAGCAAATAATGGTAAAATTGTATGAAACAATTGTGATTCATTAAATCACTTTTGACCGGTGAAGATATTGGATTGGGTACAGTTTATTATATGCATGTGACTTGATTTTACAACAACAACGAACCGGTTTTGTACCTTTAACTGGAAGAACGACCTGGTAAGCTATAAACACGAATCGGTGGGTAATTCTCCTCAAATCCACCGACGAAATTAGAAACGATAGCCTGGATCAGCATTATCGGCAGTAACTCGCTACACCCATTTGTGCATGCCTGTGCGGCGTGGAACTATTGTTCCGCAATCGCGGCTGGTTCCTTGTGCTTCGGCAGCTTATGGCGAGGCGTGTAGCCTACGTACGGAACGGCAGCGCTGAGCGAAGATTGCCTATTCAACAAGACGCCTGTACGGCATGTTGGCATTGCGCCAGTTGCATAATTGGCATTTGCATGAAACGACGCGGATAATTAATGAGCTCTGTCCCGATGCGATCCGCTCCGTACGGCGAGAACATTGCTCTCATGAATAGCAAATGGGCACTTCGAAAGGCGAACAGAGGACGCTCGAACATTGTTGAACCTATGATGTCGTAGGCAGTCAGGTTTTACCGACAGAATCGCGAAAGCGTTTTCTGTCGACCGTGTAAATAAAATGTTGTTAAAGCGTTTTTCTATTTGTCAGGAGGAACATCGCCAGCCTAAGAAGTTAGTTACAGAGGGACCGGCTCGATAGCACCAAGCAAGATGAATCGTACACTCCTACGTATATTGTCTATTGTCGTCGTGTTGGGAATGGGTGAGTATTGCTGGTTGTCTGACGAATATGAAGATACTTCACGGTCCAGTGACGGAGTTTGGACATACTTCGCTGGTCACGGTTCAGTGACACAGTGTGAACTTGCTCCACCGGTCACGGTCTAGTGACAGAGTGTGAACATACTTCACTAGTCACGGTCCAGTGACAGTGTGAACATGCTCCACCGGTCAGAATCTAGTGACAGAGTGTGAACAGACTTTACTGGTCACGGTCCAGTGGCGAAGTGTAGACATGCTTCACTGGTCAGTCACAAGCTAATTTCTGGATCTACCACTGGGATTGCAGCGTTTTCTGTAGTTACTAAAAAGCTGCCGCATTCACGTGTTTTTTACGTTACCCACGTGACATGATTCCTTATTAACGTAAAATCACGTCATCGGTCATCGCATCAACGCATCGCCTCGCGTATAGAGATGTACACATAGTGATGTATATTATATGGATCTATGCAGCTTTAGTCATATATGTTTTCGAGTCAGAAGAATGAGAACATACATTGAAACCACGTCACAATTTTACCACAAATGTCTGTCAAATAAGATTATAAATTTTCTAAAATTGGGGATGATTCCCATGTTCACAAAATTGGGGATGATTCCCATGTTCGCAAAATTGGGGATGATTCCCATGTTCACAAAATTGGGGATGATTCCCATGTTCACAAAATTGGGGATGGTTCCCATGTTCACAAAATTTGGGATGATTCCCATGTTCACAAAATTGGGGATGATTCCCATGTTCACAAATATTCCAGTATGTTTGGTAAATGCTGTGCACATTTACTTAATACGTGGTCTCTGTAAACAAATGCTTTTCATAATTTGTAAAAAAAAATTGGTTTTCTGCCAAATAAATATTACATGTATGGGTAATATTTCATATCATGGTCGTCTTGTAATGATACACCCACTGTTTCTTGATAGTGGCGGTGATGACGTCAGCACAGCTTAGTTGTATTTTTATATTCTTGGCTTCAGTTCTATCTACGATGGCCCTGGACAACGGCACAGCCAACTACAATATGTCGACGCCGGAGCCGGAACCGGAAGGAACGGCACGTATTCGTTTTAAATTCTCAGATTTCGAGTTTCTTGGATTGTCGATATTGCATGCTCCATTCTGATTAATTTGCCATCCTTTCTAAGTACCATCAACATCGGAAATGTATACAATACGTGAATCGTCATGGTTTGCAATGTTCCACAGAGGCAATCGTGTTTAGAGTACGTTTGTTTGTACACGTGCTATTGTTTGAAACGAGCCGATTGTTTCACACACGGCACATATGCTGAGTAGCCATTGGTTGTTTCACACCATGCTATAGATGATATGTTACTGAAACTTTTGTAAGATCGAGTTAAAAAAAATAAAAGTCGTGTTCAGATGTATATTTATGACACATCCTACAAAACACTGGATTCGTATAGTGACAACCTTGCAATAAAATGTGCCGAATACAGGTTGCTTTACAACATAATTTGGAGTTTTCCTTTCCACAAGACTCTATACAACTGTCCTTGCGTGTCACTGCAGGCCAACATGACGACCGCCGTCACGGATAAACCAGACGCGAGCGACGCAACTGCCTTGCTTCTGACGCCAATGCTCGCTGCGGTGCCCGTCGTACTGCGCATGCTCTCGTAACCGGAAGTGACGTGGAGAGCAAGAGAAAGAGCAAGAGCGCCGCGGTTGGTTTTCAGTTGCCCAACGAACTGTGATAGAGAACGTAATAATTACACACAAATGTTCATGACGCCAATATTCCAAAATACTATCTTGTCGTGTCTAGGGGTTGGTATATGCTGCGTCTTAGTACGTTTATTCATTACCTATGTTGTTAGTCTTCGCTAATTAGGCCTTCCTACGACACATTTTGCCAGTCGATTGAAAACAATTAAGCTTGAACAACGTCGACAAATGACTACGATCGTTACATATTCTGATATGTTCTTTCGTCACTATATATATATATATATATATATATATATATATATTTAGCCGCTATTTATAAATTTTAACTGCATCTCGGGGCCATGTTCTGCTTTATCTTGCTTTATGTTGACAATCAAGTTCAGGCTTGCAGTCAAACTGTTTCTAAGTAGGCAATGGTTTTCCTGGTTTTCACAAAGGTGGTTCGTTTACAAAAGAGTGTCCGACACGTGTGAGGTTTGATTTGTTTAAAATAGGACGGTTCGTTCCACCCTCTTAACGACGTATGATGACGATTTAGTTAGACGTAGAACGTAAATATAATTAGCAAAATGTACATGGAATATATAAAATTAAATATATTAAAATTAATCGATTGCTAAAATTTTGCGTACACTCACAAACATAATATATGGATTATCCAGGATCATCAACATTCTTCGTTTACACGAATTAATTTAATTGTGTTCTTAAATGCGATTTAAGTAAGAAATTTACTTGTAAATGTTTGCTTCCACCATAGATAGAACCAATACTGATTAGAAATAGCTTCGCTTTGTAAATTGTCAGGTGAATTATTTACTGTGTTAGACTCGTTGAATTTTATGTTGTGTGGTCTTTGGGTGAATAAAATACGTTGTTGGTAGTATGGTCACAATGTTTGTATACGCGCGTGTCTACCTAGTGTCGTATTTATGTGTGTATGTGGGGGGGGGCATTGGGCCATGCTTCCATTTGGCTTTAAATTTTGTTTTCCTATATACCGTGTTGCGCCACTACATATTAGCATGGGTGAATAAGCTTGGCTGCCATTTGGCCTCCCCCTCTGCGATCAGCCAAGAAAAATACTGAATAGATTGTGGTCGAAAATAATAGGCCTACGTTTAAACCTCTATTTATTACGAACTTGTCACTCGGCTGCCACGGCGATCACAGCAAAGACCATAGCTCAGCGAGATCGGTCCCGAGCGCGAAAGCTCTTTCATTTTCTCTTAGAGTTCTTTCGGGTTTTAAATGAAATAGACATAGTAGTCAATCTGAAAGACATTGGTAAGCTCTCATTAGATCGACAGGAGCGCCAGACTACTCAGTCGCTCTTGTCCCATACGTGAGCAAAGGTACGTCCGTGAGCAAAGGTACATACGTGAGCAAAGGTACATACGTGAGCAAAGGTACATCCGTGAGCAAAGGTACATACGTGAGCAAAGGTACATACGTGAGCAAAGGTACATCCGTGAGCAAAGGTACATCCGTGAGCAAAGGTACATACGTGGGCAAAGGTACATACGTGAGCAAAGGTACATCCGTGAGCAAAGGTACATACGTGAGCAAAGGTACGTTCGGGTGAGATTCAGTTTCGAATGTTTTTCTCTCAAGAGGCCACTTTCACGCACAAAGTGACGAATGTCCTGAGTGACACGAGCAACTTCGGGAACGATGTCTCGTGTCACCACTTCACCACCCAGATCGAGCGCATTCCAAATGCCCGCCGTCTCTCCTGTATGAGCTCCTGATGTGATATCCCACTCGACTGACCTCCCCCTATATTTCCTTCTGCGGCGAAGTCTTAGTAAGTTTGGGTCGATCGATGGCGGATTCGATGTCCTCATCCTTGGTCGAGTCCACCACGCACTCCATCTGTTAGAAACTCAACTTGTCGTTCACCTCCATCATGTGACTAGCTCTATTTCTCACCCCCCCCCCCCCCCCCGGTGGAGTCGGTCGGTCGATCGATCTGAAGCTGCTCTCGCCTCACCTCCGTTTATAGTGACATGACAGGCCGGCATCGTCCCCAGCCATTCGTCTTTTCCGCGGCACCCTCCTTTCGATCGTGACCCCCATTTGTTCGCAGAACGAGGCTTTCGACTTTATCTCGTCGGCGACGTTTTCGCCCTGGTCCTCGCAGCATAAAGGGGTAAGACCACAGTTGACCTTCCTGTGTGGCGTATGAAATTGTAAAATGGGAATTTAATAAATTAATATTATGTGAGCAGGAATATTCACAGGTTTGTTTGTAGAAGCTATTTGCTGTGAAATAGTGCATTTTTTGTAGAGTTTAACTGGCGGATGGATTTATGGGAATTTTTCTGTTATGGGCCACGTGGGCGCATGAATACATGGCTATTTTTTTAAATATTGACAGGCATCGCACGTGGGGGCGTTTTAAAAGAGCTGGAGGTATGTGATTTTGATAAAAGCTGGTGAGCATGTCAGTGAGATGATGACAGTTGCTGTGAAAAAGTTTCAGAATTTTTGATGGTCAGGTTTTCTTATAATCAGACAAAACGTTAACATGGCCACCAATGCAATTCTCTACTATGGTCTGCCCCCTAAAACAAGAGCCCCGAGTTGTGTCGATGTGATCAGAATTCGTGAATTCTACTACGTTTAATTATGCAACAAGACACCAACAAACTCACAAACATGTTGCCTGTTTTTCAACGAACATGATGATACCCCAATTGGTTCATTTGTGTTTAGCCAACTGCGACACCTTTTATCGAATGGCGCAAATAGTCACGGCAGAGCGAGCCTAGTCCGTGTGGAACAACATGTCCAACGTTTATTAGTCACTGCTCTCCCAAAGTGCCCCCCCCCCATGTGCCGCTGGGGGATCTGCCCCATCGTCCCCTCTAATTACGCCAGTGGTTTCGAGACGAGGCCGAGGCGAGCTTCCACTCCTCTCCATTGGCGCCGAAACGAGAAAGCCAGTGGCGGCGTTATAGCCTACGGAACGAACACTGTGTTAAATAATTATGGCTGGAAAGCTTATGACGTCAACTACACGTGTGATTGGGAATCTCTTACTCTAGACCAATGGAATAGCTCCTATTATACATAATTTATCCAGCAACAGTGCTGTTGTTGCTATGGAAGTTGCGAAACGCTCGCTGATTGGTCGAAAACGTAAGCGCGCATGCGCAGTCGGCTTGTTTACACATTTCTTTGGTATTTGTTCGTCAGTTTCGCCCGCTGTTTTCGTCTTTGATTCGTCAAAGAATTGCACTATGGTATCGAAAGAAGCATATTTAGCTACCGAGTTGGATCGTGCGAAGGAGTGCAATATCGAGGACAGCAATTTAGCTGCCGTGATTGAAGATTACTTCGAATTATCTCCTCTATTTGAATCTGTAATAAAATGGTTTTGTAAAATTGTCGTACACTTTGCGCCCAGGCGAAGAAGTGTGCGATAAGCGGTGGCGTCGCAGCACCCCTTATAAAAAGATACTAGATTCTGGGCGCATACACAATTTCCTTCACAATGAGAACCCTACTCTGCATCCGGGCGAAGATGTGTGCAACAAACGGTGGCGCCACAGCACGGAGCTTAAATAATTGAGGTTAGGCTAGGCTAAGCAATGTGTGCACTGATCTATATATAACTGGATGGCGCAACAAACAGTGGCGTCACACCGCGGAGCCTGGATAATCGAGGCTAAGGTTAGCCTCAATTATCCAGGCTAAGGTTAGCCTCGATTATCCAGGCTCCGCGCTGTGGCGCCACCGTTTGTCCCATACCTACTGCCATGCTGGAGTGGGCTTTTTATTGTGACGGTAATTATGTATGCAACCAGAAGATTCTCGGCATTTGGCTAATTCATAAAATAAGATTTACATTCAGTTGTTACAATACAATTCGAATTAACTTAGGCTTTACTTATATAGACACAACTGACTAAAAAGTTAAATCAGGCAAACAAAAATGTTTAGTGTAGCATCTCGATAATGACGCTGGTTGGCTGCGGGCGTTTCACGGGAACGCCTACACAAAATCGAGTGGTGATACTGATAGTGGGTAACAACGAGACCACGCCTCTGCTGCAAGACTCTCTTCTCGGCGGATTCACGAAGCCGAGCGAGAGTCGGATAAGCGAGACTAAGCTCTGGTGTGTGCGCGACAAATGGTGGCGCCACATGCCGGAGTTAAGGATAATCGAGGGTAGAGGCGAGACGAAGTCTCAAGTCTCAAGTGGTTTACTCCAAACAGCCCAAACTTGGGCTAACGCAGGAGTTTGTGGTGGACTGTGCGCATGCGCTGTGGGTGGTACGTTCGATTAAAAGACTAGTATAATTAATGTTGCTGAAATGGTTTTATCTGATAGTTTTATTTATTTTATGTATAGGATGTTTAACGAAATTTTTTAATAGGTTGGTTGTGTGTATGGATACTGTCGCTGCCTTGCCACATGCACACATAGACAGTCTCCATACCCACACCATGGATAAGTTTACGCTGAGCACTGTGTTTTAAAGGCAGTTTAGGTGAGGAGGTGTGGTGAAAGGGAGTTCCATAATAGCTTCTTGAAATGATTTTGGGTTTTTTATGTTGGTAATTTTTGATGGAATCATATTCCATATGCGAATGGCTCTGGGATAAAATGAAAAGACCATTGCATTTATACGACACTTGGGGGCTATGTATTGTCCACGGGTTCGAGAGCGAGTTAGTAGGCCCGGAGAGGGGGTGATCTCAATAATGTTGTTTAGAATTTTGTAGAAGGTAGTGGCTTGTTTGATAATGCGCCTTCGTTCGAGGGTTGGCCATCCAAGGGCAGTAATTAGATCTGCTGGGTTTGTGTTCCGTCTGTAATCATTTTTAACAAATCTGGCAGCAGAGTGTTGCACTCTTTCAAGGCTTTTAATTTGCGAAAAGGTGTGGGGATTCCATATGGGTGAAGAGTACTCAAGTTTTGGCCGGATTAGCATGTTGTACGCTGTTTGCTTAACTTCGGGTTTACATGGGCCAAGAGTTCGTTTAATCATGCCTAAACATTTCGAAGATTTTGAAGTTATGTCAGTGACGTGATTTGTCCAGGTTAATTTGGAATCCAATTTTACTCCGAGGTATGAGTGGCTGGATACGGTGGATAATGGCTGGCCAGAAAGCGAGTACTTGTGTGTGCTGGGTTTAGTTTTGTTTGTTATTGGAAGGTGGACGCATTTAGATACATTAAATTCCATTTGCCATTTGTCTGACCATGTTTGGAGTTGGCTAAGGTCAGTTTGGAGAATTTCATGGTCGGTTTTGGAAGAAATTTTACGATATATAATACTATCATCTGCAAAAAGGCGTATAGAAGATTTGATGTTCCCATTTATGTCATTTATGTAGAGTAAGAAGAGGACAGGTCCTAGAACTGAACCCTGTGGGACACCAGATGTGACATCTGTGATGTCCGACAGGGCACCGTTAACTGAGACTCTCTGTTTGCGGTTGGATAGAAAATATTTGATCCAATTTTGAGTGTTTCCAGTGATTCCGTAGGAGGTCAATTTTGATAGAAGACGTAGGTGAGGCACTTTGTCGAAGGCTTTAGCAAAGTCAAGCAGGATTGCGTCAATTTGAGTCTTGTTGTCCATAGCAGTCATCCAGTCGTGGACTGTCTCAATGAGTCGAAGCTAGCCTAGGGTCGGTAACAGTCAAACCACGCCCTCGAAGTCAGACTCTCCTCTCAGCGAGTTCATGAATGCGAGCAAGTGTCGGATAAGCGCGACTAAGTCGAAGCAAGAATGCGCCGCGGCAATAATGGTAGCTCCACATAGTAGCCCTAGGCTAGGACCAGACAAATGGCTTTCGCACTATTAGTGCCAGTGGCGGCCTCTTGTGGATTGTAGGTTTTTAGTGGCTTGTAGTTGTCTATAAAAGGGTATGACGTCTCGGCATAGTAAAACATGCTTTTAGTACATGCACACCAGATAAATATAGATATTATTATTCCGCGCATTTATATTTTTTACAATGTTGATTGATGTGTTGTTTCACCTTTGCTCCCATAAATACTATAAAGTGTGAGCATTGGTGGTTCAGTGGTAGAATGCTCGCCTGCCACGCGGGCGGCCCGGGTTCGATTCCCGGCCAATGCAAGTTTTTTATACATTCATTTTATGTACACTTACATACATATATATACTTACAACCTGTAAAAGAAGAAGCAGACCACTGTGCGAGTTTGGGTTATCGTTTCTGCAAACCAGGAAGGGAATATTGATATACGCATGTTGAGAATATTCCTCTCAATTTCAGTGTGCTTCTGTTTTAAATTATACTTTTTTGTCAATTGTATGACTATTGTTTTGACAGACTAATAATGCCTTGTGACGATTAGTTTATATAAATCGCTAATTCACAACATAATGCATTGTGCATCACAATGGTCAGCTACATTTACAAGTACGGTAGGCCCTATATCACGCGAACATACTTATTTCCACCTGTGTTTAGATCTTAAAGGCACAAAGTCTGATAATTTTTCGTAAAATCATCTTATATACTAGCATGCACTATTAATGTTATATTCTAACAGTATCTAAAATGTACATAAATTAACCATAAAGTGCTAATATAATTTGACCGTGATCTGCTTAATTTGAATGTTTCGCCCCAAATATCATGTTTACATTGCATGATGAACGACAAGGTCTTTATTCATACACAGCTAGAAAACGGTAAAATTACAATTGTGGTTCATTAAAAGACATTTGGGAGGGCAATTTGTTGGGATAGGATCGATATAGTTTTTACTATATTAATACACAGTTTTTGGTTGAAATCGGTATGTTTTTACTTGAAATTCTGTATAGGGCCTAAAGCCGTATAAATCCGTATTACACAACGCATGCTTACAGCTAGTATTCTTAGTGTTCCCATTCTCCAGGCTAGGAAATATACATACATTTTCAAAACCCCGAGGATTGGCATTGTGTTGGCCTACATAAAACAAAAACAGCTAGGTTTTGTTGGACATCTGCGTAGCATCAACATTATTTGCTCTTCCACCGCTATATTCGCTTTTATATGTGTGTGATTAACGCAAGGAAATACGTGTTACAACTGGATAGGCCGTATTCATCAAACATTCTCCAAAGTGACGTAGACCTTTTATTACTGTAACGTACTTTATCTTAATTTTTTTTTACTTATTTTAATATTGTTAATCTGAGC
Organism: Lamellibrachia columna; assembly: GCA_963662155.1. Lineage (NCBI taxonomy): Eukaryota > Metazoa > Annelida > Polychaeta > Sabellida > Siboglinidae > Lamellibrachia > Lamellibrachia columna. The sequence continues at coordinate 45,605,298 of OY759271.1, forward strand.
AGGTTTCTTATCGGGAATCACGGCGCGTTATATAATGTCTAAAATGTAAGTATGTATTATTCTTATTATTTAATTTCTATGCAGACACGGTTTATGTGTTATAGTTAATTATTCAGTAGCCGTTTGTACCAAGTAGGCAGGTACTTGCGCGGACTGTACTCGTTAAACTAAAAGATGTGCTATGTTGTAGGGCTGTTTTGTCGTAACGTAGTAACATATACGATATAGGCTTACTTCGCATACAACTGCTAACATTTTGCGAACAATACATTGCCTTGACTTCTACTGCGTCAGCCTCGGAGGCGCTCAATGTATCCGATACACATGCAACGAAGAAACGTGTTTTAGGTAACTTGTCTTTATGTATACACACATTTAATGAAATGATTAACAAATTACGGAAGAAACAGCAACGTACAAAAACATAAAAACGAACGCCCCCGGGTGGGCTTGAACCACCAACCTTTCGGTTAACAGCCGAACGCGCTAACCGATTGCGCCACGGAGGCAGCTGTGCCAATCGATGCTGCGCTGTCATTGTGATTTAGGCCAAGTAAAGCAACCGCCCAATAAATGTGTATTGCTCTGAGATCTGACAAGTCACCACTGTTCCCATAAAATCTCCGATACCCAAAATATCGCGTGCGTGCGTGCGTGCGTGCGTGCGTGCGTGCGTGCGTGCGTGCGTGCGTGCGTGCGTGCGTGCGTGCGTGCGTGCGTGCGTGCGTGCGTGCGTGCGTGCGTGCGTGCGTGCGTGCGTGCGTGCGTGCGTGCGTGCGTGCGTGCGTGCGTGCGTGCGTGCGTGCGTGCGTGCGTGCGTGCGTGCGTGCGTGCGTGCGTGCGTGCGTGCGTGCGTGCGTGCGTGCGTGCGTGCGTGCGTTACGTTTAATAATAAAAAAGTACTTATCAAATCAAATTTATTTATATATTATATATATATTTATAGATATTATATAGCGCCCGATCAATCGAGATTGCTCAGGCGCTTTAGCCTTTACATACATAATAATATTTTACAGGCCATAAATTGCCTAAGTCTAAGAGAATAATTATACTGAGAATAGTCTACACAAATGGTAAACATTAAAAAGAAATGCTAACAAACTAACCATGTTAAAATATTCTATAACACTACTTTAAATATAGTAGTTAATACAAGTTAAAGTAAAACACTTATATTCATTATATTCATTTATACAAGTAAGACTCAGAATATAACCATACAAACGCTAAATCCAATATAGCTATTGTTATGTTGCATTTAAATTACATTGCGTGGAGCAATTAATGGCAATGCCAATGGCTGAATGCATGGCCATGGCCCAGGCCTTGGCATGGACAACTTCGCACTTCTGAGAAACGCAACGTCAACGTCGTCGTACGTGGGCAACTTTATAAAAAGCTCTTCCTGCACGAAGTCGAAGCGGTTAGTCGTTTAAAACTTAAATAGCGTCTGCACCCGGGGTGACCACTCAACACGTACATTGCCTATATGCACAATCCCTGAGAATTTATCTGACAACTCCCAACATATATAAAAATTATACCCTTTTCAAGTTGAGCGGACACGCTTTTTGTGGATGGGAGTCGCATTCCACAAATTAGACAAATTATAGGGTCTACAATTTTCAAGTTGATGGATTGAAACTAAACATATAGACCAGTCACATTGTTTCGTGATACAGGTATGTGATATAGTATAATTCATAAACATGTTATTCTCGTAGATTAATATTAACTAAATGTACGTAAGCTCCTCTGAAATGAGTTATGTCAAATATGACGATGACGACGATGATGATGACGACGGACGCGACAACGACGGCGGTAACGGTGATGACGATGACGCCGAACGCGACAACGACGGCGGTAACGGTGATGACGATGACGACGGACGCGACAACGACGGCGGTAACGGTGATGACGATGACGACGGACGCGACAACGACGGCGGTAACGGTGATGACGACGGACGCGACAACGACGGCGGTAACGGTGATGACGATGACGACGGACGCGACAACGACGGCGGTAACGGTGATGACGATGACGACGGACGCGACAACGACGGCGGTAACGGTGATGACGATGACGACGGACGCGACAACGACGGCGGTAACGGTGATGACGATGACGACGGACGCGACAACGACGGCGGTAACGGTGATGACGATGACGACGGACGCGACAACGACGGCGGTAACGGTGATGATGATGATGAAAATGGTGAGGGCTAAAAATGTGTGAACATGCATTTTCAACGAAGAATTTGGTTGGAGATCAGTTGTTTTACTTCGTGGATCCTTCTGCAGTAGCTTATGTGACATATGGTCTAAGACCTGCTCGTCATTGGCACTAGTAGACGTCGGTTTACTGAGCAGCACTGTCAATAATTATGATATCGTCTGACATATTGTTTTTCTATTTAATGAAAAAGAGCTACCAAGTCGTCGCGCGCAAACGCTGCTCAGAAATTCACACATGCATCACTGACAAACAATCCATGTGATGTGTGCCCACGTGTCTCCCTGTCAGAGTGATCATGGTACAGGTATGATGGGCACGTGTTGGCATACTGGCTGTCAAGCTGACAATGGACCGCCCATTGACATTTGAGCCACAAAGATTTATTAAAAAAACCCTGAAAGGCTACATAGACATACCACCAAGCATATACTAATACACTGTAGTAGCAAACACTGAGTGTGCCGAACGTCTGCGTCTTCTATAATCATGTTAGCCAGCAAAATTTACAATAATTAGCTCAGAAGGGCTGGTTACGCATAGGAGCCTAGATGAAAAATTGTTGGGCTCTCGATAAGCCAAAGGCTTTCTTGTCCACTTACCACCTGGGTCTACCGTGTATTTTTCATTTCTAAGCTAGTAAAGATGGTGTGTCAATTAAGCGGCCGTTCTAAGCGATGACCAGTTGAGTTCCGATATGAGATTTATTACAGTTCCGAATGTGCGTTCAAAGTTGCTTTCAATAAATCTTGCTGCGTTCTTTTGAATTCTTCAAATCATGTTCATGTGTAATTCTGTGTATTTCACTTTGGGTCTTACGAGAGATCATTATGGACACCCCTTTTCAGAGTTTGGATCCGCCCAGGATCTCACGTATGTTTATCGACACAACTGGGTAGTTCCGAGTCGTTCGTGTTACTACAAGAACGTTACAGACACCTGAACAAAAATATGTCATCACACTGAGAAATAATCTGGCACTTGGTCGGAATTCTCTCACATTTAAAATCTCTCTCATTCACCTACTCTAAACAGCCCATTTTTCGTCTAATATTTTGGGTTGTCTGTGCGCATACGCTGGCTGTAATGTCTTCTATCCTCTTGCACCGAAGGCGTCGCATAGAGAGAGAGCGGAAACAATCACACGCTCCATTCCACTGTCCAAAGCCAGAGCGATCATTTTCTATATAGTTTCGATGTTTAATTACGACCTTTCCCTCTCTTACAGAGAGAGAGAGAATTTACATATTAATTATTTAGGTGTACCAGGTGTAATATTGGTCAAACTTCCTTTTTTGGCTTGGTGTACGAAAACGTTCCCTGGTTAGTGTTGCCGAGTTACTCGGAGCCATATGCTCCCCAGATCGTCCTCCTTCACTCACCAGAGATAGTTGTTTCCTTGGTGTCTGTACTTTTTCTGAGATATGCTTGAGGTGACTGGGTAGTGAATTGTAGTTTCTTAACGGCTTAAACAAAATGGGGCTCTTTATTTCAGTGATTTTTTGTGGGGTCGTGTTCCATATGCGAACAGCACGGCTCGGGGGTACCAGAGTTTTATTCAGCACGCAGGGAGGCTAAACAGTGTTTCGTGATCGGGTTAGTAGGCCTGGGGGGAGTGATCTTAATCATTATTGTTTGGGCTTTTATAAAACGCCATGACTCGTTTGATGCCGCGCCGTCGTTGAAGTGCTTCTTACCCATTTAATTATGCCCTCTGTTGGGTTTGTTTGTCGTCTTTGGTCATTTTAAACCAATCTAGTAGCACTCTTTCAAAACGGTTAATTTGTTTTCTTGTTTGGGGATTCCATGTGTGCGAAGAGAAGATTATTATGTGGGCATCTACATATAAAGTCCACACTACACAAATCATGCAAACATTCGTTCGTGCTATTTTTGAAACCAGCTTCCATGAACACTCTCATCCCCTATTTACACACTTAAATAAAAAAATTGCAGGATATATATTAAATTGAAACTGCTAAGTTTATGTACAGTTACGTCCATAGCAGCCCACCTGTTTAATTGTTTAACATCTTTACGTTTACCCATGACATTCACAATCATGACACACGGCAACTTAGATATATACGTCCGATCAGTAGTTCCACTGTAAGATCATCAAACAGTCTTTTATGTAAAAGTCCATCAATCTGGAATAAAATTCTATATAGTATTCAAAATAACCATAATATAAAAAGTAAATATAAAGTATACAATGCATTATTTGGCTCACCACTTGAACACAGTGCTCTATTGATGAGTTTAAACATTTTCAGTGTGTCAGTGACGTTTTCAGCTTCAGTTTTCAGCTCATATATTCTATTTTATTTGAATTTATAAACGTGAAGAACTATTAAAAAGCAATGTTCTGTTTGGCATTTCAACAATTGTCAGTGTCATGATAAATATAAGACTTGGTTTGACTGCTTAGAGACCATTATTCTTTATGTGTGCCTTGCTATAATCTATGCATATGTAAAAGTTGAAAATGTTCTTTCAGGTTTTGTTATGTTTTTTAGGTGGAACAATATTTAGGATTAAATCGCATGTGTATAATACCAGTCCTACAAATTAAACCAATCATATCCCTCTCAGAGTGGAAAGAAGTTTGTTCAAAAAACAAGTTTACCTAATTTCTATATTTTTCTAAAAGCTATTAAAGTGAGATGTTAGAAAAACAAAGTCACGGACGTTCCGCCATATCTTATCTCCGCAAATCGCAACATTACCACACAGAAAGCAGAACTATCGTAAAAGTGTATTACTATGTGTGGTTTTATATACCAGAGACAATTGAAAAAAGTATTTAATAAGACGAGTGGACCACAAAAACAAAAAAGTTACGGACAATTCGTTTTTGCGGAAAATGACTATTTATTTATATCGCGCGTGTAATGCGCCGAAGCGTTTACCTCGGCCAAGTTAGGGCAATGAACTACAGGGTTCTTATTCGATACGCGATACGCGCCTTGTTTTAAGAGCGCAGATAAGAAATTGCATGTTTTATTTGACTTTTGTATAAAAAATGTCACTGCACATGCATAAATAACACATTTAAATATATTGCATAATAGGAACAGTTTCAAAAACATGGTTAATAACTATTTTCAGTCTGTTTTTGTCAGAACTTGTGAGATGCCTCTTTCGCACGCCGAACGTCAACCGGTACCGAAACAAGCATCAAAGCAAACCGGAGGCGAATGAGCATCTTGCTGTAGCGAAGAGGCCCACGCACGAAAAGAACAAGACGACAAACACCGCGGCAACGAGTGCGCATGAGTGCACTCTCCAGAAAGTGGGGAATCAGCCGGCCCGCGATAAAAAGAAGCTGAAGAAGGTGAACGTGCGGAGACGGAAGGATGGCTGCCTGCCTAACTCTCAATCAGTTGACTGATCGGGGAGGAGCTCGCGCAGTGGCAGCGCCGACTCCATCTCCACCTTCAGCTCCATCTGCAATTCCAACACAGAGGAGACGGTCCAGAAGCCTCGACATCTCATCGGACACAGACACCACCGTGGAGCTAGTTGAGGGTGCTAGGCCAGGCCACCTTATGGCTTTCCATGAGATGTCCACGAGGAATAGGGAGAAAAGGCTGAGGCAAGCGAAGCGGGAGCTATGCCAGATGCAGCTGAAAGTGAGGCGGCTTGAGAAGTTGGCGTCTAAGTGCAAGACCCCAGAATGGAGTGCCTCCGAACCCGAACACGACAGTTTGATGTTGGAGTCTGATGATGATACTTGCAGTGGACCTGTCAGTGTCCCTGTTGGGATGAGTACTCCCCAGCCGTCATGCAGCACGGAACAGAGAAGTATTTGCATGCTAAATGTACAGGTGTATATTGGATTAACATTGCCTATTTCGTGTTATATTAAAAACATGAATTACGATTTTTTTCAACCACAACTATTTTTATTACTTACTCAAAGTTTCGACTGCCATCGGCAGCCTTTATCAGGAATTCTTGGACAGCAAGTTCTTCCTCTGCTCGCCAGTTGTCTTGGTAAGCAGGCCGGCCCATATGTGACTCAATCTATGTGCCCCTCGTCTCGATTCATGACTGGGGTTGTCTTTCGGATCCATATCGCCTCTTTTATTAATATTGCGTTTCTGTTACGCTCTCTGTCAATCACTTTTGACCCTCCCAGTCTATGATGGAATTGTATCTGTCTGCATGGTCTGTTATTGCAGATTTATGCTCTATCGCCGTTGACACTGTCTTCTGTTTCCTGGTAAATCGTCTGGTTATGATGTTTTTAACCTCCTTCTTGTGTTCTTCTACTCTTGTTCCAATTGTTCTCCCTGTTTCGCCTATATATGTGTGGTTACAGCTCTTACAAGGGATATGGCATACAAGGTCTGTCTTTACTCTCTTCCACTTTGTCCTTTAGACGCACTAGTATTCTCCTGATGTTTTGATGAGGTCTTACAGATGTAGCGATCTCATGGTGTTTAAAAATCCGCTGTATAGGGTATGTTACTCCTTTGACATACGGGAGTGTGACTATACCTTTGGATTTCTCTGTGTCCTTTTCCTATTTTCTTTGGTTTTTCCCTTCTGAGATTGCTGTTCTTTCACCTTCTTTATCGTCCAACTTGTGTAACCACGTCGTTCTAGTGCTTTGGTGATGTGTTCCACCTCTTGAAGGCTGGCATGGCAGTCGAAACGTTGAGTAAGTAATAAAAATAATTGTGGTTGAAGAAAATCGTAATTCACACACACCACACACTCACACGCAAGCACGCACGCACGCACGCACGCACGCACGCACGCACGCACGCACGCACGCACGCACGCACGCACACAGAGGAAAACACAGAAAAAACTGCTGGAAGTTTTAATTTTGAGGGTCAATTTTCACCAATTGCTGCCAAGTTAAAATATTCACCCACCTAGATGATATACTTGACAAACCACGACGCCATCGAACGACCCATGAAGTCATTGAACTATATTCTTGGCCGGCAGCATGTCGTGGCGACCTTTCGAAAATATCTAATTGATCCTCCCTAAACAAGTTTTAAATGTTGTAAAACAATTAAAGTTGAACGTATTGAAATATACACCTTTTTTCCAACAGTTAGGCAAAAGTATATGTTTTCAAGAGTAAAACCAAATATGTAATGCTTAGATATGCATTGTTCCATGATGCATGACGTAAATGACTTCACTAACATATTTTATTAATAGATTAATGTTAATTAAAGTTACAAGAAGTTCCCCACAAATTAAATCACTGTTCTTTTTCTAAATATACCTCAATTACCCAATCATTAAGATTTGACACCCCATACACGTATGGGTGCCACAAAAGAAAACAGACCAGGCTAGTTATAATAACAATAATAATAATACCTGTTCTTCATATAACGCTTTTATGTAAATGATTACCAATCAAAGCGCTTCACATAATTAAATTACGTGTCGTTTTTTATTTATTCCAAGAAAGAAAAATACATTTAGTCACATCACAGCAAATTAGAAAAATACAAACAAGAATTACAACAAAAATGTAGAGAAATATACACCATTTTAAGAAATAAGCATTCCAACGAACAAAATATATTGCACAGGTATGAATATTGCAAGCAAAACAGTTTCAGAGACATAAAAAAACAGAAAAAAAACAGTGAGTCATCTATAAGGATGGATGAGACAAAAAAGATATCACACGTTTAAAAATCTGACTGCATATGGGACAAAAGACTGAATGTCTTTTCGTTCTGGCTTTCACAGATACATATCGTTTACCCGACGTTGCTGTTGCAAAGAGTGGCTGCAGGGGGTGACTAGGATCAATTAAAATTGCCTCAGTCTTTCTGTCCATGTGTAAAAGATGGATACGGTCAAGGAAAATACAGGGGCAGGAAATTCAATCCCAGCGATCGATTTTTGAGGATCGGAAAATAACTCGCTATAACTTATGGACTACATGCCCAAAATAGTCAATACATTAAATTAAATTAAGCTAAAAATAAAATGTTTAGAGTGTTAAAATACAGATTCAAATAATTAAAATTAATACCAATGCTGTAAAATAGAGAGTAATGTCGCTTATATGTGGACTTGTAGACTAAAAGCTCAAAATATTCAATAAAGCAAATAAATTAAGCTGAAACATAAAATATTTAGAGTGTTAAAATATAGTTTCAAGCAATGCAATTGATAACCAATACTGTAAAATAGAAAGTAATGTCACTTATATGCGAAAAGAAGTGTTTGTATCAAGGCAGGTAGTGCAGGCGAAATAAGTGTGTTTTAAGTTTTTTTTCCGAAAGGCCATTAATGTTCCTGCAGATCGCACACATTTCGGCAGGTTATTCCACATTCGTGGGCCTGTCACTGCAAAATTGCTCTGTCCAATCGTTTCCTTTGACATCGAGGAGTGTGGTGTCGCGTGTTGGTCGTAAAGCACGTGTGGGCGCGTAGCACAATACGTACCGCACAGTTGAGGTAGTCCGGGGCTAAGCCACGCATGATATTGAATATGTACGTGCATATCTTGAAGATGACTCGCATCCTGATCGGCAGCAAATGCAGTGATTGCAGAATTTGTGTACTATGCAGTTCTGCACTCGTTGAAGGCGGTTGAATTGTCCATTGTTCAATCCACCAAATAGTGCGTTGCAGAAATCAAGGCGGCTCAGTACAAGACTGCGTACCGCAGCATGGCACGCCTCTAGCGTCAGCAGGTGACTTGACTTATGACATTTAACTCCAAACAGCCCTGTCTTAAGCTAACATAGGGGTGGTTTATTTTCAGAGTTTTCCTTCTCTAGAATTAGTGAGTCCACAGCAGGTATTTTCCATTTCCCTGTGGTGTGGGATATTTGACTTCCCCTGGCATAGGCACAAGATAGAAGGGACCAACGGCTTTTAGTGTCTGTCTCGAAAGACACAGGCAACATGGGGTGAACGAAATTGCCAAAGTTTCGAAACAACAGTAGGTAATTTCGTACCCCGGTCTCATCGACCGGAAGTCCGACGCCCTACCACGTGACCACCGCGCTCCACATTGTGCCGATCAGGGCGCAGATGGTAGTAGGCCGAAGAACAGTAACGTTTTATATTTCAAAACCATTTCAACGGCAAACTAGCTATATGTACTATAGCAATATTAAAACCCCAGGTATATTTCAACACCATTCCAACAGAAAACCGCCTTTACTGGTGTAGCAATATTACGAAACCCAGTCCTAATATATTTTCCCACCGATGAGTTACGAAGCGTTACAAGGGGTGGGGGTCTCAAAAACGTTAAAAAATAACGTGACGCACTATAATGGATGGCTCCTGTGTCTGCAGCAACTGGTTGGCAGACACTAGAAAAAAAGACGATTGTGACATCAACTTGCCTTCCTCAGTACAAAAGAAAAACTTTTGAACGTTATTCTCTCGTGATATCGTATAGTCCCAATATTAATTCTACCCCAGAGTCTTAAGAGCCTGGAAATTATACGTCCCACACACGTAATAATTAGACTCCTTTCAATGCATTCCTTTCCGCAGGCTGTAAGCAGTATCACATTCCACCAGCCCACGAAGGATCTGTGTGGGGGTACCTACTGAACATTCAACGCCGGATTATGCGACCGATATTAATGTCACGCGACACAGTGTGGCCCAATCGCTCGTCTAAACGGGCCTTAGCAGTGCTGTCTCTCTTGTAATGATCATGAATGGTCATACAATTGCCATTATAAATCGAACGAAATTTTACAATAATGACAACAATGAATATTTGATAATTTGAGCCTGTTTAACAATAAAGTATAATTTCGGTTTTTCGTGCTTAATGCTTCAACAAGCACTAACTAATGTAATAGTTTGTCTGATGATTTCATAAAAAAACTACATCCAAAAAAAGTGCACAAACAAGCTAGCATGTTGCAGTGGATACTAGGACTAGGTAGGTTTGGTTTTTCGCAAAATTAATTTGAAATGAGACTAGCAAAAAATCGAATTGATTAAGCACCTTTAAAACTAGTCACACTACACATCTCGACATAACTGATCGAACCGGATTCGCGATGGGCTGAACAATTTGAGGAAGCAGCTTTAAATAATGACGTACGTAACTATGTGTGTTTCGTGCGCGTTCTGATTAATTAGTCTCAACAGTGATTAGTGCGCGCCTTGCGCAAAAGCTCCAAACGCACAGGTTCTGTCTGCGGTCAGCGAGATAATACATTAGTACGAAAGGCCGGGGTCAGCGCTACGCTGCGTATGTGTCTGCGCGGCTATCAATAGGTGTTTACTTCGTTTCCGCTACGCAGAATTAGGTCGCTTTATTTTTAGGTGCGCCTCGGCCGACTAGTCAATGAGTCAGTGACCGAGATCGATTTCGCGTTCTGGCAACCAGATGTCACACGCTATCTGATTGGCCTGATCCTACTAACCCAGTTTTTTTGTCATTATCGATGTGGGGTTATGTAGATGATTTGCGTAACCAATAACCGACGACGCCTACAAACGCTCACAAAGATTACAAACAATGGAAGTATTACCAAACGACACACGGCCTTAACACGAAATCGGGGCTGAACTGATTATTAAGCGAATTCGCGGTGTGACCAATCAGAAGGCGGCATCTGACAATTGGGTCAGTGGTGTAGAACTGTGGCACTATGCAGTCGAAGGTCGAACTTGTCCCGACGCTGTGATTCCTGTAGAAGTCTGGGTACAGACCTCATCTACACGAATGGCAATATCCACTGTCCGTATCTCCCGACAGAAAACACATTTTGTTACGAATACAATATCTACTATCACGGTAAGTTCGGGCGTTCAAATATCGCAAAGTATACGTGCGGTTCTTGACGCTGACAGGCCGGCGCTTGTTGACCGAATTTTGGCAGTGCCAGTGCAGTCGGAAGCCGGTTGTTTGTGAACGTGGTTTCCAGGTAAAACAGTGCATAACAGAGAACATGACAGCCATCTGATGTCGTTTGCGCAGGTTCTTTCTACTTTTATGTATGAACTTCGCCGATGGAACGTTAACTTTATCTTGTATTGTAATCTTTGGTAGGCCTAATATCTTATGACTAATGTATTGATAACCCGATAACAGCGGTTATTGGTTTATTACGTTCTGACACGGGACTTGTCACAACAGGCAACCGGTGCGTGTATGAAGCTCGTTCAGCAGTCGCCCTTCCACCCGACTTTGACTCGCTAACGCAGCAGCCGAGGTTGTATGCAAAAGACGAACAACCAGCTTTATTCATGAAATCGCCGACCGGTTTGTGAGCTAGGAAATAATATGACGTCGTTGAACTCTACCAGTGCGGCTAGTGACGCCAACGACGATAACGTCAACCGAATCACCGATTCCAGTGTGGTCCGTACAGCCTTGAACAATCCAAATTTAGAAGGACTTGGTAAGCACCATCCTTATTCCTTAATATATTAATATACTATTTTATTTATATTATATGTTATTGTTATATATGTTTATAATCCACAATAATATGTATGTATATGTATTGTATAAATACATTAAATTAATTGTACATAAACATAAACAAATATGTTACTGGAGGTACATAGTCATAGATATCTAGAGTGAAATTCCTTTATTTTTATCCTTTGATTAAATACACAAACATTGTTTAAAATATTATGTTTACTGTTAAAATGCTCAAGTTTATTTTAAGTGTATTGAGGCACTATTTGATTCCTATTATATTATAATTAAAATTATGATATGATCAGCATTAAAATTATAGCACTTCTTATCTGAAAAAAGATTGTACTGTCAAAAAAAAATTATATCATGACTAAGCCAAACCTGCAGGGGAAATATAGTTTATATTATATACTTATTATTCAGGTTTGGCCACCCTACTGAAAAGATTATAGTAGCAATAACATTTATATAAGTACTAATTATTTCAAATGTTATTCTGTCCCGTCCCGTGTAAAATGAGAAAATACCAACATTACACATATTTTTTTCAAAGTAATATCGAACACATTGATATCTGAGAAATTGAAGAATACAATATTTGTCAAAATATAACAAATAAGTGTGTGGAGGGTGTGAATATATATCGTTTTATCATTAACTCGGGTGCATATCAGACAGTAAATGGTATTGATCACATTATTTTCAGGAATCTAATTAAACTTTCAGGGAGTACATTTTTTATGTGTTATAATGAAGTTTTTTATTTGCTGGCATCTCGGTTTGGAAGTGGTCACTGTCTGTATATTTTTGCAAATATGTGTGTCCCAGAATTGTTGGTAAATTGTTTTTCAGTCTTAGTCCATATTACAGTGAACAGTGCTCTCCAGAAACTTTCTGCTTAGTGATTGTGGCAGTGTTCAATTATTTAGATAAATTTCATAACAATATTTTAGGCTGCAGGTTACTCCTTTCCACGTTTCAACAGTACCGACTAATATTGTTTGTTAGATATGACACAAATCTGATTGTTTAAATTTTACATGTAATGTTATGTGTGTAATTAAAGGGAGTATACAAGAGTTTTCACTGGTTAACTGTTATGTAGCTCTTTGGGGATTTTGTATAATTAAAATGCCAAAGTCCTTTTATTTTTTTATTTTTCTATCTTAATGTACATTTAAATTAACAATAATACCAACATTATTCTGCCTGTTTTAATCTTTAACTATAAAAAATACAGTTATAATTATGTCATAAAACTTGCATATCACAGTAGTAACACGTTTTGTATGGATATTAATATTAAAAAAATACTAATAAATTCAATATTAATTAATCAATAACAAATATATATATATATATATATATATATATATATATATATATATATATATATATATATATATATACGTGTAGTCAATAAAAATATTGTATATTCCATTTAAAATAGAAAGTTACCAGATGGTGAAAGGATTGCATAACTAGCTCCAGTAAAGAGGTCACTGTGACATGAGCCATTGGCTTCTGCTGTAGGTTCCATCAAGTGCTGCTAATGTTCTGGTGAAATGCATAATTTATGCAAATATTATTTTTGGGCTGCTGGAAGAGTAGGATCCATAGACTCATTATTTCTAGCATAACTAGTTTTGTGAACATGGTTTGCTAGCAGTAGTGTTGTTTTAATAGGACTTCTTCCAACCTTTTCCTCATGTAATTGTTTATGCTCTCTGTTAATTTTTTTAATAAGTGTTCTAGTCAAGGTTGGGTTGTTTGTAAACATGAACAATTACTTATGAGTTGTGTCATAATTGTAATAAAATAAGTGAGATGTGACCTGTATTAGTGTAATTATAAACAGTGGAATATAGTTGACATATTATATTAAATTTTGAATATAATTATATTGTTAGTTGGCCAAATTATTTAACACAGATTTTAACCACATAGGTAAACCACTCTAGTACAGAAAATAAGAAAACAATTTTATTTTACCAATAGTTTTAACTAGCCTAGATATAAAAGATATATTAATATAACTTCTGTTATATTATTTTGTTTGGACAATTGTAATAATGACGTTCTAGGATGTTGGAATTGTAATAAAGACTTTGTAAATGTAATTTAACCTGGGTCAATGCCAGTACTAGTTACAGGCCAGTCCGGTCATATATCAGCGAGACCAACTGAAGCAACAGCACCACTGACCTGTTTAGTCCTAAATGGTATGATCTTCATAACTGGTTCACCTGTGTGCCTGCATGCACTCACACTGCTCAGTGCATGTGTGTCTGTGTAATAATTTCTGATGCAAATTATTTGCAAGAATTTAACTCAAATCATTGTGGGTCCATTTTAGTAAAATAATTTCTAACTAAGTATATAAATTATATGTAATGGTAAATCCTAATTAAAACAAATAAATTTGAATCTGCATTTCATTTAGTCATTAAAAATTCCAGTAAAATGTATGTTATCTGTGTGTTCAGATGTAGATTATTTTCAAGCAAACTGTGGTTTAGGTTGGAATAAATTTCACACGAGTCTTAATGAGATGGATGTTCAACAAAGCAAATGGTTTGGCAGTGATGACTCATGACTCACTCATCCTAGACACATCCTTTGTCATTGGGCAACAGACAAGGTTGTTCTTTAGCTGTGATCCTTTATGGTTCACTGTGCCAGCATTGCCCTATCAGTGGTGGGGGGGAGTGTGTGACATTGCCTGGGGAGTGGGCTCCGCTGGCCCAGCTCACTGTTGTCTCCGGTCACCTGGTCGTCACACATGATGCATGGATGACAAAAACTGACAACCACTGCAGGTTTCGTTCTGTCAGAAGTGTAGCAAGAACAAGGCCAATGTATAGGCAGTCAGTGCATTCTGGGATACAATGCCATCGTCTCCATCCATAGGTTGTGGTTTATTTCTTGGCAGTCGCTGACTTTCGTGACCCATGTATTAAATGGTTTCATTGTTGTTAGAGCAATCGCAACACGTTGTAGATTAATTGATGCAAAACGAATACTTGAGTAAATATAATATACGTACTTGGCTATTGTATCGTTTATCATCACACATCATTTAATGTACAGTCTGTCAAATATGTACAACATGTGTACAGCATGCTTTATATAACACATATTTTATCATTGTACAGCTGTTTTCTGTTATCAGTAATCTGTTATCATCTATGTCATGGCCTTGTGTTCATTGATTCATTTTGTCATGCTTATGGGTTTTCCAATCGCCCTTTGCTGACCTGAATGATTGTGATTTCATCATAGATTCAGTGGAATAAATTTAATCAACATAATTTGGCATTGACAGTGAAGTAATATTATTAGCATGATATAAATGGTGAAATGTGATATATCTTCCTCAAGGCAGACTGAGACTACTGTGGATGTGTTTTCTTAACCATGCATACAGATTCTTTACACTACAGAACTTAGCCATGCATACATAATTATTCTTTACACTACAGTACCTAGTTGTGCAGAAATTTTTTCAAGCATGTAAAAATTGGTAAGTTGAGTAAGACCCAGTGATGGCTATAGATTTTTATTGTGAGTGTGACTTGGGCAGATTTTATATATTTCTGCTTTTTGTTTTGGATAACTGTATGTAGCCTGGCCACGATTTGACTAATTATTTGCATTTAACCATGTTTGCAGTATTTTGATGCATGATGCAAACTTTTTTATTCTGGCAGATGTTGCAAGTCTTACTTTAAATGTCAGTTATTATTTTAGTTGATAATACTATGATCCAGATCCTTATCAGTGTTTATGTCCAAATAAGAAACTGGAATCTTAACATTACTATGTGTTTTTGTCCGATGTCTGATATGATATAAATTGTAGTAATTTATAATATTGTTATATATGTGAATGTTTTATACTTGTTTTGGTGCATTCAAGTTGATTCATGTTGATTTCCCAACATAGCAGATGAGTTAATGATGGCAGAGGCCAGAGGGGTTTGATGACCTCCAGCCAACCAATTGACTGGCCATGATTCTTATTGCATAACTCACTGACCAGTCCATCTTTATTGCCACCATCCTTATGCAACAAGAACAAGGTCAACTGGTCAACAGTAGTGACCTATAAGTGTAGCTTGCTTACCACCACCAACATGGATGCATGAAACATGTCAGAACATAACCTGGCAGCCACAGTTTCAGTTTAACATGCAGACACTTAGTGTGTGTTCAACTTAAAACTGCATCCACTACTGATTTAGCCTATCGCGAATCCTGTTCGTTGATGTCCAAATATGTACTGTGTGAATAGTTTAAATAATATCTGCATTCAGTTTAATTAAAAAGTGCATATTTTTGTTCAAATCATAGAAAGAATTGACTTTAGTTGTTATATCTGGTAAGGCTCAAAATAGTGGATATCTAAAACAGTAAACACTTTATGAGGTCAAGGCTGATCATGGGCGTGACTTCCATCCTCTCCCCGATCACATGACAAAGTTAGGAAATTTAACCAAGGGCGAAATTTGTGAGTTTTCAGTGTTTCAATTTTCACTTGAATAAATTCTGCATGCAGAATTAAACAGTTTAATAGTTTGTCTGATGATTTCACAAAAACTACATACAAAAGTTGCACAAACGAGCTAGCATGTTGTAGTGGATACTAGTTAGGTTTGAATTTTTGCAAAATTAATTTGAAATGAGACGAGCCAAAAAATTTAATTGAGGAGGCACCTTTAATATGTTCTACAGGATTTTCATGGGAGTCCGTGAGTCCGAGACTCCTTGTTTCACCTACGGACTCCTTATATGTCCCTTGGTAGGAGTCTGGGCGACTCCCTAGTTCTAAAAAAGATAAATCCAGTGTTAAAGTGGCCGATTGCAATGATCCATCAATATGCGTATGTGCTGCCATCTTGAATCGGCTTTGGTCTGTAACGGGCGGTCATACTCTCTTCTGTCAGTTCGAAAATACTTGTGAGCACTACACACCACACTACTTTCAGATCCAACATGGGTGCAGCCATCTTGGGTTACGGGCTACACAGAGGTGTTGTCATTGGTCAAAATATCTTAATTAAATGAAATCGCAAGCCCGGGCCTGCGCGGGAGATGTATGCATGCGGGAGATTGGAGCTGGACTCCTACTAATTTCCCATGAAAATCAATGCCTGAATACATATTAAAAATAATAAATTAAAAACTACTGCTTAAATGCATTTAGTTTACTAAACACAGATATGTGCAACATGTGCTACATGGCTTTATTGCACTATTGTGATATGAGCATTTGAACATCATTGTAAAGATAACGTGTCATATCAATATACAAGGATTTATTTTCAAGCAGTAGCTAAGCCAGTATTAAGGTCATTTGATTCTTCAGACAGTCCAATGTTGTGTTTAATTCATTATGGCTTTTAGCGTGTCATTGTTTGGTTAATATAATATTATATATATGTAGGTTAGCCATAAATGGATCAAGCTTGCTGGTGGTTTCAATCCTGTTTACTTGAGTCTGGGTGGGCACGCAGGATGCAGGTGTATATTTGTTTGTGGCACTGGTCTGCTGTTGTCTGGGGGCCATTTCACAAACATTTAAGCAGCTTCTTCAACTGACTTTTTCTGAATACCTGGTTTGTATTTCTGAGAGGTAAATGTGTTGAAGAGCTCTTTGGCATTTGATGAAACTTTGACCTCTGTGGCAGAAAAAGAAGCATAATATTTCATTATATGACTGGGGAGTCAAAATTGGTTGTGCCTTCATCTGCCCTTTTACTGGTTCACTCACTCCGTCTGTCTTCCCACCAGGCCCTTAGCCAGAAATAACATTTTGCCAGTCTTGAACATTCTAAAAAACCTTAAACGCACGAATGGCTTCCGTGGAAACCGTTCGTGTCTATGACAGCCCTTATTGGCCCTACTGATTTTTTTCAATGGCAAGTTAATGCTGGTTGGTATAATGACAACCATTATTGGCCCATTTGGTTTTTGCACTGGTAAGCGAATGCTAATATCAAATGACAGCCACTATTGGCCGAATTAGGTTTTTTCAGTAGCAGGCCAAATCCGGTTTAACCATTATTGGCCCAGTTGAGTCTTACTAGCTTTGCAGCGAGGTTGGCGTTATCCCCAGCACAGTAATAATAATAATAATAATAAAAGAAGAACGAACACATGAAGGTTCACGAAAAAGCAACTTGAAACTTTATTTTAAATATATAAATATGGAAGTAATGTTTAAAGCATCTTAAGACTTTAAAAGTACATGCATGCAGATACATCTGATATGAACAAATATGATTACAGTCACACTCAAAATCAAATGCTTGATACTAAAAGTAAAGCAATACAACAAATAAAAAATGAAGATATAACACTCAGTAATATAATTGGTTTTGAAAGTAATACATTAAAACATTACTTTATTGATAAAACAGCAATCATCCAGATTCAGTACTGGCTATTGCCTATTAAGCAATATGAATTTACTCGACTGAACACATCCTAATCTTTCGTGGTTTGCCTGTTGTTTGAGTTGAGGAACCACTAAACTACTGCCGATAGTAGGACCTACACGCCGGTTATGTATGACAATCAGTACCCGAATCAGACTCAATTTCGACATCTACTACGATCGCGCTTGGCCACGGCAGAGTGCCAGCGATGGGTGACAATACGGTAGCGTCTTGGTTACTAGCGGCAGGCACATCAACATTATGGATCTCCACCAACGTAA
The DNA here is from genome assembly GCA_963662155.1 of Lamellibrachia columna. NCBI lineage: Eukaryota > Metazoa > Annelida > Polychaeta > Sabellida > Siboglinidae > Lamellibrachia > Lamellibrachia columna. The sequence continues at coordinate 45,623,668 of OY759271.1, forward strand.
CAAAGGATGCTGACTCGGACTGTTCAGGAAATCTGCTTTTATTCACGTTTTACAAAAAAGGAATCGATTGTAGTGAACTTTGACGTTGATATATCGCATCTTTTCACTCGCTTGGCAGGTGCCATTTTGAAATCACCCCACAACATCCGGATCATATGATTGTTTCTTCAAATGAGAGCGCCAATGGATAGGCACTGTGAAAGGCCATGTTTCCCAACCAATGACATACACGATTACAATAAATAGAGATCAACCGCAGTATCATTATTTTCCAACAATGTCATGGTTAAAAATATATAGTCTTATAGATTTACGGGCAATATTCACTATTCTGCCGCCGACAAAATTCATTGAATCACGACTGCGTGTGCTAAAAGTCACTAAGTCTAAGACAGTTGAAACAATTTTATTATGAAAAAAGCTCATCTTGTAAAAAGAAAAACCCATCTTTTATTTTACCCGTCGTTGTAAGACATTTGCCCATCTTCAAGATGGGCAGATGGGTCCCTGGCTAAGGGCCCGCTTCCCACAAATTCACTCAGTTGCTCACACTGTCAGCATAATGGAGAATGGTCAGAAAAATGTGTTCGCACAGATTAAGTACTGGGAAATCCAAGTATATGATAAATATAGTAATATAGAAAAAAGGTAATGTGGTATATGTTAAATTAATATATGCAAGCCTTGCAAGGCTGTGTTCTGAATGGATTCAAGCTTTTCTAGATCTGTAATTTGGACTGAAATCAAAATAGAATTCCTGGGTAGCCATACCAGCTTATCAAGATTATAAATTGGAATCTGTATTTTTGTATAAAAATACATCTTCTGTGGAATTTGTGTTGTTCACAGTCATAATTTTGCAATTGTTGGCTCATTCGAGCAACCAGTTTAATCAGTAGCATAGCAACACAACACCCTTGACCTTTTAATTAATTGTGGCATCAGTTGTTAATTGAAACAGACAGAGCATTACATCAACAACTGAAGGTTCCCCATAATAATAATAACAGTATTTATATAGCACCCGAGCAGTCAAGATTGCTCTCAGGCACTTTACGTGCATGCAATCATAGCGTATTAAAATGTTATTAATTATATTAAAAATAAATATATTAATTATATTAAAAACAAATATATTAAAATATATATTGATTATATTAAAAACAATGCCAATAATAAATATTTTAAAATATAGTCCAAATAGTCCTACTATAAACAATAAATAATTTTTTTAAATATGTAATACTGAAATAATAATAAATGCATATAAAATAATGGTTTATTCTGTAACGTAATGATTTACCGAATGGCAACACAGATCTAGAAAATGAGTGCTTTGGAGGAGGTGGCGCTTGATTTGATTCAGTGAGGGAGACAGACATGGCCTGTTTCTTGTGAAATGTAAGAATGTGTGTGAGCAGTGGGGTCTGGAGTAGTCAGGCTGTTTATAAGTTTGCCATTGTCAACGTTTTTTTCTGTGGCCGTCTCGCTGCCATTTGGGTTTAGTACCTCCATAATACCACAGACAGACAATGTTTGTGAAGAAGCTCATGCCTGCTGTCGTGTCATGTGACACCATCCCCTGCTATTCCTACATTAATTGTGGTGGGGCTTTTTATTGGTGGACAGAATGTGTTCTTTTTGCATTTTTTTGGCAGCGCCAGTATGGACAGCTTTATTGGACTGATGGTTTTTATCACATTAGCTAAGCAGCCAAGACAAGACTTTATGACTCCTTGCTTTACCCATTCTAGTTTTGATAGGGCAATGCCAATGGCCATAAATAAAATACAATATTTATATAGCGCCATAATCACATAGTGCTCTATGACATTACAGTGCAATAATAATACAACTGAACATATATATGTAGTTAAATAATTAAAATAATAAATTAATAAAGAACAATACAACTAAAAATCATACATCAAATTAAGCAGTTAAAATACAAGTACAATTTAAATTTAAGGGCATTACAACTAAAACGTGTACATAGAATTAAATCATTTAAATGATAAATTATATTAAGAGCAATACAATTATAAGTATCAAATGGGATTAAAATAGTAAAAAATAACGATAAATTTAATAAATTAAGGTATATGGCATGATGAACTACTATTCCAAGTTATGTAATCTACGTCAAACGTACATGTAAGGTCCTTCATAAGATATCCACCCCCGAGGAATTTTTTAATGTGTGAACCATCCCCATGGACCCTTGAGAACACCTACAACATTTCAGCCCCATACATGCAAAACTGACAATGATATGAGGTAACAGGCAGGCAGGCAGGCAGGCAGGCAGGCTGTTTTATGTTATAGACACAAACTGCTGGCTTTTACACAATCAGTAAAATTAATAATAAAATAAAGGTCTTGGTCAGGGAATTGGCTGAGCAGTGCATTTCTCCTTTGAGAGGTAGTATTGTGAGTGGACATTGGTGTAAGTATGAAGTTGTTACATAATATGTTTACTGATCCCCATGCACACTAGCCAAAGTCCTTGTTAATACTGATGGAGTCCCTAGGGAGGTTATTGCAGTTGGGAATCACCAGGTCAGGTCCAGGGTGGTGGGGCATAAATCTGCTGGTGACACGGTAAAGGTAATCACACTTACAAATTCTAGCATTGGTTAAAAATAATTACACACTAATAACTAATTTGAAAATGAGCAAAAGTAATTGTAGTTGTACAAACGTTAATACAGTTGAACTGGAATGGTTTGGACCTAGTTGTATTAAATCTTGTGGGATGTAAGTAATTAATGAGTGACGTGTAATTGACATTGTTCATTTGGTACAAAGAAAACAGTGTTATCACCTGTAATACTTGGCACATGCTACACCCCTATGTGTCATAAATATTATTGTGTCTGTGTTGCTAAGTGTGCAGTGACCACAGTTTACATTTAGCTATTGTTAGAAACAGACTGGCAGTTTATTTGCTAGCCTCGGCCACAATGAAGGAATGCTAGAAGTCTAGGCTAGAGGTTCATGGTGAGTCATAGCCTGCCCAGGGAACTAGCCTTGGGGAGCCCACTCTCCACTGAAATGACTGGGATTCCTGAGAACACATGGCAACGGGTGTTTTGGGATCAGCTCTTGTTATTCTGATGATCAAAGGGTATCGGTGCATTCCTGCACCTTCTACACTGTCCTGTGGCCATGTATAGAAGTGAAGACAGTTCGATGCAGTGTTGACAGGCGGGTGTCTGGTTCTACTTCATGCATGGTGTTGGTACAAGCATTCGTCATTTTGTAACTCATACATTTATTTTAATCACTTGTTCTTTTATGTCCCCAAGTAAGGAAGTGTGGATGCAGATAGTTTAGTTATTCAATCCTCATAGAATTCTGGGTTCCAGATATATAAAAACATTCTTTCAGTGTGTTTACTAAAAATAAAACATAATTATTATAACTTAGTCAAATTGACTATGTTGTTTGTTTTGTTCGATTCTGTTACCAGTAAGTTGTTAAGTTCCATGAGTCACAGCTAGTTTGATGCATTTATCACATCATCAGCGGATGAATGCAGACATTTTATCTACCGGTGTGTGTGCGCGTGTGTAATGAAATAAATTGTTATTATACAGCTCACTATTTTCAGCTTCCTAGTAAATCTTTGTAAATAAATGTTTTCGTCTGTTAGATGAAATTGTAGTGTGAATCGAGGGACTAACCGTTTCTAATGTTGAGTGCCTACTTTTGAACCCGGATCCATGACTTAAACCCAGGTGTTTTTGTGATGACACTGGCTTTCATAATGCTAGGTCTACACAGGTATGTTGTTTGTGCGCACATGTGCTTTTATTGTATAATTGCGCCATTTACCTGACACAGGTGTGGGTTTGTGGAGCAAACTTCTTTACCAACCCACACAGATGTCTGATATAGTGATACTGAACCACCAACGGATGACCAAAGTTATGATCAAAGCAACTAATCACCCACATTGTCAGTGGACACTAAAATGACCAAAATAGTGAAGAATAATCTAGTTAATTATTAATTATTATCTCTGTATCACATAATCATAGTATGTAATAACTAAGTAGCTGTCATGGGTAACTTCTCATTCGTATTGTCTGTTTGATTTCATAATCCTGGTTTAATGTGTTCTCTACAAACACCAGGAAACTTGAGGAATTATACTGCAGTTTGCTCAGTATGAGAAGTCAACATCACTCCAGTTTGCTCAGTGTGAGAAGTCAACATCACTCCAGTTTGCTCAGTGTGAGAAGTCAACATCACTCCAGTTTGCTCAGTGTGAGAAGTCAACATCACTCCAGTTTGCTCAGTGTGAGAAGTCAACATCATTCCAGTTTGCTCAGTGTGAGAAGTCAACATCACTCCAGTTGTTCTTGAAATGTAGTTTCATTAACAAAATATCTAAAAGTCCACCAACAGTTCGTAATGAAATTTTAATAAACTATTCAAAGATGATGTCAGCCATAATGTGCTGAGTCATGGTGATGTTATGAGTAACTTATTCAGTAAATAAAGTTTAAACTATTTTGTTTGATGAATTCTTCATGTTTCATTTCAAGGTATTATACATTTATAAAACATTGAATGTTTTTCATTTATGTGTACTGAACCATGCAGGGTGTTTTTGTAAATGTTAATGCTAAAATCAGTACTTAGATATAAATATACACAACATTTTATTGTTGCATATTTATTTATGTTATTTAAATGATATTGTCACCATACCTTGCCTGAGGGTCTAGTTGAGAAAAAGTTAATAATATTTTATATGATTTCTGAGAATGGATCCTGTTGGACAGGCAATGTGCAGAATTTATGACTTAATAATTGAATAAATATAAGCATGTGTATATCTAGTCCAGGCATATTTTACGTGACATTATTTATGAGTGCATAATATTAACCAAATCCTGAACAAATATTTCTTTTAAAAATAATAGTGATCAAATCTAGAACTAAGCCACACAACAGTGAAAAAGAAAAAAGGGCAAGTTTTATGTGTGATGCCACATTGAAATGTGCTATAAATCAGTGTATTATGAGTTGATATGGTGTGTATATCTCCTAATGACAAGCAGTATATGATGCTCTACTTGTATATTCATTGTGTGTTTTTTCTTTGTACTATATAGGCCATTGCGTCCGCAATGTCAAGGTGATCTTAGATATGTTATTAGGCCAATAAAATATAATAGTTTTTCTACGTTTGGTCACATGGACCAATGCAGTACAGGGTGTATGGCCATTTTTTAACTGGGGAGTAGCTTTCTGTGAAATAATGACACATCTGATGCTCTATCACAGCCAGCCTGAAGTGTGACTGACACACAAAGCTGTTTGCCTGCTGTAAATGTCATGGTAGCCTTTTTGTACTCTTGCACAATTGTTTTTTAAAGGCGGCCAAAGGATACGCTTGACTCAACAAACATTTGGGTCGGCTGTGCCTGTCCTACATAGAACAGTGGAGCCTGGGTCACGTGGGGGGTGGGGCCTCGAGAAAGAAACATACAGCTTACATACATGCATGCATGCATGCATGCATGTATACATACATACATGCACATGCACATATGTATGTGTGACTGACACAAAGCTGTTTGCCTGCTGTAAATGTCACGGTAGCCTTTTTGTACTCTTGCACAATTGTTTTTTAAAGGAGCCAAAGGATACGCTTGACTCAACAAACATTTGGGTCGGCTGTGCCTGTCCTACATAGAACAGTGGAGCCTGGGTCACGTGGGGGTGGTGGCCTCGAGAAAGAAACATACAGCTTACATACATGCATACATACATGCACATATGTATGTGTGCATCTTTTTTTTGACATAGGACAATTCTATTCTAAAATGTGACCTTCTTTGTTGGCAACAAGGTGACCACTGCCAGGGGTTTTGTGTCCCTGTTTAACGCCAACCAATATAAATGTATTCGTCCAGGTCGTGAGAGAACCCATTGTTTCACAACAGATATCGTTGCCTGGTTTGCAGCTTGACCGTGTGTGCGATGAATCTAACATGAGGTAAAACTAGGTTGTTGGATGTAGTGTTCTAGTTTGCTTGAAAAACATACTTGGCATGTGCATGTAAAACACTGCTTTAAGTGATTGGCCTTGCTTGAGGATTTGTTGTATGTCTGTACTTCAACCCAGTTTGAGCAAGTTGTTTTTGACCCAGTTAAGCTAAAAGCTTGATACCAGCTGCATTACAATTATTGGGCTGGTGACCTTTGGTTTTCTCTTTTTATGATAATCATGTGCTAGCATTGCCATTAAGAATGACTGACTGAAGTCAGTGACTGATAAAGACCTGTCTAACATAATGTCATTAGATTCTGTTGTCATGCTGAATACCAAGATGTCAAATTATCACACTGATTAAATAAGTTTTGAGGCAGGGAAATGAAAAAAAAATTTGCTTATGCCTTTCAGCTTTTTTCAAAAGTCCTTTTTTGCAATACAGCATATTGTGTGGTATTACATTATTCAAATGGCGCCTTGATCCATTAGAGAGACAGTCTGAATAGACTTGTTTACGTGGGACACATAATTGTGTCTTATGCGTTATTTAGGGTGCAGTTCATGTTTCACGTGGTCCTGGTGTGTTCAGGGTGTGTTCTGTTGGATGGCCAGGTCTGCTCCAGATTCAATTTAGCTGGGTCATCCCAAATTCTTCCTCTAGGCCTTTGTTTTTTTGTCTTGGTTGCCTCATAATGTAACATTTCATATTTGCATATTTATTTAGGTTATTTAAATGGTGTTGTAAAATACAGTCTGCGATAGTCTAGTCATAAGATAAATTACTGATATTTGAAATGGTTTAAAATGCCTTTTTTGAGTAGAATTTTATTTATTATTTATTAGGTAACCATTAAATATGTGAGTATGTGTTATAATATATTTTACTTTATCTTTTTTATAAGTGAATAGTATTACAAAAATCCTATTATAATATATATAATAATAATATATATTTATTGTTTCAGACAAAAGTACACACACACACACATATATATATATATATATATATATATATATATATATATATATATATATATATATATATATATATATATTACGGTGTATATTATTATAATAATGACAAAATATATAAAAATAATATATTGCCATTATTTCAGTAATCAACTTGGTGGGTCTAAATTTATCGTGGAGTTAAAAATATTGGAATTTTGTATTCATGAGGGTCATGATCAGCCCAGCTGTAGCATCTGACCAGGTCAGATTCATCCGGAGAGCATGAGTTGGGCCTGTGGGATGTCACATCAGGTCAAGTTGTGGATAGATTACTTTGTAGGTTTGTATGCCGCTGTGTCTTCAAGCTAGTTGCAATTTCTATGTCCAGGAATAAGGTTTAGCTAATGGACTGGTCAACATTGTGTCGTGAAGACATCAGACAATATTAAGCACCATGTGTCAAGACCAGTGGGTCGCATGTAGAAGTTGTGTTATGTCATACAATGTGAAGGAGTGATATAGATATCATGCCTTTGTTGTTCTCCTGTCTAGGTCAACTGTCACCTATAAACCGTCCCTGGATGCTTACTCCACCCCTGGGTGGGGCAACCTCTTTATGGGTATCTGGACATTTCACCAGATCACATTTAGTCAACCAGTGGGAGGGGGACATTTTGCCAACCATAATTTTTTTATTTATATTTTATAAAATATTTTTTTATCAATTATAATTTATAATATTGTTAAAAAATTTGCTTGGTGAAATGTCCCTCCCAGCCAGTGAGGTTGGTGACATTTCTGTTGGCAAAATGTCCCAGACACCCTGGGACCACAATGTCAATTCAGTCATTACTGACATTTTTTTACTAAAAATTCTTCTCTCCGTTTTTGGCTTTTGTCTTCTTTTTCTTCAGAATTTTTATGCATCTGCACAGTGTAGACAGTTTTATGTATTTAATTCAGACTTGACTTGTTCACGTTTGATGTATGTACAGGATACATTTTCTATATTAAAATTTTTATAAATCAATTCAAACAAAAAGTTTTAATGCAATCTGCCCAGTTCTTAATCAAAAGTCACGGTCCCACTACAGAATATGATTGAAGTAAAATCCTGGATGAATTCAAACAATGCATTTGCTCAACTGGTTTGATTATACAGGCATAACAACGAGTCATGTTAGTTGACATTATATCGATCAAGAATTGATACAGCGATCTGATTACATTCAAACTGCCCTTGAATAACAACTTCCTAATTGTAGGCAGAACATAAAGGTTGGATGCAAGTGCCAACATGAGTAGGTGGTGGATAAGTCAAGCATCCTGGGCACGTGGAGAGCACGTGCTAAATAATTAAGAAAAACAACCTGACGCAAAAAAGTGTCAGTTTATGGCTGAAGTGCTGATGGTCCTTGATTGTCGACTTGTTTACCGAGTTGGGTCGAGAGTCACCTTGCACTGAGAGAGAGAGGGTCACAACAAGGCAACTTGTAAATCGCATGCAGGTAACAATCTTATCGACAATCTTATGGCTTTCACTAGGCCACGTGAACCCTGGGCATGTGGCAAGTTGTCATATCTGCAGAATTGTTCTATGTGGCATTATGTTCAGTGCAGGATTTGTCTTTTTTTGTCTAAACACCTTTTTTATCACATAAAGTTTCATCCAGCAAGTCTGTCCAAAATGGTGTGTGAAGATGTTGTTTGGTACATGGAGGAGTTTTTGCATAGTGCAGCAGTAAAGCCAGCCACCGGTTATTTTGTTGGTTACCATTTTGTTGATAAAAAGCTGGTTACTGTGTGCGTGTGTGTATATATATTATAGTAGATCTGTCACCCATCACTCCTAGATATGTCACTTTATGTAGATCTGCATCATTCGTGTCCATCAGTGTCACCAGTGTAGGTCTGTCACCTGTGTAGATCTGTCACCAGTGTAGGTCTGTCACCAGTGTAGGTCTGTCACCTGTGTAGATCTGTCACCAGTGTAGGTCTGTCACCTGTGTAGATCTGTGTCACTGTTCATAATCATGCAAGTAGATCTGTGCCACTGTTGTTTATCTACATCCTGACCATTAATTAACACTGGTGTCCTGTTATGATTGACTGGGCAGTGCATTTTATATGCACTGGACCATAGAAAGGATGTTACAACATCAGTAGGTCATTAGAAAAGGTCATTATAGAGTGGGTCATTCAAGGAAATTGGATTATTACTGTGATCGGGTGATTTTACAAAGAACATTTGTTTCTTTTAAAATACTTAGGCAACCTTTCATTTAGTGGTCTGTGAATATTGTATTCACTGGACAATTGAAAGGCCAGTTATAACATAACTAGGCCATTAAAGAAGGTCAGTATAGACTAGGTCAATGAACTGGGTCAGAGATGGTAATTAGGTCAATGAAAATTAATTATTGAATAACTGTCCTCTGAATAACTGTCCATTGAATACCATCTAGACAGGGCTGGTGTGGCTGTTTGGAGTAAAATATTTTTTGTTGTTTGCTGATAAATATTGTTTAAGAAATTTGCTTCTTACAAAATAGTAGTACATAGGCAACAATGGCATTCATTTAGTCGACAGTGCATATTGTATTCACTGAACCATTGAAAGGCCGGTTATAACATAACTAGGTCATTAAAATAGGTCAGTATAGATTGGGTCAGTCATGGTAATCAGGTCAGTGAAAATTAATTCTAATTTATGAATAGCTATCCTCAGAATACCATCTAGACCATTCAGGTTTGAGGTAAGATCATTTGTGTTGTTTGTTAATAAATAAAAAAAACTGCTCCTTTCAAAATAATTAGGCAAATGTGTACAAACATAAAACTTAATATGTAGAAATAAAATAAATGAATCAATGACATGTGCATGAAAGTGACGAATAGTGGTAGAAATTTAATCCTTCATAACTATTAGTTTTCCCGTCCCACCAGCTCCCCGTGAACAAATTGCCAAATAAAAACTTTTTCTGAGGGGGTGACAATGTCGGGTTTTCGATTACAGTAGGAATTTGCAAATGAAACTGTTTGTGTGGTGTTACGGGTGACGCAGTCACCATATATAGGCATGATGTCAGCAGCTGTCTGGCGCACTCTGACCTTGAGTGCCGCATATAAAGTTCACCAGTTATGCTTCTCTGTCCTGTTGGCTGTTCTCAGTGTTTGAATGCTGGCCTTGGTCTAACTGAATTTATTGTCTTACTTTTGTGTGGGCACTGTCGTGGTTTCTTGTTTAGTTCCATCAGTTTGTCTCGCTTGTCATTGCTGAAACACAAAGGTGTACACAGTGACACAAAGGTCTATAATTGCACAAAGGTGTACAATACCACAAAGGTGTATAATGGTGACCACATATTTAAATGGTATTTTGTTCAGATATTTATGGGACAAAGTCAAGGATAGCTGTGACAGTGTTATTTTTACAAAGGACAAAGTACCATGACCATTGTCTCCAGTGTAATGACTCAGCATGGCCACAAGCCGCAATGCTTGGCCAATGCCAGTGCCACCGGTGGCATATTTTAATTCTCTGGAAGAATTATCAGCACTGTCTCAGAACAGGTAGGTCCGATTTCTATTTGTGTCATTTTCTATTCGTGCCAGTTGGTGACTGTTTGTTAGTGGTCAGTGGAGCTGTGGTCAGTGGAGAAAGGTCACTAGGTGTCCTGAGTCGGGGCCAGCGTGACAGCTGGCTGCCAGAAATGGCTGCCCTGCACCTACTAACTGGACTAGTTACTGACATGCGGCTAGTGCATGCCAGCAGCCCACGAGTCTCTTGTTTATCTGGGGCAATTCTATCTGGACCCACAGGCTGTGTCATTAACGTCATTGCATATGGGAAATAATTTTTTGGGGTTGAGAAAATGAGTGTACCAGTCATTTGGTCAGTTTCTGTGATATTCGTTGAGACAATTCTGTTATGTTTAACCCAAATTACTTTTTATTATATTTAATATTAATAACAGGGGATTTTACTTTAACCCTATTCTTTGTGAACATAATTTGTATTATATTTAATAACAGGGGCTAAATTGAAGCCATATGTGAAAGTAATTTTAATGTATTTAATTACGGCTAAACTGAAGCCCTATTCTTAGTAAAAAAATCAAGTCTAACTGGGTGCTGAAATAGAGATTATACACAAGGAGTGATTGTAAAGTAACCAAAGAAATGTATACTTTGATGGGTTTAATTTGAGGGTAGATTTATATAATTAGATGCAACCAAATTATTGATTATTTTGATTTCTGCGCACGTACACGTGCTTATAAAAATTACCAATTTTTCCTGCTGCCTGTCCACGACAAGTAAAGTGCTTTCTGATAAAAGAGAACTATAAGAACAAAACAAACAAGTTATATTTAAGGAGGACAAGTAAAGTTAAACAATTGGGTGTGCCAGACGTGCTTATAAAAATTACCAATTTTTCCTGCTGCCTGTCCACGACAAGTAAAGTGCTTTCTGATAAAAGAGAACTATAAGAACAAAACAAACAAGTTATTTTTAAGGAGGACAAGTAAAGTTAAACAATTGGGTGTGCCAGATTATGCACACCCCTTCGGATAACTGGTGTGCAATCTTACAGATAAGAAATGTTTATTCTGCTGCAAGGTAACCTGTACTATATGTGGTACTCATACAAGGTAATCTGTACTATATGTTGTACTCATACAAGGTAGCCTGTACTATATGTTGTACTCATACAAGGTAATCTGTACTATATGTTGTACTCATACGAGGTAACCTGTAGTATATATGCCAAGCATGTTCTGCACCTAGACACCTTTCATGAAGGCCAGTTAGACTTAGGCAAAGCAAAACAGTTTTATGTGAGTATACTTCTGTTAGAGTGCCCTTGGCCAGCACACAGTTTGAGTTATTGTACACAGCTACCCCGGGTTCATCCAATAAGAGAAGGGGTCATTGCTAATGTTATCAGAGTAAATGGGACAACAATGTATTGTAAGGTCAAGGAGAAAATAGTGAATACCAGTAGAAGGTATTCACTAAGGTCAAGGAGAAAATAGTGAATGCCAGTAGAAGGTGCGAAAAGGTTGTCAATTGTTTGAAAATTTTAAAACTTGCATTGAAGCCAGAACAAGTCAGAGCGCACCAATATTTTGGTTGGTTTGTGGTTTTGTCTGCAAGAGACGATTCCTATAGACTGTCTGAACATTATCATCTTGTACCAACTAGCCCAGCTGAAAGCGTAGGGCGAATAGGAGGAGATGGTTTCTGAGAACTGTGACCACAAACCAGTCATCAGTCAGTCACAGGTGTCAGGTATGACTTTGTGTTCCAGGCTTTATTAATGGTGTGATAAACACAGTCAGTCATACACCATCACATATGTGATTGCTTTGAACCTCAACAGCCCAGTCACCACAGCTGGTACAGTATGGACACTATGATGTTGGTTAACACATGGTCTTAGGGAATTTAAACACATTCTTTATTAGCATTTGAGTATTGGGTGGTCTATTTGCTTGCATTTGTTTGTCATAAAGATTGTATTGTTGGTAACTCAACACATGGATCTGTTGTCTGAAGAAAAGAAGTTTATCACTGGATACAATTTTGTGGAAATATAAAATTTTATATATATATATATATATATATATATATATATATATATATATATATATATATATATATATATATATATATATATATATATATATATATATATATATATATATATATATATATACATTACAACATTGCCTGCATGAGAATACCCAGCATAAGTAGAATAAATCACACAAATTGAGATCTCAGCACTTTCTGAAAGTGTATTAATTTCTGAATAACGTACAACAACAAAAATTAATTAACTGAAAGGATTTAGATTTGACGTCCATTTGAAATTCTACTTTGGTAGGAAATAAACCGAAGAGAAGTTGCAGAAAATGCATATATATCTGAGTTTGTGATTTTACTACTTAAGTTATCTCATGCAGTGTCAAATAAACATTGAATACAGCAATTAATTTTGTATAATATGTGATAATCATGACTGTGAAGCATCAGTAGGCTAATAATAATCCATTGAATAAAAGGTAAACAAAGTTAGTGTAGTTTAGCTAATAGATAAGGCCTGACAACAAAATGAGGTTTTGAAAAATTCTCTAATGCAGTGCATACTATCCAACGCTTGCTATCTGAGTCTGTTGTGATAGTAACTGGATCCTTTGGTATGCATCTATGTGCATTTTTAACTATTTTAATTTCCTGGAAAGTCTAAAAATTGCCCCTCTATCGGCAGACAGTGTCTACTTACAGAGACAACACTGCTATGCTCATGACATGCTGGATTGTATTTTGCATGTGTCTGACATCAGAATCTAACACCCTAATGACATTGTGTATAGTCTAATTCTTGAAACACGCACAAATTTACTGACTGTAAAGCATGCTTGAATTGGTCAAATTGTAGTCATCCATTGAGGATGTGGGAATAATTGTTGTAAGCAGCAATCGTTTATATTGAAACTAGCTGAGTTGCACAAGACAAAAATGCAGCCACTGCACGAGCTTATGACTCCCTGCACCACCCAGTCAAGGTCTGGTAGGGCAGTGCCAATGGCAATGACAACTTCAGGCCCCAAAACTCATGTACAACTGCCGGTTTCATGAAGCGTTCATATGTGGACGTTTGACATATTTTTTAATGTACGACCCCTCCCAATGGACCCCCAGTCATACCTATAAAATTTCAGCCCCGAAACTGATGTGAGATATGAGGAACACGAGATGTCACAAAGTCGCAAACTACTTTATATTATGGATGCCTAGATGGCTATTTCTGTTCATATGTGACAGATCAGAATACATAAATATTTTTGCTTTGGTCAGAAGAGATCCAACGTAGTGGTCTTTTATGTATGATACAAGAACGTCAACCAAAATGAATGTGTCCGTTCGTATAATTATTTCCATGAAAATTGTTTGCAGCCGTTGCATAAATTGAAATTGACCTTCACCCTGACCCTCCCACACTAGCTGCACACGTGCATTAGATGTGTTTCTGTTCTGACCCAGATGGCTATCATTATAGGATCAACAATTGTGGTCAATGCATCGGCCACTTTCAATGTCAAGTTGAGCTTAGCATGCTAACACAGTAAGTAGCTGAAGACCACTAGTCTGGTTAAGTCGCAAGGATTGTTATTTGGGGCTTGGTATTGTAAGGCCCTTGGGTGTTTGACCATAGGGCTACTGCCCCAAGTATACCCCCTCCCTGACCACGCCCCCAACTTAGACAGTGGTTGGTGGGCTGTGGGGTGTATTCAGTTATTGTTTGGTCATTTCACTGGATTGTTCATAAAGAGTTTTGCTATTCAAGTGTCCAATCATGCGGTCCGCCCTCCAAGGAAAATATTGTTTGCCAAGTAGTCGTAAGTAAATTCTTCCTAGATTGAACCTTCTTTTTTGTTTATAATTATTGGGCATGTGGAACAATTATTGAGCATGTGGTGCAAGGTATTTTTAGGCATTCCTCTTTAATCAAAGGTCTGTGTTTTATTTTTAGACATTCCTCTGTAATCACAGGCTACTGTTTTCACCCTTCCCTGTTCTCCTGTTTTTGTGGGAAGAACAAGGAGATTGTTATGATAGAGGGAAGAACAAGAACATGTCAGCATATTTTAAGGAGCTAGCAAATATGCTGCCCAAAACAATACTATACATGCATCCTGGATTATTCTAAATTTTAGGACAAATTACTACATAATGTTTTTCATTCCCATAAGCCACGGCACAGTAGTGACTGAACTGATTACAATGAATCCAGGATTTTGTCCTATGCGATTATGCCCTGTGGGATTTTGTCGCTGTGGATCATGTCCGGATACCGATTACAACATGCATTTACTGTGAATTAAATATGCTTTCTCTGTCGCACCGCACCATTTTGGTTGCTCTGTACAAATATTACAGGCGGAGCTCTATTTTAACTATGTAGTACATACAAAAATAGGGATTAATGTTTTTCTTATAAATAGTGCATTGCAAGGTTGTATCTGGCACTTACAGGTACAGCCTTGTTGAACTGATGCAACAAGTTTATTCTGATTCCGGTCTAAGTTGGAAACATGCTAACAATACACGAAGGAGGTATGGTTTGTTGGTGTTGTTTGTGCCATTTACTGGAACTTGTGTCATTAATAATAGGCTTTGTAGATGGAAAACCGAGTTCATCAAAGTGTGCTCTCACTGTCGTGGTATAGGGTGGTCATTGAAAAGTGCTAATTAGTTGCTATTTCTGCCTCATTGCCACCCAATATTGCAGTGTGGCTGGCACAAACGTATCTAACAATCTGGCACATATTTCCCCTTTGTCACCAGCCATTATTAGGCTAGGCTTTCAGACAGAAGTGTGTTGCGTGCGTTTCACGTGACAAAAAGTGGGTCACCCCATTGATAGAGATCCACCTCAAGTGACAGCACCGAGATAACTTTCCAAGTGTTCTGCATCACTGTATTCCGTTGCCTTTGTCATGTCATCTGTTGGAGCTAGGTAGGTGACCTTGTTGCGTAGTGCTAGCTTCTTGCAGCTTACTGGGGTCAGTAAGAATAACCTAGAAACATAAATGTATAAGTAAGCACTTGCTTGAGCTAGCAGTGTATTGATGACAAAATAAGCTGAGTTAGTGACGAGCCCCGGGGCATTTGTGGGCCACAGTGCAAGGTAGTGTGAGTGACAGTCCACCAAACTGGCACAGTTCACATTGCTCTGTTAGCTTACTTCTGTAAGAGGCTGGCTGCCCATGGTCCTTGGATAGGGAGCTCAATGCCAGCTGCATTGTCCCCTCTTTAAGGTTGGGTTATTCATGTAGAAAGCCTTGGGTAGAGATTGTGTAAGCATGCATTGTCTGAATGGAGGTTGGGTTATTTATGTAGATAGCCTTGAGAGTGGTACGTGGTGGTGGAGGGTGGGGATTGTACAAGCATGTTTTTGGAGTGTGGATCCGAGAAGTTGGCATTGTGTTTCCTTGATGTAATCGTGGAGAGTGTAGTGACTTGCTGTTTGTACTGAGTTAGAAGGTGGATTGTCATTCATTCACTGGCAGGATACACAACAGTGTTCTGTGCTGCCACCAAGTGAATGAGTCAACAAACATATCAACCTTAGTGTAGGACTGTTCATCTCAGCCTCTGTGCACTATTGTTCACATCAACCTTGGTGCACTATTGTTCACATCAACCTTGGTGCACTATTGTTCACATCAACCTTGGTGCACTATTATTCACATCAACCTTGGTGAACTATTATTCACCTCAACTTGCAGACAAACCCAACTACACATTCACTTCCTTGTGTGATCTACTCATTTGAGCTTTTCAAATTACAACTGCAGTAGCAGTCTGTGAATAGCCACTTCATCAAACGTCCTTGTAGGATTCAATGTCATGAGAGACCATCTTCTCTTCCATGTGTTCTTCCAGTGAAGTCTCCATGTTTAAATCAGCCAGAGTCAACTGGTGTAATTTGCTGTAGCATTAGTATTATGAAGTTACACACTATGTTTATGAAGCTCAGTTGCCTAAGGAGCTTTGTATATAAAAAACACACACCCATATGCAAAGAAAAATTTTAATTGAAGATACTGTACTGTACATGCTTTAACAATGCCGTGAATGGAAAGCTAGCTGATTATTGCCAAATTTCAACCATGAAAAATTACAAAATATAACCTTTCAATTTTTCTTTCTAATCCAACTGGACCGTTGAAATATTTTTTATTGGATTTTTATTTTATAATACAAAGCCCTTAAGTGAATGGCTACACTCTGCCAACTTTTGCAAGGTATTCTAGACTCACAACACTAAGACCAGTCAAGTAGATTTGGTTTGACATTCAGAGCCAATCCCTCTCCCTCTTACATGTCACTGTGGGGGCTGCACTGGGAAACTTGGCACAGAGGTCTCGTTGACACCCTAGCAAGGCAGAAAGACATTCCATTGTTTCAGATATTGAAACTGAATGCGTACACATGACCGGGTGCTAGCGTCTCAATTCTCATGTTTCTGTAGCAGTCAGAAGTTTTGTTCTGATTAGTTAATTGACAGCCTCATTAATGATGAGAGTCTTGTTAGCACCTCCCTTTGTCAGGCTGTCTCCGTTGCTGTCATTTATTAATAAAACATCCCAGTTGATGAATGTAATTACGCCATGTTGCTGCCAGTTTTAGACCGGTGTTGTCTTTGAGTGTTTGATGTATATGATGATGTTTTGATGCAAACTTGTGACATGTTGAGATAATGACCAGATTTCTTGGTTATTACTGTCAATGGACGTGTGGTGCCGCACCAATTATTTGGCTCACCAAACCAATTATTTGCGTCACTATCACACGGAATCAATGGATCAGAAGTCACTAAGCTGGATCTGGTTAAAACTGGATATTGCTTTCCTCTCTCTCTCCAGCATCAGTGTTGTCATTGAAACAGAAAGTTTAATAGCCGTGGCACATCTTATTTATAAACAGCATATTGCCTAATAGTTATATCACAAACAGCAGTAACACTTGAGACTTCGTATAATTACAGGCAGCAAGAGAACACAAACTTTGGCAGTAAACAATGAACTATGCATTGGCGGATTGAGACGAAACAAACTTGCTTTAACATTTAAATTGTACAGATTATTTGCACTGCCTCATTGCGCATACTATCTCAAAAGAAGTCAGTTATTAGTATGACCATCCTGACTGGGCTGCTTAATTTGTACATACTTTTGTGCACATTGAGTTGTTGAAAGTTGTTTCTAAACTTCTGCATACATGTATTACTATAGGTATTTTGTTTTTCCTTTGGGTAGATTCCTTTATCCTAGGGTTTGTGACAGTTTAAACAAATGAGATGCTTACTGAGATGATAACTTTACAAAAGCGAATGCCTTTTTTCGTAAAAATGTTTCAGGCCTGTTCTTGCATTCAAGCGCATTATCAAATAGCTATAGTTTAAGCCGTTTGACTAAATTTACACTTTTCAAATATTTATAGCACACCTACCTCTTTAATATTAGATACAGGTGTATGATGTGCGTGGAAGACAAGCTTGGAAACACTGGTTAAGTTAAAACACTAGACTGGAAAATCAGTAGTTATAATATAGTTCTCTGTAGAACCAAATCTATTTTTATAAAGTTTTTACTCATAAATATATGTCTAGCTTTACCATGATAACATACAATGACAATTGTAGAGTTGTAGCTGAAAATTATTTTCACTGGTTAATCCCTTCATGTTGTGTAAAATATAAGAGTGTTTTAAGGCATCTGCCTTCGTGTATGATCCTAGCCATTCATAAACCTCATCGGCATCGTTGGATGGATGGTTATGCTCATCAAGATGCACTTAGTATGGTGTTACTGATGCGTTTTAATTTTTAATTACATCTCGTAAAATAATCACATAAAACTAGGCCAGGCATGGTACCTTGTGATTATTCAGAACTAATGAGGAATGCTGCATGTTGATTGGTTGATCGGTGTTGATTGACAGCATGATGAACACCTATCACATGACAAGAAGCCGATCTCGGTGGCATATAAATATGCCCAATAGATATCATCATGTGGTCTTCTAGCAGTTTGCTTGAAGACATTGACTGTGTTTTGGAAGACTCAGGCTTAGATGTATATTTGAAATGGCGTTTTACTGAAGAAACATTTGCAGACATTTTTAAGTAAAGATGCTAGGAGTGAGCCTAATAGACCGATACTTGCTGTCTCTGCCAGAATACAGCTCAGAGATGACACAGGCGAACATGATAGAGATTTATTCATACAATGGCTTGCTGCCAACCAAGAAGATCATAGGTAAATGGACAAGTCTAGACAAACCGTTGTGTATGGATTACCTGTATTCAACACAGATGTTTGGGAAGAACACTGCTGTACGGATTTGTTTAAAATTTACAGAAAAATTGCTAGGCGATTTTCGCTGAAACCTAGTGGATTTTGCTTGATGTAGGATATTTCATAGTATGATAGATGGCGACACTCGACCGGAATTGGAATGCTATAGACCAATTAACCAGTGAATTTTTTATATGGACATATATAAAATTTCAAGTAAAAAATACGGGTTTCAACCAAAAAGAAGCGTTTTGTATGTTATTTGTTAGCAAGTGTAATTAATTTGTTAGTCACAGTCGCTCAGTGTTGGATGTTGGTTCTGGTTGCAGAGTTTGATGGTGCCACCGTCCTGTGTCGTGTCTGCGGAGACAAGGCAAGCGGCTTCCACTATGGCGTACATGCTTGTGAAGGTTGCAAGGTAAGCACTATATTAATACCCCCCTTATTCACCCTTATGGCACCCTTAGTGATGTTCAGTTATGGAATCTTAATTATTGTACTGAGAAAATCAAACTACATGTATAATTGCAATAAAAAAATTCAGCTGCCTGTAACACAGCTACCAGATCTGTTATATTCTACAGTTAGAACTAGTGGGAGGACATGTGTTGAGTAACAATGATTACATAATTAAATCAATTGTTATGATTATATATGACATAATTTTACAGTTTATGGTGTAATTGTTTAAAATGAACTGTGATTACAATTGTAATAAAACCCAATACTGCAAATACTGCAGATATCCAGTCACATAGTAGATCTTTCTTTACCTGCCGTAACTGATGGACATGGTGATTAATTGTTTAGTAATTACATGCCATCTCAAAATGTGTAGGATCAATTTTTTAGATATTCTTTGCTGTAAAAGCTGGAATTGTGGTAGAAAGTGTAGTCTAGGAAATGCCCTCTTGTGAACAAGAACCGTGATATCTGTTGTTTCTTCAGGGTTTCTTCCGACGCAGCATTCAACAGAAGATCCAATATCGTGCCTGCCTAAAGAATCAACAGTGCAACATCATGAGGGTCAACAGGAACAGGTGCCAGTACTGCAGGTGAGGCTATAGTTCTGCACTGGGTCTCCTCTCATTCGGTGGTCATTCTGTCATTCTATGATTGGATGGTCATTCTGTGATTGGACAGACACTCTGTGATTGGACGGTCATTCTATGATTGGACAGTCATTCTGTGATTAGATGGTCATTCTATGATTGGACAGTCATTCTGTGGTTGGACAGTCATTCTATGATTGAACAGTCATTCTGTGATTGGACAGTCATTCTGTGATTGGACAGTCATTCTGTGATTGGACAGTCATTCTGTGATTAGATGGTCATTCTATGATTGGACAGTCATTCTGTGATTAGATGGTCATTCTATGATTGGACAGTCATTCTGTGATTGAATGGTCATTTTGTGTTACCAGTTATTCTTTAACTGGTTATTCTGTGGCTGTTCCAATGATGATGATGATGCGTTGTGTCATATTTGCTGGTTCATGGTTTTGTCTCATTCAGTTGAGACTTATCTCAGTTTACGGTGTGATTCTATGATATTGTGCTACTTCAAATTGTCCAACCTTAAGTGTCGTGTTTTATTATAATACTTTCTGCCCAAAGAATATTGACCTGATAAACAAGTGTGGTGTGGGTGGTATACACAGGGAATAGCAGGAATTAAAGGGATTGGGAAAGGAAGTTGGAGAAATGGAGGACATGAATGAGAAGTTACGGAAGGGATGGAAGGGAAGTTAAAAGAATGGATTGGGATAGAAGGTAGGTTGCATGTATAGTGGTAAGCTGGTGGTAAAGTACACATCCTCACCCTGTTCCATTCTAACTGAGTTCTTCTGTGGTCAGGCTGAAGAAGTGCATCTCTGTCGGCATGTCACGGGATGGTAAGTTACTTTGTTGAGAGGGTGTTTAGAGAATGCTATTACAAGACTAGGCAGTGAGTTCTTATTCCAGGTTTTGGTCTAATTAAGAACCAACTCGTCACAGCTTATTGTTTACTTTACCATGTACTCTCAGGTTAGATTCATGTCTGTAAAATTATCAGTTAATCAGTTAAGTTCAATGATTAATCGACGATGAATCACATGGCAATAATTTCACATCTGAGTAAAATTTACATATTTTTTGTCAATGGAAATTCAGTAAAATGAAGTAGGCAAAAGTCCAGAAATGAGAATGTAAAGAACACGGTGTGTATGCTGCGTGCTTGTTCCTGTAGCCGTGCGCTTTGGCCGAGTACCCAAGAAGGAGAAGGCAAAGATCTTTGAGCAGATGCAGAAGGTGAACGCACAGTCACAGAGCTGGCAGCTGTGTAACACATTCGGGGATGAAACGCAACTAGTCAGGTGCATCGTGGACGTTCACAAGAGCACATGCAAGTTCACGCGTGAGAACTTCCGTGCGTTCTACCAGGCAGTCTGGCAGAATCCGCGCTTCATTGATTGCCCAGCACACCTGGTAAGTGGCGCCACCATGCATTGATCAGTGTGACCCCCACTCTGCTGATAATTACATAATTATGAGAAACATGACTGAAGCACGGTTGGCTGCTCTTGCATAATCCCTGTCCCTGTGCCTGGTAGCAATGTATGTTGATCAAATGAAGAAATGCTTTAAAACATTTTTTCATACTAAAACATCCAGACAAGGGATTTGTAAATATAAAACAAATCTAATAAAAAATAATTGGATTAATTAAAGTTTTTTCCACAGTTGAAACTTTGCAATAATTGGCTTTCCAATTTTTTAGATAGGGATGTGGGTGGTTGTGGTCAATACTATAAAAAATGTTGGATTGAATTGTTTATATTTACAAAGCCCCTAAGGTCCACAGGTCTGGCTCTGCTGAAGATAAAACCAACTGTCTAGAGTTTGAAGTAGGCAAACAATAATGTATATATTTTGTAATGGTGTGTTGAACTGGAGTCAAAAGGCTGCCGTCACCAGGTCCAGCCTCCGGAGACAGAATACGACCCATGGTGCACAACAGTGGCTCCCCCTGGTGTGCTATAACGGGTGTTGTTCCGTTGTAGGCGTGCCCCCTCAACCCAATGCCCCAGGCAGAGGATGGTCTACAGCAGTGGGAGAAGTTCTCCGAGTGCATCACACCTGCCATTAGCAACGTCGTCAGCTTTGCTAAATCTATCCCAGGATTCCAGGTGTTCAGCCACGAGGACCAGGTGACCTTACTTAAGGTGAGTCAACACTTCGCCTGATACTTGCATCATTGTCATCACTATCAATTTAGATTAAGGTTATTGCGCCAGCATTGGCATATTTAACAAGATTTAACAAGATTGCCATCCCAAACAACAAGTTCCAGATGGCAAGTGCACAAGGAAGCCATTGGCTTATCGAGAGTCCAACAATTTTCTCATCTATGTGTAGCCCGCCCTTATCAAATATCTGTCAATTCTGTTTTTAAACATATTCACACTACTAGCATTAACACAATCATTTGGCAGTTTGCTCCATTCATTTATCACCCTCTGTGAGAAAGAGTACTTTCTCATGTCAAGGTTTAACAAAGTTGCCATCCCAAACAACAAGTTCCTGATGGCAAGTGGACAAGGAAGCCATTGGCTTATCGAGAGTAATATATATATATATAACTTAGAAATAACTGTATAATATTCAATGTTCAAAATAACTGTGTTAATGTACTCGACACAACTGAAAGAAGTATGTTTTAAGGCATTTCATACGGGCAAATTGCCCTTATGAAATCTATGAGATTTATATATAATATTTACTGACTCGAATGTAAGAAAGAAACAGGCTTTGCCTGTATGACACTTGTGTGCTGTCCATATGAGTGGAACAAGCACACCCCTAGTGGTGAGTGAGGTAGTACTGTCGCATGCATGGATGTTGGTGGTTGTAGGCGGGGACGTTTGAGAGTACTGTCGCATGCATGGATGTTGGTGGTTGTAGGCGGGGACATTTGAGAGTACTGTCGCATGCATGGATGTTGGTTTTTGTAGGCGGGGACATTTGAGAGTACTGTCGCATGCATGAATGTTGGTGGTTGTAGGCGTGGACATTTGAGAGTACTGTCGCATGCATGGATGTTGGTGGTTGTAGGTGGGGACGTTTGAGAGTACTGTCGCATGCATGGATGTTGGTGGTTGTAGGCGGGGACGTTTGAGAGTACAGTCGCATGCATGGATGTTGGTGGTTGTAGGTGGGGCGTTTGAGAGTACTGTCGCATGCATGGATGTTGGTGGTTGTAGGCGGGGATGTTTGAGAGTACTGTCACATCACTCACATGGATGTTGGTGGTTGTAGGTGGGGAATTTTTAGAGTACTGTCGCATGCATGGATGTTGGTGGTTGTAGGCGGGGACG
Source organism: Lamellibrachia columna (assembly GCA_963662155.1). Classification (NCBI taxonomy): domain Eukaryota; kingdom Metazoa; phylum Annelida; class Polychaeta; order Sabellida; family Siboglinidae; genus Lamellibrachia; species Lamellibrachia columna. The sequence goes on from OY759271.1 coordinate 45,646,868, forward strand.
TTTGAGAGTACTGTCACATGGATGTTGGTGGTTGTAGGCGGGGACGTTTGAGAGTACTGTTACATGGATGTTGGTGGTTGTAGGCGGGGACGTTTGAGGTGCTGTTGCTCCACCTGGCCTGTCTGTTTGATGCCTACTCCAACACGATGCTCTTCACCAATGGCATGCTCTACAAGAGACAGGCATCCACGGTCAGTCCTGTCACCTGTCATTGTTAACCACTGTACATCACATGATGTTTGACATGTCAGTCCTGTCTTTGATGACACCCAGTGAGGTAGATAACAGCTCAGTGTTTCTGTGGCAGCGGAATGGAGTTCCCAAGCACATTTTGTTATAGATGAAGACAGTTTGTGGGGTTTAAGTCCATGATACAGACATTGCTACAGGTCACATGTCAGGAGCTCTTCAATCTGGGTTAACTGCAACTTGTCACATATTGTCCACGTGACATTTACTACATGTCACATGTGCCGCATGTGACCCACACTATGTTTCACATGTGATGCTTATGACGTCACTTTAGATTGCAAACAACATGTGACGTGTATGCTCTGTCACATGTGCATGCTCTGTCATATGTGCATGTCACATGTTGTATGCAACCAATAGCACCTGTGAAATGTATGTGACAAATTCTCTTTTTGGGACACCGATTGACTGCTGTATTGTATTGTATTGTATTGCTGTTTTGCAGTTTTTTGCTTATTGTATTCTATTGTATTGTATTACTTATTGTATTGTTACTGTTACAGGAATCGACCAATGCTGGTTTCCTGCTCCACTCAATGTTTGACTTTGCTGAACAAATGAACAAACTACAGCTGACGGATGAAGAAATCGCCCTCTTCTCGGCTGTGGTCATGATATCTGCAGGTTCGTGTCATAGTCACTCTGAGGGATTCTGCTGTCCAAATTTAAATATATAAATAAATATATCACTTATAATAATAATAATAATAATAATAGTAATATATGTTTACTTCAGAAAAAAATCCATATGTATGGCAGGACTACAAGTAAAAACATATTTAAAAAAATAAAAATTATGTGTTAACAATTGCATGTTCTTGACACAGAAATGTACAAATGCACTGGGTAGACAATGATTGCTGCTCGAGTATGTCTGAATTTAAAAGCTTTTCAAAGCAGTTAGATGCAAGTAACTTTATTTAGACATGCATAAATATCTCAGCCTTAATATTAATTTGTTGAAATCAAAATATTGCAACAGTTTTACCACATTTTTGTGCTATCACAAAAGGCATTGCAGTTATTCAGTTATTTCTTGCTTTGGAACATGACACAAATGTCTGACTTTGCGTAACTGTAACAGACCGGCCAGGCCTGCGTGGGGTCAACCAAGTGGAGATAGTGCAGAGGACCATTGCACTGGCACTACAGCACATGGTGCATGCCACTCACCCCGATGACGAGGGTAAGTGACATCTCTACCTCTTCCACGGCAGCTAGCATGTCACTGTATTGACACCAGGAGTCTATTATGTTCTGGGCAATAGTGACAACTACAACTGTGAAACTTCTAATTATGCCTTTCATGTTATTAGACAATTATCTACACATTCCTCTTGTTTTGGTCTTAGTTAGATTCATGTAATCTTGACTTTAGAATGTCAGTAAAAGAACAGTATTGTTATTATTTCACTTTATTCTGATTTTAGAATATCAATGATAGTACTTCGTTATTATTTTATTTAGAGGGTAAAAAAGAAATGTTTGACCTCATAATTTATTATTGCTTGTAGTCCATTGATTAGGTATATACATACAAACAAAGTATCCAGCGTAGAAAAAACATCCTATGAAATGAATAAAGGCCAGATATATAATGGAGAAGACCATCTCTTGTGATGTTGTGTGTGTTCGGGTGTTTGAAGTTGTTTGCTGTCTGTAGGACTCTTTAAGCAGCTACTGCAGAAGATTCCAGACCTGCGCACACTGAACACATTGCATTCAGAGAAATTACTAGGTAGGTGTGTTATGTATGACAAATTTTAAAAACTCTCATGCCCTATGGTAAAGCAAAGCTCAATTGGGTGGATTTGTAGCAGAAGTGTTGTTATGGTTAAACCCTGTTTTGTTGTGTTTGTGTATGTATCATTGTTTGGTTTTAAATTTAAACTCCAAAACATCGTGTAATTTAACTCCCACTGTTCTATAGGAAATGTGAGAAGACTTCAGAAGATACATTTCAGATTTATTTAGACTTTCTCACATAGTTCAACGCTGCTTATTGATTGGTGCAGGTATGCCGGTGTCACAAGGAGGCAGCGCCCCAAACAAGGCTGAGTCGATACCAAGAGGCAGCACTGCATGCACCGCTGGTCTGGAAGGCAGCCGAGTGGAAACAAAGAAGACGGAGAGGTATGGGTGGGAATGAGAAATAAGCAATAATGTAATAAAAATAATAGTAATAATATCATAATTACCTGTATAATATTACCCCTCGGTATACCCTCGGTAATGACCACATCACTCTGTGTTTTGACGAGATCTGTATATCTGACCAGCCTCTGTAATCAGGCCACTTTATCTCAGTCTCTTGGTGGCCTCTATATAGCGATTCTACAGTATGAGTAGTAAAGTAAGTATGTAGATTTTGTTGATATCGGACTGCACAGCAAATGGAAGAATGTTTTATTGTTGATCTACTCTTGGTGCATATTGTCCTGTGCCTAAAGAACCATGCGAGATTGACACAGGTTGACGTCCTTGTACCATGTGTGACTGTCACTTGCAGACATGAGGTGTGGCAGCCCCCGGTGCATGAGCTCCCACCCACTCTGGAGAAACCCCACCCCACCATCAGGGAGTCTCCACCCATGATCAAGGAGAAGGACATCCTGATAGTGCCCCACCGCATTGCCATGGATACGACGGAGAGCGAGGTGGTCCTGCAGACACCGATTGGGGTGTTCCACCGCAGCGCCCAACGACAACCCGTCAACATTCCAACTGTTGAAGTGATGGAGGCCGACAGTCTTCCCTCCGCAGACTGTGCTGACTGTGCCTCAAATCCTCAGAAGTGTGTCGTCACCGAGACTGTGCTGCGCAGCTTTGCCTCGCTTCAATCACACAGTCCCGGAGCAAGCAATGACAGCCGGAGCAGTAGTCCGGAGCCACTGGAGCTCGACCTGCCGGCCAACACTAGTGGCAGAGATCACATGCCACACCTTTCTCCCACTGTCTCGCCCGACAAGGTCAGCTATGCCAGAATGCCGTCGGGCGGTAGGCAGCCGCAGTATGGTGATGGGTCAAAGGTAGTCATGGAATCTGCATATCTAGATGTGCCGTGCAAGAGAGAAGTCGACATAATGTCACCAGAGATTTACTTGAAGGTATGAACAGCTGATGAGTATATCGCTATCATTTGTCATGCTGTAGTAGTGCAAATGAATGTCTTTCAGAATGATTTTTGATGTGATATATATTTTCTTCTGAACATGACTATTGCAGTAGCCAAAATGTTGAAAGTGAGTCAACTTTAGTAGTCCAGAAGAAAATGTCTATACATTTATTCTGCCAACTTGATGACAATTTTCATTGATAAAGTTTTTTAAATAACATATTTTGCCACCTGTAACTTTCAGTAAATAACACATTGTCTTTTTGCACACCATGCTTGCGAGCATGCGTGTGTGCATGCGTGTGTGCATGCGTGTGTGCATGCGTGTGTGCATGAACAACAGCGTAACAGTCATGTGGATCAATGTTGTTAACATAAGCTAGCATTAGTTAATGATGACCAAATGGCAATTCCTGCTGTTGACAGAATCATTTCTCACTGTTCTTGTCTACTGAATGTTAAGATGATGCGTGATTGCCTGTAGATGCAGAAATTCTGGCAGTATGAGATGCGTTCCCGCTCAAGGTCATTCAGCTCGACCAACACAGAGTCCGAGAACAGGGTAAGTGGATGCTATCTCAGTCTCTTGGTCCTCGTGGCTAGTAACATATTCACTTATCTACTCTTTTGTGTAGTCAGTCAAGTCAAGTTCTCTTCTACAAAATCTAAGCTTGCTCATATCATTTGATACCTTGCTGCATATTACTTGTAAATAACCAAGTGGTAGTGAACATTTAAAATATGTATTAACTTTCTGTTTTAAGATTGTGCCTACATCTTTTTTTATATATTAGTATACTGGCCTAATTTTATTTATTCAACTATTTATATGCAATTTAATGCTCCATTATTTGATATCATTTTAATGTGTTATACTTTTTGTTGTATGTTCTGTATATATAGGTATAACATTCAACTTCTATGACTTCAAATAAAGTAAACTTATTATTATTATTTTACCTGTCTATGTTGACGATCACGTTGTTGTCTGCATGTGACAAACATATGTCACAATGTTTGTCTGGACGTGACAAACATGTCACAATGTTTGTCTGGACGTGACAAACATATGTCACAATGTTTGTCTGGATGTGACAAACATGTCACAATGTTTGTCTGCATGTGACAAACATATGTCACAATGTTTGTCATCAGACCAACTGTCATCTACTTTCCTTTCTTTCCCCAGATGCAGAAGTTTTGGGAGAATGAGATGCGATCCCGATCATGTTCCTTTGGCTCAGCTGGGATGGATGCAGAAATCAGGGTAGGCGTGCTAACAGGCTCATGTTTGTAGCATGTTTAATCTGTGATTGACTGAAGCCAACATTTCAGTTTTACGTTAATTTAATTAACACTATGGGCGCTACATGCCAAACAAACAGTGCCTCCATAATTACATTATTACATAATTACCCCCATAATTTATTAATTCTTTGTTGTTTCAAGCTAGGGTTTAAAAGGATATCAGCATTTAGTGTAGTAGTTAACTTTATATAGAACGGGTGGACCATGGGGCGGAGTATGACATAGATTTGTGTTTTCAGAGTGCCCTGCAGAAGCAGTGGGACTACGACATGAGATCTTCACGCTCCAACTCTATGAGTTCCAACACCAGCAACGAGAGCATAGACAGTGCGTACCGCACTATCTCAACCCCTGGCACGCCCTGCTCCGGGTATGGTGACCCCCGCTCGCCCTACATTCACGACCGCAGCGGCTCGGAGAAACCGACCTCTGACCTGCCGACCCTGAAGAGCGCCCTGTCGACCCCGCCCCTCATTGACCAGCATCTGTGGTTTATGGGCGACATCAAGTTCGAGGGGCGGGGTTCTGAGCAGTACTTGAGGGTACCCCACCCGGAATATTTCCCAGAAGACCGGCCAATAGAACGGCGACAGACCTTCCCTGAAAGCAGTATGCCGAGGCCGAAGCGCATGGCAGTTATGGCTCGTGACGGGGTGAAGACGGTATCCCAGCGCCCTGTAAGTGCACTGGGAAACCCCGTAGACAAGCACCCGGAGTTGTTCCAGCGCCTCACCAATGGTTTGCCTGAAGGTGGACAGCATCAGGAGGTAAAGACCTGGTGGCCCCAGAGCACTGCAGCGGCAGACACGTTAAGACCGCGCTCGCAGAGTCTCGGCAGTCGGCAGCCATGCCTTGCCGGCATCATGCCCAGGGTGCCACTGCCAAACAGGAAAGAGTTCCTTCGTCAGCTCCTTGAGAACGATCCTCCACAACAGGAGGTGGCACCACCTGTCACTCTTGTTTCATCGCAAAATGATTCGACCAATCACAGCATACCACAGCGATCGGAGGACTCTTCTCACAAGAAGACTGTCTCCACCTTGAAAGACAAGATCCTCAAGCGAATCGACAGCCACGAAAACCTTACCCAATCGAAGCCGAACCTCGGTAGCAACACAATATCATCTCTAGCAACCAGTAAACCAGTGATCAACAAGCAGCCATTCACTGCCCGGTCCCAGTGCGGCACCATGTTTGGCATGCCCCCGAACATGGGGTATGCCCCTGGTATGATGTCTCGCCTGCCCTACATGTCAATGCCCTACCCCGCTGTGCACCCTGTGTTCCTGCTGAACCAGTACACTGCCTTGCAACAGTTCACAGCACCACAACAGCAGCAGACGTCAGGTGACCTATCGCCATTGACAGCTGGTGAAGACGGACATGCTGACGAGACTAGCAGACCTGCCGCCAGGTAATGTCTTTTAGTGAGAATTAGGAAGATATGAGATGGATCTTTTAATAGTTGCTCAGTTTATCATTTGGGTTGTTATCAGTTGGATGCAGGAGTGATTGTGGTGGTCCTAATCTGATTCCATGCTGAACAGGATATGATATGCCAATTGAAGAAAGAGATTATGCTCTCATACTGTTGTCGGTTCATGACTGAAGGTAAATTTTGATGGTTGCATACGTAATTATGTTTATTTACGTTTTATATTAATGTGCTATTTTTGTTGCAGCTCTTCTCCATTGAATCTCAAGACAAATTCTCCAGCCATCCATGTGAAGTCTGAAAGGGTGTGAACATCGCAGTGCCAATTACTGCAGAACAAACTGGATGCAACTGGTTATCATCTGTTATGAAACTAGATATGACCTGATACAGCCAATTACTTTCAGACAGAACTGGTTATGACTGGATATGGCTGGCACAACCAGACACAGAACTGGCTATGGGTGAATACAACCAGTACAGAACTGGTTAGGACTGGATACAACCAGTACAACCAGATACAGAACTAGTTAGGACTATATAATCGGTGCAACGAAACACAAAACTGGTTACGATGCAGTCAGTAACAATGGGATGTAATTGGTTACAGTATGCAGTGTGCCATGTGCTGAACTGAGAAAACTGGACACTGCCAGAATAGTTGACCAATGTGTTGCCACATCTAGGTCCGGTGTGTATTTATTGTGAAACTGCAGGATGTTTGGATGCAATTTCGTTGGTGCAGTTTCATGATCTGCTACGCTGTAAAAGTCGTAGCTGTGATGTGAATCACTGTTGTTATCATCAACTTTAAATATGCATAATGAATTGTTGCCAAATTTGCAGTGAACACAGAGAGGCAGCAGTGTGGGAGGTATATGGTGAGAGTCTTCAAGCCTTATGAGAGTCTGTCATGTAAAGACAATGATCTCACTTGGTGTATGCAAGGAAGAGTGTCAATGGTGTGCTATATTATCATATAGGAAAGTGTCTCATCTGCATTGCTTCGACAAACAATACACTTTTGTTGGTGATATTTGGATAACCCAAGGTTGGATTGGTTTGCGCCATCTGGAGATTAGTGGCTGGGACACGTTGGCGTTGCTTTGTGGATGAATCATGTTGTTGGCATGGCTTTGTTTCACTGTGTGTGGTTGTTCGACTGTAAATGTTGTGGTGCCAGTTTCACTTTTTGAACTTTGTTGCATTAAATGAAGCCATCATTTTCATTAATCATGAAAATTGTTACCAAACAGGTTAAATCCGTTGTCATACCAACACTGAAGCCATAAGAGTGAAGCCTGTTGCCATGGCGACAACTGAAGCCACATCAAAAGCATAACAACACCCGGAATGCCACACGCAAATTGTACTTGTTTCCCGGTGATGTAACTTAGCTGGTTGTTTATTGGTTAGTTATAAATGTCGGTGTAAATGTGTCTTGTATTCAAGAGAGTACTCATTGTACATTTGGGTCACCAGTTTATATTGTTGCTAGGTAGCCAAACTATTAATTGGCAAAGGTGAATCTGTTGTTGTTGGTTATGAAATGTTTTTGAAGAATCATGAGTGACATTAATTGCTACATGTCTCTTGTTGTGGATGTGTAATTTGTATGATGAAAAGATCATGATTGTCATGGGCACTGAAACGGTTTTGCAGTTCAATGTCAAGATGATTCAGATTGTGGATTTGTAACAAGATTATGAACAATGTTTATTTTAGTAAATATAGCTGTTTATAAATGTCATTGTTTGTGTTTTAAGATTGTCTTGTGCTTTCTTTGCTACGCTGACATCGGTGCTGGCATTTGATAGTTTGAGGCATGTGGTTTGTATCCTCATCGCCGTTTCTTCCCCCACTGTGGTTTTAGCTTAATTCAGCATGGCTAATGTCGTCTTCTCTGCGCTAGACAGACATTTGAGACAGTATTTGTATGGACTTGCGCGTGAGCGTAGCATGTAATGATTGAAAGCTGTGCTCCTTACTGAAGTCGTGTTATGGTAGTTGCTAGATTGTGTTTGTTGTTAAATTGCTATTATTACTTGTTTGAGCTAATGTTAAACTACAACAAGCTGGACAAATGCACAAGTTCCAATGTGTCTATATTGGTTTTTTCTTTTCCATTTCTGGAGGTGATGGGAAGTCATGTGACTGTCATGTGACCAGATAACTTGTGACGTGTTGTTTCTTGCATGGTCACGCATAGCCTCAATTTATTGTTGAATGTGATTAGTTTTCAACAAATTATGATACCAGTTCATAAATTTCTGTACCCATGATGGCCGCGGTGTGGAGTTTGCTTGTAAATATCTAGACGGTAAATTATTATGTTACTAGATTCATTTTATTATTAGTTATACTTGAAGTGTCATATTTATTAATTTATGTATATTTATACTGTTGTGTTGGCACAATCCAAACAAACTGTTGCCATGGTTCCTTGATTAACCTCATTTGGGTTTTCAGACAACTGAGCTGTCATTTCTTTGTATGTTACTGATAAAAGTCTTAGTGTTATCTCAAACATTTAAAATGAATATTTTATTTGCTTGTTATTGTATGCCTTAAACACAGCTGTTTAATAGATATCTGCTATATTATAGTGTTCATGTCAGTAGCTCTGTTTTCTGATGTTGTGTCATCAGTGTTGGTAACTGTGTCATCCCTGTGTCATCCATGTCAGTTGCTGTGTTGGTCTTGCAAGTAACTGTGCCATTCATGTTTGTACCTGTGTCACTTCTGTCTGTAGCTGTATCATCTCTGACTGTCATTGGTGATAGACATGTCATCCTTGGCCATACACGTGTCATCATTGGCCATAGCTGTGTCCTCATTGGCCATAGCTGTGTCCTCATTGGCCATAGCTGTGTCAGTGTTGGCCATAAATGTGTCAGTGTTGGCCATAGATGTGTCAGTATTGGCCATAGCTGCATCAGTATTGGCCATAGATGTGTCAGTATTGGCCATAGATGTGTCATCATTGGCCATAGCTGTGCCTTTTCAGATAGTAACAAGTTGCATATATCTACTGGTAAAGAACTTGGCTGATCCTTTGGGACTGCATGCCAATACAAGTCTGGAAACACCAGAAATAGGCTTCTGTCTGAGATATACAGGACTCTGCAGTCATATCACTGTACTCAACTTATTTACCTTGTGGGGCTTGCAAGCCCATTTATGGCAATTATTTGCTCTATAGTCACGTGTTACTTCAGTGCTTTAGCAGTCTCATAAATGTGGATGTTTCTACGTTTTAGTGACGTAAAAGCAAGTGCTTGGGACTAGGCTGGAAGTAATTCCTTTCATTCCACAAATGTTTCGGTAGTTGGGACGCGTCTGCAAACCAGCCTGCAGATTGTATTTGTTTGTATGGCGTACTTGAACGCTGCTTTGAAGCCCGGTGATTATGTAGGTGCATACGTTTACAGGTTTGTGTTGTTAAATGTTCATACTTGTCCATATTGTAGACGCCAGTGGCCACAGTTTGCTGGTATAGCCACATTAAATCTTTTGACGTATTGTTTGTAAATGACCTGCTCAAAAATGGTATTAATGACAAATTCTGCACCACCAGTGATGATTGAGCGTTTTAAGAAAAACTTTCACATTGTTTGGCTGTAAATCATCTGATGTGTATGGAATATGTTGTTGTACTATCTTGTCTGAAATTCATAATTTAAAATGTCAATAAACAATATATCGGTATTTATTGCTCGTTATGGAGGATGCATTGCTACGACTTCCCAGAATCTGCTCATTGCCACCAGAACTATCTCGACCTTGCTCCATTTTCGGGCACAGCTACTGACTAAACTTCAAGTGACAACAATTTGAAGTGACCATTTTTGTATTAAATTTATTAAAATGTTTACTCAACAGCTGACCAGTCACTGTTGAGATCGTTGATAATACAGATACCACTTCCATGTTAGTACCATTCACGATACAGAGTTCATACAATTATACATTTCCATGCATTTCAGTGTTAATAGCAAGCATGAAACAAGATTGAACAAGATTGCCATTCAAAGTTAAACGTCAGATGGCAAGTGGACAAGGAAGCCATTGGCTTATCGAGAGTCCAGAGTCCAACAATTATTAATCTATGTGTAAACTGCCCTTCTGAGATATTTGTAATTTTTTTAAGCAATCTACGTTATTCCTTCACTAATGTTACAGAATGCAACCAGTACTTATAAAATACATGTCATTACAATGTTTTTGCATGGTCCTTTTTGTAGCAAGCTCCCAAAGCATCCAGTTTGAATATCACATACTACGATACATTCGATACATTCAGAGACAAAAGCCAAATAAGGAGTTGGCTTAAAAAAAATCATTCGACATATCCGAGTACACATAAGAAAGTAAACAGTGAGGTTAAAAAAATAAAACATTTTACATTCATATGAATTGAGCACAAAGTTATCCAAGTTGTACCTAGTGTTAACACATATCACAAGGGGCGCCACCTTTGATTCTGAACATTGTTAAATTGCAGCAAGCTTTGCAAGCAGTTACTATACACAAACAGTCGCCATCAAAACAAAACAATCCCTGTCTGCTTCAGTGTAAATTACCAGTGACAACATTACAAAAATACAAACAAAGCCTTGGCAATAACAAACCACCCCCATCTTCCTTGGCAATAACAAACCACCACCATCTTCCAATTATTATACAAGTGCAGAGAAAAAAACGTTCCAGTGATACAATCTGCTCATTGTTGGGCTATAACAATTAATTCTAAATAGACTGGCTCCCTGCCCTGTGCTTAGCAACTGGAATGTAAAGGAGCAAGTTTTATGAGACTGAAATATTCTAAATAGACTGGCTGGCTGCCTGCCCTGTGCTTAGCAACTGGAATGTAAAGGAGCAAGTTTTATGAGACTGAAATATTTTCAGATGAGTAATGCATCTGAGTGAAAAATCAAATGTACTGAATATAAAAATAAATTATCTGTTTGATGAAAAGAGCAAACAGATGATTTTACAAAGGCACACTGTTGATAAACCTACAGGCAAACTACCACATTACCACTAGTAGACGTTGCAAACAATTGCAACAAGGATTCCTGTCCACCGGAGAACAAACTTACTCATATTTACATATATAATAATATGCATATATGCAATGCAATTGCTTATAATATGTACAGATCAGAGTTAACTATTTATATTGTCCTCATCAATTTGAATTTCTGTAAAGTACAAAGACAATGCTGTCAAGTCTAATACAGTTCTTTCACAGTTTCTCGTGTCAAGTCAGGATCAAGCCGCTGTATCGTGGTTTGAAGACCCAATGTCATCCAGGAGAACTTTTTTGTCGGTGGTGGCGTTATCTTTGAGGTCAAACAGTGGGTTCTCGCATGCAGTCTGCTCGGGTGTGGTAACCACTTCAATGCCAACGTCACCTGCGGCAATGGTGGCTCCCTCTGGTTGAGACCCTGGGAGAGTGCCGTAGACAGGATTGTCGAATGCAACGGACCCGTCGAGATTGACACTGCCGTGACCGACGTCGTAGCGTGTTGTGTCATTGGAGTTAGGGGATGACTCACGGTACTCGGTGCGTGTCTTGTGCTGGTGCCGCCTGCACAAACCATGCAACATGTACGGTGATACAATGATATGTGGGTTTCCTCGAATCACAATGGCCTCCATTATGGCTTGCCTTCATGATTTTTCTGTTGATATGATTATTGTAGTTGAAACTCCTACAGCATGGTATACTATAGTTATATATAAATGTGTAACCTGTCCACAACTGGTTACACATTTAGCCCCTGTGTGGGATCGTTTACTCCCCCTGGCATAGACACCAAGTAGAAGGGACCAACAGTTTTTAGTGTCTCTTCCAAAAGACAGAAGCAATGAATGAAACTGTCGAAATGGCAGCAGGTGGACTTGACAGACAGTCTGGCGTTCTACTGCCTTGCTACTGTGTCCCTAAACAGTAGAAGCCTTCAAAGTGGCCACCTGTCGGAAATAGCCACCCTTTGAGAACGGCCATTGTACCAATGTGTTTTTCCCACATTTAAATATCTGATCAACCTCTGTAATTTGACCACCCCTTTAACAAGGCTACTTTATTTCTGTCACTTGGGTGGGTACTTTTGATGAGTTCTATTGTATATCAAGGTCCTACATGCACAGCAGATAGACACAAACTAAAGTATGTGTTGCCAGATCTGTATACAACAATGTTTATCTCTTCATATCGAGCAGCATGATTAACTTTCAATTTAATACTGGGGGAGGAAATACTGGTGTATCGACGAACCACTGTTGATAAAGATAATTGATCTTGATCAACTCAAGTTTTTGTCCGAACTGGAATATTTTAATTTTAACTGAGAGGATGAAAATGGCAAAGCAGACATAGTATTTTTAAAACTTACCTCCAGACAAAGAAGAGGCCAACAACGACCACAGCAATGATAAGTAGCACTATGATGACGATGGCAACGGTCACTCCTACATTTCCACCATGGTGTCCCGTTGCTATTAAAAACAGTCACATAAAAATATAGAACATTGACGATGACGACACTTCTGTCACTTACAAACAAATTATGTTTATATCTCTTGATATAAACATGAACATTTATACACAACGCCTTCCAATAAAAAACACCAAAGTGGGAATATTCTAGGATAAAATATATTCTCTTTGTGTACAAGTCAGTGTGTACTTCATTGAGGATGTTGGCAGAACTAGCCACACATCTGTTATGATTACTCTATACTGCCCTATAACTAACCAATAGGTTTTTTGAAACTATGCATTATCTAAGAAATTAGATGGTAATGTAGGAACATCTTAGTTGATAATCGCTATGAGGGAAACTGGAGCGCGCAAATTGAAATGCAGATTGCAATACAACTTGAAATCAGAATCACTGTAAAAAAAGTTACCAAATGGGAATTCAGTTAAAATAAGTCAATTTTCTTAAACTTTTACCACATTGGTTATTTGTAAATATCTTACCAGTCAGGAAATGCGATATTCAATATATGAATCACAGGTTTCCTAAATTGCCAAAGGTTATATTTAAAAATTACTTATGCAAACTGTATACAATAATAGATGTAACTAATACAACGATCAGTTATAAGTTACTCAAATGTTTAGATATATATTTAGATAAATAATTTAAATGTTGTTATTTCAGGACTGATTAGGATACCCTGTTATGTTGGCATGATTTAAAAAAAAAAAATTCAAGTTCAAATTCTAACAGTTCCCGCTGCTCACCTTTTGCTGTATGACCTGAACCAGAAACGGCTGCAAGAACAAGAAGTCATCTAGTAACTGCACATTGAATGGCAACAGACAGAGCAGACAGTTTGCAAACCTTTTCTGATATAACGCAACATATACTTCTCAGTCTTAGTAATTACTTCACCTTGGGTAAAGGCACAGTAGTTGCAATTTAGCAAAGGCAACACCATGACCTATGTGTTTGTCTGATCGACAATTCATCGGCTTTCAAGATATCATTTTCACATGGTAAGTAATCAGAGAATATCATGATTTCATGTGAAGTGTCACACATTGGGTAGATTCATAGCTTGAAAAGAGTGTGCTTTAAGTACATAATTACATTAGGTTGTGGCATTTTGTAGCCAGTGTATATGAGCATAAATATATCAAACTCACATTTAATTTGTTTCTGCAAAAACAGAATCTGACAGGCTTACAATACTTCCATATTTGAAATTCTATTATTTGGATGGTATTGTCGACAACTTCACTGTACTACTGTGTTAGTAGCTCCTGAGATCAGTAAAATATACACATGAGAACACATAATTAAACCATACCACGAAACTCACCACAGACAAGTGGGTCTCCCGACCAGGCGAGGCTCGACAAGCAAGTTCTAGTGTTGTTGCCACTGACATATCCGGAGCCATCAACGCATGAGAAACTGCACACAGTGTTTATCTTCTGTAAAGTCTGGTTGCAGGCTGCCGGCTGAACCTTCGTATTCTTTGGGGTCGCCAGGGGCTTGCAACGGGCTACAGGGTCATCAATAGATTAGATGCGAGTTACTACCGTGTGATTATGCTTTACATCTAGTTCAGTTATAGCAAATACAGCAGATTAACTGTTTCAAAACAAGATTTTCTTTTAATTTAAACACAACTATTAAACCGATGGTTGCCAAAACATCATAGTGAGTAAATGTTAATAGTTGTGTTTAAAAGAAAATCTATATCAAATTATTCTCCCAACTTGATGAATACGTTCACCAATATGTTTGGAAATATGCCTGAAATACAAGTGGAAATTTCAATAACAACTGAGCAGCTGCTGGATTTAGCTCTCAGGTATAAAGATAATCTACAACTTGAGAGGTAAATGTAGTTCCAAGAGCTCCTTTGTTCCATATTAGTGAAATCAATCACATTAAGTGAAGAGGTCATGTAGCAAGCTGTGAGAAAACATGATGGTGTATTGTAATGTTTGTACAATTCTAGCGCTCCACATTACAATTGCATTATATAGTTGCCTTTACTGACACCCCCGACTAGTACTAGTAGTAGACTTACACTTGCACACAATAGGTGTTCCAAGCCAGGAGAGGTCTATCATGCACTTGCGTTGCAGACTGCCACTGACGTAGTCAGTATCCGGCTTACAGGTGAAACTACATTCATCCCCAATATGAACTGGCTGTTTACAGGTGAGCTTGGAGTTCTTTGGAACGGGTAGCACAGAGCAGGTCAACTCTGCAGGCAAACAGGTGAACGTGTTTGTCAACTAGCCACAGGTACACATGAAGGCTGAATATGTGTAATACCAAATTAACCTCCCCCCACAAAGCAACTTCACAGAGGGTCTCGGGATCCCTCTTTCATCCTTTGAGAAAATATCTTTGCCTCATTTTTTAATGCATATTTGTCTACAGATATCCCATGAGCTCAGGTAGATTCAGGACAGTTTTGATACCATATTTATGGAAAGTCCTTAGCGAAAACGGGCCTAGAAAACGCTGCAATGGGAGACACACAATACAGTATGGCTTTACTGAAATATCATCAGACCTATCACATGCATTATCAAGATAATATTATTAATTTTCTATATACAACAACTGGAGGGTTTGTGGGTGAAATAGGGAAATATATACATTCCTTACACTGAACAGAAAACCTAATTCGCAACAGGAGGGACTTTAAGATGTCCTAAGTTTATTTGTTTTATACATATAACCAAATGATATCATCACCAAGTGCCATGTCTGTTGCAAGGTCTGGATTCTGCTATCTGGTAAGATAAACATGCACCACACCACTTCAGGGTAGCTGTGTCTAACTGTGTCTAACTGTCAGACTTGATGATACAATGGATGCTCGCAACACGGCAGTGTTTTCACATGAAATGTAATAACAACCTGCATACACAAGTTGACCAGGATTCACGAAGGGTTAATTTGGCCCAAAGTCAACAACACAATTTCTACATAGATAGCATTAATAACACACAGTATGATTGGGTAGAAACTCTTGCAAGTGTGACATATGTATATGGTTTATGAAAACACTATAGTTTAGATTTTTTTTATCATATAGCCCTAGCAATGATCTGTCAATAGCTCAACAACACTTACGTTCACAAAGAGTCTTGACTTCAGCGTTCCAAGTTTGGTTCATCTGACACTTAAGTGTCACATCACTTGTCTTCTTGTAGCCTGCATTGCAGCTATACTGACACTCGTTTCCAGCATAGCGTTTGCAATTGTCAGCAAACGTCCCATTTGTTATGCCATCAGGACACGTTTTCCCTGCAACAGTGAGATAATTACATCAGTAATGTGACCAGTTGGTATGACTGCCAACTGTGAACTCTTCACAATAATTACATCAGTAATGTGACCAGTTGGTATGACTGCCAACTGTGAACTCTTCACAATAATTACATCAGTAATGTGACCAGTTGGTATGACTGCCAACTGTGAACTCTTCACAATAATTACATCAGTAATGTGACCAGTTGGTATGACTGCCAACTGTGAACTCTTCACAATAACCAGAAAATACAGCAAACAGTTTATTCTTGTCATGGATTGGGTTCATGTGACATAAATGTGATTTTGTAACCACCTACAAAGAGGAGACACCCTGTGGTGTGAGACACCCTGTGGTGTGAGACACGATGTGGTGTGAAACACCCAGTGGTGTGAGACACCCTGTGGTGTGAGACAAGCTGTGGTGTGAGACATGATGTGGTGTGAGACACCCAGTGGTGTGAGACACCTTGTGGTGTGAGATAACCTGTAGTGTGAGACACCCTGTAGTGGGAGACACCCTGTAGTCGGAGACAAGCTGTGGTGGGAGACACCCTGTAGTGTGAGATAACCTGTAGTGTGAGACAAGCTGTGGTGTGAGACACCCTGTGGTGTGAGACACCCTGTAGTGTGAGACACCCTGTAGTGGGAGACACCCTGTAGTCGGAGACAAGCTGTGATGTGAGACACTCTGTGGTGGGAGACACCCTGTAGTGTGAGATAACCTGTAGTGTGAGACAAGCTGTGGTGAGACAAGCTGTGGTGTGAGACAAACTGTGGTATGACACACCCTGTGTGAGAGACACCCTGTAGTGTGAGACACCCTGTAGTATGAGACACGCTGTGGTATGAGACACTCTGTAGTGTGAGACACCCTGTAGTGTGAGACCCTGTGGTGTGAGACAAGCTGTGGTATGAGTCACCCTGTAGTGGGAGACACCTTGTTGTGTGAGACACCCTGTGGTGTGAGACAAGCTGTAGTGTGAGACACCCTGTAGTTTTATCATTACTACTGCCATACAACTAACCAATTTTTTTTTGGAGACCATGTGTTATCTAAGTAATTTGAGATTACATACTAATGTAGGAAAATCTTAGTTAGTAATTGCTATGGTGGGTATTAAAACATGCAAATTGAAATGCAGATTGCAATGCAACTTGAAATCAGAATCATTGTACAAAAAATTACCAAACAGCTAATTTTTACTTAAGAGATTTAATGTGAAATCTCTTGCCATGCCATATATCAGGTTTATGATTTTTTTTTATTTATTTCTTTTTACTACATATATTAAATTTTTTTTTATATATTTTTTAGTCAATTGAATATTTCACCTAACACCCTGGATAAGTGTTACAGCCCTAACAATGATCTGTCAACAGATCGTCAACACTTACGTTCACAAAGGGTCTTGACATCAGTGCTCCAAGTTTGGTTCATCTGACACTTAAGTATCACACTGCTTGTCTTCTTGTAGCCTGGATTGCAGCTATACTGACACTGCTCACCAACATAGTGATGGCAACTGTCTTCAAACTTTCCATTGCTTATGACAGCAGGACACACTTTTTCTGCAACAGTGAGATAATTACCTCAGTAATGATTGGCCACAGTGAATGTTGTGGAGACACCCTGTGGTGTGAGACACCCTGTAGTGTGAGACACCCTGTTGTGGAAAACACCATGTAGTGAGAGACACCCTTTAGTTTGAGATACCTATAGTGTGAGACACCCTGTTGTGGAAAACACCAAGTAGTGAGACACCCTTTAGTTTGAGATACCTGTAGTGTGAGACACCCTGTTGTGGAAAACACCATGTAGTGAGACACCCTTTAGTTTGAGATACCTGTAGTGTGAGACACCCTGTTGTGGAAAACACCATGTAGTGAGACACCCTTTAGTTTGAGATACCTGTAGTTGGAGACACCCTGTTGTGGAAAACACCATATAGTGAGAGACACCCTTTAGTTTGAGATACCTGTAGTGTGAGACACCCTGTTGTGGAAAACACTATGTAGTTAGAGACACCCTTTAGTTTGAGATACCTGTAGTGTGAGACACCCTGTTGTGAAAGGCACTGTATAGTGAGACACCCTGTAGTTTGAGACACCTGTAGTTGGAGACACCCTGTTGTGGAAAACACCATGTAGTGAGAGACACCCTTTAGTTTGAGATACCTGTAGTGTGAGACACCCTGTTGTGGAAAACACCATGTAGTGAGAGACACCCTTTAGTTTGAGATACCTGTAGTTGGAGACACCCTGTTGTGAAAGACACTGTATAGTGAGACACCCTGTAGTTTGAGACACCTGTAGTTTGAGACACCCTGTAGTGGGAGACACCCTATAGTAGGAGACACCCTGTTGTTTGAGACACTTGTAGTAAGAGACACCATAGTCTAAGTCAGATCCAATTAGAAGCTGCTGGTGGCTCTGTGTATTTATGAAATTAGGTTCAAGATATTTCATGTGCCACCATTTGACTGCTCAACAGACCAAAGCTTTCCAGCTTACCATTGCTAAATATTATGTGATTACTCTGTATTGCCCTATAAGAAAACGATATTGTTTTAGCTATACGTTATCGGAGTGTAAACTGTAAACGTGTGGTGCATAATATAACTTTAATAAGACGGATATGAAACACGTAATTTTGTACTTTAGATTAGAGAGTCTGAACAATGGTGCATCCAGTATCCACGGCAGTGACAAGAACACAAATATTTACCCAATTATCACGTCAGCAAAGAACCGCACCAACAAAAACACTTACTCATATTAAGCAGAAATCACAACGCTAGCATCAGAAAAAAATTGGCTGATCTAACGTTTGAATAATCTTGAACATGATTGAGTACACATTGGCATATATATGTTTTGGTTTATTAGCAAAATAATCAGGTCGGTCTTTTAGGTATGTAATTGCTCATTTTATTTAAATTATGTCAGTCACCCATATACCACATATACCACATATACCATCTACACCATGCATGATATGTAATATTAACTGATGAACCTTGTTTGCCATTATGATGAAATACTGTATTGTCATAGTTTCTAAAACACCACAGGAAACATAAACCACCTGCATTTGATGAACATATGTGTAGGAAACTTAATTTCCATATCTACAGAAACTATTCAAAAAGGTATAAAAAAGTTACCAAACAAGTTCATGCATTTTTACGAGATTTATATTGAAATCTCTCACAAGCATGACCTCTGTATTAGGTTTATGAAAAAATAATATTTCTGACAATTCATTCATAAAGTTTATGTAATTGTCACTTATATCCTGAATGAACGTGACAGCCCTAATAGTCAATAAATAGATCAGCAACACTTACTTTGACAAAGTTTCTTGACATCACTGCTCCATGTCTCGTTCATCTGGCACATAACTGGATCATTGCTTATCTTCTTGTAGGTTGGGTTGCAGGTATACTGACATGTTTTGCCAACATAGCGGAAGCATCTGGCATAAAACTGTCCATTGTCTATTCCATCAGGACACATTTTTGCTGCAAAAGGGAGATAATTACCTCTGTACACAGTGACCAGTAGTATATGGCTGGCTGTGAGCTATTGACCTCACAATGACCAGAACATATCGCATAGAGTTTATTCTTGTCATGCAATATTAATGGGTGAAAATGTTGAAATTGGTTGAGAACCATGTAGTCAAGAGTTTCTTTTTACTACAACTATTCGTATTTACTTACTCAATCTTTCGGCTATCTTCGGCTACCAAATGTTGAGGGAGTAAATTTGTAGTGGGAGACACCTATAGTGGAATACACCCTGTAGAGGGAGACACCTTGTAGCATGAGACACCCTGTAGTGGGGGACACCTTGTAGCATGAGACACCCTCTAGTGGGAGACACCTTGTAGCATGAGACACCCTGTAGTGGGGGACACCTTGTAGCATGAGACACCCTCTAGTGGGAGACACCTTGTAGCATGAGACACCATCTAGTGGGGGACACCTTGTAGCATGAGACACCCTCTAGTGGGGGACACCTTGTAGCATGAGACACCCTCTAGTGGGAGACACCATGTGGTATACAGGTATACTGAAGTGTCATAGCTTATATCAAGAAACGTTTATTTGTTCCAATAGCAAACAAAATAATTTGTACAGAAACTCTGTTGGCGTCATAGAATATTTTACTATAGTAAACACAAAAACAATCACTAAACAAAGCTGTAAACAATACATTGAGAGGTTCAAACTAAAAGTAAGTGTCAGCTATGGGATGGGAGACTAATACTAAGACCAAATTTGATTGTTGAATGTTGTTGTTGCAGCCCTGTGTTAACTTTCTTACACACCCTCTGTTGTTGTTGTTGCAGCCCCGTGTTAACTTTCTTACACACCCTCTGTTGTTGTTGCAGCCCCGTGTTAACTTTCTCACACACCCTCTGTTGTTGTTGCTGCAGCCCCGTGTTAACTTTCTTACACACCCTCTGTTGTTGTTGCAGCCCCCGTGTTAACTTTCTTACACACCCTCTGTTGTTGTTGTTGTTGCAGCCCCCCGTGTTAACTTTCTTACACACCCTCTGTTGTTGTTGCAGCCCCCTGTGTTAACGTTCTTACACACCCTCTGTTGTTGTTGCAGCCCCCTGTGTTAACGTTCTTACACACCCTCTGTTGTTGTTGTTGCAGCCCCGTGTTAACTTTCTTACACACCCTCTGTTGTTGTTGTTGCAGCCCCCTATGTTAACTTTCTTACACACCCTCTGTTGTTGTTGTTGCAGCCCCCTGTGTTAACTTTCTTACACACCCTCTGTTGCTGTTGCAGTCCCCTGTGTTAACTTTCTTACACACCCTCTGATACCTTATACAAAACACTCTCCCTAGTAATAATAATTACTGCATCATTATTCCAAATAAATTTATGTGTTCACCAATACTAGAGCATGTAGTAAACAATAGTAAATAATATAATACTAATAGTAAATCAAATAGTTAATACTATTTCTTGGATATAAATTACCTATGTTGACAAATGTGACAATTTATAATTTTACAACTTTCTTTATATGATCATAAGATTTTCAAGTCTTGTTGGGGAATTTATTTGATGTATGAAGAAAGAGTTTTGTGACATTAACTTCAACAACTGCAAAATGAGGAGATTTAAAACGGCACAATGTTGAGATAAATTTTCCATGCCATGTTAACTTTCTGCCAGCCTGAATATGTTTATTGAATGTGATGTTACATTCTGCATTCTGTAACATTATATTGGTTGACCTACAATTATTGACATATAACACAAACTGAGAGGGAAGTTGAATACAGTAATTGATGGCGCTGTGGTTTTGACAACAAAGCACAGCAGTGGAGCACAGCAGTGGTGCCACCTAGTAGACAATGGGTTACACTTGTAAAAAGGGACTACCTAGTGCGTGACCAGTAGGTATGTAATTCATAAATATTATTAGTTGCAGCCTGCTGTTTCTGAGACACCCTACTTTTGCAGATGAGTGGTTTTCCGGTCCAGAAGAAACTGTCATTGCATGTGCGATTCCGATCTCCCGAGACGTAGGTTGAGTTGGCGAAGCAGGTGTAGGTACAAACGTCACCACGCGTACGAGACGCTGGACAGTGAATATTCACATTTCGTGGAATTTGCAGCAGTGGGCATTTCTTGTTCTCTGACATAACACACAGCAGAGGTTAAGTGGAACGGCAACAATAGTTCTTCAATGACTACAAGTAACTACAAGTAACTACAAGTAACTACAAGTAACTACATAGCAACCGTAAACGAACTCTAGCAAGTAACTACATGGCAACCGTAAACGAACTCTAGCAAGTAACTACATGGCAACCGTAAACGAACTCTAGCAAGTAACTACATGGCAACCGTAAACGAACTCTAGCAAGTAACTACATGGCAACCGTAAACGAACTCTAGCAAGTAACTACATGGCAACCGTAAACGAACTCTAGCAAGTAACTACATGGCAACCGTAAACGAACTCTAGCAAGTAACTACATGGCAACCGTAAACGAACTCTAGCAAGTAACTACATGGCAACCGTAAACGAACTCTAGCAAGTAACTACATGGCAACCGTAAACGAACTCTAGCAAGTAACTACATGGCAACCGTAAACGAACTCTAGCAAGTAACTACATGGCAACCGTAAACGAACTCTAGCAAGTAACTACATGGCAACCGTAAACGAACTCTAGCAAGTAACTACATGGCAACCGTAAACGAACTCTAGCAAGTAACTACATGGCAACCGTAAACGAACTCTAGCAAGTAACTACATGGCAACCGTAAACGAACTCTAGCAAGTAACTACATGGCAACCGTAAACGAACTCTAGCAAGTAACTACATGGCAACCGTAAACGAACTCTAGCAAGTAACTACATGGCAACCGTAAACGAACTCTAGCAAGTAACTACATGGCAACCGTAAACGAACTCTAGCAAGTAACTACATGGCAACCGTAAACGAACTCTAGCAAGTAACTACATGGCAACCGTAAACGAACTCTAGCAAGTCAAGCATCTTGTTCTTTTGAAACCTGAAATATAGAGTAAACAGTCATATCAGTTACTATAATCACTGTCTCAAAATCATTGCATTGAAATTCTGTAGGTTTCCGGGATTAACTCTAATGGTGGTGGATCTCAGCAATATGACCCGTGTACATCAAATGTAGATGTGTTTGTATCAGAAGTCTCATAATGGGCCAACTATTATCCGCTGATGACAGCAAAGTAGACATAACATAAATGGTGAGACCTCCAAAGTGGGAAGTCATCTATTTCCACATATAGAAAGAGTAGATGAAAATTTAAATATGATGAAGCACTCACCTGCACATAAACGGTTAACATCAGCATTCCAGACACCACTATTCAAACACGTGATGTTTTGAACTGTTGGGTGGTAATCATTCGGGCACTTTACACCACACACTACCCCTCTCCTCAGGTTACAAGTATCGTCCACGTTCTCAATTCTTTGGCATGCTGTCACTGCAAGAAAGCACGCAGTAGTAAGAATCAGCAAAGTCTACATTAGAAACTGCAATCATCAGCTTGAAGCCACTATGTTTTAAGCCATTGTTAGACTTCAGTGAAATGCACAGTGAACAAAAACATACAACATTTATATCAAATGGAACACTTGCGATCTGTACAGCCCTCTAATTGTCAGCTGCAGCTGGCGTAGTTGCTCAAACAATTGGGAATGCCCGTAGGCCGGATCTAGTTATTTGTGCTACTTCGCCAGCCTGTTAGCGGGAAGTGTAGATCACAAAAATTCTGCGTTTTATTTATTACACACGTACAACTGATTTGAGCAAATTGACACCAACAACAAGTTGAAATACTAAATAATACTCCAGATTAATCAAACTTAGTTTTTTTATTTATTTGGAGATGTTTTATGATTTTAATTTTATTATAAATATGAAGAAGAAAAAACCACAAAATGCCATCTTATGTCATTTTTAGAAAACCCCCAAACAAATAAATGACATACATGTAAGTATGACAGTGATGATCCCACAAGTTATTTTTGTTAACATGAACAAAATACGACAGCCCAAACAATTTCTAATGTGTCCCTTTAGTTTTTTTGCCACAAAGCCCTTGAACCTGCATTTGTAATGTGTTGTCGTCTATTAATATCGGATTATGCAAGGCCAATGTCGGGACACACGCTCAGTTGTTTACACGTGCACAAGATCATTTGATTGGCCCATTATCTGGCGGGGACATGGGTGGGGTCACCAGGTCACAGCTACTGGTGGGTTTGGTTAGGGCGTCAAAGGCAGAATAAACTAAATTAGCTGTTGATATTTGCTGATTAAATTAGGTATGCATCTTACTGTAATCACAGTAACCAGACGATATGTTCCACGTTCGTGGTGAATGAATTTATTCTGGTTTGAAGTGCACACACGGTCATTACTATGGAAACATTATCAGCGTTTCCAAGAAGTTAGGGGGATTTCCAAAAGGACTAGTTTTTAAAGGATGGATTGGTGAAATACGATGTTTGAATTGGGTGATTATTTGTGGTGGGAAAAAAATCGACTGATACGTTAGCCCCCCAAGAAACCTTAAAAAATGTGGCATGATTGTGTAGATGGGCAAGCAATGTCTTGTGGGAGATCATAAGTTAAACTGGTCACTTACCGCCAGGACAGTTCTTGCCATCTGCTGCTTGAGTTTGTCTTCCAAATCTGTCTGGACACTCACATGTTCGAATGTTTCCCGGGAGTGGGATACAGAAATGGCTGCAATGGCCATTGTTGACACTACAGGCAGTGGACACTGCAGCGAGAGAGAACAATGTGAGACGACACAGGACAGACACACAACACCAGCAGGATCACTGACACTACAGGCAGTGGACACTGCAGCGAGAGAGAACAATGTGAGACGACACAGGACAGACAACAACACCAGCAGGATCACTGACACTACAGGCAGTGGACACTGCAGCGAGAGAGAACAATGTGAGACGACACAGGACAGACAACAACACCAGCAGGATCACTGACACTACAGGCAGTGGACACTGCAGCGAGAGAGAACAATGTGAGACGACACAGGACAGACAACAACACCAGCAGGATCACTCAGCAACAATGTAATGTTTGACATCATTACAAGAACTGGTCAGTGAATGAGTGGTACAGGCACAACATGCTTGATATAGCTCCAAGCAAGTACTGAAGCCACTGAACAGTGGTGCATATGGGGCAGACATGTGAGGCTTAGCATAATCATAACCACTCATGAAAGATGCTCTCCATCGCGCTCCCTCCTTCTCTATCCCTCCCTCCCTCTCTCGCTCTCCCTCCTTGCTCTCCCCCTCTCCCCTTCTCTACCTCTCTCCCTCCTTCCCTCAGCATCTCCCTCTCTACTTCTCCCTCCGACTCTCTCTCTCCCTCCCTCTCTCCCCCCTCCCTCCCTCCTTCTCTCCCTCCCTCCCTCCCTCTCACACATAATACAAAACACCCACCCAACTTGTGAGAAGGCTACTCACGTACTTGTAATCTGTCGTCCAGCATAGAACCAAATGCAATTCCAATGGACATTCACTGGTTTATGAAATTAAATGAAAATTCTGGTTTACCATTGCGATCAACTCTGCTGAAGTACTTGATGTCGTTGAGCCCAGAGAAGAGATCTGTGCGAAGCTTTGTGAGACTATGGTCTGCCAGGGAGACTCTGTACACACAGATATACAGAAACATCTCAATTTTTAAAGAGCACTGTACATTAATGTCTGACATTACAACAAGATTATAGGTGATTGGCTAACTTACACTTAAATAATCATAAAGTCAGATAGGAAGTTGTTTACAAAGTGAAGGGCTGGCTGGAAACAAAAGAAGAATGACATTAAAACTCCCTCTGAATTCATTCAAACCATCATGAATCAGGTCCGTTGATGTTCACGTCTGTACTGAGCAAATAGTTTAAGTAATATAATAAATATGCTGGGGGGACATACAATGCCCTGTGCAATCCTCACTGAGGGGACACACAATGCCCTGTGCAATCCCCACTGGGGGGACACACAATGCCCTGTGCAATCCCCACTGAGGGGACATACAATGCCCCTGTGCAATCCTCACTGAGGGGACACACAATGCCCTGTGCAATCTCCACTGAGGGGACACACAATGCCCCATGTGATCCCCACTGAGGGGACACACAATGCCCTGTGTAATCCCCACTGAGGGGACACAATGCCCTGTGTAATCCCCACTGAGGGGACACACAAAGCCCTGTGTAATCCCCACTGAGGGGACACACAATGCCCTGTGTAATCCCCACTGAGGGGACACACAATGTCCCGTGCAATCCCCACTGAGGGGATACACAATGCCCCATGTGATCCCCACTGAGGGGACACACAATGCCCTGTGTAATCCCCACTGAGGGGACACACAATGCCCTGTGCAATCCCCACTGAAGGGACACACAATGCCCCATGTGATCCCCACTGAGGGTACACACAATGCCCTGTGTAATCCCCACTGAGGGGACACACAATGCCCTGTGCAATCGCCACTGGGGGGGACACACAATACCCCATGTGATCCCCACTGAGGGGACACAGAATGCCTTGTGTAATTCCCAACGAGACGCCACATAAAGCCCCATACAATCCCCACCAACCTGAAGAGTCCCTTTAGTGCCCAGTCAGTCCAGTAGATGTAGTCACCGTGCACAGCAACGTCAAACGGGTCAGCTTTATCGTGGGCTTTAAACATTCTGCGGCTGTTGTTGCCATCAATGTCTGCTGACCCAACCAGCTCTGTGTCAGCATCGCACCAATACATCTTCTTATCTGTAGGGAGACATCAGATTAGTGCATCAGCAAAGAATTAATATTCAGACCGATCAATACAGCCCACACCCTCGTGAGGGAAGACCGACCAATACAGCCCACCCCCTCGTGAGGGCAGACCGACCAATACAGCCCACCCGCTTGTGAGGGCAGACCGACCAATATAGCCCACCCCCTCATGAGGGAAGACCGACCAATACAGCCCACCCCCTCGTGAGGGCCGACCGACCAATGCAGCCCACCCCCTCATGAGGGAAGACCGACCAATACAGCCCACCCCCTGTCCAAAAACGACCGCCCACCTCTCCCTAAAAGTGGTCATACATACTATTTTTAAATTACCCAATCACATTCAACCACAAGACAGCGTTATTACGATAATGAAAGGATAAGCTCTGACAGCCGCGTTGTTGGAACAGGATTGAGTTTGACAGCCGCGTTGTTAGAACAGGATTGAGTTTGCACTCAAAAAGAGTTTTTGGAAAGTGAGTCGAGTTGATCGAAATGGATTCTGACAGTTGATCGAAATGGATTGTGCCATTTAGTGGGTCATTTCCCGACAATTTTGAGTAGGATGTTGATGTTAGCTACATCAGTACTGTTGATAGTGTTGTGATATGGCTGGACCCCTACAAAAACTACTATAACTATATCTGAAATCTTGTATGCCCTGAAGTTGAAGATTAATGTGGTGGACTGCAGAACCCATTGTTACTTGTTTCCTGTTTGGGTGAGTTTTGGTAAAACAAAAGAAATCATACATGTCTAGGCAATATATGTCGATCAGCATCTTGATAAAAAATAGCTGCTATTGAATTCCTGCTTGATTTTGTCAGCCATATTCCGCTAAACATGCCGGGAAGGTTCATGACGGGGCAAGACACAACAGCATAAATTAGCTGTACTTCATATACTTCATATTCATGTAACATGATCTCATTGTGATAAGCACTTCTTCACATATTGCTTAATCTGTCAGACGAAAGATTGAAATTTATTTTTTTAAACAGGGCATTTTCTATAATTCCTGTTTAATATATGTATCCAAAATACAACTACATATATTCCTTGTTTCAGTTATATGTAAAGATTTCACAAAAAAACATGGATTATGAAAATGATAGGTGCTGAAACAAGGTATCAGCATTACTGCACATTCTGAAATCTTGTCACATCACATATATGAATTTATGGGACAGCGGTCGCATAAAGGATTTTATGCTGGATAACAAGGCAAGAAATGTGACCTTAAGTGGTTATTACTTATAGCCAGTAGTAGGATAGCCTCGTAGAACCAGTTACATGTTAATTGGGGTCAGGAGTTGGTGATATTACGGTGGGATGTAACCGAAGTTCTGACAATGACAGAGTTGACAGCTATATCTTGCTGGATGTTGCATGTCATCAGATGACATGCAACATCCAGCATTTTCCATTTTGATTTTCTCGAAACAAATTGTAAGACTTGACGAAAATGCTATTGTTGAGGTCGGTGACAAGGTATATGCGCACAGTGTAGCCCGACTTTTAGCATAGGTTTTTGTTTGTAAAAACATTACTGATCTGTAGCCATATCTGTAGACATATCTGTAGCCATATCTGTAGACATATCTGTAGCCATATCTGTAGACATATCTGTAGCCATATCTGCCGCACAGTACCAAATTTTGATGAGGCACCAAAATCCACAGAATCTTGTTTGGGCCACAACGACAGGAGTGTCAAGATGGTAATATTATTTTGTTTGGGCCACAATGACAGGAGTGTCAAGATGGTAATATTATTTTGTTTGGGCCACAATGACAGGAGTGTCAAGATGGTAATATTATTTTGTTTGGGCCACAATGACAGGAGTGTCAAGATGGTAATATTATTTTGTTTGGGCCACAATGACAGGAGTGTCAAGATGGTAATATTATTTTGTTTGGGCCACAATGATAGGAGTGTCAAGATGGTAATATTATTTTGTTTGGGCCACAATGATAGGAGTGTCAAGATGGTAATATTATTTTGTTTGGGCCACAATGATAGGAGTGTCAAGATGTTAATATTATTTTAACACATTGTCAATACAATAACAATTAAAAATAAGAAGTTATCATGAGTTGTGCGTGCATACATGTGTAGCCTGTAGGCCTACATACGATCGGCATAATGTGATAATGTGATAATGTAACACTTCATGAGACAACCCGACGTGTATCGGAAAAATCACAAATTGAGATTTTAGCATTTTCTGAAAGTTTATTAATTTCTGAATAACATACCAAAAAAAACCCATAAATTAATTACCTGAAATGGTGTACATTGGGCGGCTATATGAAAACAGTATTCCTCAACACTGAACTTGTTGTGGAGGGGCAGGTCGATGCGCACAGCGAAGAAAGTAAAGACATTATCAACACCAACAGAAAAACGTAGCCGTCACCAACAAGTAGGATCAAGCAGCAAAGGCATGAAGAATATAAAATGGGGGTGCTGTACTAGGTAGAACCACACAAGAAAAGGACTTAGGAGTAACATTTAGTGCTGACATGAAAGTTTCTGTAAAAATAGAATTGACACATATTTGATAAGGGCGGGCTACACATAGATGAGAAAATTGTTGGACTCTCGATAAGCCAATGGCTTCCTTGTCCACTTGCCATCTGGAACTTGTTGTTTGGGATGGCAATCTTATTAAATAACATCATTCTTCAAAAGCACTTCTGGGCTGTCTAAAGAGCAGGATGTACACATCCAGAACTCGGGTGTTCCAAACAGAAAGTTCGTGGAAGAAAAAAAAGCAAGACGAGCAGAGAGCGTACAAAGGCAGATGAGAGCAAGAGCCATTACCTATATCTGAAGACATATGCCCTTTGGCCAGTGTCACAGTTAGACATGCTTTATTTTATGGAAAGAAGCAAACATCATACCATTATTTAAAAAGGGTTCAAGAAATAAGTCAGAGAATTACAGACCAGTGAGTTTAACGTCAGTGATTTGTAAATTATTAGAAAGGTTAATTAAAGACCATATGGTGGACTTCCTCGTTAAGCATAAATTATTAAATTCATCTCAATATTGATTCCTTAAAGCGAGGTCATGCTTAACAAATATGTTATGTTTCTTGGAAGAAATCACTAAGTGGATAGACGTGGGATCGCCAGTAGATATTATCTACTTAGATTTTCAGAAAGCTTTTGACAAAGTGCCACATCAAAGATTACTACTTAAATTAAAAGTCGATGGTATCGGGGATAGCATAACTGACTGGATAGAACAATGACTGACTGACAGAAGACAACGAGTTGTAGTAGATGGAGAAGTTTCAAATTGGAAATCGGTTTTGAGTGGGGTACCTCAAGGATCAGTATTAGGACCTATATTATTCTTAATATATATCAATGACTTGGACGACAGTATAACAAGTAACGTACTGAAATTTGCGGATGACACAAAACTGTTTAGAAAGGTTAATACTGATGGTGATAAACAACATTTACAAAACGATCTAGACAGATTAGTGAAATGGTCTGAGAAATGGCAGATGTTGTTCAATTTTGGGAAATGTAAATGCCTACATACAGGACATGGGAACTTGAATGTAAACTATAAAATGGGAGATACTGTTCTGGGTACTACTGTAAAAGAAAAGGACTTAGGAGTTACAATAAGCGCTGATATGAAAGTTTCAGAGCAGTGTGGTATTGCAGCTTCAAAGGGTAATAAAATTATTGGACTGATTAGAAGAAACATAACATACAAGGGAAAAAAGTTAATTATACCTCTTTATAAAGCAATAGTTAGACCTCATTTAAAATACTGTATACAAGCATGGAGACCATACCATAAGAAGGATATAGATATGCTTGAACGCATACAAAGGAGAGCAACTAAAATGATTCCAGAACTTAGAGACCTTAGTTAAGAAGAACGCCTGAAAGAATGTGGTTTAACAACTCTAGAGACAAGGAGATTAAGAGGAGATCAGATTGAAGTTTTTAAGATATTGAATGGGTATGAAAATATTGATAGAAATATGTTTTTCTCACTCAAGAAGGATAGCAGAACTAGAGGACATGAGATAAAATTAGTAAAGGATCAATGTATATTGGACATCAGGAAGCACTCGTTCTCACAGAGGACAATAAATGAATGGAACAAATTGTCTACAGATTGTATAAATGCTAGCAGTGTGAATATGTTTAAAAACAAGGTTGACACATATCTTAGGAGGGCGGGTTATAAGTAGATGAACATTGTTGGACTCTCGATAAGCCAATGGCTTCCTTGTCCATTTGCCATCTGGGCCTTTGGCTTGGATGGCAAATCTTGTTAAATCTTGTTAATCTGAGGCCGAGAAAAATAGACTTCTCAGCAATAACTCAATCTGTCCTGGATACAACGACACGTTCTCTCCGAGAGAGGAATATGGCAAACAGTGTCGCTTCCAGTCAAACTGGCTTCAGCAATACAAGTGGCTAGTTCACAATGCTCAGGAGAATGGTGGCTACTGTCTGCCGTGTATGCTTTTTGGCCAACTTCACTAAGGCCCTCTCCACAACCCTTCCCAGACATGCAGAAAAGAAGAGCCACCAGCTGGCTGTGGTGAAGGTCACCAACTTCACGCAAACGATATGAGCATAGATACAGGTCTTGCTGGAAGAGTAGCTTCCAATCGTCTCAAGCTTGAGTCAATAATTGAAACTGTGGTGCTATGTGGCCATCACAACACAACACAACTTTGAGGTCACTGTGATGGCATACATGACAGGGAGAGACACACTGTTTCTAATCATGGTAACTTCTGGGCCATCCTTGACTATGCGGTCAAACAGGGAGACACTGTCCTAGGAGAACATCTGCACAGTCCAGCAGGCAGTGCAGCTTACACCAGTAGAAATGTACAAACCAGCTGATCAATATCATTGGTGATCATTACATCAGAAACGTAACCGTGAGGAGAGTGAAGCATGCCAGGCGGCATACAGTCATAGTAGATGAGGTGACTGACACTTCCAACAAGGAACAACTAAGCCTTGTTCTGCGATATGTAGATCCCGATATGGTGTTACTACAGGAAGACCTCGTAGATTTCATTGAGTGTGACAGTAGCATTACAGGACAAGCTCTCGCAGCTAAGATTCTAGCATCCCTCAACAGGTATAGCACTGAACTGAATCTGATGCGTAGCCAGTGCTATGATGGTGCGTCCAACATGGCAGGGACAAGAAAGGGAGCTGCAACCATCATCATATGTCAGTTCAAGCATGTCCTATACCTACACTGTGCATTGTGTAGTGATAGCCCAGGCACTAATGTCATCCGCTGTTGCATGCTTAGATATTATATGCACAGCAGGTCCAAGTCACTGGTCCACAGACTCATTGACGGATGCTAGAGGACTTCTACTCTCCATCACATAGATTTTATCTGTACACTAGTCATCACCAACAAGTACATCGGGTATTTGAGAGCTCTCACCTGTAGCCTGCAGGCCGAAGCACAGGACATGGTGGAGGCAGTTTCTGAGTGGTTGTGAGTGCATTGCAAGATGTTCGAAACAACATTATCAAACACCATGACGAGTGGTATCATGAAGTTGAGGACGTTTGCAGGTATTGCACCACCTCTGCCAAGGCGTTGCAGCCGACAGGAACACCGCACAACTTGCCTGCTGATGATCCATCAACATACTACCGTTGCTGTATCTTTGTACCAATGGTTGATCATCTCCTCTCGGAACTGCATACAGGGTGTACAACGTTCAGCTCTCACCATCGATCGGCCATGCTGGGACTAAGCCTGGTACCCTATGCCTTAGTCACCCTGCCAGCAGATGATGTGAAGTCCAATCTCACCAAGCTTGTTTACTTTTACACGGAAGACCTCCATTCCTGTGATAGTGTGAACAGCGAATTGCACAGCTGGACTGTTAAGTGGGAACTGCAGATGCTCTGTCCCATCACACAATCTTTTTCCAAATGTTAGGGTGCTTCTGTGCACATTGCCTGTGACAAGTTGTTCAAGCGAAAGGTCACACAGTGGACTTAAACACACAAAAACATGTTTGTGCTCAACATGCGGCAATAAGTGTCTCACTGGTCTGGCACTGATGCACCTGCATCGTGATGTGCCAATTTGTACCATATCTGTAATTGGTGGGTTTGCCTGATGCCATCCTCGATGAATTCAACTAGGCAACATGAAATAAATGTGCTGTGTTAACACTGTATAGTTACTGGTGCAGTTTTCGATCCATTGAAATCTCGCTTGATATCACGTTAGAGACGTCACAGCGTCTGTTTACGACAATAACGATACAGAGTCTTGTCTGAGCAAAATATATTTTGATATATAATATAACATGGAACATGTTTATGATATACATACCTTGGTATAAACCGACTTTGCATGCTTACCAGACATTATTATTGAGCGTCGGCTGATGCGTGTCTCGTTCTTGGCCACATGACAATAATAGCCCTTTTTGTGGTAGATGTATGGCAAGCTAGTCTTGTCATAAAAGTAGGAATAATTAAAATGTGTTAAATATACGAGAAAAATTTACAACATTAACGTTACATATTAAATACAAATATATGTGTATGTGTTTTATAAAGCGCTATGTCAAGCCTGGTTGTTATAAAAAGTTGACATAATTGGAACAAAGTGGTAAAATTAAAAAAGATTGTCTGTACGGCTTGCCATAAATATAGGTCGAATTCCTCCGGTTTCCTCGACTCGCGTGACATGGTTCAGACGTTCAATATTCGTAAGTTTTTCACTAAAAACAACTGTTTTAATGATTTTTTAGCATTGAATAAATGATAAATCTCTTACAAAAAATGTTTCTTAAAATTTTTTTTAAACGGCATATTCTATTAAGTAGGTCGAAAACTACACCGACCAGTATACACTGCACTTTTTTGGACTAGGCCTTAAAGGGGAACTGAAGCAATTTTGTGTTATGCCGTATATTTAAATATATATTATCTAACTATGCAGTAATGGTGACAGATATCTGCTAATTTGTGAGATAAACTGAAAAATTTATTTTGTTCGAGACAAAAATTGACAAAATGCATCACTACGTATCACCATCTTGTTGTCGAAGCGAGTGGTTTGAGTCGCGTATATCTAATCAATGTAAATTTTCGATTATTTGCGATTTATTTCGTAAATAGGCATTCTGGAGCGAAAAAAAGATATGGTTCTCTGTTATATATATATATATATATATATAAGTATTTACACACGTCAACAAAATAGCGTTTTTGTTCACTCCAAATAAAAAAAGTTAAAGAAATTACAACAAAACACGCAAAAAATCGTGGAAAACGCCACA
This sequence comes from Lamellibrachia columna, assembly GCA_963662155.1. NCBI lineage: Eukaryota > Metazoa > Annelida > Polychaeta > Sabellida > Siboglinidae > Lamellibrachia > Lamellibrachia columna. The sequence goes on from OY759271.1 coordinate 45,680,450, forward strand.
TTTTTCAAACACACGAGATGATAACCAATGAGAATATGCGATAACGGAATAGCTATTTTTTACTTGTTGACAAGACAGATGCATCGCTTGTGATAGTTTTACCAGATCTGCTACTAGCGATTAGTGGTTTACTGAACTTCCGTAATAGTTGTCTATCTTTGGAGAAATGGAAACCACAGACGAAGAGTCCAGTTCGACAGGCCACATGGAAACAACGGTTGACAGTCGTAAAGTGTCACCAAGTGTGTGAGTCACGATCCAGACTCCAGCCCAGGTCAGCTTCGCCTTTGTTGACGTTGGATTCAGGAAAAATAACAACAGCGCTTTGACTGTCAACGACTCCTGAATAGGTAATGTGATGTAGTGATCCTGTGGAAACTGCATCCCGATGTCTGCGCACGTTTACGTTGAGTCATCATGCTGCGCCGAGGAAGCTACTATGCCTAGGGTTAGGCTATGGCTATATAACACCGTGTGCCCGACCGCGTTGCCGTTGGTGTTTGCATCACCGTCCGAAGGCGAAGACGATGATTTTGTAGTGACATGCACAAACAGGGCGGTGCGAGATGTTAGTCTGCTGTCATTGCATGATTTGCGTGCCGACTCATTGATTTGCCCTATAGCTAGCAGGTCAGTAATTCAATTGTTATCGAATCATTGCCATTTTAATAATCCTATTTTTTCTGCATATTTCTTTTACCTAGCCCGAGGGCGAGGTCCGAACTGCAGTGTAAGAAGGCTTTTTTCTTTATTTTGTATCTAATCTAATGAAGTGTACCGTGAATGTATTTTAATATTGTGTTTGATTTTGTGTTGAAAAACATTGGTGACAATAATAACATGAGGGTTTATTTAATTCATTATGTGAATATATATATGTGAATGTTACCGTAATCGTGATTGTAATGATTGTAATGATGATTACATTAGTAATTGTGATTGCAATAATTACTGTACATGATTACATTAATATTCGTACTTGTAATCACCCCTCTCTGTAGCACACCACAACACCTTGTTGTTGGGTGCAATATAATCATTTAAATAACAATAATTAACTACTGACAGTATGTAATGTTCACAGTTTTGCAACTATTATGGTAATTATAGAATTAGTACTATCAACTAACCCTGACAAATTATATTTCAGGCTCAGGAAAGGCAAGACAAGTAATCCCATCCTGCGATGTGGGAAGGATCTGTGATGTCTATTCTGAACCGAATTGAATTGATGGAAAGTTTAGCTATGGAGATTGACCTGACACAGGTGAGTGTACTGATAGTCTGATATAGACAAATTATGAGGCACCTACAGTATGCAGCAGGTCGAAAAACAATCTGGAAACAGGGTTGACAAAAATCATGATTTTTTATAAAAAAATATAAAAAATCTTATTTCTTTTATTTAAATCGGATTTATTTGATTTTTTAAAAATCTGGTATATAGATATTTATATAGATGTTTAAATTTGTAAACTCTTTGAAACATGTTCTATTCAAATCGATTTGGGTTCTTGTCTTAACAGAGGGTACATGATTTTTGCTTATATAAAGACATTAGACAATGTCCACAAGGCATCACCCCCCCCCCCCCGTAGTGGAATAATCTGTCTTGGAAAGGAAAGCATGCTGTGTGTCTGTGGCTGTAGCAGTGGTAATTATTGTTTGCCAAGAGGGTGGATTAGCACCTGTCCAGGGCTCTGTGTACTCTAAGGGTCTCTAACCAGAATACAAACTGGTACAGTATTAAACAACTGAGTCAACATACTGAATTGGTAACAACTAGCACAAGCTATAAGTGGACTTTAACTCAGGGCTTCTGTGTTGAAAAGATACTTCCTCTGGAAGACAAGTTTGTGTGGCTTCACTGCATTCAGAAAGGGAATAGCTCAAACATACACAATGTCATAAAATATTTGACTATCAGGCTATCTGGTGACAATACAGCTACAAGTGTGCGCACTTTGTGTTTTGTATTAAAAAACATACAAAACTTTGTTGATCTCGATGCTTGTAAACAATTATTTGTGTTAAATTCATATAAATCAGCGATTTAAATCAAACAACCCTGTCTGGAAAACTACAAAAATCCCCACTAAAATATTAATAACTGAATGATATGAATGCCTTCTTATCCATATCCCACTTCTGTCAACAAAAATGTTACCTGCAGCATATTGCATGTCACTACACACAATTTCATTTACATGGAGACCAACATAAAATATATATCAAAAGTTTATTCACATAGAAAAACAATTACCAAAGAAATAAGGCTAACTAGAACGACTGAAACCAAGATTAAACACTAAAAACAGTGACTTCTACCACCGGGAAATACAACCTGGAACATGGATATCACAGTTACACACATCATTATTATGCCACAACATATCAAATATACTGGTAGTTTAGCTTAGGAAATAATTAATCTTTATAAAGCCAAGGCATTTTAATAATAATGCAACTGTTTCACCATCATCATCATCTGTGCCAATGGCAATACACTACTTGTTTTGACTGGACAGTAAATGTACACCAATCATGTGTACCAATACTACTTGTTCTGATGAACAGTAAATGTACACCAATCATGCATACCAATACACTACTTGTTCCTACCAACAGTAAATGTACACCAATCATCTCATTCTGGAATCTGCACCATTTCACTACTACTTCTGACAGTAAATGTACACCAATCATGTGTATCCAATATACTTGTTCTGACTGAATCTACTACTTGTTCCTACTGACAGCAAATGTAAACCAAGCATCTCATTCTCTACCAAATACACTATTTGTACTGACAGTAAATGTACACCAATCATATGTATCAATACACCACTTGTTCTGACTGATAGTACTTGCACACCAACCATCTGTTCCAATACACTACTAACAGTAAATATACACCAATACACTACTTATTCTGACTGATAGTACATGTACACTTAACAGATTCAATTCACCTTTCACTCATCCAGGGGTAGAAATCAGCACACTTGCCTTTGACAGACACCCCAGTATCCGAAAGACCTTGGCTGATAGATCAGACATGAGTACAACCTGTGTCACAGTTTATGGCTGTTTGGTGTGTGGCAGGTGCAGAAAAGTGACATAAGTTTTTCTCACGAATAACAAACTTCTTCTCTTTCTCATAGGTGTCGGAGCTGCTTGAGTCGCTGTTATCACATAGTGTGCATCATCTGCACCAATGTCTTTGTTCTCACTGAATCTGATGGAAGCTTCACATAGGAGTAGTCATGATCAACGTTCATTGGTGCATTAATGTCATCCGTGACTACAGCAGCATTCGAGAAGTGTCGCACTTGAAATATCGTTACCGGATCGATTTGCATTTCAACATCAGTTGTCGATGGTGTCATAGCAGTAGTAGCAGTGATGGCACTAAAGGTGACATCTGTAATGTCAAGATTGACGGCATCACCTGTAGCGCTGGATGCTTCAAAACTAGTACCTGTACTTGTACGAACCAATGGTGAATCCTTCATCTGAAAAGATTACACATACAGTGACTTGAAAATTTTTACAAAATTCTTCTTTTGCATAATAAAAATTAATCACAATATGAGACACTTTCTCTTGTATATATTATTATTATATACGAGTGCCAGTGTCATATAGAATATATAAAGTAATCAACCACAGGGAAAAGCATTTTCCTATGGAAATTCAACCAATGGGTGTTGCACTGATCTCTTAATGTTTTTAGTGAATCTGTTTGGTCAGTTTGACGAATGCCACTGGTAAGATAACCAAACGCATGTAACCAAAATTGTAGCATCCTAGCTACAAAGTGCATTATATTATCTAATCAACATTGCACTGTTTTCAATGGTCCAGGGAGGTAAAAATTCTACAAGGGGTCCAAATTCCATAACAAAATATGGACCCATAGGTACACTTTCTTACACCTTATTTTATATCTGACATCCGATTTAGATAACATAATGCATGAATATTGTTATTGGACCAAATCCAGATCTATGCTTGTGACATCTTTACCTTATAAATGCTGCACGCATACCTGCCCACCTGCCCACACACACATATATATATATATGTAAATATATATATAATTATTAGGTATTATACCGAAAGCATCTGCTAGATAGTATGGTGCATGGACAAAAGCTCCTCCTGACAAAAGCCCCACAGACATAAGCCTGTTTCAATTCAATTATACTGTTCATGACTGTAGTACACAGAGACAAGATATTGTCATGAATATACTTCAGGCATGTGGTCAATTCCATTCCGGAATTGGAATTGACCCTTAATTCCCCTTGCGGAATTGGAATTGATTTACGAAAATAAGTTGGAATTAGAATTGATTTTTGTTTGGAATTGATTTTTTGGGAATTGGAATTGATTTTGTTGGAATTATTGACTTGACACTGTTAAGTTTTTTTCCATTATATTTACTTATATGACTTTTAAAATCATATTTGTCTGCTATTAGTATGTCACCCTGAATCTGGTAACAGCCAGGAAGCTGTCAACATTACAGCATAGACACTGTCTACTCTGTTATTGAAACAGTGTGAACAAGAACAATATAATCAAGCATTTGCATCAAAAAGAAACACTAAGTTAGTGTAACAGACCCTGTAACAGACCAAAATCAGACCATTCAGGCCTCATTTTCTTTCTCAGTGGACAAGGTTTATTTACAGAGATTGCCAATTAAGGGCACCTGCCTGCTCATTCCCTTTATGTGAGAGAGAAAGTCTGCCCCACTTGAATGCAGCCCCTTGTTTATCCAAGCCTAATGTTCAGCCCACAAGTTTTCCATACTACACATGTCACTGGTCACCTGTACAATGCTGTTACATGTGGCTGTAGGGTTTGCCCTTTGTAGTAATTAAAAATTTCCCCATGGAGAATACATGTTGGAAATTAGGATGTTGAAGACTCAAACTTTAGAGTAAATTTGATGAAATATCAGTGATACCACAACTGATAGTGATATAAATGGGTTGCGGTCACATACAAAATCAGTTTGCAGTTTTATCATTATTACTACAATAACATAACATTCAATGACAAGTCAAAGTCACTTTAGCCTAATGCAATGGCCTATCCCCGGGAGTGTGTAAGAGATGATCTTGTCACCAGTTGTCTTCCAGGTATCATTGATAATCAGATCAGTGGCGGAAGATGAGTTCTTGGGGTGATGCTTCCACGGACAGTGGTGGACAGTAGTGCCCTGCACGGCCCGGCCTTTGGGTCCAAGCCCGGCCCGTAGCCCGCGGGCCAGGCAGCGCTTCTACATAATTTTGCGGGCCGGGCCGGGCCTATATATTGCGGGCCCGGGCCGGGGCTGAAAAAATTAAACACATCGGGCTTGGGCCGGGCCTAGTGTGAGTGGGCCGGGCTTGGGCTGGGCCTGGACATAATAAAAATATTCATACAAAACCCAGATTATTAATTTTATTATTAATAAAAACTGATTATAAATTGTAATTCCGGTTAATGAATACTTAATTTTTTTTCTTTAGTATTATATAGTTGCAAATTGAGACCTTGCATGGAATTATAGTACACTAGTGCTTTATACATTGGAATGTAGTTTAACCTCTTTTCAACAATGGAACTTCCTATGGTATCATTTTAATAATGTGCATTCTTTTAATAGAGACATTTCATATAAAATATATGCATAGTTGCATGCCCATATCTTTGTATTGTAATTCTTTAAATATGTACTGGCTTTCCAAGACACTGTGACTGGAGTAGTGGCACTTGTTTCACTGGCTTCATCACAGTTAATGCATGTTTCCCATCATTCTTCTTCAGCTCAAACTTAACTTCCTATCCCTTAATCCCTGATACCTATACACTCTGTAAACCGCATATTTTTGGCATGAATGTACCCTTTTGCATAGATCTGATGACCCCATACCAGGCCACTTAAGTTCACCCCAAATATTTAATTTAGACATATTTGCAGAGGCAATCAAGCCATGATTAACCATCAGCTTAATCACCCTTTGACCAAACCAGTGGACATTCTATTGTCTAGGTCTTCCTTGGAAGCATTGCCTGCTGGAATGACTAGCCAACTGGCCACTGCCTACTGCCCAGTAGTGCCAGTACCCAGTAGTCCAGTACCCACCCTAGTTGGTAATTGGTATTTTCAATTGTGTGAACTAGTGACTACTATTTAGTATCTACAATTTCCTCAGTACTGATTCATTCACACTTGTACTAATTCACACTTCTCAACCTGATCTGTCTCAGGCTAGTGACTGCATACCTGCTGGAAATGCCACTGGGTGTCAGTGCCAGTGGGTGACATATAGAAGTAGCTAGTACTAGCTAGAAACTACGTACAGTCGCGCCTCGCTATAACGTGCCCCGTTATTACGCGGATTCGGATATAACGCGGTCAGTCGTAGACCCCGATTTTCTGCCGCCAGGGGAAAATGCCAAATGGGTCTGCTTAAACCTACTTAGAATTGCTTTGACAATTCTCAAGAAACATTAGGCGAATAATGTCAATGAACGAATATCAATGTGTTGTTTGTCTTGCGCTGTCGCCAACATCAATCGCTGTCGCTGGCTTCGCGCTTCGCTTCCACGGTTTGTAAATTGCAATCGAGATTCACAAATAGGCCTCGCTTAGGAATCAGATTAACAGTTTTAAATGCATTTAGTATGCAACACCAACATAACACTTGGGTGAAACGACATGTTTCCATTACATCCTAAATTTAATCGTTTTCGCAACGCGAAACCAACATGCCAAATTCCTAACCCAAGGCTCTACCGGTGCGCAAAAAATACGAATTCGTCATCCGCATATGAAACGATGAATTGATGTTAAGTGGTGCATAATAAATTTGCGCTTTGGTCGAGATCGGTTCAAAGACGAAGTGAAACAATTATTAATTCTACCTATTGTCGTTTTCTGTGTTTTATCAGCTTACATACTACGCTTGTCAAATCATATATGTTTTCGGCTGCTCAGATCCAGGTTATTATTTTCGATTCGTAGGCCTATTGCCTTGGCCAGTACATCATCATCGTAGTAGATCTATTCCATAAGGCATAACTATATACGTACATGTGTTTTATTCAGTTCAAGAATCATCAGGGTGTGACATTTAAAAATAATACACGTTGATGCTAGCATAAAAAGTTTAATAAGTTCCATAAACTGCATGTTGGCGTATAAGGCTTCGACAGCGTTCATGGACTTGGTGCAGCATGCGGCAATCGCTGTTGTTTAGTAGCTCCCTGGTGGCAGATATCGGAACACCTAACGCGCCTCGCTTACAGCGCGGTCCGATATCGTGGACCCCGACCACCGCGTTATAACGAGGCGCGACTGTACTAAACAACAACTGTCAGTAGTAAACATTATACAATGTTCATATATTTTTTTTTTTATTTATTAAAACAATAAGTCTGTTTTACAGTTTATTTGTGTTTCGTATTTCTTATAAGATTATAGTTTTATCTTCTCTAAACTTAGCGGGCTTACCTGTCTTTGGCCCGGGTATGGGCCTGAAACTTGCGGGCCGGGCCGGGCCTGGGCCAAACATTCATGGTCTGGGTCGGGCCTGGGCCTAAATTCTAGTTTGCGGGCCTGGCTTGAAAAATTGCTGCGGGCCTGGGCCGGGCCTGGACTCTAACTGCTAATTGCGGGCCGGGCTTGGGCTCAAATTATAGGCCCGCGCAGGGCACTAGTGGACAGTAATGAGTCAGAGATCAGCTGGTTTGGAGTGCCCCTGGTATTAGCTGCCTTAGTTTTCAGGTCCTCACGGACCTCGGCAGCTTCTATCTGTGCCGTTTCACCATCATGGTTTCAGGTAGTTTTGTTGATCACATTCTGGATTTGGAGATCAGATCAGTGACCACAGCAACCTTGCATGATCAGGATTGACGCTGACTTCACTCCCATTGAAGAGTAATCTTGTTGGTCCCCTTTTTGGTGTAGGCATGACACTCAAAACATAGCTTCTGACCTCCTTAGATGCTAGTAGTAATTTCCATGGTGAAGTTATAAGTGAATTCTGACAACTCTGGCTTGTAAATGAAAAAAAAAATTGTTGAGATGGCTTATTTCAAATATCCTCAATTATAATAACATGTCCAGGTCCTAATATCACTGGCTTCTTCCACAATTGCAATTAAGATAATCCTTTGATTACAGGATCATCTCCAAATACATAAAGTAATTTACTTGGCTGATCTGGCAAAAAGAACATTAATTGCAATTAGGGTAATATATATGATGAATCGATGTTAAGTGGTGCATAATAAATTTATGCTTCGGTCGAGATCGGTTGAAAGACGAAGTGAAACAATTATTAATTCTACTTATTGTCTTTTTCTGCGTTTTATCAGCTTGGATACTACGTTTGTCAAATCATATACGTTTTCGGCTGCTCAGGTCCAGGTTATTATTTTCGATTCGTAGGCCTGTTGGTCCAGTACATCATCATCGTAGTAGATCTATTCCATAACGGTATACGTACATGTGTTTTATTCAGTTCAAGAGTCAAGAGGGTGTGACATTTAAAAATAATACACGTTGATGCTAGTATACGCGTTTAATAAGTTCCATAAACTGCATATTGCCATATAAGACAATGCTGCAAGCACACAGGGCTTCCACAGGGTTCATGGACTTGGTGCAGTGGGCGGCGGTCGCTGTTGTTTAGTAGCTCCCTGGTGGCAGATATGAGAACACCTAACGCGCCTCGCTTACAACGCGGTCCGAAGTCGTGGACCCCGACTACTGCGTTATAACGAGGCGCGACTGTATCTTGAATTAATTTTCAGCAATAAAAAAATAAGAAACAAATATTTCTTAAAAAAACACTTACAAATAATCCAGAAGATAAGAACAGGGGGCAAATGTCCAGATTTTTAATAAGGCAAGGGGCTAATGTCTGGGGGGCAAGTGTCCTAGGGGCAAGTGATAAAGGGGCAAATGTCCAGGAGGGGGGCAAATGACCTGGACCCGATATAAACAGGGGAAACTGTTCAAAACTCAGATTAACGACCCAACTGTCCAGGGCTGTCCTAAATGTCTAGTTTTGTTAGCAAAAATCCAGGCGAGGTGTCACAGCAGAAAGCACATATGAAATGTCTGAATGCCATTTTAAAGATTTTTTATGGCAAACCTGATATATATATATATATACCTGATATATATATATATATATATATATATATATATATATATATATATATATGCATTTAATGAACAATAGTTAATTTTTTAATCATATCTGATTAAATATGATTGTGCACACGTGACAAATTGATTGGAAAACACTCGTAATTATATCAAACTATTAATTAACACTTACTCGCACTTTATTGTATTCATACATTTCGATTTACTATGGGTCATATATATGCTGACGTTGAAGCACAACTGTGCTTATTGGGGTGGAACTATATTGTAATCGTAGTGATAAGTCACAATGGTAACGGTAATCCAATTTACTAACCTGGTTTCGGCTCGTCGCTTCCTGCGCATCGCTCTGCCCTCTGTTATCTGCCGTTTCCTGGTTGAAGAATAGTCTGTAGATGCATGGTCATATGCGGAAAAAAAGATCTAAGATGGAACGGTGTCTTTGATCAAGAATGACATCTTGATGCTCACTGTCTGTCCATGCTCATCACATACATCTTTTGTCTTGTGATCTGCATCGGAAAAGTGGTCTCTACCTTTTCCGCTGCAAATTCTTCCTCGGAAGTCGATAAAAAGTTTTTTCCTTGTATTTGTAGTACTTGTTGATATATCCAGGAGCCGTCCAGTGCACACCAGTTTTCTTTTGTTTCGATTTTCCATGCGTTTCGGCCGTTTTTCCGAGAGGTAATGCGTCGTCGCTCATATTGATTTACTGTGTGAACGCGGTGCCAAGAGCTCATACTCAAACCACTCTGTCGGCGAGCCCCCCCGCAGAGCAATGGCGCCGCCCAGTGTAGATAATGGCAAAGTTAAAAAGGATATTACAAAATTACCGTGGCGTTGCGCCCATCATATAAGGGTGATATATACTATAAATGGTATGTTATTATGTTTGGGCTATGGTTGTTCGAATGCTTCACCCCCCCTTTAAAACAAAGTTTCCTTGTTGGTCATCATGGCCACCAACTCATGACTTAGGCATCACTGATTTATAAAAAAATTATCTTATGTGAATAATGTGTTGGATTGCCTGAGCTAACATTTTGAATGAGTTGTTTGAAGTTGGTCAGTTGATGCCTAGGTTTGTAATCATCATGATGATGATAAGAACAAAACTTAATTTCATAAATTTGTTTTAGTCCACCACCACTCACACCCAACCCCTTACAAATAATTATAAATGAATGAATGGAACGCTGGTGGCTCTTTTCTATATCTTGAAAAGACCTTGCCGACAATACTTACATATTGTTTTAGAATGCACGAAATGATGTCTAACTTTGAAAAAAAATCCGGGGGAGCATGCCGGACCCCCCAGCTTTCGTTGATACCCGTTTGGAAACTTGCCAACAAATCAATCCTGAGTATGCCCTGGTGGTGATATAGTTAGTACTTGTAGCGGTGGTGGCTGCCGGAGACAATGAAATAGTATCGTTATCATTGTTTGCTAGTCTGACGTAATACATGTGAATTGTAGATATTATGTGTACACACCATTTGGGGGCCAGCATGCGTGCTGTGACGATGTATGTTGTTTTGATGGTGAATGTTTGCATAATTGCTGGAACGTGATTACTGAATTAAATGTAATTTATTTGGCTTATTTCACCCTACACTGGACTTGCATTGTTATTCTGCATAAAATACATTTACTGTTGACATTGCATTAACATAACACAGGCCCTGGTAGATAATCAGAGGCAGTGATGTAGCGAAAAGAGAAGACTCACTTTTGAAGTCAATGTCAAGTCCATTGGGCCTACTCAAACCAGACGCCACTAACGCGGTCTCGTTCTTTCCATCCATTTGATAGCGAATAATGCGGCCACGATTGGTCTTGCGAGAAGTGACATACATGTACCTGAAAACATTAGTGATACAATTAGTCACCTCAACAGTGACCTGCTGTAAACATACATTTACCTTCAAAGATGTGCCATGTTGCCATTCTTTCACCCATGCTACAAGTGCCATGTTGCCATTCTTTCACCCATGCTACAAGTGCCATGTTGCCATTCTTTCACCCATGCTACAAGTGCCATGTTGCCATTCTTTCACCCATGCTACAAGTGCCATGTTGCCATTCTTTCACCCATGCTACAAGTGCCATGTTGCCATTCTTTCACCCATGCTACAAGTGCAGACCAATAAGAGCTAAATTATTGCATCCGCTGATAATTAACTAACTAGCTAAATACATAACTAAATAACCAACTAACTAATTCACTATGCAATTAACAACTAATAACAATAGTTATATAATCTTATAAAACATCCCCTGAAAGGTGTTGAGTTAACCACAGTCAAAATACATATAATAATGCATGTATTTAAATATAAAAATTAGGTAAATATAGGTAAATATAGATCTGTGGTAGCAATTAGATAAATATAGATTTGTGAAAAAAACTACATAAGATATTACATAAAATGTATATATTAAGTCAGTCATACAGCCTTGTGACTAAATAAAATAACTAATTAAGTCTTATTATTCATGTGCGCATTGATGTTCTTGGTCTTCCAGGTGTTTCCATTACTGCTGGTAAGTACACGTGCATCAAATGAATCAAGTAAGTATAATGTTATTACTGGGCACTAGGTCTTAAATTCTAGTAAGAAGCCAGCACAAACAATACGAACCCATTCGCTGGATCCAGAACAATCGCCCGAGGACTGCTGATGAATTTAACAAGCACCTTGTGATATCTTCCTGACGGGTTCATTACAGCAATAGTACTACGAACAGAATCTGTGTAATACAACAGTTGGGACGCGGGGTCAAATGCCAGTCCTTCCGTGCGAGATCGTGCTCCCTCTCCGAACAGCAGTTTCACGTAGCTTCCGTTCAGATACATTGACTTTACAACGTGTGAATGGAAGTCAGTCCAGAAAACACGGTCACTAACAAAGTCATAGGTTAATCCAATAGGTCGGTCGACAGGTGGGAACTTCAGTGCACGGATGTTTTCGAGGTTCTCATCTGACTGGTAGATTTGGTGGCGGTAGTCGTCAGCGATGAGGAAGAATTTGTCCTTCAGAGGTTTTGCTGCAATTAGTCGGCAGTAAGAACATGTGATATTGCAGGTAACGCTAAAACTGACTATAAGAATTTAATGCAATCTTATATACACATATTGTGGCAGGCTACAGGCTGCATAGACTATGGAATAGCCAGCAGATAAGCAGCCATTAGTGGCTCCTGGCTGGATGCATGGAGCACCCCCTGGACTGGGCTATATAAAGTGTTGTAAGACCGTGTAAAAGGGGTTGTTTGCTGTAATAAAGACTGAGATGGAACATTACTCCAGGTTCTGTGTCTAACAGCTGCTGTCAAAGTCAATAATTCATGCTAAGACTATATAAAAGTAAGTGATTATAAAGTGACTTATCATCAGTTCATATGTAGTCTACAAAGTTCAAAATAGGAACACATCTTGGTAATCTCTAAACACCCACACAAACCCAAAACCGCAAATACCCCCATTTTATTGAATTATCCTCAACACACCCAAACAAACCAACACACCGAGCACACCCAAATGCACACCTGAACATGCACCCACACACCCAAACATGCACCCACACACACTAACACGCACCCACACACACTACCATGCACCCACACACACTAACATGCACCCACACACACTACCATGCACCAACACACACTAACACGCACCCACACACACTACCATGCACCCATACACACTAACACGCACCCACACACACTACCATGCACCAACACACACTAACACGCACCCACACACACTACCATGCACCCACACACACTAACACGCACCCACACACACTACCATGCACCCACACACACTAACACGCACCCACACACACTACCATGCACCCACACACACTAACACACACCCACACACACTACCATGCACCCACACACACTAACACACACTACCATGCACCCACACACACACTAACATGCACCCACACACACTAACACACTAGCTCAACAAATGGATTTATGGGACCGCGGGTGCATAAAGGATTAGCCATCGAAAATAAGGGGTTCAGTCCTAGGGGTGTCACATATAGGGAGACCACACCAGGGTGCATAAAGGATTAGCCATCGAAAATAAGGGGTTCAGTCCTAGGGGTGTCACATATAGGGAGACAACACCGCGGGAGCATAAAGGATTAGCCATCGAAAATAAGGGGTTCAGTCCTAGGGGTGTCACATATAGGGAGACCACACCAGGGTGCATAAAGGATTAGCCATCGAAAATAAGGGGTTCAGTCCTAGGGGTGTCACATATAGGGAGACCACACCAGGGTGCATAAAGGATTAGCCAACGAAAATAAGGGGTTCAGTCCTAGGGGTGTCACATATAGGGAGACCACACCGCGGGTGCATAAAGGATTAGCCATCGAAAATAAGGGGTTCAGTCCTAGGGGTGTCACATATAGGGAGACCACACCAGGGTGCATAAAGGATTAGCCATCGAAAATAAGGGGTTCAGTCCTAGGGGTGTCACATATAGGGAGACCACACCAGGGTGCATAAAGGATTAGCCATCGAAAATAAGGGGTTCAGTCCTAGGGGTGTCACATATAGGGAGACCACACCAGGGTGCATAAAGGATTAGCCATCGAAAATAAGGGGTTCAGTCCTAGGGGTGTCACATATAGGGAGACCACACCAGGGTGCATAAAGGATTAGCCATCGAAAATAAGGGGTTCAGTCCTAGGGGTGTCACATATAGGGAGACCACACCAGGGTGCATAAAGGATTAGCCATCGAAAATAAGGGGTTCAGTCCTAGGGGTGTCACATATAGGGAGACCACACCAGGGTGCATAAAGGATTAGCCATCGAAAATAAGGGGTTCAGTCCTAGGGGTGTCACATATAGGGAGACCACACCGTGGGTGCATAAAGGATTAGCCATCGAAAATAAGGGGTTCAGTCCTAGGGGTGTCACATATAGGGAGACCACACCAGGGTGCATAAAGGATTAGCCATCGAAAATAAGGGGTTCAGTCCTAGGGGTGTCACATATAGGGAGACCACACCAGGGTGCATAAAGGATTAGCCATCGAAAATAAGGGGTTCAGTCCTAGGGGTGTCACATGTAGGGAGACCACACCGTGGGTGCATAAAGGATTAGTCATCGAAAATAAGGGGTTCAGTCCAAGGGGTGTCACATATAGGGAGACCACACCAGGGTGCATAAAGGATTAGCCATCGAAAATAAGGGGTTCAGTCCTAGGGGTGTCACATATAGGGAGACCACACCAGGGTGCATAAAGGATTAGCCATCGAAAATAAGGGGTTCAGTCCTAGGGGTGTCACATATAGGGAGACCACACCGCGGGTGCATAAAGGATTAGCCATCGAAAATAAGGGGTTCAGTCCTAGGGGTGTCACATATAGGGAGACCACACCAGGGTGCATAAAGGATTAGCCATCGAAAATAAGGGGTTCAGTCCTAGGGGTGTCATATATAGGGAGACCACACCGCGGGTGCATAAAGGATTAGCCATCGAAAATAAGGGGTTCAGTCCTAGGGGTGTCACATATAGGGAGACCACACCAGGGTGCATAAAGGATTAGCCATCGAAAATAAGGGGTTCAGTCCTAGGGGTGTCACATATAGGGAGACCACACCAGGGTGCATAAAGGATTAGCCATCGAAAATAAGGGGTTCAGTCCTAGGGGTGTCACATATAGGGAGACCACACCGCGGGTGCATAAAGGATTAGCCATCGAAAATAAGGGGTTCAGTCCTAGGGGTGTCACATATAGGGAGACCACACCAGGGTGCATAAAGGATTAGCCATCGAAAATAAGGGGTTCAGTCCTAGGGGTGTCACATATAGGGAGACCACACCAGGGTGCATAAAGGATTAGCCATCGAAAATAAGGGGTTCAGTCCTAGGGGTGTCACATATAGGGAGACCACACCAGGGTGCATAAAGGATTAGCCATCGAAAATAAGGGGTTCAGTCCTAGGGGTGTCACATATAGGGAGACCACACCAGGGTGCATAAAGGATTAGCCATCGAAAATAAGGGGTTCAGTCCTAGGGGTGTCACATATAGGGAGACCACACCAGGGTGCATAAAGGATTAGCCATCGAAAATAAGGGGTTCAGTCCTAGGGGTGTCACATATAGGGAGACCACACCAGGGTGCATAAAGGATTAGCCATCGAAAATAAGGGGTTCAGTCCTAGGGGTGTCACATATAGGGAGACCACACCGTGGGTGCATAAAGGATTAGCCATCGAAAATAAGGGGTTCAGTCCTAGGGGTGTCACATATAGGGAGACCACACCAGGGTGCATAAAGGATTAGCCATCGAAAATAAGGGGTTCAGTCCTAGGGGTGTCACATATAGGGAGACCACACCAGGGTGCATAAAGGATTAGCCATCGAAAATAAGGGGTTCAGTCCTAGGGGTGTCACATATAGGGAGACCACACCGTGGGTGCATAAAGGATTAGCCATCGAAAATAAGGGGTTCAGTCCTAGGGGTGTCACATATAGGGAGACCACACCAGGGTGCATAAAGGATTAGCCATCGAAAATAAGGGGTTCAGTCCTAGGGGTGTCACATATAGGGAGACCACACCAGGGTGCATAAAGGATTAGCCATCGAAAATAAGGGGTTCAGTCCTAGGGGTGTCACATATAGGGAGACCACACCAGGGTGCATAAAGGATTAGCCATCGAAAATAAGGGGTTCAGTCCTAGGGGTGTCACATATAGGGAGACCACACCAGGGTGCATAAAGGATTAGCCATCGAAAATAAGGGGTTCAGTCCTAGGGGTGTCACATATAGGGAGACCACACCAGAGTGCATAAAGGATTAGCCATCGAAAATAAGGGGTTCAGTCCTAGGGGTGTCACATATAGGGAGACCACACCGTGGGTGCATAAAGGATTAGCCATCGAAAATAAGGGGTTCAGTCCTAGGGGTGTCACATATAGGGAGACCACACCAGGGTGCATAAAGGATTAGCCATCGAAAATAAGGGGTTCAGTCCTAGGGGTGTCACATATAGGGAGACCACACCAGGGTGCATAAAGGATTAGCCATCGAAAATAAGGGGTTCAGTCCTAGGGGTGTCACATATAGGGAGACCACACCGTGGGTGCATAAAGGATTAGTCATCGAAAATAAGGGGTTCAGTCCTAGGGGTGTCACATATAGGGAGACCACACCAGGGTGCATAAAGGATTAGCCATCGAAAATAAGGGGTTCAGTCCTAGGGGTGTCACATATAGGGAGACCACACCAGGGTGCATAAAGGATTAGCCATCGAAAATAAGGGGTTCAGTCCTAGGGGTGTCACATATAGGGAGACCACACCAGGGTGCATAAAGGATTAGCCATCGAAAATAAGGGGTTCAGTCCTAGGGGTGTCACATATAGGGAGACCACACCAGGGTGCATAAAGGATTAGCCATCGAAAATAAGGGGTTCAGTCCTAGGGGTGTCACATATAGGGAGACCACACCAGGGTGCATAAAGGATTAGTCATCGAAAATAAGGGGTTCAGTCCTAGGGGTGTCACATATAGGGAGACCACACCAGGGTGCATAAAGGATTAGCCATCGAAAATAAGGGGTTCAGTCCTAGGGGTGTCACATATAGGGAGACCACACCAGGGTGCATAAAGGATTAGCCATCGAAAATAAGGGGTTCAGTCCTAGGGGTGTCACATATAGGGAGACCACACCAGGGTGCATAAAGGATTAGCCATCGAAAATAAGGGGTTCAGTCCTAGGGGTGTCACATATAGGGAGACCACACCAGGGTGCATAAAGGATTAGCCATCGAAAATAAGGGGTTCAGTCCTAGGGGTGTCACATATAGGGAGACCACACCAGGGTGCATAAAGGATTAGCCATCGAAAATAAGGGGTTCAGTCCTAGGGGTGTCACATATAGGGAGACCACACCAGGGTGCATAAAGGATTAGCCATCGAAAATAAGGGGTTCAGTCCTAGGGGTGTCACATATAGGGAGACCACACCAGGGTGCATAAAGGATTAGCCATCGAAAATAAGGGGTTCAGTCCTAGGGGTGTCACATATAGGGAGACCACACCGTGGGTGCATAAAGGATTAGCCATCGAAAATAAGGGGTTCAGTCCTAGGGGTGTCACATATAGGGAGACCACACCAGGGTGCATAAAGGATTAGCCATCGAAAATAAGGGGTTCAGTCCTAGGGGTGTCACATATAGGGAGACCACACCGTGGGTGCATAAAGGATTAGTCATCGAAAATAAGGGGTTCAGTCCTAGGGGTGTCACATATAGGGAGACCACACCAGGGTGCATAAAGGATTAGCCATCGAAAATAAGGGGTTCAGTCCTAGGGGTGTCACATATAGGGAGACCACACCAGGGTGCATAAAGGATTAGCCATCGAAAATAAGGGGTTCAGTCCTAGGGGTGTCACATATAGGGAGACCACACCAGGGTGCATAAAGGATTAGCCATTGAAAATAAGGGGTTCAGTCCTAGGGGTGTCACATATAGGGAGACCACACCAGGGTGCATAAAGGATTAGCCATCGAAAATAAGGGGTTCAGTCCTAGGGGTGTCACATATAGGGAGACCACACCAGGGTGCATAAAGGATTAGCCATCGAAAATAAGGGGTTCAGTCCTAGGGGTGTCACATATAGGGAGACCACACCAGGGTGCATAAAGGATTAGCCATCGAAAATAAGGGGTTCAGTCCTAGGGGTGTCACATATAGGGAGACCACACCGTGGGTGCATAAAGGATTAGTCATCGAAAATAAGGGGTTCAGTCCTAGGGGTGTCACATATAGGGAGACCACACCAGGGTGCATAAAGGATTAGCCATCGAAAATAAGGGGTTCAGTCCTAGGGGTGTCACATATAGGGAGACCACACCAGGGTGCATAAAGGATTAGCCATCGAAAATAAGGGGTTCAGTCCTAGGGGTGTCACATATAGGGAGACCACACCAGGGTGCATAAAGGATTAGCCATTGAAAATAAGGGGTTCAGTCCTAGGGGTGTCACATATAGGGAGACCACACCAGGGTGCATAAAGGATTAGCCATCGAAAATAAGGGGTTCAGTCCTAGGGGTGTCACATATAGGGAGACCACACCAGGGTGCATAAAGGATTAGCCATCGAAAATAAGGGGTTCAGTCCTAGGGGTGTCACATATAGGGAGACCACACCAGGATGCATAAAGGATTAGCCATCGAAAATAAGGGGTTCAGTCCTAGGGGTGTCACATATAGGGAGACCACACCAGGGTGCATAAAGGATTAGCCATCGAAAATAAGGGGTTCAGTCCTAGGGGTGTCACATATAGGAAGACCACACCGTGGGTGCATAAAGGATTAGCCATCGAAAATAAGGGGTTCAGTCCTAGGGGTGTCACATATAGGAAGACCACACCGCGGGTGCATAAAGGATTAGCCATCGAAAATAAGGGGTTCAGTCCTAGGGGTGTCACATATAGGGAGACCACACCAGGGTGCATAAAGGATTAGCCATCGAAAATAAGGGGTTCAGTCCTAGGGGTGTCACATATAGGGAGACCACACCAGGGTGCATAAAGGATTAGCCATCGAAAATAAGGGGTTCAGTCCTAGGGGTGTCACATATAGGAAGACCACACCGTGGGTGCATAAAGGATTAGCCATCGAAAATAAGGGGTTCAGTCCTAGGGGTGTCACATATAGGGAGACCACACCAGGATGCATAAAGGATTAGCCATCGAAAATACTCCCAATGTTAGTATCCGTTTTGCCTCCGGCTCAGTCGCCAACATCATTGTTGTTTCGATCGTCAACATCCAACAAAGATTCGTCGCTAATACTATCAAATAATCCGTCCAAAACATATGGCAGTAAATCGCCAGTTGAAGTAATGCCGTCCGCCATTGCGGCCATAGCAGATTTTGATAATCCATCATTAAAAAAAGCGAAAATCTCCTTAAAATGATATTTAGTGATAATAAATGATTGCCGTTACCGAATAGCTAATTCATTTGCCATGACAACCGTATATAACAAGTGGCTCCACTTAGTGGATAATTATGAGTAAAAGCGATTTAAATGGTGAATATAGCCAATGCCGGTATTCCGAGGTCGGAATACCGGCCTATCGTACTAAAATGGTTAAACTAGAAGCGCAATAGGTCTACTTAGATGTGCCTCAAACAGGACAAGAGGCCACTAGTACACACAAACCAGTAACAAAATGTCCAGAAAACATTTCTGAAGCTGGTCATAAATGTGTGTGCTTAGATGCAAGAAGCATAGTAAATAAGAAAAATTAAAATTAGACATTATGGTAGAATATATTAACCTTCACATAATTGGCATAACCGAATCATGGTTCAACAAAGACATGTCAGATGCTGAATTAGGACTGACATGATACATAATGTTTAGGAGAGATCGAATAGGAAGAAGGGGAGGTGGAGTTATTTTATATGTTAAAGAATCTATTCAGGCTTATGAAATAAAATTAAATATGGAAGCAGATTGCGATGAAGCTGTGTGGTGCAATATAGGAAATTCAACATTAACTATTGGATTATTTACCGAAGCCCAAACATAAATACAAAATGCTATAAAGAGTGAGTAAAGGGGAATGTATCATAATGGGAGATTTTAACCATGGACACATACAATGGAAATCTCTAGAGAGTACAGGGGGTGAGGACCAACAGTTTCTGTTTTTAATTCAGGATAGCTTCCTTACTCAACACGTGCTAAAACCAACCAGGGGAGAAAATGTATTGTATCAAAAAATGAATTAGTGGACAATGTCAAAATACAGGAACCATTGGGTAATAGTGATCATAATCATGATCATAATCATAATCAAACACATAAAATCAGAAAGTAAAAATAAAAAACATGCAGGAGAAACTTCCACAAAGGTAAATATAAAGATATGTAAAAATACTTAGTAAAGCTAGATTGGAGTAACATACTGCTGAATAAGACTGGAACTGAATGTTGGAACATTCTAAAATATGAAATTGAGAGTATCATTGATCAATTTGTTCCCTTGAAAAAGCAAAGAAAGTGGTCTAGAAAGAAACACTTGTCAAAAGAAGTTTAATTGTAAGTCAATTGTAACTCCAAAAAATGGTAGATAACAAAATAAAGGCAATGAAGGATAATAAATCACCTGGAGTGGATGGAATTCTTTCAAGACTACTAATGGAAATAGTAGAACAAATCACTATACCACATGCAAGAGTGTTTAACTTGTCATTAAATGAGGGTGTGGTTCCTTTTGAATGGAACGAATCAAACATCATACCATTATTTAAAAAGGGTTCAAGAAATAAGAGAATTACATACCAGTGAGCTTAACAACAGTGATTTATAAATTATTATAAAGGTTAAATAAAGACCATGTGGTGAACTTCCTTGTTAGCCATAAATTATTAAATTCATCTCAACATGGTTACCTAAAATCGAGGTCTTGCTTAATAAATATGTTATGTTTGTTTGAAGAAATCACTAAGTCGATAGACGAGGGATCACCTGTAGATATTATCTACTTAGATTTTCAGAAAGCTTTTGACAAAGTGCCACATCAAGGATTTTTATTTAAATTAAAAGCCCATGGTATTTGGGGTGTCACAATTGACTGGATAGAACAATAGCTGACTGACAGAAGGTGTTGCTGTAGATGGAGAGGTTTCAAACTGGAAATCAGATTTGAGTGAGGTACCACAAGGATCAGTATTAGGACCATTATTATTTTTAATATATATATACATATATATATATATATATATATATATATATATATATATATATATATATATATATATATATATATATATATATATATATATATATATCAATGACTTGGACGATAATATAATAAGCAACATACTGAAATTTGTAGATGACACAAAGACGCTGTTCAATTTTAGGAAATGTAAAAGCCTACACACAGGACACGGGAACTTGGATGTAAACTATGAAATGGGAGATACTGTAAATGAAAAGGACTTAGGAGTAACAATAAGTGCTGATATGAAAATTTTAGAGCAGCTTGATATTGCAGCTTCAAAGGGTAATCAAATTACGGGTTGATTAGGAGAAATATAACATACAAGGAAAAAAGCTAATTATACCTCTATATAAAGCAATCGTTAGGCCTCATTTAGAACACTTTATACAAGTGTGGAGACCATATTGTAAGAAGGATATAGATACGCTTGAACAAATACAGAGGAGAGCAACTAAAATGATTCCAGAACTTCACTTCACTGCCAGAGCTTTTGTTCGTACCAGATTCACAGACTGTCACACATGGTGATCGCCATTTTGCTGTTTGCTCAACCATTCTATGGAACAATTTAACACCTTCTATCAGGCCAATCATTACAAGTGTTTAAAACACTTTTAAAAACTCACCTTTTTAAACAAGCTTTTTAATAACTCACCGATGAGGACATTTATGTGCATTCATTAGGTATTGTATATATTAGTTTCTTACCATATTTATGGTCATTCTTTTAGCTTCACTTGTGTTACTGAACTTATTTAAAGCATAGTTCTTAAGAATTTTTTTATATAATTGTATTAACAGTTTTTATGGTTATATTCTTAGTCTTACTTGTATAAACGAATATACTTAAAGTAGTTTTTAGAATTTTTTGAGTCTATTTAATTGTGTTATTAGTTTCATGATCATTTTCTTACTTTTACTTGTATTACTAATTACATTAGTAGTGTTATGAAATTTTTTAACACGATTATTTTGTTGACATTTCTTTTTTATGTTTAGCATTTGTGTAGACTATTCTCAGTATAATTATTCTCTTAGCAACTTATGGCCTGTAAAATACTACTACAATGTATGTACGTAAAGCGTCTGGGAGCAATTTCGATTGATCAAGCGCTATATAAGTACTTTTAATATTATTAATTGAGAGACCTTAGTTACGAAGAACACTTAAAGGAATGTTGTTTAATGACCCTAGAGACAAGGAGGTTAAGAGGAGATCAAATTGAAGTTTTTAAGATATTGAATGTGTATTGAATATTGATAGAAATATTTTTTTCACTCAAGAAAGATAGTAGAACTAGAGGACATCAGGTAATATTAGTAAAGGATCAGTGTAGATTGGATATGTGGAAGTACTCGACAATAAATTAATGGAACAAATTATCGACAGATTGTGTAACTGCTAGCAGCGTGAATATGTTTAAAAAAAAGGTTGACACGTATCTCAGAAGGGCGGGTTACACACAGATGAAAAATGCTGGACTCTCGATAAGCCAATGGCTTCCTTGTCCACTTGCCATCTGGGCCTTTTCCTTGGATGGCAATCTTGTTAAATCTCTTGTTAAGCCTATAGTATAATACTCAATATACATGTGTGTATTTATTCCCTGATGCTACAAGGTGACTTTATAGTCTCTTACTATGCTATTACTGTTTCATGGCGCCACACTAGTGAAAGTAGTCGTATAAGACTTACTGCTGGGTTCACACGACACTCCGTCACGAGAGACCTTCATGCTGTCAGTGCATCCACACTTGTGTCCACTGGACATCGGGAAACAAAGTTGTTTACACCCACCATTAGCCACGTTACAGCTACTGTTGGCGTTACCTGTCAATCAAAATGCAGCTGTCAATCAACAAAACAGTCTTCATTAGGCAGTGGCTGTTGGGTTAATTTTAACCAAAAGAAATACATGTAATCTTCACATTGCTTGAAGAGTAACTCACACTCATTAGACAATGTCACATCTTGGTAATTTTTCAAAAAGTTACAGTTATATCTTAATCTATACATACTACAGTAAAATAAAATTCACAACTGAACTTGGTTATATTGAGAATGTGAGTGAGGACTGAGGCATGAGGTCTAGCTGTTACACTAAGAGAAAGACGTCATCAGCAACTTCCATCATAAAATAGAATTCATCCTTAAATGTTGAGTGTTTTCAAAATGTGTTTCACTAAGATGCTCATAAAATCCACAGATGTTTTATTCCCAGCGTTGACACAAACATTGGACGTTGGAACCAGGGCTTTCTCAGTTGCAATGGTGCATCAACTCTATGCAATTCACTCCTTGTTAGTGTTCGGTCAGCAGGAAATATAACATTTTGCCATCACCAGTAGACATATCTTTTCAGCCTTAATCATCCATCTGTTGATCACATAAGAATTCTATACCTATATGAGAGTGTGTAACTCTTTGGTTTTGATGTGCCTCTGTGTGCGGGTTCCTGAAGATGTTGGTGCATAGAGTATTATTGTAATTACAACTGCAACTGTATTAGAACCAGACCATGTTGGTGACTCATGCAATGGATGAGAATCAAAGTAACAGGTACACACCGAGGTACAGATGCTGATTGCCACTGTAGTAGGCGACAATGTCATACACTGTTGTCTGGTTGAGGTGTCTGATTCCTCGTCGATTCACCTCCTTGCCGGATTCCTTTTCCACCACGTGGATACTACTGTGCGATGACTTCTCAGTGAATCCAACAAAGTCCTGCATCAACAAGGCACAAGGAAATCAGTAAAACTGGGGTGATTTTGATGCTGACTTCTGCCAACCTTGCAGCTTGTATGTTTGAGAGAAAATAAAGTCAGTTTGGGAAATGAACTTTGTGCATAAACCTCATAGCAATCTGTGTTGATATAGAAGGTCTTAAGTTTCATTTTTATGTGATAGTTTCATGGATTTCGTGATAATTAATGATAATAATAACACATTCTCAGCCAGATGTCTCAGTAATTAAATATATTCTTGTAATTTTAATAACACATCAATTACAACTGACACAGCAATGGATGTATGTAATTAGATTGCATACTAATTTTATGTGAGGCAACAGCACTACCATTAAAACCATCCCTTTGGGATTGGCTAAGAGGGAGGTGGACTTCGACCAGTCATGGCCAAATATTTAAATTAACCATGCAGCCACAAATTTGCACAAACTTATGCATAGTAATACAGGGTGGAAACTTTCATTAAGAGACAGCCTATCTGGTCTGCATACCGGGCAGTTGGCCCTGCACAACAACCATTGGTTAGCAGATGGTTTGACAAATTTTCCTGACTTATTTATCAAAAATTTTGACTTGTCTTATCCGGAAGGGGCTTCTGTCAAAGATTTCATTCCACAGGAAATTTCTTCTGCGCAGTACGCTACGATACAAGATGCCATTCCTTTCATTAAGACATCCCCCTACACTATTTTGTTAAGTAAAGTTGATATAGTGTGGGCATTCCACATCATTCCACGTCTTTGTGGGGTTTTCAGTGGAAGGGTCTATGCTACATGGATGTGGTCCTTCTGATGGGACTAGCCAGCTCCTGTAACATCTTTGAATTGTTTAGTAGACAGTGGAATGGGTGACAAAGACAACAACACGAGTGACAGGGACGGTACATGTGATTGATGATTGTCTGTTTCCGATTCTTCTGCAGCAGGCATAAATGCGCTTATTCAACTATGGGCAGATGGGCATCCCATTAACACTGGGTAAAACACAGGACCCTGACACAACTCTGCATTTCTTGACGCTGAGACGCTGACGTTAGAAGCCAGACTCCCTGAAGATAAGTTGAATAAATGTAGGTCTTCACTGTGCAACTTTTGGTCAAACGAAAAGTCACCCTTAAACAGCTTCAGTCCCTCATTGGTGCATATTCTGTGATCATACAAGGTAGGGCATTTCTTAGGCATCTCATCGATCTAACAATTGTGTGACCAAACCACATTATCACATTGGACAAGTTAAGCATGAACCGAGAGTGTGGCAAGAATTTCTAAGCAGTTTTAATGGTAGAGCCTTTTTCTTGATGAGGACTTCCTCACTGACAACGAGGCATTGGGGCCTGTTATAAATAAACATACATTTCAGGAGCCACATATTTAGTGCTTAAATTTGTTGTATGGTAGTCGCATGCCTCAGTTGTAATATTAACTATATGGCATGCCATGTACCAGACAGAGTCAACGTTCTTGCCGATAAGTTATCATGTGGTCGTGTTGATGAATTCAGAACGCTTTTACCATGGCTAATCCCATGACAACTGAGCTACTTTTACATGGTTCACCTGAAGGTTCCAGTTATCTGACGCTATAGTTTAAAAAAACCAAACCAAACATTTCTTATATTTGCCTTAATGAGATGTCACAAAGGCTTGTTTCGAGTGAGTTCTTCTAGTCCACGGGCATAAGAAATGGGTGTTTTGCACACACAGGTAGGTTTTGTTGACATAGCTCACCTGATGGTTCAGGTTATCTGACACTAGTTTGAAAGGGTGAAGACCACACAGTTCGGGCAAGTTCTTCTAATACATGGATATAAGAACTGGGTTTTTCACAAACACAAGTACCATTACATAGCTCACATGAAGATTAATGTTTTCTGACATTACAGTTTAAACGTGTGATGACCTAACATTTTATAAATACTTTAATGATACAGGAAGGCTTGTCTCGGGCGAGTTCTTTTGGTCTCTGTATATAAGAAATTGGTCTGTCATAAACACAGGCTTTGGTGGTCTAGGTGACCAGGTGGTTGAATTGCCCCACCTTTCTGTATCATCTTAATCTCAAGTATTGCTAGTAGTTGATGTATTAGTATAATTATTACACCACACGATTTGTAGATGAATGTAGACCTCTCTGTAAGAGGTAGTGCTTTATGTAGTACATTCATTTCGTTATGTTACTGTTCATAGCCATAATGTGGGCCTTTTAATAATGTGCTGTTTTAGCAAATGAGGCTATGTCTGATGACCTTTATTGGTCCCCATTTGTTTGTATTTGTTTCATTTTAAACCAGGGCATCTGGAAGTTAATAAATGTCAGAAAGAAATTCTGGCCATTTTCAATCTATCTGGTTTTGTGTTGTTGCATAAAAGTTGTCACAACTCTTGCCCTGAATCACCATTGACATGGAACACCCTGAATCACCATTGATATGGAACGCCCTGAATCACTATTGACATGGAACGCCCTGAATCACCATTGACATGGAATGCCCTGAATCACTATTGACATGGAATGCCCTGAATCACCATTGATATGGAAAGCCCTGAATTACTATTGACATGGAATGCCCTGAATCACCATTGACATGGAATGCCCTGAATCACCATTGATATGGAATGCCCTGAATTACCATTGACATGGAACGCCCTGAATCACCATTGATATGGAATGCCCTGAATCACCATTGACACAGAATGCCTACCTGCATGACTGTCACTCCATAGATTTTGCCGGATCTCGGCCCCAATGCCTGAATCCTATGTTCTGAGCCGTTGATCAGACTGGCCGACCAGATTTGGTTCCGACTTGGATTGACCCAATATATCCTGTGTGCATCATTAACAATATAATCCGTGTGACACAGGTAAAACCACCACATATTTTGTGCAGCAGCATAAATAGAGTAACAGCTCCATAAAACAGTAACTTAATAAAAAGAATGTCATCAAAGGGCTAAAACACTAGAAACAACAGAGATTAAGTACAGCTACAAATTTTCTTCAAATGGAACGACCCTCTGTCATAACAGGAGCAGGTGAAAAGTAAACTGCCCATACCTTTGTGCCACATAGTCAACAGCCAGTGACGTGAATGTAGAGTTTGAAATGACGGAAGTGTTTCTGACAAAGGTTGTTTGATGGGTGCCATCTAGCCTGGCGACCATAATCCTGTTTAAGTTGCCAAGACTCTCGGTCCAAAACAAGCGCCTGTAAACAAACATTCAAACAAATAAAATTGCCTCATGTTAGTTTTCTTGATGCTTGTTAACTTCTATCTTATCAAAGACATACTCTTTGTTACTTGCAGATATGGTTACTACCATAAGAAGTGGACATTTATATTAGACATTTTTGTATTAACGATTACTGTACAATGTTTGCTAATTTCCATGCCAACTGTCTGTGCTGTCATCCATGTATACAGCGGCTGGGGGATAGCTCCCTCAATTCCTCATTCAATTGTTCATTCATTCAGCTCTTTGCAAAAAGTACACTTTAATGTACCATTATGTCGTTAATAGGTAATCTTCTATGCATGATATTGGAAAACTTAATCCACTCCACAGGCAAATGTTTGTTGGAGAAACTAGTCTAAATATTTCTATTCTAAACTAGTCTAAATATTTCCATTATGTCCGTGGCTAAACACCCTGCGACTCACTTAGTCTGCATGTCCAGTGCAATGGCCCCTGGGTTGTGCACATCAGTGATGAGCTTCCTCATGTACTGGCCTTCAAGTCTGGACACCCAGATGGCATTCGCTTCTGCGTCTGTCCAGTACATGTTTGATGTCATCCAGTCTACGGCGAGACCTGAGGGAAGGACACATGACAGGTGATAGTTTCAACCAGTGTACATTGACACAGAGACAGTGATGGGGCTGTGGTGTTGCAACTAGACCACTTACTATCACTCATACCATTTTAACTTATTTACCAACCATAAAATATGTTACCAAAGGAACACACTTGATCAACATTTAGCAATACATCCAACTGTGCAGTTATTTTACAACTGTCCACTTGGTCTACTCAGCCTTCTGTCTGTGCGAGACAGCTGATACATCATGATACAAACCTCAAATACATGCTTTCACACATGCATGCACGCACGCATGCACGCACACACGCAAACACACACCCATTGACTTACCCATCACAATGAGACCTCTCCCTGTTACACACCAACACTTCTCACTGTTCACCCTGATCCCAATCCCTCAATCCGAATATTTCTCCCCATTATACACTTTCACCCATTTCCTTCTCTGACCCACCTCGCACATCGCCTGTGCCATACACAAGGACACTGTTGACACCCTTCTGCTCTAGTCGGGCGCGTCTGATTGTCTTCACACTCGAGCCACTCTCTGAGAAGTAGATCTCTCCTTCGTTGTAGTTGAAGTCCACTGCGCGGAATCTGTACTGTTTCTTTGTGCTGTTGAAGAAGCAGAACGTGTTCGCGTCTTCTTTCAAGGTTTTCTTCATTGTACTCTTGAATGGCATAGCGCAGATACGGTCATAGAGAGCATATACGTACATCGCCCCCTTAGAAGTCAACGTACCTATAACAAATCACAATTTACAAAGTACTAGCATGTCATTTCATCAGTGTCCTAATAACTGCATTGAAACCTGTGCAAGAGCTTGTACGACGGGTGGTCTTATCTCCTACATGATAGCAATTCAACTTCACACTACCCAAATTCAACAAAAACCAAATATGTGACTGTGTATTGCACAATTTTGTGTTTGACTTTAATCTATGGACAGAGCTGTAATTGTTTCCTCGCTGTGATTGATAGATCTCTACATTAATCCTTGTTAGAAATTGGTAAATAATGTTTGGCAATAATAGCAACTAGCCTAAACTCGATATTTTTCCAGAAAAGAAGCCACAGTGATGCCCTCTGGAGAGTGACTCACCACTCAATTTGCCCACTGTTTCCATCTTTCTTTAACTACCTTTGTGGTTCTTAAAATACATCGCCAATTCGTATATCAGAGGCCAGTGGTCTAAGGAGGTGAAAGAGACATAGATAGAAAGATGTGAGTGGACCTCAGCACTGGGGGAGGGTACTGCCAGACTGTCACAAATGTTAGCGTATTAATATATAGACAATATTAGACTGTTTCTAATTGATCACAAAATTTAATATGAAAATCTGTCATTCTGCTGCTTCACATGTTGTCTATTTGATTGTACCAAGATATGGATTTGAATGAAAACATAACTTTTAGACACATACGTAAATTTTATTCTGGCCATAGACAAAAAATAATTATATATCATTATAATACAGGTAGTTAACCTGTAAGAAGAGTTTGCCCTTACGTAGGCAGGTTCGTCCATTATTGGAAGTTTTGTAGCCATCCTGACAGAGACACTGTCTCTTCACACCATACGAGGATGGCACAGGAACACATAGATGGTGACAGGGGTTCACACTGCATGGAGCTGCAAGCAACACACAGACAGCTTTACTAGATGTGGCTTCTTGAAAACATTACAAATAAAACATCTCACAACTGGCTGAATGACAATTACATTCCACAACAGAAAGATTACATTTCAGAAACCTCTGTCTAAAACATCACAAATATATGGGGAAGATATACAGAAATTGTGCAATATGTAGTTGAGTTTGTTCTGGTTGCAATGTCTAATTACAACATTTAACAGACAACATTTAAGTATTTTCAAGTGTCCAGACCTAGCCTTAGATTGATTGTTTGAAAATATATATAATTATAACAATGTTACTTCTCTATACGATCCATACAGCTGGAAGATGGATTCCTGTCTAATGATGATTCTGTCATGTGTTAATTTTATTCATAACAACAGCCTGAGTGGCATGTCATTTCTATGTATAGCCTCTCAAACTCAGTAGTAGTGTTTACAGTTTCAATAGTAAGATAAGTTGGGAAGTTCCGTAACATCTCCGACTCACCAGTTGTGTCCTGTTTCTGCCTTGAGGCGGCATACATTGTGATGCCGTAAGGTTTACGTGAGAGAGGCAGACGCATGCCTCGGCCACCTACATCCTTTAAGTCAAAGAACCACAGTTGTGACCTGGAGCGACCAATGGTCAAGCTGACCCCCTGGTCAGTGGCAAACACAAAATTCTGCAACAACAAAAACAAGAACAGATGTAGGCATCAGTCATTAAAAGATGCTGCATTCTATATCTTAGTTTATTCTGAACATAATAGTGTTGTACAAATTTATATTTTATTGTGTATCAGATGTATTTCTTTTTTACCACTGAAGCAGCATAATAAAAATATATAAATAAAAACACAAATGGCTGGTCTTAAGATGCATCCTATATACAACAAGAACATACTAAAATACTAATGTGTAAAACTAGAAATTCTTCAAAGAAACAAACATGTTACATGAAACTTAAATTCAGCAAGACTCATGCAACTGTTTCGTGTATGAACATCTTCAAACATTACCCCCTAGGACTTAACTAATAATTTGCAATAATTTCACTTTATACAATGTGATTGTACTTTTAACTGTACTGTGCTTGTAGACATAGTACAAGCTGGCTGTATGTAAGGAAATTATGAATATCATGAGTGACAGAGACATGGGCTGGTGCAGTATGTTCCGTTTCAACTGCGTTCAACAAATGATAATAATAACATATAGTTGTCACTGCCACCCAAACATGCATTGCAGCATCAATACCTTGTAGACAGCAACATCCATGAAGGTGTTTTGGCTGCGACGGCCATACTGTGTCCGCGTTTTCGTGACGAGGTCATACGACTCGATGACATGGGTGTTGGTCCAGAACAACCTGAAGTAAAACATTTGTTCTAGTGGTCAGTGTTCTAGTGGCCATTTGCAGTGACCACACAGTATGGAGTGTGGTCATTGTGATTATGAAATAAAACTATTGAAGCATCAATTAAATGTAGTTTGTAACTCAGAATTCAGAGCATCAAGTACTGTATAAATACTGTGCAATTTGGAATTAGAAATTCCATTAATGATGAGATTAGTTTGAAATTGCACCTGTGCTCATGAGCTTGGAATATCACCAGCCTGTGGCATTGATTCATGCAAACTCTTGTCAACTTTCCTGCACCGCTATAAGTCCATTTTGTTTCTAAGAGTATCATGAAGTAGTCACATGATATGGATATTCCTGTGTGTGCAATGGTCTTGTGGGAATCCCTATGGTAGGTTCCAGGCTTCCATAAGCCTGTTGCCTGTTGTCATATTATTGTCATAATTATTGTGTTTATGAGCCATAGTTTTGTAGACATACGTTATACAGCTTAAGAAACCAATTGCTGATATTGCAAAAGTTTACTGACTAGACTTAAACAAGCGTTCTATTAGTGTAACTCTAAACCATGACCGACGGAGATACCCAGCTAGCACAGCTTGGTTGGGCCAACATTGTAATAAGCTCGCCATGGTTGCAGTCTGCATGTTGACCTGTCAACCATGGAA
This sequence comes from Lamellibrachia columna, assembly GCA_963662155.1. NCBI lineage: Eukaryota > Metazoa > Annelida > Polychaeta > Sabellida > Siboglinidae > Lamellibrachia > Lamellibrachia columna. Next base: position 45,711,639 of record OY759271.1, read on the forward strand.
ACTTGTAGTGGGCAGACGGCAACGCGGCGACGTCATGCCTACATTATGCCAACTATTAAAACATCGTAGCAACATCTAGCGAAGAATCTTGCATATGCTGATTGGTTGGGGTACCGTTGTCAAGTGGTCGCTGCCGTCGCGATCTGCATGGTAATGCTTCCCCATCGTTTTGTCACCGACGTCCAATATACGATTACGGTAATCATGTAATCCGAAGAGCAACTCACCAACCGGGGATAACACGTATACGTAGCGATACAGCATGGGAGAAGACTGTCAGAAATGCGGTATTGGCGGTTTAGTCGCCCATTCGGCTGCAAATTTTTATAATATTAAACCGTTAAATGTACCAAGCAGAGAAAACGTTATTTATAGATAGCAATTTAAGGTAATGTTTTATTATAGTAAAATATAGCGATTGTCACATAACAGTTGTACTTCATAACAGATTATGTACCATATAACAACTTAAATGGGTTATTGTATTTTAATTGAGTTTATTAATTGTTGGGCATGCAAAAGTGCATGGTCACTCAACATAGTAAAACTTGTTTATCTGTTTTTTTCTGTAGTTGTTAGTTATTATGAATGCTTCTATGAAATAAATTTTTTATACTGGTCAAAACGTAGGCGGGTTCATAACAATGTTGCTGACAATTTTGCAACCGTTTTATCCAGTCCCGGCGGGGCTTGTGGAGGTTGGAGGAATTGTAGAAATCATTCTGTTTGAGATGTTGGTGAAGAGCAACAGCTACATTTGACTCTAGTCTGTGCTTAAAATATTCTCAAGCATGTATTTAATGTATGGAGTTTAGTTAGTTTGTTAGCATTTTGCTTGTTTTATTTGTTCTATGGAAATGTAATATATACTCCACATTGAACAGAAATACACTATTGTTGGATGCATAATTTTGTTCACCATTTTACTCTGCATGTGCCTTTAAGATGGTAGATATTTCAAATATGTTAACATTTCCAACAGGTCCTGTGCGTCGGAACCCAGACCTGCACTCGGGATGCAAACAACAGAGATGTTGAGTGCACCCTGAAACAATGGCTGCGATTTGCTGCACACCGAGACGGTGGAAGACATCAGAGGCAACAGTTACAACTGTAACAACATAGGAGGAGGGAACAGTTACAACTGTAACAACATAAGGAGGTGGCAACAGTTACAACTGTAACAACATAGGAGGAGGCAACAGTTACAACTGTAACAACATAGGAGGAGGCAACATGTACAACTGTAACAACATAGGAGGAGGCAACAATTACAACTGTAACAACATAGGAGGTGGCAACAGTTACAACTGTAACAACATAGGAGGAGGCAACATGTACAACTGTAACAACATAGGAGGGAACAGTTACAACTGTAACAACACATGAGGAGGCAACGTTTATAACTGTAACAACACAGGAGGAGGGAACAGTTACAACTGTAACAACACACGAGGAGGCAACATTTACAACTGTAACAACACACAATGATGCAACTGTTACAACTGTAACAACACAATATGATGGAACAGTTACAACTGTAACAACACAGGATGAGGCAACCACTACAATTGTAACAACACAAGATGAGGCAACATTTACAACTGTAACAACATAGGAGGAGGAGGGAACAGTTACAACTGTAACACCACAGGAGGATGCAACAGTTACAACTGTAACAACACAGTAGGATACAACAGTTACAACTGTAACAACACAGGATGATGCAATAGTTACAAATGTAACATCATATGAGGGAACAGTTACAACTGTAACAACATAGGAGGAGGGAACAGTTACAACTGCAACACATTTAGTTTGAGGAGGAACTGGTACAACACTGACACTACATCCAGACCTGGGGTCAATATTATATTATACACATCACCGCAAGCTTACAAAAATGCCAGAGAGCAGTGTACTTTGCAGTTTTCAATTCCAATTCTATCTGTTTTGATTCTGATCAATTCAATTCCAATTAACACAATGTTTTAATCAATTCTAATTCAATTCAGATTTGACCCCAGGTCTGATTACATCACCCTTCAACCTTAATTAAAGAATAGCTCTTGTTTGTTAAAAGTGACATATATATTTTCAACATTCAGAAACAATTATGGTGCAGCAAAGACAACAGTATTGCTGTAATAGAACCTAGATTTGGTAATCCTGACAATCCTGTTGACACCAACAGTACGTGTTGTGATTGTTAAGGAAGTTGTGTTTGTGGTATATTTACAAGTACAATTTAATGTTTAGTTTATCATGTCATCTATTTGTCCAGAGGACGGATTCCATGAAAGTTGTTAATGATACTTCTCGTTTGGTGTCTGTCCTGCAAAACTTTTCAAGTTCGGAAACTGTTATCCCAAATTCAGACGAGTAGTTTTGGATAAGTTAGGCATTCAAATTGGGCTCACCTCCATATGATTGTCTCTGATCAGATATGGTTTCGATAAGGGGGCTGTCAATGCTGATGCAATGTACTTTTTAGGTGAGTTGAGATAGAGGGCAACTGAATTACATGCTGATTCAACTCTGTACAGTAGCCCTGGGCTTGGTTGATTGTGTAAGAAAGTAGAACAATATCGTCAGCAAAATCAGTATCACTTAGGACCTTTACAGGATGCCTTCTGCTATGCCGAGGGCCAAATATAAATCCTGGTGCTGTGACATCTTCACCTATGACCATTATTATCTACACTGGGATTAGTATAACGTTCACATGTATGCTATGGTATAGTCAACATAGGCACACCCATATATGGGTATTATGTTGAATGCACAAATGTAGGGGACTTAATCCATAACGTTTGTAATTATAGCATAAGCTATATGATATAAAATTGTTTATACATTAGTACAGCTTTCAAATGTACAATAACTAAGGTTGTATTTGAATTAGGATTATGCTGTCAATGCATTGTTATTATTGTTAGTATGATATTACAAAAGTCTCATTATGACTACACTCTCAATGTCTTAGAATGGATTGGAATGTTTGTATATCACAGCATCTATGTACACATAATGATGTTACACAGTATTTTTATACGTTCAACTATGATCAGGTGAAAACTGATTGTAATTTTACATTGTGAAACATATTTGAAATAAAGTGAATATTTTTATTATAAATATGTTTGTTTTTGAAGGTTGGGAACACATTGGCGGATGGTTGGGACAACGCTGGCTGATTGTTGGGGTAACGTTGACGAATGGTTGGGGCAATGTTGGTTGATTGTTGGGGCAACGTTGGCTGATTGTTGGGGCAAGGTTGGCTGATGGTTGGGGCAGCGTTGGCGGATGGTTGGGGCAACATTGGCTGATGGTTGGGGCAATGTTGGTGAAGGTTGGGGCAACGTTGGTTGATGGTTGGGGCAACGTTGGTGCTATGTATGCTGTTGGTGCATAGGTGCAACGTTGGCCCAACAAGCAAAGTAACGTTGCGCCAACAATAGTTGCTGCTGTTGCGCCAACGTTGCGCCAACGGTTGGCATATGGTTGGCTGACTGTCACTGTGCTAGCTGGGTAGCTGTGAGGTGAAGGACATCGACAGCATGACTCACTTGTTGTTGGTGTAGTCGATGGTGATGCCCATAGGTTTGTTCAAGAGTGTATTCACCAGCTCCACAACGTTTGTGCCGTCCATGTTCGCTTGTTGTATCTTCTGCTTCTCCCCCCAGTCCGTCCAGAACATCAGACTACAATACAGGAAACAATATCAATTCAATATCTTTATTCATTCCAGACTCAACAGAGCATAATACACGCATGCACGCACGCACGCACGCACGCACGCACGCACGCACGCACGCACGCACGCACACACACACATATTTTATTTACTATAATTTACTCAGATAATTTGTTGAAATCATTTACTCAGTGAGCAGGTAATTTGTTCAAGTCAAGAATGAACATTCAACATACCCCTTCTGTGGGTACACAGCAATGCCATGTGGACGGTCAAGGGAACTTTCAATGAGGGTTTTTGTGTAGTTGGTTCCCGGGTTCATCACTTGGATCCAATTGTAAAGCGAGTCGGTCCAGTAGAGATTGTGTGAGAGCCAGTCGTACGCAAGGCCGTTCACTTGTGATGATGAACCGTGGTTGATAATTTTGATCTTGAGGGAACCATTCAAGGACAGCTGAACGAAATACCTACAAGACAGCGAACAGCTCATGAAACATCCTGGTAAACCGCACAGAAACAGCCAACATTTGTCAGGACACCGAAGACAAGATAACAGGTCTTCATCTTGTCTCTTGTGCGAGACACACAGATGCTGTTCAGTGTTTTAAGAAGTCAGTTGACAGTGTCCCCCAGCAGCACTTATTGCCACTAGGTGGCAGCACTGGCAATGGGATATAATTTTAAAACCTTTCCTGCAATCTGGGTCTTGAAATCATTATACTAAATCATAGCCCTCAAAATATGTAAAATATTGTTTTTGGTGGCACAGTCATCCCTCAGCCCTACGGAAAAAACCTTGCATATAACACTATCCTAAACCGATATCAGTTGTTTGCTTTGTACCACAAAACATTGCTGTTGATGATATTTGATAAAGGCAATCTCCATCAGAGTACCAGCTTCAGTATCTTACAATGTAAATATGAAAAGTTAACACTTAAATTCACCTGTCATATTTGTCATACATGTAGATGAGGCTGTCGTTGTAGTTAAGGTCAACAGCTGTCCAGTGCCAGGCTGGACTGCGAATACTCCAGGTACGAATGCTCTTTGCCCGCAAGTAGACACTTGGCTGGCCCTTGACGCCGCGAACCCAGCCACTCAGATATCCATCATGCTCCAACCATATGACATCTGGGCCATTTGCTTTTATTCCTACACAGAAACACTCTCGTGAAGGACAACTTTAAACACACTACGATATCATTAGAAACAGTTCAACATAAATTGTTTTGGGAAACTGTAGCGCACAGTATGTTGAACTGTTGACTTCAGTGAAAAGTATGTTGTATTACTAAATTTATGTGGATCAGATCATTATTATAACGTTATTTTGCATATCTCAACTATCTAGAAAAGTAAAGGCAACAATGAGGCTGTAAAAAGAAAAACGTGGGTGCATGCATGCGTGCATGCGTGCGTGCGTGCGTGCGTGCGTGCGTGCGTGCGTGCATGTGAGCGTGTGTTGTGTGTCACAACTTAAGCATTGATTAGTGCATAGAATAATCTAACATGATGTTACAAATGGGAGCATTATGGTGTTATTAATTAAATATCACTCAAAGGCAAAGCATGACTGTGTCAATTAATTTAATGCCAATTCAAAAGCTAAAGCTGGGTTTAAACAAGGCGATGCCGTCGGATGCAACCAGAGTGCAGCTTAACCGTCTCATGTAAACTGTATGTCGCCACAACATCTCATGGCAATGTTGCATGAAATAGAACCGATCTATTTTGAAGTGACATCGCCTAGACCTTTTCTAATGACATAGCCATTGCCTCATCGTGGCGACGGTATGACATTGTGTTAACGCAGCTGAAGCGTCACTGTGTGTTGTATGATGCAAGTATGAGGTGACTTACCAGGAGAACATGTACGATTGCTGTCTGGCATAAAACGGTGCAAGTCTGGGCAGGCACATCTGTAGTCATTCTTCAGGGGGATGCAGAAGTCTGAGCAATCGTGGTTCTCACACGGAGATTTGGGGGCTTCATGACAGGTCACAGGCGCAAAAGGTCACAGGTATAGCAGGTAACAGGTGTAACAAGTCACAGGTGAAGGCCCAGGGTGGCAGACAAATCAGAAACATAAAAATGTTGACAGAAAGAGTTAACTGATTAAAGTGAAATAAAAGTTATGGTTTAACCCTGTGCATCTAAAAAAGACGACATACCCATTTGTAAGTACAATTATAAAAATATTAAAATCATAAAAATAAAAGTTCTCAAAATGTTTGATTCTTCAATGGACATAGGGAGAAGCAGTTATCTAGAGGCAGGGTGACATTTTTTCTTTTCTTTTTTGATGATGTTCATATAGCAATATCCCCATGAAAAGATGATGTGATGACTATTATATCATTATATCATAATAAAGAGACCTTTTAGCAACAATGTGATACAGCATTCATGTCTTTATAAAAGTTATGAACCCTTCGCTACAGACACAGACACTGGCCAGTTGTAGGGTTAAGATAAGTCAACATCATCACTTCAAATTATGAAATAAAACAGTGCTACTGTTTTATAGACACTCACCCTGATAGTAATTGGATGACTGGTAAATGGAAATGCCGTTAACTTCTTTGGTCAAGTTTTGGTCAAGCCTTGTGTATTCATAGGCTGAACCAGTTGTTGTGATTGATATCTGATAAATGCCCCTGCAAACCAGAAACAAGCAACAAGAGAATTGGCACACCATTACAAAATTGGCACACCATTACAAAATTGGCACACCATGGCACACCATTACAAAATTGGCACACCATGGCACACCATTACAGAATTGGCACACCATGGCACACCATTACAGAATGTGTCGAATGGAGGCAGAGCTATAAGCTTCTTGTAAGTTCATTGTAAAATCAGAAACAATAGTTACACAAGAGGACAGATAAATCATTGTAGAACTTACATATTGGAGACAAAGTTATAAGCCTTTTATACCAACCAGTACAGTCAGATAATCCAATTTTTTTTCATACTGTTCTCTGTTATAGAATGTGTATGGGTGTATATATTTTACTTTTACTTTTAATGCAAGACATTGCTGACTGGCAAGGGTGACCACAAATAACAGGAATCAGCAAGCGTCTTCGAAATCATGCAGTGAGATCTAGACTGGCTGAGATTACATGAAGAACATCCTGAAAGCAGCGAGATCTAGACTGGCTGAGATTAAATGAAGAACATCCTGAAAGCGGCACATGCAAAACTGTATCCACTGTTGCAGTGAGGCAGTGACGCGAAAGTGCGATCACACACGCACGCACGCACGCACGCACACACACACACACACATAATACAAGCATAAATATATCATTATGTGTGTGTGTGTATATATATATATATATAATTATATATATATATATATATATATATATATATATATATATATATATATATATATATATATATATATATATATATATATATATATATATATACATCCACACTCTTTTGCCTGAAATAAATGGTATATTATTTAACAGGATGAGTAACGAAACCTACTTCCTGTGCCAGTCAGAAAAATAGATGTTCTGTTCATCGACTGCCACTCCGAAGTAGTGAGCTTCGCCCTGGCCAACCACAGCAGTGCCATTTTTGTACTCTAATGTTTCATTGTGTCTCAGTAGAGTCTTCAAGTTAGTGCCATCCATGTCAGCCATCTCGAGTCTATCAGCCTTTGCATCGGTCCAGTACATCTTGTTTCCTGCAACAGACCATTACTTTAAAGCATCATATCATTCTCTCTGACATTTCCAAAGGCATGGTAAGCATTTGTAGAGCATCTTTTCCCTCTAGAGGGGAAGCTATCCTACGGTATCTTCCTCTGACCCTGGATATATCCCCCTCATAAGTAGATATAAGATGAAATACAGTGTTAATGCAGTTCAAAATTTTCATATTTCAAAACAAATATGTTGTAGATATTCTATTCATACATGTAGACATAGTTAATGAGGACCGACCACCTCAACAACATAACAACACCCTTCACAAAGCACTGCAATGCCTAATCCTCCAATAACTGAGATGGAGATACCCGGTGTGGGGGGTATATACTGCTACACCAGCACATAAGAGAAATGATAAATTATTAAGGTACTGTCTTAATAAGGGTAACACAGTCAGATACCATGAAAGAAATAATCACCTTGATAATCATAAACAATTATACCACAATATCTGGTAAACAAGATTAACTTCCTGTGAATAATACAAAAGTTAAAAGCATTGTTTGCTAGCCATGTTTAATTGGAATTGCCTCCTTAGATGTGCACAGTTTACTGGATATGGGCCATACCACAACATTTTGCAATGTACCTGTCAAATTAAAGCTATATTAACATGAGTAACAGCACAACAGACACAAGGCTGGATGAACTGTTTAGCGTTAGTGGGGATTAAGGAACCACATGCTAATATAGATTACACAGCAGATAACACGATGAAACCAGAAGACAGATTAATTGGAGAACAATTAAAACATGCCCAAGACAGGGAAGCGAAGACAGAATAGAAGACAGACAGAAGTCGTCACACTGGTCACACACTGGACCTGGAACGAAACTGTTACAATATCAAACCTTTAATATCTAAGGCTAATCCATTCATCCAGGATCCTGGTCTGGTGATGACAACTCTTCGGTTTGCGCCGTCATAGTCCGTTGTTTCAATTGTCTCAAGGCCCCAGTCTGTCCAGTAGATCTTCCTGTGGAACACAAGTGAAAACAAATTCACCTTATCGTGTTTCGTTGCCTTAATTCATAACAAACTATCAACAAACATTTTACACTTTCATATTCAAAGTGCCCCACAGAATGACTGATGCAGTTTGCATGATTAGCATCATGTATTTTGTTTGCTGTTAATTTGCACACTGTCATATACCATCAAAGAACATTGGATGCCCATTACAGTTAACATACCTCAAATCAATTACAAAAGCATGATGGCACTTTTGTGTATAAAATTATGTGGGGGAATTGGCAACAATAATTGGCTTTCACTCAGCAATGCATAAATGTTTTTTTAATTTGAGAAAATAGCAAAGTTTCATTGATTATTAACTTGAATATTATGTTATTATGTCTGGCATGTCATTAAAAACAACAGAGAGTGCTTGATAAAACACACAGCTTGTGGGGCATACTCCCATCCAATGAATAACCATCATCTCATATGTTGTGTTCATTGGGTCCAATACAGCTTTAAGAAAGAAGTAGTTAATTAAGAAGAGACTAGTTGAAAACAATGGTTCATACTTGTTCTTGCGATCTGTCTCTATTGCCCGCGGGTTCTTAGCATTCATCACTATCCGTAAATGCTTTTTTCCATCATATGTCACTAAGTTAATTGTGTTTGCTCCGCCATCCGTGTAGAATATGAACATCTCATATGGGTCGATTGCAATGCCCTCTACTGACTGAGCTGTAGAGGCAAAACATAAACTTGCACCGTTAATATTCAATATGACAATCCTTATTTATGCCTGTGTAATGTACTTTGAAAATCCACCCATTTAGACACTAAATATACATAATTTAACAGGTGTGAAATTTAGTTGCATGTACAAACCTTTGCAAGATAAGCTACAATAATAATATACTAACTGAAATGCTGTATGGAAGACTTTTATGGTCATCAATTCGTGAACATCTTGCAAGAAGAAAACTAAAAATCACCACAAGATCTTTTACAGTAATTCATTATAAAAGAAAAACAACTTAACAACTTTCAGAGCTGTGGTCTTAAAGTTATATGCAGAATACATGATTAATCTTTGTTAAGCCCTATGCACGAAGTACAGGTGTACTACTGAAAGTAATAAAACAATAATCATAGTTCTGTAGCTTAGCTGCTCTTGAGATTTACCTGCTGTCAATTTTTTGATGAGTCTTATCTCAGTGCCATTCAGATAAGACGACATCACTCTCCTGTCTCCTTGACTGGCCCAGAAGACCTTATGAATGTATGGGTCATACGTAGCAGCCATCGGGTTAAGCGATGGAATTGGGAGCTGGACGGTTCTGCCATCTAGTGACACCTGGTGGATGTGTCTGCCTCTCATCTCCGTTACCAGAATAAAGTCGTCGGTGAAATAAGGCTCTAAGAGAAGACAGAAAATTTTGTATATTACATATGCAATATATGACAGGGAGCATAGCATTTTGTACTATGGTCTTCCACCAACACTCTCCTTACAATATTACTATTAGTGTCAAGAATTGGGTCATATAGTTGTAATAATTATACAGTTTTTTAAGTAAAAAAGCAAGCTATTTATCATCAATGACAATAAATAACTTTCTTCGATTTGTTTTTATAAATGTTCTCTTACTTACATCCCCAGCCTGTCATTTAACATAATGTTCAAGGTAGTTATTAAGGAAACTACATAGAACATAGATTCCTACTCACAACCTTTGTAAGAATACTTGGGTAATTCAGGCCATTTAATGTTATTTATACACAAACTCCCAACTTCATATTTCAATATTTCTCTCTCTGAGGGTTCATTCCAATCATATTTAACCAAGGTCATTTTCAGTTACTGTTAGGTCTTTACAATTCTGCTGTAAAGGCAAAAGCCACCACTGCAAAGCTATATCCTAATTAACTTTTCAATAATAGAATAGTGACCCCCTATAGAAATTGAACACCGCTGCTAATTATTTTTTGTTCAGACTGCAATTTAAAAATAACATTTAGTATGTAAGTTTGTTATATGAATATATAGAGTAACAGGGGCGGGTCGAGGGTTTAGAAAAGGGGGGTCCAAGGTAATGTATGAAGCGAAACAAGGTGCAGAGGGTGGGTGTGGGTATCCCCCTTCTGAACCATTTGAAGTTTTTTTAGATAAAACAGTTGAAATGGTGTAATTTGGGACACCCATAATCTGGTTTTAAGGGAGTTAGGGCCTAATGTAATCAACCCAAAATTCAGACATGCGACATCGCACGAATTGTCCGTATACAATACGGATTTTTGGGAGGAATACGGCCTTCGGCCATGTCCCATTTTAATACGGATTTGTTCAATATATAACAATCGTAATAAAATAATCCTATGTATTTTCTTGTATTCGTCACATAAGTGTACAGTAGACAAGGTGCAAATACTTTTGAGTCTAGAGCTTCAGCAAAACGCAGCAGATTTTGTTTCGTTTAACCTGTAGGTGAGCCTGTTCCTACGAAAAAATGCGGTGTGTCTGAAAATGTCCAAACGAAAAGACAATATTAAATATCTGTCATGTGCCATTTATTACAAAATTGACTAAAACAACTATAGTAATGCAAGTGTTTAAAAAAAACGAGTATTCTACAAATGACTAAAACAACACATAATCATCTTAACTCTGTATTGGCATTATTGTAAACTAGAGGCACGGTAGTGTAGTAATAGTAAAACTATATATTTATTCGTACGTGTCTTCAATTCAATTAAAATTGAAGTATCTTTGCACACAGAGACTAACACGTCTTTGACTTAAAAGTGCTACACGCATTCTCTATATTATTCAGCACATATTTTGCCTGTTTTTAATAGTTTCTCATCCAACCCTTCTGATAGTGGTTCTGAATGATATAATAAAAGTAGCTAGGTTTCATATTACAGAAAGTTGTGGCATCATGTTTGAATTGAGACTGTAACTGAAACTTTTAGACATATATGAACCAATACCCCGAAGGACTAGATTGCCCACTCAAGAGAGCTATCCAAACTGTTGTTGCATTTTAAACTACTCTGTATAAAGCGCACCATTCAATTCATCATCTAAATTTGAATCGGGAGACATTCTGCTAAAAGTAGTAGTACCATATAACAGTGAGTCCAAACTGGTAGATTAAAATGTTTCCCAATACCTTTGTGAGATGTAAATTAAAATGCATCATAGAAATACATACACCTTAGAACGAGGAACAGTATGACATAACTAATTGAAGTTGTGTATTTATGTTACAAACCCAAAAATGTAAATGTAGTGATTAGCACATCCGCCTTTCATGACAAAGTTCTGAATTCAAGACGCAAACCGGACACGGTACATTTGGTGTAAAAACTTGGCTCTCAACATTGTTGACTGTGTGTCCCTCGTAACTCGGAGATCACGTTAATGTTGGTCCCGTCTCAATTTGGGACATTAAAGAATCACTGAGGTCAACTTGGCGATAAAGTTCTGAAAAGGTTAACAAATTGAATGAGACCTCAAAAGACCATAACTTTCTAACCACAATATAATTATAAAGTTAGTTAATAGATTGTTTCCGGGTGCTGGGAACAATTAGATACTAGAAACTCTGTTTATATGTGTTTTAATAACTTTTGTTCATCAGCAGATCTGTTAATCATTATACAACAAGCTCCATAGATAGGTGGTCACAAAACGGGATTGCCAGATCGCGCAGGTTGTGCTTGGTTGATCATACTGTAAGCTTGATATATCTCTGAGTCCCTCTTTTAAAGCTTGGAGGCCATGGGCCTGACATTCTACAAAACATTCTTGGTGATGATGAATGCGATGATGGCACGTGACGAAGTGAGACTGGTTAGCTTCGTCCTGATCCCAACTGCCAGTTCATGCAACCTCCTCGTAGATGTCATGATATCCAAACGGATTCAATAGTACGGCTTCCAGACATTCACACAAGAACTCATACATGTCATAAAACGTGTCGTAGCATGTCTGACGCTCCATTCATCTGGTCTTGCACATTCCGACAAGTTTCGTTTTCTTCATATCTGGTGCCAGATGTTTTAGGATTTGTTCCAGGAATTGTTGTCAAGCACACTGACATAATCTCCTGGTTACCATGTGGATATGTGACCTCATCTGCCATGATGGAAAATAAAGCATTTTCGTCTTCAAGGCTTCATGTTTTTCTTTCTAATTTATTCGGCTACTACATCAATCACTTCATTCTGGATGATTCATGATGTATACTGCGCATTCTTCCTTCCGGTCTCAAGATGTTCTTGGAGTGTGTCGTTACCTTTGGCCATCATCTTCGTAATTGTCCAGAAGTTTCCCCTGTTGGACGATGCACTTGACTGATCATCCATGTGGCCTCGAAGTGGCAATGTTTGTTTTCCACAAAATACAACTGTTTCTTCAATGCTCTTAGGACGTGAATGCTTTTCTTTTACATCTTCTGGTTGGACTGGCTCAATCAATTAATGAATTAATGAACTAAGCTCATGATGGGGCTTGCTTTCCTTCTAGCATAAGTCTGGCTTAAATGAAATATTTAGTAAGGGCTACTGCCATAATACCCACCAGACAGCATAGATTCTTGAAGTGCAGCCGACAGGCCATTTTGAAAAGGCTTAGGCTATTTTCAGAGCATGTTCTGAAAATAAGGGCCGATCAGAGGCTTATTTTCAGAGCAGCTATGTTATATCTGCTACATTTATATTTGTATTTTTAAGGAAATAATGCTTTGTAGATGAAATAACATGGAGAAATAACTAGATAAACTCATAGCTGCACAGCTTTATTTTCAGAGCATGCTCTGAAAATAAGGGCCGATCAGAGGCTTATTTTCAGAGCTCTGAAAATAAGGGCCGATCAGAGGCTTATTTTCAGAGAGGCAGGTCTGTTATATCTGATACATTTGTATTTGGATTTTTAAGGAAATATTTGCTTTTTAGATGAAATAACATGGAGAAATAACTATAATTATAAAGTCATAGCTGCACAGCCTTATTTTCAGAGCATGCTCTGAAAATAAAAATGACAACGCATGTCCAATGTAGATTAAAATAGGCCCAAAAAGGGCATTTTTAATTCATTAATTAAAAAAATCTGTCCAACACGCAAATTTCCTGCCCGGACAGTCCCAAGGAAAAAATTAATTGTGCAGTTAGGGTTTATTTGTAAGAGCAGAAATTGTATGGATGAGTCAGTGGAAGTGATGTTTTTTGTGCACAGTAGCATCTAAGCTTTGAAATGATGCTATTTGTCAGTTGGTACACCAGTTGCGTAAGGACACAGTGGCCATCAGGCAGGGTGTACTCATATTTTGGAAACCGGGGAATTTCATGGCAGAAATGCAGGGGTGTCATGCATTGAAGCAATTTGTGCGAAAAGGAGGTATGCCATTTTCACGAATTTCACACACCAGGTGTCTTAGTGGGTCTGTCATTTGCTGTGAATTTAAAAAAAAAATTGTAGGTTAAATTTTCAATGTAGGCGCAAGAACGTTATAATGGTCGTCTATGGGAAAAGTGACTGTGGTCCGTGCCCCTGTGCTAGATCAGTGTCTGAAATTCGTATGTAGTAAGTGACAATTTTGACCTTGTGTTGTTTCTCGGCAATGCCTTTGTCCCCCGTTGACATGCAATTGCAATGGATTTTTTGGTACTAAAAAAAGGGGGGGTCTGGACTCCCTGGACCCTCCCCTCTGGATCCGTCTATGAGTAAGAATTATGGTCCCATTTCATCGCTCACTAGATCACGCCATGGGCCATGGCCAACAGTCTGTAAACTATCTATGTTTTGTCTCCCAGTTCCAGGCCTATGTTGACAATTTAATTTTCAGCTAGCTAGACATCATTAATATGTTTTGCAACATTCCTATGTAATTATACAATGCCAAAGGTATTGCATGTTGTTAAATAATGATAATTAAGCGTAGTTCCATAGCCTTGCAGGCGTGCCCCCAGCAAGTTATACTCCATATAAATGAGTGTGTGACACGTTATAGTTTACGTGTACAGAAAGGCCTGATGTGCATTTGTTTTAAAGTTTGTTTGCTAGTCAGCAAGTGAATAATAATAATACTTGACAAAAGGTGAGGCATGTATTGGCTTAACTTGAAATGGGATGCCATGCCTACTTTGTTCAAGATGCCTAATCTACCGAAACAATTATCTATCATCTAAATAGGACAGCTGAAGACATCTCAACACAAAGTCATTATTACAATGAAATATTATGATGCAAACATACCTCCTCTTTCAAACACAAAGTGATTGAACTAGTACATATGGGTAATTCCGAATTAAAATGGAACTTAAAAAATACATATATAATATTATACATACAAGTAATATATATATATATATATATATATACACACACACATGTTGAGCATGAAAAGAATATGTAGTAAGAATTAAAATATATAAACACACGTCGTGCTGTAAAAGTACACGTAAAACAAGTTAGAATAAAATATATGGCCTTATATTGAATTTGTTGAAAGAAATGGTTGTGAAAGTGAATTTACAGTTTAAGCATCTGTCCATTACAGAGCATAAATCCTCATACTTTTTGCTTTAATTTGAAGGAAAAAAAGAACATCTTAGAACATTTAGACTAAACAAAAAGGTGCAAAAACTTAAAAGATCAGTGGAAAATATTACCAAGAAATGTCAATCAACTGACCAGTGATTTGATCAAGAGCAAGTGAACATTCTTTGCCTCACAAATGCAAAATTCATCTCGTCGGTGCAGTGCAAGAGGCAGACGATGGATGCATTGAGACACAATTATTGCAATTTCTTCATAAAAAAATTATTATTAGAGCCCTCATGCATACCAGTTTTGTCAGTATCTTTGCACTGCCATCTATACCTTCCCTTCGCCGATGGCTGAGTAATGTAGAAGTAAGGCTGGGGTTTGAAAATGTCGACACTGAATGGTGCACCTTAAGTGGTGTCATGCTGGCAACCCTCTCAGTGACAATATCAAACACCCTTGGAGGAAAGCTGAGTGCAAAGATCCTCTCACATAACTCTGGTGATATAAAGAAAATTCACTTTATGTGGTGTTGGGCCTACTTGCACTTACTCTTTTTTAACTTACACTTACTCTTTTTTAACTTACACTTACTCTTACTCATTTTTAACTTACTCTTACTCTTTTTTAACTTACACTTACTCTTTTTTAACTTGCACTTACTCTTACTCTTTTTTAACTTACATTTACTCTTTTTTAACTTACACTTACTCTTACTGTTTTTTAACTTACACTTACTCTTTTTTAACTTATACTTACTCTTTTTTAACTTACACTTACTCTTACTCATTTTAACTTATACTTACTCTTACTCTTTTTTAACTTATACTTACTCTTACTCTTTTTTTACTTACACTTACTCTTACTCTTTTTTAACTTACACTTACTCTTTTTTAACTTATACTTACTCTTTTTTAACTTATACTTACTCTTACTCTTTTTTAACTTACACTTACTCTTACTCTTTTTTAACTTATACTTACTCTTACTATTTTTTAACTTACACTTACTCTTACTCTTTTTTAACTTACACTTACTCTTACTCATTTTAACTTACTCTTACCACTTGCACTTTCTCTTCTTTAACAATTGCTTTCAACAAATATTGACAGTCTCTGTGTTTTAATACGCACAATATCTACATGTACAGTATGTTTTTGATATTTTATAATAATGATTTTAACAGATCATTTGTATTATGCTTATAATACACATTTTAACTGGGAACAGCAGGGTATATAATTGGCATTAAAGTGGTAATTTAGTTTTATTTGTATGGTTACTCTGATTTACAAAAAATACATAACCTTTAATTGATCATTGTTCACTGAAGTTGCCACGGAATTGTGCTATGCACGAAGGTATAAACATATTTTTATGAGGTGTTGACTACGGATAAAATAACGTCAGGGTTAAGGCGTTTAAAAAAACGTTGGGGTCGTTGCGTTAAAGGGATTTACACGCAGGAACAGGTAGCGAAATGAAAAATAGTTTGCATTCGGATAAGTCCTAAACTGTAAAGCTGCACTGGTACGTCCGTATACACGCTCGCGCGACGTTGCTTACTAAAATTGCGGCTGAACGGGTTTCCACGAGAGTAAACTATTTTGTTCTCTGCCTCTGCCTCTGGTATGTTTGGCCAAGCCCAAGGCAAGGGCAAGGCGCCGCGGATGAGCCAGCACACGCGGACGCTCTGCGTACCGAAACTGCACAGCATAAGCACAACAAAAGCTTAATCTGTTGTTGCATTCGGATCATTGCATTGCCACTGACATGATAAAACCTAAATAATGCCAACGAACTTTGCGTCTAAAATTAGTCCACACGCCATCTTAACATCGGAGTAATGCATTGCTATTGTGGGTTTGGAACTAAGGGTTGCTTGATACGGAAGAAGGCATCAAACGAAGAAAGAAAGTGGCACTTGATGCAATGAGTGCCTTCCAAGAGGTCTGGAGCAGTGGAGGTGTAATCAAACCAACCGCAGTCTGAATGTCAAAATCTTTCTTTGAGGCACTGGTCCAGATCATCTTCCTGTACAACGTGGTGGCGCCACTGTTAGGGAGTGTGCGCTTTCCGAGTACTAGGCTCGATTATCCGAGCTCCAGGATGTGGCGCCACCAAAGCTTAGTATCAGAAAGTAGGTTTCCAGACAGAACCCGGGTGTGCACCAATAAGCTAAGTATATATCCGGTGACTTTCATTCCGACTCATCAGTAACGAGTACATTTTATATGCGTATGCAATACATAAGAAACAATTCCAAAGTTGACTTATAGCAGGGATTATCCTAGGAAAATAACCATGGACCAATTAGTCCATGCAAAAAACATTGTATGGGTAATTTCCACAATAATTGGGCCAACATATTTTCAGCCGTAGATTTGCTTTACTTTGTAGACGCATATGTAAGTCAAGATACAAATTCATATAGTACGCCTATATTCCAATTAGAGGATGTATTTATTTAGTGGACGCTTAACGTGACAATTTTACATTGGCAAAGTTTTGCACTAACATCAACATATCATTGAAAACCTCTGGTAGGTTGGCTCTCAATCGACTAATCTCAAGAGTAGTGATGTTCAAAGGTCTCAACTTCTAGGGTATTCCATATGTCTCAAGTTTGGTACTATAGACGTGCACTCTTTCTAATATGTTAATTTTGCTTGAATGGGCGCCACGCCTGAATGCAGTAGTCCAGATGCGGTCTTACAAGGGACTTGTTTTTATATTTGATGGCTCGGTAGATCATGCCTAGCATAACATTTGTTTTTATATTTGATGGCTCGGTTGATCATGCCTAGCATAAAATCTGTTTTTATATTTGCCTAGCATAACATTTGTTTTTATATTTGATGGCTCGGTTGATCATGCCTAGCATAACATTTGTTTTTATATTTGATGACTCGGTTGATCATGCCTAGCATAACATTTGTTTTTATATTTGATGGCTCGGTTGATCATGCCTAGCATAACATTTGTTTTTATATTTGATGGCTCGGTTGATCATGCCTAGCATAAAATCTGTTTTTATATTTGCCTAGCATAACATTTGTTTTTTATTTGATGGCTCGGTTGATCATGCCTAGCATAACATTTGTTTTTATATTTGATGACTCGGTTGATCATGCCTAGCATAACATTTGTTTTTATATTTGATGGTTCGGTTGATCATGCCTAGCATAACATTTGTTTTTATATTTGATGACTTGGTTGATCATGCCTAGCATAACATTTGTTTTTATATTTGATGGCTCGGTTGATCATGCCTAGCATAACATTTGTTTTTTATATTTGAAGGCTCGGTTGATCATGCCTAGCCTAACATTTGTTTTTATATTTGATGGCTCGGTTGATCATGCCTAGCATAACTTTTGTTTTTATATTTGAAGGCTCGGTTGATCATGCCTAGCATAACATTTGTTTTTATATTTGATGGCTCGGTTGATCATGCCTAGCATAACATTTTTTTTATATTTGATGGCTCGGTTGATCATGCCTAGCATAACATTTGTTTTTACATTTGATGGCTCGGTTGATCAAGCCTAGCATAACATTTGTTTTTACATTTGAAGGCTCGGTTGATCATGCCTAGCATAACATTTGTTTTTATATTTGATGGCTCGGTTGATCATGCCTAGCATAATATTTGTTTTTATATTTGATGGCTCGGTTGATCATGCCGAGCATAATATTTGTTTTTATATTTGATGACTTGGTTGATCATGCCTAGCATAACATTTGTTTTTATATTTGATGGCTCGGTTGATCATGCCTAGCATAACATTTGTTTTTATATTTGATGACTCGGTTGATCATGCCTAGCATAGCATTTGTTTTTATATTTGATGACTTGGTTGATCATGCCTAGCATAACATTTGTTTTATATTTGATGGCTCGGTCGATCATGCCTAGCAAAACATTTGTTTTTATATTTGATGGCTCGGTTGATCATGCCTAGCATAACATTTGTTTTTATATTTGATGACTTGGTTGATCATGCCTAGCATAACATTTGTTTTTATATTTGATGACTTGGTTGATCATGCCTAGCATAACATTTGTTTTTATATTTGATGACTTGTTACGCACACCTTCGTTGATGTCGTTGATACATGATAGTACAAGTAGAATTGGTCCCAAGACTGGCACTTGGGGTACACAACTCTTTATCTATTCAACAACATGATATCCATCATAAGAAGTAACGTTATCTAGGTACATTAAAAAGTTCGTCAGACATGACCGTCCCAACATAAATCCCGTGAAGCCTTAATCAGGTCTTGATTCTGAAGATGATCAACAATCGTATCGCTGATAATTGCCTCGATAACTTTGGATATATATGCTCGCCGTGCTGAAAACAATGTTATTACTGCCACCGCCTATACTAGTGAGTCTTAGGGCACGAGTCACTGGATATCTCGCCAAAGAGAAACACAAAATAGAAACCGTGGTTTTGACTTCCTGGTTTGGCGTCTTTGTTTGTCGTTAGTCGTCCAGTGCGTCTCCGGTACGTACATCTGCAAGACTGGGTGGGTTGTCAAAAAATATATAAAGATTTATACCATTGATAATGTTCATGGAATAGAACTGGCCACCATCCAACTAATTACAACTGGTGCAAATCAGTGTATGGTATATAAGAAATTCGACGGTATGTGAACCAGCCCTCCGGTTAAACTTGAAGTGTATGTGTATACACGGACACATTTGTGCGAATGATGGCATTAAAATTAGCATGTCAATTAACACGCCAATTCCACGCGACCGCATAGCGTGTCTCCGTTGTCATCAACAACAATGGTGTCGCCCTTGCGCGGTCTTACTTGAACACAACGAAGCGCTACACCTCTTTGTGATGACTTTCTTGTGATGGTCGACTGCCGAAATATAAGTGACAGTTTGTGTAAGAAGGGTCTGGTGACTGCGCGTGCTCCAACTGCTGCGGGACACTGGTGTTTAGGTCATTATGCATGCCGCTCGAAGTAAGAACAAGATAGCATCATTTGTCTTGCTGCATTCAATCATAACAGACGTCACCACGCTGCTTCTTGGCCTATATAACACTTCTGACGCCGCCGACAAACTTCTGTGACAGTTTTGCTGCCGTCACCATTCGCGCCTTGAACGCTTCTTGACGTACAACAATGTTAACGCCCGCCGACAACTTTTCTATGACATTTTAGCCACTGTCATCGTTCACTCCTTTACGATTCTTGAAGTGCAACACTTTTGACGCCCGCCGACAACCTGTCTATGACAGTTTAGCCGCTGTCATCGTTCACTCCTTCAACGCTTCTTGACTTACTACAATATTGACGCCTGGCGACAACTAGTCTATGATAGTTTAGCTGCTGTCACCGTTCATTGTATGAACGCTTCTTGACGTACAACACTTTTGAGAGTGTTTGACACCGCTTATGACCTTTCTATGACAGTTTAGCAGCCGTCATCGTTCACGAATTGAACGCTTCTTGGCGTACCAGACCGTTGTCACCCACCGACAACTGTTCTACCACAGACTTACCGCCGCACCGTTCACGCTTTGGACGCTGCTGGTAGATATAACAAGATTGCCGTTTTAGAGAAGCTACACATGGTATGTGGATAAGGATTTTCAGTTAAGCGCACGTGGACGATAACAAATCCTGTTTTTTTAGTTTAACTTCTACTTGGCATAACCCATTATACTATATGGTAGACATGTTTCAAGTTTCATTCTTGAAACCTAAGTGGCTGCCTGAGATGATATTATGTGGGCATACCAAAAAAAGTGGTTAACATTTTTTTTTAGACAGCTTATTCATTTCTTCTTAACTCCCGATTTTTGGACAGTGTGTCTGTTGGTGGACTTCCAACCAACTACTGTCGATTGCGTCTCCGTATGTGTGCTATGTTTTCGTAAGACGATTCTGTAACAACTTGCCCCTGTATACAATTAGCCCCGGTCTCCCCTAGTTGTAGTAACGTACTGTTTTGTTGCAGTATGCAGATCAAAGCCTGCAGACTGCCAGGCAGGGCGGAGTCTTTGAACAGCAACAGAGCGTTGCGGACAATCCACGGAGACATAACGTCACGGCACACATTAAAGTTTACGTTCGTTGGGCAACAAAAGAATAACAAATAGTTAAGACATCGTTGAATTACAATGTATGTGCCTGCTGCGCTTCGTCGCATCGATCCCCAAGGTGAACAGGAACGTGTAGTAGTTCAGTTACTACAGCTCTGGGTAGTATTCGCCTCATTAGATTTAATAAAAACAGCGTGTAAGGTTCAACATTTCAGCAACACCAACACTGGGTAAGAAATCTTTGCAGCGCATTATTCGTACTGCAATATATAATGAATAGTTCTTGTGACTTTCGGACTATCGACCGCAGCTACGACGTCACACCGGGAATAGTTCGCATATGAAATGTGCGCCCACAACCAGGGTTGAAAAAAATCATGATTTAAAAAAATCGGATTTTTTTAAATTTAAATCGTTTTTTTTATTTATTTGATTTTGATCAATACTGATACGCGCTCAACGGGTAGGAAATCCTTACCACGCATCATTACTACTACGATATGTAGTGAATACTTGTGCACGCTGAAGAGTAGGCTATTCACCTCGTCCAACACACCAACCACCCTGGTTCCAGCAGGTTCCATCGCAAACATTGCGCATATTTAAATGATAATTTGGCGTTGGCGCACGGTATCCTCGCAATCTCTCTAGCTACTTCGAGTCCACCATGTGTCCATTGCTCGATGTTGTCAATCCAACCCAGTTTTCTACCTCTTCTGTGTCTTCCTAAGTACCAAACTCTCAGGTCTTCTTTTCAAATGGCCGTACTTAGTCAGCTTTCTTCTCTTAATGAAACATGGCGGACCTTTTCTTCCTTAACCCTTACTTCATCCTGACCCCGATATTAGTATTTCATTGCGTCCAGCTTTTCCTGAGCAGTATGAGCCATACCCACATCTCGCGTGCGTGTATACGTATCTCACATTTAGATCGCCAACACAAAGACATACATAATCCAGGTCGCAAGGCTGTCAATTGTATAGCTCAAGTCAACACCAGCTGGTTGCAAACATAATTATAGCTGTTCAGCATTTAATAAAGACTTGTATAGACAAAAGCTGTGTTACTTGCGGTTACATAGCGCAACAAGAAATGATGTCACATTACACCGGAAGAATTGAAGCCTCGACTGAACAGGCATTACTGTGGTCGACAGCTCAGGCACCATCACAGAAGTCCTGACAGCCGGCTAGAAAATATTGTTTGCTGCTTTGAGCGGTAACAATCCATGTAAACAACAAAACAAGAATTTTAATGTATTATAAGGTTCAAAAAAAAATTTAAAACATTATTTCATTAAAACTAGATTCTTGCCAGACCACATACACCTAGATTCTGCTTCTTCGTGTGTTTATTTTACGTAAAATAGATTAGTTGTGCGATATACACTGATACACAACTCAACAAAACACGAATCGCGTGTTGATTTGGCCGGCGCATCCGTTGTTGGACCGATTCGAAAATTGAATCGTGGCAATAAATGTTGTGTCATGTGTGCTGACCCAAACGCACAAACGCGCAACTTGCAACAACAGTTTAGCGAAGTATCGCATACTCGCACCACGCTGACCCCTCCGATGTGAAGTATCGCATACTCGCACCACGCTGACCCCTCCGATGTGAAGTATCGCAGACTCGCACCACGCTGACCCCTCCGATGTGAAGGTAATATGGGTGACTATCGAGGATAGTTTTAATATAGCGATAGTATAGCAATAGCTGTATAACTATTGCAATACTATTGCGATAGTTTCATAAATATCGCGATAGTATTGTGATAATATCATGGAACAGTCAGGAAAACAATAGTAGTTGATTAAATATGCTGGATCCATGAATGACGCTGTTCTAATCGACGATTATTGATGTTAGGTGGATAAATAAATAAACTTATCCAATATAGTTGAAAAACATATTTCTCTTTATTATTACAGTGACGCAAGTAGCCCTGCTGATTTGTTTTGCCCATTATTTTTACTATCGATAGTTCAGTGTATTGTTGAATTTAGCCCTAGACGGTAATAATCGACATGTTTCTTACGGACGATTGTAGTATGAGATGCCTATTTCTGGGTGTTTCATGAAACCCATTGGCATGTTGACGTAAGTAGGTTTTATCCACTGTTCCGTCGAGTCTTGTAAAGCATTTGCTTGGTCAACATTGTTACTGGCTTCATTATGCATTAGTAAGTGTTCCGTGAACTGTAACGTCAAAGTGGTCTATTCACAACGGATATACCTAGTAGGTTTTACATACCCAGTCACCACATAGTTTGCTATGCAGCAGTTGAAATGAAGAAATATGTGTTTACACCGATTCAGATTATGTCATATTATCGATTGTAATGTTGATTAATATTATTGATCTGATCTGCTAACTACCTCTGCTTTGTGTTAACGGGTAATACTTAAAATGCAAACAAACAAAATCCTCCTTTTAGCCAACACGGTCATACTACAGCACAACATTACGACAGTAACTTAGATAGACAAGCGCGCACACTTGTTCAGTGGTGTGGCACTAAATGCCAGTAGAAAATAAAATTGCATTCTTGTAGTGAATATAAAAGTAAAAAAAAAAGTTAGCACTGATGTTTTTTGATGGAGTCCTCATTACTTTCTGAATATATGTGTCTCGTATAGCCGCTCTCCTTTGTGGGCCTTTCTGTGGCGTCGTATTTTAATACCCCAAGCGTCGACCCCCCTGTCACAGCATCGATCACAAGATCCCAGACAGTGTAACTAATGATACTTTGTTGACTGTAAAATGTGAGAATTGCGTGATCCATGTCACGTTACAATATGTAGTATCTCATGGCGACGTCCGCAACTTTCCTTTGGCGACGTCGTGTGATACGTTACTGACGCGGCCAATGGTTTACGCTGAACATACACCACAATGCAAGTTGAACGCACATGGTTGACTATGGTTAAATTGGCAAACTAATTGTTTTACGTTCGAATTTGGTAAAAAAAACATGTCGTGTTTTATGTAACAAAACGATAGGGTAAATTTATTGGATCTGGCATTCCGATTGCCATACGGGGTGGGTTGATTACCTGATACAACCATAGGTTGTTCGCATACCACAAACTAATATTCTTGTTTAAGAATTCATGGCATCATCACAGATTAGTATTAGTTACTGATATAATCGCAACTGACATTCACAAGTTATAAACAGCCCTCATATAATCATATGTAACCAAAATGACGGTTTTGTTATGTAACTATTTGCAACCGTTACGCAAGTTTTGTTGTGTAATCTGTTGACGCCAAGTATCAGTGACGCTTACTCTACGATATGCAGGCAGAGGGGATCGCTGCCTTTGTAGACGAGTTACAACCAAACAAGACGGTCGGTAGCCTGACGTAAGGCATAATCCGCGAGCTGATAATCGGGCGAGTGTTAAGTAACACTTGTTCTCCGTGCCCAATTTCACAAGAAGTCCTATTATGACATATGCCTACGACAAAAACAGTCCGTTACTCTAAAAATGCCTTGATAGTTTCCATTAGCGGATGCTCACCTGCTCGGACACTACTATGGATGATAGCCACGATGTAAACTGACCTACACATTCTCAAAGACAACTATGCCCTGACATATACACATGATTCCAGAACATAACGTTACACATATATCTCCACACGAATAAACTGTATTGGTTAGATTATACGTATGCACTGTGTCGTACATGCAGCTTGGTATCGTACGCTGGATCACTTCTCTAGATAGTATCTATGCACGGTCAATGGTTCTGGGTCACAAACATGTGACGTGATTACATTGCTTTTAACATCACGACATGAATATAGCACGACACAAAGACGTAGCGACTGGTGTGTTTGTCCATATCTAACCTAGATCTCCGTGTAGAGAATAATGTGTTTAAAGGTCACCGCTCTATTCATTAGTTCGATGCACCATGGTTGTTCTATATAGTGTATAGAACATTATTTCACGATAATTACCAATATGTTGTTACAAATTAAGACCCATGCTTTCACAAAGTCACGTCCAGATGTTTACATGTCCAGATGCTTTCATTTAGTTGTTGGTCAACATTTTCATATAATATGTCAACGACATACATCACAAGACGAATATCTAACATTTGTATCAGAAGTTCAGGTGTGAACTATCTATCTGCTCCCCGCCTTCTAGGGAGACCATCCAATGGTCTGGCAGCATACCTACCATCCTACTACCTACCATCCGTGAGACAAATTCCACGTTTTATAGGTATGTTTGTGTGTCCAACGCACGTTACGCAAGCAACGTGTTTGGGATATCAAATTACACTGATTGGGTAATTAAGGGTATATAAACACTATCATTATGCTAGTCATGTATATATGCATAATCGGTATTGTAGCACATGCATGCTACTATATATACTATCATTATTTCTTAACATAATATATTGCAATAGGGCTAGTATTATAAGTAATACACTTCCTTCTTGCCCTTTTTTTCAACATTTTATAATATAACATTACTTACTCAATTGTAATTTTCCTTGCTGTTTGTGTTGAAATAAACTTCATTAATTCATACACACACACACACACACACACACACACACACACACACACACACACACACACACACACACACACACACACACACACACACACACACACACACACACACACACACACACACACACACACACACACACACACACACACACACACACACACACACACACACACACACACACATTATTTAGACCGGGCCTCTAAAAAAAATTCGCGGGCCGGGCCTGAACCTACATTTTGCGGGCCCGGTCCGGGCCTGGGCTGAAAAAGTATTACATACATCGGGCTTGTGCCGGGCCTAGTGTGAGCGGGCCGGGCCGGGCCTGGACTGGGCTTGGACCAAATAAAAATATTAATACAAAACCCAGACTTTTAATAACAACTGATTATAAATTGTATTTCCCGTTAAAGAATATTTAAAATAATTTCTTTAGTATTAAATAGTTGTAAATTGAGACCTTGCATGGAATTATGAATGACACCAGTACTTTATATATTGGAATGTAGTTTAACCTCTTCAACAATGGGACTTCCAATGGTATAATTTTAATAATGTGTATTCTTTTAATAGAGACATTTCATCTAATAGCAATGCATAGTATTGCATACACAGCACACACAGTACATATTACTATTACATAGTACATACAGAATACAGATGCATATTTTGGGAATGAATGTAGCCTTTTGCATGGATCTAATGGCCCCATAATTTCACTTGGCTGGAAGAAGCTAGCCCCAAATGCTTACTTTAGATACATTTGCAGAGGCAATCAAGCCATGATTAACCATCAAAATATCACCCTTTGACCCTACCAGTGGACATTCTATTGTCTTTCCTCCAAATATTGCCTGCCTGAATGACCTGCCCACTGCCGACTGCCCACTGCCCACCCCAGGTGGTATTTTTCAATTGTGTTAACTAGTGTCTACTGTTTAGTGTCTACAATTTCCCCAGTACTGATTCATTCACACTTGTACTAATTCACACATGTCTGAACCTGATCTTTCTCAGGCTAGTAACTGCAGGCCTGCTGGAAATGCCACTGGGTGTCAGTGCCAGTGGGTGACATTTAATTGAAATATCAATTAATACCAAATTAACTGCCCTTATTGGTAACATTAATTAATTAAATTAAGTTAACTTAGTTGAGCTAATTCAATTAACAACTTAAATTAGAGTTATGGTTTGCATTAGGGTTAAGTTTGGATTAGACAAACAAATCTCCTACCCTAACCATAAGCCAATAAATTAAAGCCATACATAAAAATATGTTACAACACTTAATAGTAAAGAAAATAAAAAGATGATTATTCTTCAGGATATTCGTCCGTTTGAAGCAGTTGGTTGTGCTGGATTTCTAGAACTCGTCCAGCACACACACACACACAGTAGACAGCAGATTAGTAGACATTGTATAATGTTCATATGTGATTTTTTATGTTATTTAATAAAACAATACGTATGTATCACAGTTTATTTGTGTTTCGTTTTTATTATAAGATAATAGGTTTATCTTTTTAAAAGGCCTGCGCCTGAAACGTGCGGGCCGGGCCGGGTCCAAACATTAATGGTCTGGGTCGGGCTTGGGTCTATATTCTAGTTTGCGGGCCTGGGTCGGGCTGGGCTTGCCGAATTTTTGCAGGCCTGGGCCGGACTTGGATTCTAACTGCTAATTGCGGGCCGGGATTGGGCTCAAATTATAGGCCCGTGCAGGGCACTAATGTATATTACATTTGAGGTGAACTTTATGTAACTTTAGTTAAGAGTAATCGATGAATAAAGTATGTTGGTAAATTCATCTATATCACATATCACGGAACAATGGATATTTTACAAGTTAAAGGGTATACATTTGGTTTTACTTTATTAACTTGAAAATTGTATCTTGTGTCTAACTTGTTGAATGTGACTCGCATCCACGGCACAGTGTATATTTCAATCAGCTCAATGTGAAAAGCGTATATTTTCGACAGAAGCCTAAAACTTGTTTATGGGGAAGGGTCTGTTAGATAAATTATCAAGGATGGTATACGGGTAATGTATTGAAAACTCCCCCCGCGGAGTGTGCTCTACACAGACAGCTCCGTCAACTACGAGAGATCATGAACAATTGAAACGTAGTTGACTGTTCAGTGTAGGCGATATACCACTAGGTGTAAGGCATACATCACTGGCGCGGTGAATAGGTGCCAGTCGCTTGCCGTCTCGGGCCGTTATTATAATAGTCATCACCGGCATCGCAATATATGCTTGGCTGCTACCGAAAAAGCCATTATATAATTTAAGCGAGCTACATGTGTATGCGTGTGGCGGCCAGTGGCCTAGAAAGGATCTCGCAAAGGGGAGGCCAAAGACGGGGGGAGCTTAGGCACCCATTATATTATCATGCTACCATGTATCGGCGCAACGAAAAACAAATAGCCAAAGGGATGGGCATGACCCCCAATACACCACAGGTAGCGACGTTACGAAGCTAGGCTTATTTGCTTCTACTGTCGCCAACTGTAGTAGGCCGTATAGCGCTGCTTGTTCGTGCCTGTGCCGGTGGAGGCAGCTGCCTCATCACCGATGCTAGGTTATTATATTTGTCGTACAAGCAGGCATGCTATCTTAGTGAAAGCATCAGATGACACAGCTTGCTGGAACTGCGCGAAACGTGTCATTTGTTATCCAATGTGCGCTGTGGTTCATAGTTCAGTCATGAAAACTGAACCACTATAGGTCAAAAACAGAGCTACATCTCAACTCATATATACCTAGGACGAGTCGACTGTGGAACTCCCTCCCAGCCTCCGCTTTCCCTGCCTCTCCAAACATAACTGCATTCAATGTAGGTGTGAATGCTTTCCTTGTGGATCAGATGTTTTAAATTATATCGGTCTTAATCATATCAAATGTGACTGTTTTCATCTTCTGGTGGCCATGGTGTTAAGCGTAGGTTAATACCTGGCTAGTAGGCAACCTACGGGGCCCATAAAGTGTGTGTGAACGGCACGCCTAGTCAGGTGATGTATCTGGTAGGGCCTAGCGTTATTTCCTGGTTGACCACCAGATAAATCATGTTTTTTTTTTATTTTTCTTTGTTTTGTTGTATATATTTTTATTGACCCCATCCTTGTTTTTTTATCTCGCTTCTAGTGCGATGTTGCTAAGCTTATGCTTTGGGTCACTTTTCATATTTTGATGGTATCACCAGGCCCCTGAATTTCAGTAAAAAAAATTATAAGGACAATATTCCAGCCTAAATATGCGTGGAAAGACCGGCCCAATGCCACAACTGCACGACCTCTTGCTTCAATACCGGAGGAAGTCGAAGTATCAGAATACACGCGCTATTCCAACATCATCATTCTGTGTGAACATATATACCGAATCATGTGGACTGTATCGATTACTATATAATTTCCGTCATGGATATTACTAGAAAACCTTCAATATATTAGCTTAATATATTCAGCAAAGTCGATGGTCAGTGGGTTCCTGCTGCCGCACACTGTCTGTCGCGAAGAAAGCCAGCAACAGAGTCTGGTGGACCGCCTTGCTCATGCGCATAAGAAGCTACGGGACAATGTGCCGTTCAACCACCAGCAATCACTCTTGGCAACGCCCCTCTGAAGTGGTAAATAAATTCACCTGCCGACAATGGGGCTACAGTGGTCGACAATCTGCTACTTGGAACAGGAGCCAACGGCCCGCGTCGGAATGGCAGCGTCCATCTTCGGGAGACAAACAAAGCAACGATAACAATGATAGTTATAAAGTAAATGCCAAAGTTAATGGAGGAATAAATGCCAAAAGACGTCACCTCTGCTGTCTTTGCTGCATTCTATGCGTCATTTGGCACGAAGAATATCGTAAATGCTCAGGGTTGGCACGTTTTTTCCGCCCCTTTGTGTTACCGGGTGGTAAATACCGTCCTGAGAAAACCCCCAATACTGGGAAAAACAGGGAAAAATCTACAAAGGGATTGTATTTGAAGTTGCATTGAAATAATTAATATATAATTGATTCTGGTAAATTATAATATAGTTTGACTTTAAAAAAAACAGCTACCAATTTCTAAAATATAATTATTATCTACATGTCTTCTACCTCTACCGCTCGTGATGCTTATTTTCAGTGCTGCTAATACAGAATGCCTATATCTACTGAGACTGGGAGATGGAGGCCATGTTATATACACATTTGGGAAGGTACATGGTTTCCCAGCACACTACTGGGTCATGCAAATTGGATTAAGTTGGAGCTGATGCTGGGCTCATCCAGACAATGTCCACAGCTATCTGTAGTTCCTTAGCCCATATTAGAATTTCCTTAGCCCAAATTAGACATGCTGGCAGACATACTGACCAATCTACTATTTACTGAGAGGGTGGGTTAACACCTGCCAATGTCCAGGGCTCAATATCCCAGTTTCACTGTAGCCATACTACAAATTGACATCAGACAATACTGGTGCCGCCTTCTGACTTGAGTCACCAGGCCTCTTCAGAAGAAGACTCCACTAGCAATACTTGACACTGTCCCTTGTGAGAGTAACAAAGGCATTGTATGGCTAACTGAAGAACGACACAGACTTCCTGCTTTAACCTAATAAAAGGATTATAGCCGGACATGGTAATTAGTACAATTGTTTGCTTAAGATGGATATTTAGTACAACTGTTTGCTTAAGGTGGATAGTAACTACGTTTTCCAGTGGACTAGACACTGTTAATCTCAATAATGGACAGTTCTTCCCAGTTTATAGCAGTTCTTCCCAGTTTTTCCCAGGAAAAACCTAACCCTGTAAATGCTTAACTCCTTAACAAAGCTGCCACGTTAGACATATTGTCATTCATTCAGGTCAAACAGAAACGACAGCACACGAAGTAGTGTGGTGAGATAACCGATGTAAAAAAAAGCATAATAGTCGCACATAATAGCTCCTATTGATTAATGTATAAAAGCGAGATATAAACGACGTTGACACATGTTCAATTATTCAAACAAATTCACAATGACAACACCCAACGTTACTAGTACAATTCTAAAGGTCAACGATGTGCACGCTAGGTGCATAGGAGGCGGTTTGTGTGGAATCTTGTTGCTGGCGAAGAACACAATGCGCTGCCAATGTTACTAATACGTGGTGGTATTCAGCACAACATAAAACGGGGGAATTTAATGTGTCGATGTGAGCAGTATGTCAGTAACGCACGCGTTGTGTGCATGTGTGTTCGCTGCCTTGTGATACCCCGCATCCTTCATCGACGCCGTGTTTGTCGTGTTCAGCTGAGTCGCCCGATACGATCAATAACAACGCCGCGACAATGTCTGGCGGTAGGAACAATCCCGACATTCTGTCCTCCACGGGGGTTAGTAGTGTTAGCAGCGTTGCATCACCATTTGGGAATAAGCAACAATTAACCAGTGATCAAATACACCGCCACGTACGGTCAACATAATGAAGCTTCCTTGTTGGTCTTGTGTAAAGACAACCTGGCGGCGCCGTCGCGGTACACCGGACAGTACAGATCGAATGGTCTCGCGTTCACACCAATGCCGCCTCAGTACACACGACAATCCTGCATTACGCACTTGGCAAACACACACAAACACAGTCTGCTACTGCTCTGGGGAAGAAGGAATGGTAAAGAACTGGGCTGGGGCATGTTCCTGGTAGAATCGTTGAGCGCCTTTTGTTCTTGGGTCAGAATAATGGTAGGAGTCTGAGCGGTTGATGTCTACCAGGCCGCTGTGTTTCTGTAGAGCATTTCTAGTATGCCGTGGTATCGTCGTTGTTTGAGATTTGGCTATTTGGAGCACGCAGGAGTGTTACGCTTCCATTACATTATTTTGGTAGCACAACTATGGCGGTACGCGTTCACATGTCGTTGGTGTAGACTAGCTACATCATACATTGACAACATTTGTGTTGATCAAAGGTGTTATCGTTGTATAATTTAAGCATTCCATGGACAGCGGGAGTCCTCGACTACCTGTCGCCAGTTAGCTCCATTCAATTGGCAAAAACGAATTCCATGTTCGCTGAGCGTCAGTTCAGTGCAAATTAATTAGTACATTCTCTTCGCCGACCAAAAGGCGACATTCATGATTGTCGTAGTGCAACATCGTAACTGAATCTGACGAGTAACACTACTACTAAGGTCACGACTTCCAACTATCCAGTTAAAGCTATAACAGCCGCAATGTTTACGTCCATCCGAAGTTCTGAACCTTCTAGGGTATTCCATATGTTTCAAGCGCGGTATCACCGTGATCGCTTAAGTAGCACACTTTCACACAAGGGGACTTGTATAGCTGTACCACTACCTGCATCTCCTTGGTATTATATTTTATGGTTCTGTTGATCATGCCAAGCATAGCATTTGCATGTTGATGCTTTTATAGCCCTTCTTTAATGGAAAGTTTAGTTCAAGTCGGGCGCGCAACAAATCGGAAATTACATAGTTGTAGAGCAGGCCTACTTGTGCGTCGCGAACAAACATACAATAGCAACAGGTTACTTCCACACAAACAAGTTGAGTTTTACAAATGTGTCGATGCTGCCAGTAAACAATTGTACACCGGTTGAAACAGCAGGAATTTGAGAAGTTCAACAACAAACTTCCTCTTATAAGGCCACGCACATGATATGGCCAATAGCTCAGCTACGAATTTATCTGAATGCAAAGTTTCGGTGGTCCCCTAATAAGGTAGATAACCGGCAACGCTGCAACATGCACAATGTTTAAGAATTGCTACCGATTCGTCGTGACTCGTGACCTAGGTCATGACGGGTGCTACGTCCACAGGCCACGACACGGTCACTGTCGTCGTTCACGGTCGCGACATCAAATCCAGAACCAACTCGTCATGGTTGAGTTAATTGTGTCCACCGTGATATTTTGCCAAGGTGAGCGCGATGACTGTGGATATACCATACACATGTAAGCACCGTTGTAGCAACTGGCCGACGCCGGCGTAATTTGTAGACATCATTCAAAATATTAGATGTTAGTAGACCTTCTTGGTAGTCTAATATAGGCACGTTGAACTTACCGTCTGCGACATCGACTTCTTCCTCTGCTGTCGCAAATATACAACACGATATAAATAGCAGAAATCCCATGCCCCGCAACACAACCATCTTAAAGCGAATTGTTTTAAGCATTGTCCGTGTCGATATCTAGTACAAAACTTTGCAGATTCACACGGCGAAATTACGTCTGAACCGACCGAGACCGAGCAGCTGTGTTGACATGTTTTCGTCAACCGACTGAAATCTGAACGCGCACGACGGTCGCCAGGTGCGCAGTGCAGTTACGTTTACACCCGCTAGAACGCCCAACGTTTCTAGGTCATCCGTAACGCATGACTGATTCGTTACGTGCCGTTAATGTGTTTTGCAGGATACCTGCATTACCTGCGGCTTGAGATGTAATTTAGTGTCCTGCACGGGCCTATAGTTTGAGCCCAAGCCCGGCCCGCAATTAGCAGTTAGAAACCAGGCCCGCAAAAAATTGTCAAGCCCAGCCCGGCCCTGGCCCGCAAACTAGAACTTAGGCCCAGGCCCGGCCCAGGCCCGACCCAGACAGTTAATGTTTGGCCCGGCCCGGCCTGGCCCGCACGTTTCAGGCCCGGCCCATACCCGCGGGCCAAAGACGGGTAAGCCCGCGGCCCGCGGCCTGCTAGATTTTGTATAGGATAAACCTATTATCTTATACTAAAAACGAAACACAAATAAACTGTAATACATACGTATTGTTATATTAAATAACATAACAAAATAATATATGAACATTGTATAATGTCTACAAATCTGCTGTCTACTGTCCGAGTTCTAGTAATCCAGCACAACCAACTGCTTCAAACGGACGAATATCCTGAAGAAAAATAATGAATTTTTTATAGTCATTACTATTAAGTATTATAACATATTTTATATATGGCTTTAATTTATTTTTTTATGTTAGGGTAGGATATTTGTTTGTATAACCCTAACTTAACCCTAATGCAAACCATAACCCTAATTTAAGTTGTTAATTGAATTAGCTCAACTATGTTAACTTAATTTAATTAATTACTGTTACCAGTAAGGGCAGTTAATTTGGTATTAATGAATATTTTAATTAAATGTCACCCACTGGCACTGACATCCAGTGGCATTTCCAGCAGGCCTACAGTCCCTAGCCTGAGAAAGCTCAGGTTCAGACGTGTGTGAATTAGTACAAGTGTGGATGAATCAGTACTGGGGAAATTGTAGACACTAAACAGTACACACTAGTTGACACAATTGAAAAATACCAACTGTGGTGGGTAGTGGGCAGTGGGCAGTGGGCAGGTCATTCAGGCACTCAAGATTTGGAGGGGAGACAATGTCCACTGGTAGGGTCAAAGGGTGATCAGTTGATGGTTAATCATGGCTTGATTGCCTCTGCAAATATGTCTAAAGTAGATATTTGGGGCTGGATACTTCCAGCCAAGTAGTAGTAATAGTTATCGTTGTTGTTGTTTTTGTTTCCCTATTTGATAAACTACCCGTGTTGTAGTCAGCCAACTCAGCCAGGCTTGCTGTATACTTTGGAGTAGGTCAATCTGCGTGCCACTCAACCGTGTCGAAGAAGTAAATGTTTACGGTTCAACCCGGGTAGGGTCAGGCTTTGTTGTTGACGCCGACTTAGCAGCACATTTATTTATTTCTTTTTCTTTTTTTTAATCTTTAATTTTTTTTATTTTTTAATCTTGCAACCTATTATATTACTCTCGCGTGTTTTCAACTGTTTTTAGTATTACGATTGTGATATGTAATGTTTAGTTCCGTGTGTGATTGGGTGCATGAGTGTATGTTTGTGCTAACGCCACAACACTACAAATTCCTTGTACTTGCTACTTGGTAATAAAACGTATCTTATCTTATCTTAAGCACACTACCTGGCAACCCCTCGTCATTTCAGTTTGCATCCCGTGCATGCGATTGTGACACAAGGCGCACGTATGCGTGCGTGCGTGCGCGAGTGCTTGTGTGTGTGTGCGTGTGTGCGTGTGTGTGAGTGTGTGCAAATACATGCGTTACACATTATATCACATGAAACCTTTCGATGACTTGCATGGCAGCACATATGATGAACGGACGCGCGCACGCACGCACGCGCACTCGCACGTGCCAATACACGTATACGCACGCACGTGTGTATACACGCAAGCACACATGCATTTGCATTAGCAAAATAATAGTTACTTCGCGGACAAAAGCACAACATTTTGTATGTGGCTTCTTGGAGTCTTATTGGTTCTAATAGGGGAGCCAGGCGAAAAAAATATTTTCCGACCCCCAGGGGGCGCTCACATATTAGCGATGTCGAGCCGACGACAACATGACCCCCAGATTTATCTGTGAGTTATGTTACCACAACACTTATTTTAGCATGGTTTTGCATGGGTATTCCAGGTATGCTTATGCTTATTTTGGTATATAACATGTCACCGTAGGTTGAAAACGAATAAAGGTATTTTAGTTATGTTTGTCCTTAGATGCAGTTAAGATAGCTATATCTTTTGGATCCATGTATTTAAAAGTTTTAACAATACTCTTTCGGGAAAAATCACTAGTTATTGGTTATGCTACTATCTCTAGCACTATACACCATTTGTAGCACCACATAATGTGAATTGAAATTTACATATGGTGAATATGCGTGTACTATTTAAATGATGCTAATTATGTGATTATGACATTTGCTGCATGCGGTAACTGCTACTACATGATACATATATGTGGACTAAAAGATAGGCATTGCCAAATAGGCTTGCAGGGTTTCGAAACTGAGATTTCCAGGCCACTGTTTACAACGCAATGATTCTCAATAAGATTTTATTATCTCGAATTGCAAGGGCAGCGTCTCAGTTAAAGCTAGTTCCCCGGCTCATTTAGCACATTCATGAAAGAGTGCATTAGTTAAGGAGCAGTGTAGGTTGGACATGAGAAAGTACTCTTTCTCACAGAGGGTGATAAATGAATGGAACAAACTGCCAAATGATTGTGTTAATGCTAGTAGTGTGAATATGTTTAAAAATAGAATTGACAGATATCTGATAAGGGCGGGCTACACATATATGAGAAAATTGTTGGACTCTCGATAAGCCAATGGCTTCCTTGTCCACTTGCCATCTGGAACTTGTTGTTCGAGATGGCAATCTTGTTAAATCTTGTTAAATTAGAGTCATTCGCTCTATTGTAGCCTTGGAAAGTGCATTTATCAAGCTTTGCCAGCATTTCACTCACTGACAAGCTGCGACATTCAATGGCAAGGGCAAAAGGTCAGGTTGACAGGCTTGGAAATCTTAATGAAGAAATAACAGAGGCCTTCATTTACACGACAAGGCATTCCTTTGAGGTAATCTAGCTACAACAAAACTGATGTTCTTATGTCTTCCAATGGATTAAGAGGACGAGTCCTCTGAGCAGCATCAACAAATCTAGGATGGATCCCTTCTGTCAAATGAACTGCACGCTGGAAAGATTTTCCCCACCAAAATAAATGTGTTTGTACCACCAACAGTAACTTTATTCAGGATAATCTGCTTCAACAAGTCCTACCGGTTGCTACCAAGCCGGAGTCTGAATTATTGTAAACAAAATCGTATGGTGCCTTCCCCAGAAGACTGGTTAGATGAAGGTTAAAAACGTTTAGACACGTACTCTTTTTTCTGACACTTTCTTGCGTGTCAGGTTCTCTTTCGTTAAGAACAAAGGCTGCAATTGTAAATGCACAAAAGCATCTATGGAATACATCGCATTCTGCAAGAGCAAGTGTGACATAGACTATAGCTACATTGATATGTTGACGTTCCTTGCTATAGTAGCTCCACCATAACAGTGACAGTGTATTGTCATGCGTTACAGCACTAAACTGACGTTATAGGTGCATACATATTAAATATTAATTTCACTATATAAAAAGTTATTGTGTCATTTAAATAATACATGCATTTTCACCATATGTACACTTCAATTCATATCATGTGGTGTTGTGGTGTGTGGTGTCAGATATATTCCAGCATAATCAATAATTAGTGATTATTTCCCCACCTTGCATTGTTGAACTTTTAAACAGGTGAATCAAAAATAATGTTATCTTAACTGCATCTAAGGAAAAACATAATTAAAATACATTTATTAATTTATGTTTGGCGCCCATATGAAGAGATGCCCGGTGGTCAAAATTGGGACTCCGAAATCGCGTGTAGGATATGTGTGCGTAACTCCCATTTTCATTAGAATGCGATCGATCGTAAAGCTGTTAAATATCAACCTACCTAGATATATTATACACCAAAAGAAGCGCAAGCATTCCTAGAACACATTTGCAAAATAATACTAAATAATTGTTATGGTAACTTTTCACGGAAAAACCTGTGGGTCAGATTTTCATCGGCTCAATATCGCCAATATATGTT
Source organism: Lamellibrachia columna (assembly GCA_963662155.1). NCBI lineage: Eukaryota > Metazoa > Annelida > Polychaeta > Sabellida > Siboglinidae > Lamellibrachia > Lamellibrachia columna. Next base: position 45,748,648 of record OY759271.1, read on the forward strand.
TTTTTGCGTGGCTCCCTTTCTAAAATCAATAAGTATGACCAAACGAAGCCATATACAATGGTGATTTTGTCCGCCAAGTAACTATAATCGATAAAATTTGACCTAACAATCATGACTAGAAAGTACTTACGCACGTATGCTCGAATATATGGCATTTAGGGGAGACAAGGGTTAGTTGTTACAATTTTGTTTTTAAAGTATGTTAGATGCATTATTTATGTCAATGTATACATTAAGTTTATTCGTGTTAACTGTACTATGCCATTGATAATCCATACTGTAGTTAGGTAGATATGTGAAGTTTCACAGGCGCGGTCGACTGTAGCAACTAGCCCCGTAAGCGGGGCAAGTTGTTATATCATACAGGGCACGTTGTTACAGCAAAGAACGTGTTGTTCGCAAAGCAAGTGTTACACGTGCATGTTACTGTTATTACATTAATTAGACGATACACACTTACACATCATATACACATACAGTTTCAAATCCCACTGCGGTCGCTTCGAACCTTTGGCAAGTTTGATCACCCCACGTTGCCACAGTTCACTCAGCTGTATAAATGAGTACCTGGCAATACAGACAGTGGTGGATATGTGAACAAATAGTCTTCGCACAATTGCAGCGTCGCTGAATGCTTCCCAGAGAAGTTGAGATTGCCTTGGAATGAACAGGTCTGCCAGGGGTGAAGTGTAAAGCTCTTTGAGCGGTCCTACGGACTGGATACCGCGCTATATAAGAACGTACCCTTTTACACAGTGTGCATAACAATGTAGGTGTTCACAGCTTCATATATTAAGCTTTTTATGTTTAACATTTAACACAAAGGGTACTCATTCCCCGGATTCCTACATAACAAACAATTGGGAATGGAATATGAATTATTGAATGGAGTAGGAAATAGTGAATGGAAATATATATGTAATGCGACTTCTACTTGATCGAATGATACACGCACTCACACACTCACACACTCATGCACTCACGCACTCACGCACTCACGCGCACGCGCACAAACACCCACATGTCAATGAACCGTGCAATATTTATTATTTGCTAAAATAGGGCTATGCAATACATTTTTTTACAAGATTTAGCAAGATTGCCATCCAAGACAAAACTTCCAGATGGCAAGTAGACAAGGAAGCCATTGGCTTATCGAGAGTCCAACCATTTGTCATCTATGTGTAACCCGCCCTTCTGAGATACTTGTTAATTTTTTTTACGAAGCTAGCATTAACAGTACTGGTTATAAACCACTACGCTAGGCTTCAACAGTAAAATAAAGCGTTCACACGTCGTGGTTAAATAAGTTTTGTTCTTTCAGTCATTGTCAGCGCACAACTGGCAGGCGGAGCCATCGGTATGAGCCGCCCGAACGTTGTTACAGTTGTAACAAGTCTAACAACTTGCCCCAATACAGTTGTAACACCTTGCCCCAATACAGTTGTAACAACTTGCCCCAACACAGTTTTGCAGTTGAACGCACGTGGACGATAACAAATCCTTATTTTTCAATTTAACCTCTACTTTGCATAACCCTTTATACTATATAGTAGACAAGTTTCAAGTTTCAGTCACGAAGCCTCAAAGGTGGCTGCCTGAAATGAAAATTTGTGAGTATACCCGAAACAGTTTTAGGTGGTTAAAAAGTCTTATCTGTCCACACCTCGTTAATTTCGTCTTAATTCTTGATTTTTGGACAGTGTGTTTGCTGGTGGACTACTGTCAATGGTGTCTCCAAATCTGTGCTGTGTTTCTGTAAGACGACTCTGTGACAACTTGCTCCTGTATACAACTAGCCCCGGTCTCCCCTACACAGTTAGTAGGTAATTTGTTCCAAATAGAATGAGTGAAACACTGTCTTGGTAACTTGGTCTTGGTGACCTTTCCCTTAGTAGAAAACAACATGCGGAATTATGGTGAGCGGCTATTGTTTGTAAAACTAGAGTCTGGAATGAACTCGCTATCACTTTGAAAACATCTGAAACTATTGCTATTTCCCGAAAAAAAACTCAAGACATGTTTATTCCAAATTGCATTTCCACCATAAATGTTCGGTTGCCCCTCGTTCTGATACTGACTTTTGCGCATCCCTGTTCACGATTTTGCTTAATGATTCTGTTTTGTTGCGCCTGTGAGCTCAGGTTCCTGAGGATATAGGCGCCATAGAAGTTAATTATTATTATAATTATAACGGTAACAATCCTTGTGTCTTGCTTCTGGTGTAAGCGAAGTCGTCGAGACGATTTCATCGAAATACGCTTAACGGAACATTACGTTTACCCAGACTTCGCTCGACTGTTATGGCAGCTTTACCGTAGCCTAAAATGTATGCCCCCCCCCCGGGGATGAACTCCGGGGTGGGGGCAGGGATTGTAGTGTGTGGCGCGCGTGCATTGATTTCTATAAGTCACGAATGTGATACAAATAAGCTGGAATGCATACAACGAACATCGAAACACCGTAATACCGATAGCAGTGAGTCATACATTCAAGAAAGATGTACTAGTAGTGTATATATGATATGATACATATATTATTATACCCATTTAAAGACTCGAACAGGGATTATATAACCAATTTACAGAACATATTTATAAATAAATTTAGATTTTGAGGTTATTTAGTGAATTCCACAATTTTACACCAAACACGGATAGGGTGCCCTCATATATACTTGCTGAAGTTGCAGATGTTCCAGAATTCCACAGCACGTCTCATTACTGGGACAAAGAGACGATATCATATAACGCCTGTTCTATACCGTCTGCATCGGCTGCCTGTACACCTGTTCTGTACCGTCTACACCGGCTGCCTGTACACCTGTTCTGTACCGTCTACACCAGCTGCCTGTACACCTGTTCTGTACCGTCTACACCGGCTGCCTGTACACCTGTTCTGTACCGTCTACACCGGCTGCCTGTACACCTGTTCTGTACCGTCTACACCGGCTGCCTGTACACCTGTTCTGCACCGTCTACACTGGCTGCCTGTACACCTGTTCTGTACCGTCTACACTGGCTGCCTGTACACCTGTTCTGCACCGTCTACACTGGCTGCCTGTACACCTGCTCTGTGCCGTCTACACTGGCTGCCTGTACACCTGTTCTGTACTGTCTACACTGGCTGCCTGTACACCTGTTCTGTACCGTCTACACTGGCTGCCTCTATACCTGTTCTGTACCGTCTACACTGGCTGCCTGTACACATGTTCTGTACTGTCTACACTGGCTGCCTGTACACCAGCGGATTGTATTAAAATTGCTACTTATCGTTTATCGCGCCTACACGCCGACCAAATCCTGTTAGTGTTGTCAGTCGTTACTTATGGTTTTGCATTATTAAAGCAGCCAATATATCGATTTAGTCTACATTGTCAATTATGTTCTATTCAGGCTATCGAGAGGGGACAAACGGCGTCTATAGTTGCCCGCACCAACTCGCGGTGTTGACAGAGCTTTTGACGACCGCCGACCACATTCTCCCCGAGGACAAATTATGTTTTCTCGTCACGCCTCGCCAACATCTAGCGTCCAGATATAAATAAGTTACGGGACAATGAGTTGATTTATATCACCCTGACTTGGAAACACCTTCACCTTCGACGATACAAAGGAAATGAACGATACATTAGCGTGTGGCCTCTCGTTGACATGAAAGGGTATCTAATATTTCAAACTGTTGAAATACTTATTTCACCCGAAACTCAATGCGACGCAGTGTAGCACAATGAATAGGTCAAACCAGTTTGAACTAACGTTTACAATATGGCAAAATACTGTGTGAACTGTTTATGCGAAACTTGTTAGGATTTATTAAACGCATGATCACATATTGTCGTTACATATTGTTTTAAAATATGTGGTATGCAGATGGAATCCCACGAATAAGGTGACCAATAGCCACTCCTTTGTGATTTTATCTAGGGTAATTTAGGAGTTATAATGCATTTACAGACTGAATACAAGACGTCATGTCAATTTTTACCGGCGTGTATCCGCAGACAAGGTGGTGGTGGTGATACAGGTCTCTGTGATGCGTCTAGTGCTGTAGACTAGACAGTAGTGCAAGGACTTCACGCTCTCGCTTTCAACTGCGGCTGCCAGCGAGCTCCCTTTATAGGGATGGCAAGAGACGAGTGCGCAAGCCTCCCCTGCTGGTACATAGCCACACACATACCTCCCCTGTTGGTATTTAGCCACACACAAACCTCCCATGCCGGTACTCAGCCACACACAAACCTCCTATGCCGGTACTCAGCCACACACAAACCTTCCATGCTGGTACTCAGCCACACACAAACCTTCCATGCTGGTACTCAGCCACACACAAACCTTCCATGCTGGTACTCAGCCACACACAAACCTCCTATGCCGGTATTCAGTCACACACCTTGTGAACCCAGATGAACATGCCACATATCCAAACGTGGGTGGAACAAGTCAGCCTTGGCAGGCAGTTGGAGTATGAGAAGGAACACGCTGATACCAAACCGCGGGCAGAGCAAGCTTGTTTGTCCCGGTGGACAGTGGTGTAGGGGAAGGAAAGCCCTGAAGTAAACCTAGATGGGTCAGTATGGGCAGCACAATGTTTTATAATTACTGACCCACTACTATGCCACGTAAGATTACACGATGCGAGCTTGGTTACTGTGTGCAGACCTGGAGGGCCGAACATATGCCACTCTCAATGACAGGCAAATGAGTCATGAGTGGCAGCATTTAAAGAAGGTTCTGTTGAAACAACCGAGGAGATGTGGTCGAACATTCAGAAAGCGCACTCAAAGTGGAAAGAAGGCACGTAATTACCTCCACACCTGCAATGGCTCTTTATTATTCTAATAGCATTGTCTAGGTTGGAACCCCTTTACAATGTATATTCTTCTTTTCTGGATTGGAGCCACTTCTGGATGTGTCTTGTCGTCATGGTTTCAAGTTCAGGACAGTTCAATGCCTTAAGTTTTACCGGTCGAAAGAAATTACAAGCTACGCGGTTCGTCTTGCAGAAACATCAGTTTTCTAGATCAATGAAATGATAGTGCACTATCAAGTAACTGGACACCATGGTCAAAGGGTAGTTTGGGATACACACACACAAAATGCCAGCAAATTAATTATCCAACCAACCACTGTGCGTGAACTAAGAGCTGAAATGTCAGCAGGACCTTCGACTTTTTAAAGTTGGTAGTCCACATATTATTATATATTTTTATAACCAAATTTCATGCAAGCGACACTAAGCATCTTGTATCGACATATTATACAGCTGGATAACCATATGAAATAGTGCCATTTTTAACAATTTATTAAATAAGTTTAGGCCAAGTTTGCAGCGACACCAATTACAGGACTAACATTAATGGCAGAATGTTACGTTTAATATAGTCTTCTAGGTTATCAGGAAAAACAAGGTTCACAGTTTCGAAAATTCGACTCTCGCCATTTGCTGAAGAGATGCCGGCCATTTTGGTGCATCTTCTATGTGATGTGTTGGTGTGTTTGGATTCGAAATGAGTACATTTAACTTTACCCGTGAAATTACGGTTTGGCGGTAGATTTCATGACTAAAGCGGTAGACCGTGAGATCATCCCAATTTGAAGAACAAAGCATGAGTTCTACCGCCAAAGTGGGAGACTTGCCACCTCTGGACTGGAGCGTCAGACTGTCTGATCACTCTTGTCCCATACTTCAGTAAAGGTACGTCTTGGTGAACTTCAGTTTCGAGCTTCTCTCAAAAGAGGTCACACACATTTGAATCTGTTCATTGACATCACAACAGATTCTAACGCAAATAAACCCAATTCTACAATTGGTTTCAGCGTGAGTGAATGAACGCCACCTGAAACTTACTTTGGACCAAATGAAGGATTTCTTCCTCACGTCATGCCTTAGTAATGTACGAGACATTGGTGAAATAACAAATGATGACGTCACTGTCGAGATCGTTGATCATACAAATACCACTTCCACGTTAGTTCCATTTATCACGCACCAGAGGCGCATGATATAACACTAACATGATATAACATGATATAACACTAACATAAAACTGAAATCGCGTGATCAAAAAACGCAGCATTCCGTGTAATTGCATTTCTGTTATAGATGCTTCAGGTTGTGTTAATGAGGTATACTTTGCCATTGTCAGCAGACGTGATTCACGAGCTAGAAAGTGTATGCCTATATTTTGAATGTTTACCGTCCTCAGATCCTCGCTCTGTTGATGATTTTAGCGCATCACCAGTAGCGTATGGAAGTGGGCAATGGGCCATGCATCTCTGGCCTTACTTATAGTATAAAATATTATGTCGCCCAACTACATAGTAAACTAATGGGTGACTAAGCTTGCCCCCCGCGACATTCTAGATACATCACTCCGCGTTCCTGTACGATACAGTGTTTAACGATTGTGATTGGTTGCGCCTCTTAGGCGCCAAGAAGTTTAGTATTATACTACTACACTTGTTGCTCTCGTGTGTGCTGTTGTTCCGTGTTTCTCTGGTTTTCGAACAACACCCATACTGCTGAAGTTTGATTGGCCATTGTTTCAATCTCGCTAGCAGCTTTAATCCTGGTTTGTTGATCAAGAGTAGTGGTTTGAGGTCGACGGACACGCATCTACATCAGTTGATTACAATTTGTTTTTTTAATGTTACATACTTTACCCAACACCAGCTATTAAACATGTTCGTACATAGAACGTTATTAAACACTACCTTCTGTAAACTTGGCATGTTAAGCTAAGACGTTTGGCACGATTGCTGGTTTTTTTTCTAACAACTAAGAAACATGTCCTTAAAACCTTCATAACTTCCATCAATTAATATCTTCCATTCCAATACTGTTGTTCAGTGGATTAATATTTATGCAGCCGTCTTTGTTGATAACCTAGTATTTCTCATACTAATATGACAAAAATGCTCTGTGTCTACCATGTTTGTCTAAAACATATCATCATATTTATTAGGCATGGCTCTGGCAGAGTGAAGAATGAAAAAAATACTGCTGGCAGGTACGAGAAGCAACATAGTCCAGTGAGTCGGTGTGGAGATGCGCTATTTAACCCGTCAATACATCTCAGACCAGTAAACCCCAACTCAAGAATGGCGACTGTAAAATAGCTCTGATGAAACAAAGTGAAGTCAGACAAACTACTACCCAAGATCAGTTTATGTAACTAACCTAATGTCACGTACGTTTATTCTTTTTAGCTTGCAATCTAGATGCATCTACTACATCGTAATAATTGTTTTGCAGAAACCCCTTTGATCATTGTGTTAGTGCATATATGTTTCCAACATACAAGTTACTTAAAAGATAAAACTTTCTACATACATGATTGGAGCAAAATGGCATTCCACTTTTAAAATGTCAGACTGCAGGCACATTTCTGTGTACCCATATGCTGTTTGGTTTAAACTGTCTGAACGTGTGTTTATACTTAACTCTAAGCAATGTTTAGGTGAACTTGTGTAGTGCGCAAACATTTATTTGCATTCTATTCAATGTGAAGTGAGAAGATCATGCAAAAATACTCATTTTCGTAAGTTATTTTCAGTCCTGGCAATTTTCACAACAATGTCACAGTGTTGCAAAAATATGGCGAATTGGTTTGGCATTTAAACTAAACAAGTTCTAAATTCTAAAGCTAAAAGGGAGTAAGTTGTCACTATCTGCGCCCCCGGCCCCTGCCACCCCCTCCCATGGGGAGCCCTGTGGTGCCATTGTTTGCAAGGGCGGCCATGGGCCCCCTCAATAAGGGACGTACGGACCGCGGGTCTCCAACTACAGGGCGGCCATTGTTACCTGAAAACAGAAAATAATACATATCTTCATTGGAAAATAATTATGTAAAATAGAAAATAGCTACAAAGGTAAATACTGCATGGTGTTTACAGACCTGATATGTTACTTGACATTAAACAAATTTCCTTCCCAAGTTTTCGAACATGAAAAAATACTTTTCAAACACTGCAAATATCTGTGTACAAGTTATGTAGCAGAACATAGTGTTTCTGAAACCATTGGAAACAAATCTACCTTTGACGACATAATCTGCATTCATGCGATACAAAATTATTTCTTTGCAACATTTTCTCTAGCAACATAAATATATCTCATGACAAAAAAATGTCTGAGGATTAAATTTCAGATGATGAGAGGTGTGAATTTTAGTTTACTCATGATTGATCTTGAACTTGACCAAAATTAAACAGAGGTGAATGTAAAAAAAAAAAAAATTCCGTTGTTTACTGATCTGTATTAATTTTACATTATTTAAATTAAATACCTATATATTGTAAACAAGTTCTTTTAGTCAAAGCATTAACATTAGCTAATGATAATATTATGTCAAAAACTAATCTGGAAATTTTGGATACCGATTAGAAGTGGCAAATTGTGAAAGTATCAAAATTATGAATTTGTTTTAAAAAGAAAGACTATAATTGTGTTATATTTGCAATTACGATTTTTTCCAGTTTCAAACCCCCACTTTATATTAACTCAACAGTATTCTGCACAGCTGATTAAAATGTGGGAAGCTTAGATGATGTGAGATAGGAGTGCAGTTTTACTCACCCATAATAGGCTGGCCCTGAGACATTAAGACAGGACCGTGGGGTGGACCACCGCGATGGGGGGGACCAGAGTACATGGCACGGGGCATGTTCTTCATGTCCCCACTCCCATAAGCTGGCATTGTCTGCTGTTGTGTCACATCTGTCGGCGGTGACTTCCGTGGTGGTTGATCCTAGTAATTCAATGACACTAATGACAGGCAGTTTCTTAAAAAATTTAATTCTGGTTTAACAGGCAAGACGAGCCAAGCGAATTCCAACTGACCAGAGATACATTTGTTAGAAATAACTAGACATGGTGAAGAAAATGAAAATACTCAAAAGTAAGGCATGGACCCTTCACCACCACATTTCTACACAAATATTTTATCAAAAGCTGTGAAGAATATTCACTGACTTAAATGTTTGTGTTTAAACATCCTTCTTCACTGTTTTCACTAGAATCATTCCACAAAAAATCAAGCGTACTAAGCATACACTACAATATGCTGGCGACCGGCGTGTTTCTACAAATGTGCTACATAGTTTTAGTGAAATCATTGGATAAATGACTTTTGACTGGATCCAGTAAAATACTATAACATAAGACAGCTCACAGTTTCTCAAGTTTTCCAATCTACTGATAGATTCCCAAGGTAAGGTATATATATTGTTTTATTACAGATATCAGTCCATGTTTATATAAAAGCTGAAGTTTCTTTGAGATGTATTTCAACTGTTGGTATGCTATCATTATGCCACAATAATTAAAATGGGTTTATTACTAAACAATAACATGTATTCCACTAACAGAAATGGGAAAGTTATGCCCAGCTAAAGTAATTATTTCCTAGTATAAATAAACCACAATACTAAACCATCGACAACAGAACCCAGTTAATAATTACATTAAAGAGCCTCAGACACTACATTGGCACTGATGTAGACACTGCATCTACAACGATTCAACAGATGTTTAAACATAAACTTACTGCCTTAGTCAGGAGTTCCTGGTTTGGCTCACTCATGTTTGGCACTTCGGAAAACTGCATGCAAAACCTGGCAACACAAAGAACATTGTCGCTTTGCACTTCAGATGAACCTGCCTGCCAACAAGTAGATTAAACGTATGTTAGGCAAATGCCAAACATCTGTTTATGATGGAGGGCCCCAACATTGAAACTTTTTCAAGTTAATGGACAACTTTGTTGAGAAGTGAAGGCAAGACAAAACTGCAACCGACTGTTAATAACAACTGATGGTCAAATGTGTTAAAATCATCGCGAGATTCCAACCTCTGCTGGATGAGTGCATTTTCTTTGTTCACCAGAAGACACCGATGTATCTGCAGTAGCAAGAAATGGAATGTATTTGTAACCGATGCTGAAAGTATTCCTTTTGTCACAGAATCTGGTGATGCACTAACAGTAAAACAACACATCTGAGTGTACGTGTTCACTGCCTCTACGTACTCCCCCTTCACTGTGCTGGCTGACAGTTGTGGCCTCTACTTACTCCCCCCTTCACTATGCTGGCTGACAGTTGTGGCCTCTACTTACTCCCCCCTTCACTATACTGGCTGACAGTTGTGGCCTCTACTTACTCCCCCTTCACTATACTGGCTGACAGTTGTGGCCTCTACTTACTCCCCCCTTCACTATACTGGCTGACAGTTGCAGCCTCTACGTACTCCCCCTTCACTACGCTGACTGACAGTTGCAGCCTCTACTTACTCCCTCTTCACTACGCTGGCCGACAGTTGTGGCCTCTACTTACTCCCCCTTCACTGTGCTGGCTGACAGTTGCAGCCTCTACTTACTCCCTCTTCACTACGCTGGCCAACAGTTGTGGCCTCTACTTACTCCCCCCTTCACTATGCTGGCTGACAGTTGTGGCCTCTACTTACTCCCCCCTTCACTACGCTGACTGACAGTTGTGGCCTCTACTTACTCCCCCCTTCACTAAGCTGACTGACAGTTGTGGCCTCTACTTACTCCCCCCTTCACTAAGCTGACTGACAGTTGTGGCCTCTACTTATTCCCCCCTTCACTACGCTGACTGACAGTTGTGGCCTCTACTTACTCCCCCCTTCACTAAGCTGACTGACAGTTGTGGCCTCTACTTACTCCCCCCTTCACTAAGCTGACTGACAGTTGTGGCCTCTACTTATTCCCCCCTTCACTACGCTGACTGACAGTTGTGGCCTCTACTTACTCCCCCCTTCACTAAGCTGACTGACAGTTGTGGCCTCTACTTATTCCCCCTTCACTAAGCTGACTGACAGTTGTGGCCTCTACTTACTCCCCCCTTCACTAAGCTGACTGACAGTTGTGGCCTCTACTTATTCCCCCTTCACTAAGCTGACTGACAGTTGTGGCCTCTACTTACTCCCCCTTTCACTAAGCTGACTGACAGTTGTGGCCTCTACTTACTCCCCCCTTCACTAAGCTGACTGACAGTTGTGGCCTCTACTTATTCCCCCCTTCACTACGCTGACTGACAGTTGTGGCCTCTACTTACTCCCCCCTTCACTGTGCTGACTGACAGTTGTGGCCTCTACTTACTCCCCCTTCACTACGCTGACTGATAGTTGTGGCCTCTACTTACTCCCCCCTTCACTACGCTGACTGACAGTTGTGGCCTCTACTTACTCCCCCCTTCACTACGCTGACCGACAGTTGTGGCCTCTACTTACTCCCCCCTTCACTATGCTGACTGACAGTTGCAGCCTCTACTTACTCCCCCCTTCACTACGCTGACTGACAGTTGTGGCCTCTACTTACTCCCCCCTTCACTACGCTGACTGACAGTTGTGGCCTCTACTTACTCCCCCCTTCACTACGCTGACTGACAGTTGTGGCCTCTACTTACTCCCCCCTTCACTACGCTGACTGACAGCCTCTACTTACTCCCCCACTTTATGTACATCACCGCCCTTGCCAGTGTACAGCGTCAGACAGCCTTTCCACATAGAGGCATATCTACAACACAAAGTCTGCTGATGTACAACATAAGACACATGCACTAACAGTTTGACAAAGTGCTTTGTAGTGAGCAGAATTCTAATCAGATTGTGGAATCGTTGTCTGACCTGTGAATCCACTTTCATAAGCTTTTTGAAAATATGCTCTGTAATGAGCAGATTATGGAATCATTGCCCGTGTTTCTGAATATTTTGTTGTTTTTTTCCAAATCATCATTGAAATGCATAACCAAAACATTTGCATGTGATCTGAATCTGATCCTGGAAAATGACATTTGCACAGATGGAAACTTTACATAAATTTACCCCTACCATGTCCCACAATGCTGCTCTAAAACTGCACAAGATTTCAACTCTCTAATACTGAAGTATACGCACCCTTTAGTAAGTTTACATATGTCCCCAGTCTGAAGGACATCACCGGCGTCATCCCAGATGGAGATGTTGACCGAGCCAGTCTTGTCTGCAATCTTGCATGACCTCACATCATGCCCATCCTTTGTATGCGTCGGCTTCCCTATTTACAACAACGTTTCGTCAAACATACCATCAGTGGCCATGAAGACAGACAGACAGGAAATACCTACTTGCCCCTTGTAACAACTAACAAGTGATCATGTTAATTTATCCATTGCAGTATATTATGATTGACATTAAGATGATCTGACCATTTTATGCCATTAAGTTTCAAAATGAAATAACTTTCTTTAAAATGTTGTAGATGATGATAAAGTAATTAAATAATACTAAATTGTTGAGGTGATAACTCTTTACCATCAAGTACTTTTTGTAAAACTTCAAATGTGTGGGAAAATGTCAGTCTGGAATAAATATAGGAGACATATAAATCAGGGCTGAGTCTATTCCTTTTAATCAATTCCAATTCCTTTTTCTTTCAATTGCATTTTTTAATTCCAATTCCTGCTGAAATCTTTCAATTCAATTCCAATTCAATTCTATTTGTAGTTTTTCCAACACATTTAAAAAATAGTTACATCATACTTACATGAACATTATGAATGCATTAATCTATGAATATACAGATACAGAAAAAAACGCCCTTCTGGCAAAAACCCAAAATTTCTAAATTTTCTATTTAAATCATTATGTACAATCAATTTGAAGCATTCAGAGTGAGTACAGTCACACAAAGCCTGTCAGTAACTTCTGTGATGAATACATATCACACCCCAGTTAATGCACAAGGTGAGCAAATGGACTTCAAGGATTGCAGTTATCTAAATGGGAGTGAAAGGATGAGTTGCATTGTTGAGCACAAATGAAATCATTTAATACTCTCTCACAAGCGTTAGCTCAAAGGGAAATACCTTTTCGTTCAATTCCAATTCCTTTTTCTCAAAATCTTTAAATTCAAATTCCTTTTGTTAAAAATCTTTCAATTCCAATTCTGGAATTTAACTGAAAGGAATTAAATAATTCCAATTCCTTTTGGAACTGACCCCAGCCCCAGGGTGGATATCAATTTAATTAATTAATGTTGTAAGAAAATATGAAACCATTTAAAATGTAAAAAATACTGGGTATGAAGTCTAAAATGTCATATGACATTTTGTTGCTAACCGAATAGAAATGTAATAATGTTCAGGTATACCAAGTTTGCAAATTATGTAAACATGTCATGTTGCCATCTAACGGACGACAGGAGAACAACGCATATGTGCAGTGACACCCCCACATTTCACATACACGAGTAAAACACAATTTCTAAGCAAACACAACCTGTTGTTATCATTCCACTTTGCTATCACCACCCAACCAAGGAATCCGACTGCATTAATTAAACATTAACACAACATTTGGAATACGAAATAATGCGTTTTCGAATTATTTCAAACTTTCGTGCCGTTCCAACTAATGCATGAATTCCTGGTGGGGTGGTGATGATTAACGAGAACAGCCGACTCACCTATCTCTAACACAATGAATATTACATTGAGATTCTTTAAACCTGGTCGAAGGTCTTTCACACATGTAGTCGAATCTGCCGTCATCTCTCTCTTGTATCAAACCCTACAACTAGTTGTCATAATGAGGCGTAACAATTTGACTGTAAACGCATAGATTTGGTCAGTCGAACAGCCATTTTGGCTCGCAGCCAGAACTGAAAACGTTTCCCGTCGGACAGAAAAGGACCGCAATCGTACGAAAATAAAGCGCTGAACTATGGAGTCGAATTGTCGAGATAAATGCTATTCTAGTGATAACCCAGATAGTGTTGGGCTAGCACTATGTCAACAAGCAGAGAATCGTCGACCCATATTCAGATAATTGACGTCCCAAGACAACAGAACTGCTACGGTAGAAGTGCAACACGTCTCTGTCAAGCAAGCAAACTACCCACAATGCTGCGCAGTGGTGGCTAAAAATAGTTTACGTTTACAGCTATCCTCCAGATGGCGGCACGTGACGTGTGCTGCACGGTTATGTGCTGCCACCTGTTGAATACACAAACCTGAAAAAGTAATTGCTAAATGTGTTTATCTTGTGGTATTTTAATAATAATAATTATGTGATTATGACATTTGCTGCATGCGGTAACTGCTACTACATGATACATATATGTGGACTAAAAGATAGGCATTGCCAAATAGGCTTGCAGGGTTTCGAAACTGAGATTTCCAGGCCACTGTTTACAACGCAATGATTCTCAATAAGATTTTATTATCTCGAATTGCAAGGGCAGCGTCTCAGTTAAAGCTAGTTCCCCGGCTCATTTAGCACATTCATGAAAGAGTGCATTAGTTAAGGAGCAGTGTAGGTTGGACATGAGAAAGTACTCTTTCTCACAGAGGGTGATAAATGAATGGAACAAACTGCCAAATGATTGTGTTAATGCTAGTAGTGTGAGTAAGCCAATGGCTTCCTTGTCCACTTGCCATCTGGAACTTGTTGTTCGAGATGGCAATCTTGTTAAATCTTGTTAAAGTCGAAAGGATTAACTTTTATCGTCAGATCAGTAACATGCGAAAGTGTGAATAGCCTTATTTTTTAAATACTACGGTACGTTAAATTCTCATATAGCGCTTAATCGAATCCATCGGACTGCTCGAAGCGCTTCGCCCCCTCCCGGCTGACCTGTTTATTCCAACGCCATCTCGACTTATCTGAGAAGCACTCAGCTACAGTACAATTACTGCGCGAAAACTGATCGTTCATACACCCATCTCCGTATGTAGCCAGTTACTCATTTATACAGCTGAGTGAATTGTGGCAATGTGGGGTGAGGCAAATAGTCCCGTCCCCTCGCCATGTGTAGGACCAACCTCGCACTCCCACTTCATGTCACACACCACTATATATAGTGGCGTAGTCAGTTTTGCCCCTTTTCGCAGAAGTTCATCTGCATGGCCCAGTCGAAAATAATAATTATGGTTTGTCGGATGGCTTTATCAAAACTAAATACATAATTTGCACAAATGATCTAGCATGACAGGGATGTGGCAGCTAGGGTGTCAACCTCACACCTCCCATCTTTTCTGGCAACATTATTTGAAAATGAGACAAGCAAAACATTTAACTGCGGAACCTGCTTTAACTGAACCATACCGCATTTTTAGCGCTATAACTATAGTGGGCTTAGGATACACGTGCATGATACACGTATGCTTCAATGTTTGCACATTAGTTGATTAAAACCATTCAATGACACAACTGTATATGTTACCTTAGACACGTTTATTTTCCACTAGGAGTGTACTAGGCTTTCTTTCTACTACCTCCTGCTCCAAGTCTTCCAGGTCTTCTCTGACTTTCTCCTGCTTTAACTGCTATCTCCACCGGTTCACGATCCCTCTGTGCAACATCAGTTATGATGGCTGACACATGTTAATTTTATTGTTCAATTTGTGAACGTCGTCATCGGTTTCTCTTCTAATTACGACAATTAGGTGGTTGACATTGTACCTTTAAGTATTGTTCGGTCTCGTTGACTTCAACTACACGCACACAAAGGAGCACAGCGCCCCATCGCCCGCTATAGGAGATCATTTATCATAATCACATAGAGTCTATAGACGTGTCAGTTACCCCAATGCCAACAATGTCGTCGACATTGCGATCGATTAAGATGGATGTAGCCACGTAACCTCATCATGCCTGAGTGATGCCGTTCACACAGCTACACAAGATAAGATGTAGCCACGTAACCTCATCATGCCTGAGTGATGCCGTTCACACAGCTACACAAGATACATAACTCAGCCACCAGTCTTGCTCACCCTTGCATTACCGTCTCACTGCCATAACTTGCAGTGGGTCAGACATTGATAAAAGTTCCGACCGCAACGTTGAGTATTCCACTTGGAATTGCCACCGGTGTATTTAAAATGTCAAGTATATTTCAACTAGATTGGATGGCTGTAGTACCAAGAAAACCATTGTTTTGTTTTTGTATACGTTGTTACTCACATATATCAGGGATAAACGAGCAAGCATTACAGTCCATGGAATGGAACTTTGTAATAGTGTGCTTGTGTGCGTGCATGCGTGCGTATGTGCTCTCCCTGTCAGCTTTCTTCAGCCCTCAATTCTTCCATATTGTTTTGATCTTTTCCTCTTCCCTTCTGGGGTCCAGGTCAACGTTGTTTTCGCTGGCAGGTCATTGGTCATTCTGAAGACATGTCCGAGCTATCTCCAGGATGATGGCAACGTTCTCATGTTTTGTTGTTTGATGGAGTCTGGTGTTGGACATGGTCTCATGTTTGTTGTTTGATGGAGTCTGGTGTTGGACATGGTCTCATGTTTGTTCTTTGATGGAGTCTGGTGTTGGACATGGTCTCATGTTTGTTGTTTGATGGAGTCTGGTGTTGGACATGGTCTCATGTTTGTTCTTTGATGGAGTCTGGTGTTGGACATGGTCTCATGTTTTGTTCTTTGATGGAGTCTGGTGTTGGACATGGTCTCATGTTTTGTTCTTTGATGGAGTCTGGTGTTGGACATGGTCTCATGTTTTGTTCTTTGATGGAATCTGGTGTTGGACATGGTCTCATGTTTTGTTCTTTGATGGAGTCTGGTGTTGGACATAGTCTCATGCCAAAGCACTTGTAGTATCGTCCTTAAGCAGGAAATTGGCAAGTCTGTTCGTATTTTGTCATATACCCCGAGTCGTAGAGGAACAAGTTGAGGACATTGCTCTGGTATATTCTGAAATTAGTCTTTCGGGAGGACCGCCATAGAGGTTGTAGCTTTGTAAATGCGTATCTGGTTTTACACAATCGTGTTCTGGTGCCCTCTTCTGCACCTCGTGAAGGCTGGTGATGCTGCTCAGATATGATAACTTGTTGACATACTCACGTTTAGGGTTGTTATCCTGTACCTGTTCCCGGGTGTGATATGGCAAGACGATGTTATCTACATATACTATATCTTCGAGTGAAGAAAAAAAGATCCCCCTGGGGCCTGTCTGCTGTTGGTTAGTCATATTATTCATCGCCCAGTCGATGGCCAGAGTGGAGAGAAAAGCTGACACGACACCGGATTTCACTGTGAATTTGATGGTGGAGTGTCCGACACTGCAGGAGGAGTTCATGTAGAAGATCTGGACGAGTTTCACCAGTTTTTTTGGATTCCATAGTGCCTCAGAATTTTCCCTATGCACGCTATTATGTATTGCTTGACAGAATGTTCTTAGAAGTGAACATGCGTTCAGTTGTTCCTCTACCATTTCTGAATCCTGTTTGTTCTGGGCGAAGAAGCTTGTCTATTGTTCAGTTCATTCGCGTCATGATGCTTCTTCTATACATTGTTACACACAAATAACACGGGTAAACGGGATGAGAAACATTCCCTAGAATGGAATTTTGTCTTAGAGTGTGGGTGGGTGTAGACCTATATGTGGATCATATCGGGCTTACTTGTACTTCACAGCTTGGGTTTCTATTTGATACGCATTGAGCTTGTATGAGTGCCGTGATAATGTATGAGTGCCGTGATAATGTATGAGTGCCGTGATAATGTATGAGTGCCGTTATAATGCACTCCACGAGTGTAGGACTCGCTGTGCCTTGCACTATTGTTTGGTCACAGTCATAACGATACACACAAAAACACTTTTTAACCAGATTTGCCATCCAAGACAAAGGCCCAGATGGCAAGTGGACAAGGAAGCCATTGGCTTATCGAGAGTCCAACAATGTTCATCAACATGTAACCCGCCCTCCTGAGATGTGTGTCAACCTTGTTTTTTTCACGGTGCTAGCAGTTATACAATCCGTAGACAATTTGTTCCATCCATTTATTGTCCTCTGTGAGAACGAGTGCTTCCTGATGTCCAATCTACATTGATCCTTTACTAATTTTACCTCATGTCCTCTAGTTCTGCTATCTTTCTTGAGTGAGAAAAACATATTTCTATCAATATTTTCATACCCATTCAATATCTTAAAAACTTCAATCTGATCTCCTCTTAACCTCCTTGTCTCTAGAGTTGTTAAACCACATTCTTTCAGGCGTTCTTCTTAACTAAGGTCTCTCAGTTCTGGAAATTTTGTTAGTTGCTCTCCTCTGTATGCGTTCAAGCGTATCTATATCCTTCTTACGATATCGTCTCCACGCTTGTACACACACACGTACACACACACCCAACACACACACGTACACACAGTTATTGTTTACTTGGTATTTAACAGTGCCTGTAGCGTATATTGTTTTCCCCTGTACTACACTTGAAAGGTAATTACTAAAGTTGTTTTGCACTTTACATTAATGAACAAGTTAAAGTATGCGTAAGTAAAGTACATAGTTGAGTTGCGACTAGTTGTAGCGTTGGTGCTTATATTAACCTTTTGAAAAATCAACTCAATTAACCAGTTGAACAACAAATTAGAAGGAGGAAGTGGAGCTGGATAAGCCATATTCTCAGGAAGACTGAGGACAGGCGCACGAACGCACGAACGCACGAACGCACGCACGCACGCACGCACCCACCCACCCACCCACCCACCCACCAACCCACCAACCCGCACGCAGGCACGCATGCAGGCAGGCACGCACGCACGCACGCACGCACGCACACAGACACACACACACACACACACACACACACACACACACACACACACACACACACACACACACACTTTTCCACTTTAGAGATGACCTTTTCGGTTTGAGTATTGAAAAACAGTAATATTTATGGACATCGAAACCGAGGTATGTATATATGTGACTGACCTCAAATATTTTGGGATTGGCCTCGAATATGCTTTTACCTCCCAGGAACTTCATGAACAAACTGTACCAATGTACATGCGTGGGTGCTCAAGTGTGCCCGACTTGGACAGTTCGAATGTAGATTAAGAACAAACTTCTGCGGCAAACAATGAGCACACATTTTATTTCCACCACCGAACACAGCCCACGATTTCTTCGGTAAATTACACACCCGTGAGGCTGCCCGAGTCTTGCACGGCTGACTCCTTACCCCAGGCACCGTGACATTCGTGCCAAAATGAATGTTGGCCTATTCTCAGCCCACGTGATAATGGTCACAGTGACCCAAGCCAACACATTCGCTGAGTCGAGCGGGTACTTCTGGTAAGTTGTTGACTGGCCACACCTAAACCCATAACCACACCCTAAGCGTCAACATTGCTCTAGAGTCTAGAAGATGCAAGGAGCTTCGTTGACTTAAATGAGCAGCAGTAATGATATTTTAAAGATATGTGATGGTCTGCTAGTGTTTTGAGAGGCATAGCCATTTTGAATAGATGCACATATATCAATTCTTTTGTTAATAATGATATTTGGAAATTAAATATATTGTTTAAAGCTGGTCTGATTTATTCGATCTTATTCTGTATATTCTGACAATAATAAATGCACACACTGAATGATCCAAGCGCAGCATTAACACATTGTCTACGGATTCTTGCCGGTAAAACGTCAGTACGATCTGTGTTCAGTACGTAAATGCAGTACGGCGCATACGTGTCATTCGAACGTACGGAGTGTCCTCCATTTTGAGATTGTCGATAAATCTCTATCCCGGAGATTAAAATCTCTATCACTTGATGTTCGACGATAAAAAAATTGCGAAGAAAATGTTTAGCAATTTCCTTTCATTATTTACGAAAAGTGCTGCTCCGTAATGTCACTCGATGACACCAACATCCGTCTCTGACGTCACAAGTTGTCTTACATTAACCAGCCATTATTGGGCTATCGCATGTGTGTTGGGGGGGGAGTTGTGCGCAGGCATCATGGACAGTGGCCTGTCTAGGATCTCGCAAAGGGGAGACCAAGGGGGAGACCAAGGGGGAGGCCAAGGGGAGGCCAAGGGGAAGGCCAAGGGGAGGCCAAGGGGAAGGCCAAGGGGAGACCAAGGGGGAGACCAAGGGGAGGCCAAGGGGAATGCCAAGGGGGAGGCCAAGGGGGAGGCCAAGGGGGAGGCCAAGGGGGAGGCCAAGGGGAAGGCCAAGGGGGAGGCCAAGGGGGAGGCCAAGGAGGAGGCCAAGGGGGAGGCCAAGGGGGAGGCCAAGGGGGAGGCCAAGGGGAGGCCAAGGGGAAGGCCAAGGGGAAGGCCAAGGGGAAGGCCAAGGGGGAGGCCAAGGGGGAGCCAAGGGGAAGGCCAAGGGGGAGGCCAAGGGGGAGGGACACATTTAGTAACTCATTAGTTTATCATGCAACAGGTTACATACGAAAAACTCAAAGTTTAAGCCAAAGGAGCCATGTCCCAGTGCCCCCCTCACAAAAAATACGCTACTTGTCATAGACCCCTACATGTCAACACTTGTAAAGGCGGTAGGCAATGTATGCAGCCGAGGGTCTGGTACGATCGGTCGCGTATTTGCGAGGCGATCTGGTACGAGGCAGTTGGGCCTTCGCGGGGCGACGTCGTGTGGCTAATGATCTGTCATTTTGATCATCACAGGTTGTCGTGTATGCGACGCACATATTGCCCTTTACAAATTCACGAAGGCGTGGCCTTCGACTAGTTTATGATTGGGATACCATCAGCATACCGCATCGCCTAAAACAATATGTAACGACAATCTTTGCACATGCATTTAATGCATTGTATCGTATTTAGCATAGCAAGTAGTTTGCCACATTTGAAGCGTAATTTCAAACCTGTTGTCTGTAACTGCACTATGTCGTACTGAGTTTCTTGTAGCGTAAGTTTTTTTCACCGTCTGAAATATGACAGATATTCTTTTATGTCAACTACCTGGACGAGACGCCGCCAGCTAATGTATCGTTCCCATCCTTTGAAGCGTCGAAGATGAAGGTGTTTCCATGTCAAGGTGATATAAATCAACTCATTGCCCGTTAAGTGTTATGCGTATTCTTTGTATCCAGACGCGGGATCTTGACGGAGCGTGTCGAGAGAGTGTCATCAACGTCAATGGGCCCCTTTTCCAAGTTGTCCCCGAGGAGAGTGGGGTCGACGGTCGTCGAACGCTCTGTCGACGGTGCGAGTCGATGAGGACAACTTTGCGGCGGCGATTAACCTTGTTTTGCTTATAGCACATATTAAGTATGCCCCAAAGTTCCATTTTATGGAACCAAAATCGACAAACTGGTTGCAGAGTATAATGTAGAGTATAATGCTCATATCGTATTTGCTGACATGACATTTGCCTACATGCACAAATGATTGTTTGATTGATTGATTGATTGATTAATTGATTGATGGATGGATGGATGGATTGGTGAATTATCGATTGATGGGTTGACTGGTTAATTGATTGACAGAAGAGTTACAAGATGCTTGATATGCTTACATAATAGGTCCGGTGCGCAGGACATCTGTCCCTCCATGATTGGAAGGTTAAATGCTAGTAGTCTGTATACCGCAGATGTCTATTTTATTTTATTAGATGAAAATGTATTATAACGGTGAAGTTTGGGGGTTTGACACGTTGGTTCTTTAGCAGTGACAATGTGTAGTGTTAGGCAGATAGGAAAATGTGTAGGTATATCGGTGACTCAATGGCATGCGTGTACATATCTGGTAGATTCGGTCATTATTGATGTTAAACATGCTTGCGAAAGGAGGAAAAGTGGTGCAGGTAGGTTATTATGGCTAAACGTGTCCAATAGTAGAAGGTGGGTCTCAAGAAGGGTTCAACTTACATGGACGTTTGACGAGGATCACGTAACTCGCACATCGTTGCAAACAATTGTACGTAACCACGACTTACTATTGTTCGAAATTACGTAATCTACGTCAAACGTCCACATAAGTTCTTTCGTAAGATCTCCACCCCCGGAGGAATTTCGAAATGTTTTAGTGTACCAGTACGGCGGCGAGTACGGCGTTTTGTTTCAGAGCACTCACGATTGTGACGTATTGTTTTAGAGCACACACGAGTAAGGCGTATTGTTTTAGAGCACACACGAGTACGGCGTATTGTTTTAGAGCACACACGAGTACGGCGTGTTGTTTTAGAGCACTCACGAGTACGGCGTATTGTTTTAGAGCACTCACGAGTACGGCGTGTTGTTTTAGAGCACACACACGAGTACGGCGTATTGTTTTAGAGCACTCACGAGTACGGCGTATTGTTTTAGAGCACACACGAGTACGGCGTATTGTTTTAGAGCACACACGAGTACGGCGTATTGTTTTAGAGCACTCACGAGTACGGCGTATTGTTTTAGAGCACACACGAGTACGGCGTGTTGTTTTAGAGCACTCACGAGTACGGCGTATTGTTTTAGAGCACTCACGATTGTAACGTATTGTTTTAGAGCACTCACGAGTACGGCGTATTGTTTTAGAGCACACACGAGTACGGCGTATTGTTTTAGAGCACTCACGAGTACGGCGTATTGTTTTAGAGCACTCACGATTGTAACGTATTGTTTTAGAGCACTCACGAGTACGGCGTATTGTTTTAGACCACTCACGATTGTGACGTATTGTTTTAGACCACTCACGATTGTGACGTATTGTGTTAGAGCACTCATGATTATGACGTATTGCATAAGATGTATATCGATGAAGATGCATAATAAGTAATACGTAATCCAATATGTCTAAACAAATCATGTGTATAATGCGTATTCTTGGTATTTTCTTTCGCAAAAGCATCAAGCTCAGCATACTCATATATTCTGGCGCGATTTAACAATGGAAAAACTGATGTTGCCTATATACAATTTAAAGCATATGCATGCCATGAGAGCGCAGGAATAAGCTATGAGATAAATGACACGCGAGGGGTAGGGGGCGTAAAACATTAGCTCCTCAATACGTTAAAAAAGTTAACTATCCCAATCATATCCACTCAGTCTCTTCAAATGTCCTTTTCCCGATCTTCGGAATGGACTAAGACGGGTCAAGGGTGCTCTTGTAATGTACGTACGACCCATCCTTGGTTAATGGTTGTACTTATTTTCACGTCACGTACACACCGCACATCACGTACACACTGCACATTTCACAGCACATTAATGGGAGTCGGTTCCAACCAGAATGAGCCGGCCACCTTCTTGGTCACCGTGACATTTTCTGTAGAAAACAAAGTGCACGTGATTAACCCAGGTGTCTGACTTTTGACTTTAGTGATTACATCGGGGTAACCACGCGCTGTATGAGAAAGTAGAGACTGGCGGTTGACGAGGGTTAACAGGCCACCATTGATGTAAGTGTTCATGCCATAGTTATCACCGAGAACTTCATCATACTTGTCTTCGCCTATTTATGTTCAGATCAGTTGGTCTCTCTATTCAGTCCAAATTACTTAATAGTAGTCCTATCTATAAACCAGCTTTCGTGTCACTGCCTTCTTCTGTTGCAACTTCACACCTCAAGGCAGCTTTCTTTCCGACCTTCATGTTTCCATAATTACCGTTGCTTCTCCACATAGAACTATGTAGTACTTAATAAATGCAATGCACGAACACCTGAGGGGTATCATCTAGCGGGTGACTTGGTGTTGAATTAGGTCAATGTTCATATAGATTGAAAAGGGGCAAATACTCACCTTATTTATAATCCAACTGGCGCCATCGATTTATGTCTTTAGGCATTTTTTTTAGATCATTTGTGTTTATTTTCTGGGTTTGTGCCTTTCTCGCTATGGTTCGTTTGTAAGTTTCTTTTGGACATCATCGTTTCCTTTTTTCACATGGTTTCTATACATGCGTACACATGCACATACATAAACACGCGTACACGCGCACACACACGCGCGCACCCACGCACCCACGCACGCACGCACGCACGCACGCACGCACGCACACACATATTTGTATTAATTTATTAATTAATTTATTGTACATTTCTGTTTTAATACTAGTTTTAAGCTGTATTTTATAGTCTCTCATAACTCGATGTAGAGTGGTCGATGTACACAATGCCTGCTGTGTGTATGATGTGTTAATGTTTTGTATTTTAATACATGTGTACGTGGAATGAGATTTTAATAAAATATTTCCTTACAAACATTCGCGCACACGCGCACACGCGCACACGCTCTCTGACCCACTGATTCACCGACTGATTCACTGACTAACTCAATGACTGACTCAATGGCTAACTCTTGGACTCACTGAGTAATGTGGTCACTCACTCACTCGCTCGCTCACAAACGAAGTGCCGCCAAATAATATTAAATTGACGGGGCATCAACAACAAAGAGTGACCCTAGCCGGGTTGAACCGTGGGCGTTTACCGAGACGTCGTTTGTCCTCGACACGGCTGAGCGAACAGCAGATTGACGTACTCCAAAATAGATTTACAATTTCTAAGAAGGGCGGTCACCAACCTTTACAGTAAATCGCTCATGTTTCCAATGGTTGTGTTCGTGCGATACAGTTTTGCAGGCTATACAGACTGTTCGCCGATCTAGCGCATAACGCCTGGCTAATGTAGAAACCCTAAGTTAGCTTACTATTGTACAGAACGGGTAGTTGATTTAACAGTTGTATATGTACTATGTAGGTCTTTCAGTAGGGTGATATATCAGGCCCGTTCTCAGGGGTTTGAAAAGGGGGTTAGGGCATACACAGTCAGCCGGGGTTTTCTGGGATGCTTTCTGAAAAAATGTCAAAAACAATTCTCCCAAAAGGAGATTCCTCATCCTCCCCCTAGGACCGGCATATATATATATATATAATATATATATAATATTTATATATATATATATACCAGTCCTATATAAATATATATATGTATATATACATATATATTGTTTATTCGACAAGACATATAAACAAAATTAAGAAATACAAAAACATACTACGAATTTCTACAAAATGCAGAAATTCATAAATATGAATGTTAAATGTATAGGTAACGTGACAGCACCCAATGAAATTATAAATTAAACAATATAATTGAGTGAGGGATTAAAGACAAATAACTTGAACGTATTGCATGAACTTCAGGGGGAACTGACAGAGAAAACTCAAAGGAGTATTACTACACATCCAAAGAAATGTTTACCAATAATTTCGGACAATGAACTTAAATGTGTATGCTTAAATGCCAGGAGCATAGTAAATAAAAAAAAGTGAGTTAGACATTATGGTAGCAGATATTGATCCTCATGTAATAGGCATCACAGAATCATGGGCAAATGAAGATATAGTAGATGCTGAGTTAGCACTGACAGGCTATGTAATGTTTAGGAAGGATAGACGAGAAAGAAGGGGAGGTGGAGTAATTTTATATATTAAAGAATCTATCCAAGCATATGAAATTACACTGAAAAGTGAAGCAGATAGTGTGGAAGCAATTTGGTGTTACATAGTTACCAGGAACTCAACATTAACAATAGGAGTAGTTTATCGTAGTCCTAACATAGGACAAGAGGAAGATGTAAAATTACAAAAGGCGATAAGGGAGGTGAGCAAGGGGGAATGTGTTATAATGGGTGATTTTAACCATGGCCACATACAGTGGGAATCATTAGAGAGTGCTGGAGGTGACGACCATCAGTTTCTACTTCTAACACAGGATTGTTTCCTTACTTAACATGTCTTGGAACCAACCAGAGGTGGGAATGTGTTAGATTTAATTTTGTCTTCTCAAAATGAATTAGTTGACAATGTTAAAGTACACGAACCAAATCCATTTTAATATAAAAGTAAAAACAGGGAATACGTATAAAAAAACAATGGAGGAGGAACTTCAACAAAGGCAAATATAAAGTGATGAGAACATATCTAGCAAATATAGATTGGAATAACTTGCTGAAGAACAAGACAGCAACAGAATGCTGGACTTGTTTAAAATATGAGATTGAGGGCATTATTGAGAAATTTGTTCCATTAAGAAAACAAGGGAAAAGGTCCAGGAAAAAACACCTGTTAAAAGAGGCTATTATGTAAGGAGTAAACAGAAAGTTCGAGATAAGGTCGGACCACTGGAAAACAACAGTGAAAACATAATTTCAGACGGGTTCCAAATGGCAGAGGTCCTGAATGAGTATTTCAGCTCAGTTTTTACCACAGAAGATATCAGCTCACTTCCAGTTCCATTGACTAAATTTGAGGGCAATAAATCAGAACATTTAGGGCAGTTATTTGTAACTCCTGAAATGATAGCAAAGAAAATTAAGAAGATGAAAGATAATAAATCACCTGGAGTTTATGGGATACCACCAAAACTGCTTAAGGAAATTGTTGAGCAAATTAGTACACCACTTGCAAAATTTATAAACTTGTCACTAGAAGAAGAAATAGTTCCTTCGGAATGGAAAGAAGCAAACATTATGCCGTTATTTAAGAAGGGATCGAGGAACAAGCCAGAAAATTACAGACCAGTGAGTTTAACATCAGTTGTATGTAAATTACTCGAAACATTAATTAGAGACCACATGGTGGAATTCATTGTAAAACATAAATTAATAAATACATCTCAACATGGATTCCTAAAAGCAAGGTCATGTCTAACCAATCTCTTATGTTTTTTTGAAGAAATTACAAAGTGAGTAGATGACGGGACAACAGTGGATGTTGTCTACTTAGATTTTCAGAAAGCTTTCGATAAAGTGCCACATCAAAGATTGTTACTTAAACTAAAAGCCCATGGTATAGGTAATGATGTAATCAACTGGATAGAAAAGTGGCTTACACACAGAAGACAGAGAGTAATAGTAGATGGTGAGATTTCAAACTGGAAATCGGTTTTGAGTGGGGTACCACAAGGATCAGTATTAGGCCCTATACTGTTTTTAATATATATATATATAAATGATTTGGAGGATGACATATCTAGCAAAGTACTCAAATTTGCAGATGACACAAAAGTATTCAGAAAGGTTACTAATGATACAGATAAACAAAGTTTACAGGATGATCTAGAAAAATTAATTAAATTGTCAGAAAAATGGCAAATGTTATTCAATTTGGGGAAGTGTAAATGTATACACATAGGACATGGAAATATGGACGAGGAATATAAAATGGGGGATGCTGTACTAGGTAGAGCCACACAAGAAAAGGATTTAGGAGTAACATTTAGTGCTAACATGAAAGTTTCAGAGCAATGTGGGATTGCTGCTTCGAAAGGAAATCAAATTCTAGGGCTAATTAGGAGAACTATCACGTATAAGGAGAAACATCTAATTGTACCCCGGTACAAAGCAATAGTTAGACCACATTTGGAATATTGTATTCAAGCATGGAGGCCGTATCGTAAAAAGGACATAGACAAGCTAGAAAGAATACAACGAAGAGCAACCAAAATGATTCCAGAATTGAGAGACCTTAGGTATGAAAGCCGCTTATTACAATGTGGTTTGACAACACTAGAGACCAGGAGACTAAGAGGAGACCAAATAGAAGTGTTTAAAATAGTGAACGGTTATGAGGATGTTGATAGGAATATGTTCTTCAAACTTAAAGAAGGCAGTAGAACCAGAGGACATAAAGCAGCATTAGTTAAGGAGCAGTGTAGGTTGGACATGAGAAAGTACTCTTTCTCACAGAGGGTGATAAATGAATGGAACAAACTGCCAAATGATTGTGTTAATGCTAGTAGTGTGAATATGTTTAAAAATAGAATTGACAGATATCTGATAAGGGCGGGCTACACATAGATGAGAACATTGTTGGACTCTCGATAAGCCAATGGCTTCCTTGTCCACTTGTCATCTGGAACTTGTTGTTTGAGATGGCAATCTTGTTAAATCTTGTTAAATATGCTTAAATAAAGTGTAAGAATAAGACAATCAATATATAACATATATTATTATAATATGTGAGATGGTATGAAGAGGAAATCAGTTAACAAACATTTAACAGCAGTTAGTTATCGTATAAGTGGCAAATATAACAATTCAGGATATTACAACTTGAGCTATATTGTGACAGAAAGAAATTCTTTCTCACAGGAGCTGAAACCTTGTAATAAGTGAGACTGAATTTTATCTATGATCAAGACTGGAGTGTTATTAATTACATGGACAATACTAAACCTGAATGATTTCCTGGCAAGTTCGGTATTCACTCTCCCAACATGTATGTCATGTCGATTTCTTGTATAATGTGTATGAACATCCTCATTTTCTCTTATGACTAACCTTGAAAAATATTCATGTAAATTACCGTTTATGTATCTATGATAACATTTCAGTTGTTGTAACCTAATAATGTATATGACCATTAAAATGTTTAAATAATGGCTCTGTATGTGTCTGTTATATTGGCTCTGATTGCTCTTTTTTGGAGTTTTAAGATCCTATCATGTTGAATCCCCCAAGAAAGCAAACAGTAATTTATATAAGGGAGTACAAGTGAGTTATATAGGTTTACCAAAACAAGCTGTGCTATAAACTGTTTAATTTTTTTATAATGCCAATTAATCTTGAAATTTTACATGCTAGTTTATCAATATGATTTTTCAAATTAGGTGTTTGTTTATTGTCAATCCTGAGAAGTTGAAATTATCAACACACTCATCAGTGTGTCATTTATTTCAAGTTGGAATCACATAATTTTTTGTGGGTGGTGACAAATCATATATTTTGATTTGTTAGCATTTAATGAAAGTTTATTAACTTTCAACCATTCACTAATCTTTTGTAATTCAACATTAATATTATTAAAGTTAGCAAGCTGCATCTTGGAAGAGTCAAGTGTGCTACATGAAATTGAGTCAACTGCATATAAAATGTATTCAAATTAATGACTTGCATTAGTAATATCATTTATATATATTAAACATAGTAGAGTGCCCAGTATAAAACCTTGTGGAACACCAGTGGTTATAGGCAACATCTGATTTGGTGTCATTTATTTCAACAAATTGTTTCCTGTTTGCTAAATAACTTTGAATAAGGTTATTTGAAACTCCTTTAACACAATAGTATGACAACATTGTGTGTAAAATTTCATGGTTAAGAGTGTCAAAAGCTTTAGAAAGGTCTTAAAATATAGTAATGGGAATTTTACCTTTATCCATCTGACATGCAAGTTTATCTATTAATTAAAGTGCAGCAAACTCTGTTGAATGTTCTTTCCTGACTGACTTATATAAACATAAGTTTGTTATCATCGAAAAACTGTAAAATTGAAAAAAAAAATTTTTTTTTAACTTTTGAGAAGGCAGGTATTAAGGAAATAGGCCTATAGTTTGAGAAAAGTGTTTCCTTATTTTTTTTAAATATAGGAATGACTTGCTATTTTTAAGTTATCAGGAAATGTTCCATTAACAAAAGTCTGGTTTATTATTAACTTTAGCAGTTCAACTAATGTATCTTTCATGAGTTTCAATAATTTAGTAGATATATCATCATTGCCATTACTACATTTTGTATGAAGACGATCAATAACTTTTACTATATTCATATTGTTTATTTCGTGAAATGTTAATACAGAGTCATGGTATTCAGGTAGTCTTTGAAATATTTATTTCCAGACTTACTTATTTGTTTTGCAAGTTCTGGCCCAATATTGGTAAAATATTCATTAAATTTATTCACAATAGTAAATTGATCAGACACTTGATTAGCATCAGCAGTAAAACAGTTAGGGAAAGTTCTCGTGTTTTGTGATTTATTTAATATCTCATTTAATATGGACCACGCTTTTCTTAAATCAGTCTTACATGCATTAAAACGTGATGCATAGTATATTTGTTGGCATGTCTTATAATTTTTGTCAATATAGTTTTATAATCATGTAGTTTATTTTTTAATGATAAATAATAGGGAGGGAGGGAGGGAGGGAGGGAGGGAGGGAGGGAGGGAGGGAGGGAGGGAGGGAGGGAGGGAGGGAGGGAGGGAGGGAGGGAGGGAGGGAGGGAGGGAGGGAGGGAGGGAGGGAGGGAGGGAGGGAGGGAGGGAGGGAGGGAGGGAGGGAGGGAGGGAGGGAGGGAGGGAGGGAGGGAGGGAGGGAGGGAGGGAGGGAGGGAGGGAGGGAGGGAGGGAGGGAGGGAGGGAGGGAGGGAGGGAGGGAGGGAGGGAGGGAGGGAGGGAGGGAGGGAGGGAGGGAGGGAGGGAGGGAGGGAGGGAGGGAGGGAGGGAGGGAGGGAGGGAGGGAGGGAGGGAGGGAGGGAGGGAGGGAGGGAGGGAGGGAGGGAGGGAGGGAGGGAGGGAGGGAGGGAGGGAGGGAGGGAGGGAGGGAGGGAGGGAGGGAGGGAGGGAGGGAGGGAGGGAGGGAGGGAGGGAGGGAGGGAGGGAGGGAGGGAGGGGAGGGAGGGAGGGAGGGAGATTGTCAGTTTCCCCTACACGCGAAACACTATTGACACACACTTCAAAATGCATAAACACACCAATATGCATATAGTATTGAGAGTGTGAGTTACGTATCAATATACGTATAAAATTGCACGAGATTCTGCTAAAACAACAGTTTAGTTTACAATTTCTACCAAATCAAAGGATTTCAATTCACGGTTGCAAATGCTCGATGTATGAGTTAGATGCTACCGTGGAACAGTTTTGAAACCAAATGTTACGCGTTTCGATCAATAACGAGATTTAACAAGATTTAACAAGATTTGCCATCCAAGCCAAAGGCCCAGATGGCAAGTGGACAAGGAAGCCATTGGCTTATCGAGAGTCCAACAATGTTCATCTACTTATAACCCGCCCTCCTGAGATATGTGTCAACCTTGTTTTTAAACATATTCACGCTGCTAGCAGTTACACAATCTGTAGACAATTTGTTCCATTCATTTATTGTCCTCTGTGAGAACGAGTGCTTCCTGATGTCCAATCTACATTGATCCTTTACTAATTTTACCTGATGTCCTCTAGTTCTGCTATCCTTCTTGAGTGAGAAAAACATATTTCTATCAATATTTTCATACCCATTCAATATCTTAAAAACTTCAATCTGATCTCCTCTTAACCTCCTTGTCTCTAGAGTTGTTAAACCACATTCTTTCAGGCGTTCTTCATAACTAAGGTCTCTCAGTTCTGGAATCATTTTAGTTGCTCTCCTTTGTATGCGTTCAAGCGTATCTATATCTTTCTTACGATATGGTCTCCATGCTTGTATACAGTATTCTAAATGAGGTCTAACTATTGCTTTATAAAGAGGTATAATTAACTTTTGTCCCTTGTATGTTATGTTTCTTCTAATCAATCCAAGAATTTGATTACCCTTTGAAGCTGCAATACCACACTGCTCTGAAACTTTCATATCAGCGCTTATTGTAACTCCTAAGTCCTTTTCTTTTACAGTAGTACCCAGAATAGTATCTCCCATTTTATAGTTTACATTCAAGTTCCTATGTCCTGTATGTAGGCATTTACATTTCCCAAAATTGAACAACATCTGCCATTTCTCAGACCATTTCACTAATCTGTCTAGATCGTTTTGTAAATGTTGTTTATCACCATCAGTATTAACCTTTCTAAACAGTTTTGTGTCATCCGCAAATTTCAGTACGTTACTTGTTATACTGTCGTCCAAATCATTGATATAAATTAAGAATAATATAGGTCCTAATACTGATCCTTGAGGTACCCCACTCAAAACCGACTTCCAATTTGAAACTTCTCCATCTACTACAACTCGTTGTCTTCTGTCAGTCAGCCATTGTTCTATCCAGTCAGTTATGCTGTCCCCGATACCATGGGCTTTTAATTTAAGTAGTAATCTTTGATGTGGCACTTTGTCAAAAGCTTTCTGAAAATCTAAGTAGATAATATCTACTGGCGATCCCACGTCTATCCACTTAGTGATTTCTTCCAAAAAACATAACATATTTGTTAAGCATGACCTCGCTTTAAGGAATCCATGTTGAGATTAATTTAATAATTTATGCTTAACGAGGAATTCCACCATATGGTCTTTAATTAACCTTTCTAATAATTTACAAATCACTGACGTTAAACTCACTGGTCTGTAATTCTCTGACTTATTTCTCGAACCGGATCGATGTGCGGACATGCCCCACCTTCCCTTTTGTTATTGACCAGTCAAAGAGCGGACGATGACTGCGCTACGGTAGCAGCGTAATAATGTATTGGTGTTTATTTGACTAACAGTTAAATTATAAAATAGGGTCTTCATTCCTGGTCAGTTGCCAAATATATGCCTACGCCTGCTCAAGCCTGACCTGTGTTAAACCACGACCTTTGGCACAGTTTATCATGCATTCAGTAGCCGTCGACACTGCCCTTGTTATACGCACCCCGTGTGGAGGTGCATACATCTAATATAAAGCCCCAGGTATCCTGCAATATGCGTTAACGACACGCGGCGAGTCAGCCATGCGTTGCGGATAACCTAGAAACGTTTGCGTTCTAGCGGGTGTCGGCGTAACTGCACAGCGCACCTGGCGACCGTCGTGCGAGTTCAGTCATTCGCGAAAACCTTGTCAACACAGCTGCTCTGTCTCGCTCGGTTCAGACGTAATTTCGTCGCCTGAGTCGACGAAGTTTTGTGTCAGACAGCGACCTCGATACGGACCATGCTTGCAACAACTCGCTTCAAGATGGCCTCGTTGCGGGGCGTAATTCTGCTATTTATGTCGTATTGTATATTTTTGTCAGCGAGATCGCAAGCCGGTGTTGTAGAGTCGTTATTCGGTAAGTTCTACGTGCCGATGCTACTCGACTAATAGTAGTACTAGTAGTATTCTTTAGAATTATGTTTACAAATTACCCTGGCATCGACCAGTTGTCGTAACGGTGCTTACCAGTGTACAATATATCCTCGGTATTCACGCTCACCTTGGTAAATTGTCATGGTGGGCATAAGTCATAGAATTACGACGAAATGTTGTCACTTGGATTGGAAATTGTCAAGTCACGTCTTTGGCGTCACATGCCGATTGGCATAGCGCCCGTCCTGACCTAGGTTGCGACCGAACGGTAACAGTTCTGAAAAACATTGTCTGTTGTCGGTTCTCTACCTTATTAACGGATGACCCCAGATTTACATTCATGTAAATTCGTAGCTAGACTTTTGGCAATATGGTAATATGTGTAAAATAGGAAGTCTGTTGCCGAACTTCTCAAATTCCTGATGTTGCAACCGGCGCAATTAAAGATTTGTATTGACCGCAACCCCAACGGATCAAAATATTTTAAGACTCATGAAAATGTACTGTTTGTACCTTTCCGGTTGCTGTATGCTAATAGACGACGCATATGACCTACATAGCCATAGGCCGTACTCCACACCTCTATACAAGTATGCCATAGTTTCTGAGTTTCAAGCCCGACTTAAAATGAACATTCCAGTTAAAGTATACATATAGGGCCAGTAAAGCATAGGCCCTACTGCCTGGTCGCATCAATATAATGCATGTGAAATAGACTGTAAGCAATAATTGTGCTGATTTAAAATTACATTTTGCTGTCGACGCTATACATAGAAGCTGACTTTGTAATGCTAAAACTTCCGTCCCGACGCGATCTGACATAAGATAACCATTAGTCACAACCATATGACAGTGGGGAAATTCCTGCGTGTGCACACACTTCCTGCGTGTGAGCAACAATTGTATTTAAACACCCCGCTTATTAACAGTCCAGTAGTAGTTTTAGTACATTTAAACTGGTTCTTAAGACGAGCAAAAATCGCATTGGAGGTAAAGTGCTACCCCATACCCGTCAGATTCAGTTACGACTTACGATGCTGTATTGCTATTGTCATGAATATCGTCTGTTGTGTTGATCGGTGAATGCGTCAGTTCAGTAGCACTGAACTCTCAACGAACACGTTCGTTTTTGTCAATTGAAGGCTACAATGAACGAGTGTTTCTATTTGCCATCATTGTTGCTCAACAGTTATAATTTGTTTTTTAGTGTCGGCCTACAAGTATCGTCTGTGTTTGCATGTTTGCCATGTGTGTAATGCAGGCTTACTGTGAGTAATTCGAGTGTCATGAGACGATATCGGTGTGTACCTCAGACCACTCTGAACTGTCGCGTTCGCTGCGCTGCCGGGTTTTCTTTACACAAGACCAACAAGAGAGTCTCACTGTGTTAACTGTAGAACTAAGTACGTACGTCGCGGTGTATTTGCTCACTGGTCGTAGGCTAATTGTTGCTTCTTCCCAAACTGTGACACGTTGCTACCACTACTGACCCCCGTGGAGGACGGAATGTCGGCATTGTTCCTACTGTGAATGCACAGACATTGTCGCGGCGTTTACGTTGACTGCATCATGTGTTAGTTTGCATACGTCCATCATTCTTCATACTTGCACATATCCAAACCAGCACTGTCATATCTATTTACCTTTAAGGAATTCCAAAATGTTAGCTTTGGTAAGGACATCTGCAGTTGCGATCTGTACGTGTCAGAATCTGAGATGACGCCTAGAATGCGGCAAAGACACCAGATATTATGTTTGTTTGGCATTTTTTTTCTAACATCTATAAGTAGTGGTTAGATTAGCATTTTGCCATATGCACTTTGTGAATCTGCCGAAGTAGTTGGATCCTGTTCAAAGTGGAAGACTGTCGGTCACTGTAGACCCCATGTAGGTGAAGAGAGTGGTGGCTGGTGGTTGAACGACACCTTGTTCCCGGACTCCGCATGACTGCAGTAAGAAAAACCATAGTGGACAAGATGGCCCGCCATATTCCGCCACTGACTTACTTCGTGTTCACGAATGCGGCAGCAGGAATCCCTTGACCATGATATAGCGGGTTTGACATTGGAAGCAAACAAATTGTACAGATTGTCGTCAGACCTTTTAATTAACAGCCGGTAATCAGAACACTCTTCTGTGCTGAAAGCCCAGTGTAGGAGAGCCGTGGAGAAGATAGTAAAGACTGTTAGCACGCAACAACAGTCTGGTGCGAATAAGTCAAACGGAATTTTTTGCTAACTTTTTACGGTTAGTAGAAGGTAGTATAGATTGTAAGTTTGTCTTCCTGGTTGCGTATAAATATAAAGCATGATTAATAAAATGATAGGACCTACAGCCCACATGGCGTGACATGTTCTCATCTCGCAAGTCTTGTGGGGTATCTCAGTGTAGGAGGTCACGTCATAGCGGCACTGGGTCGTTCTTTCCACAGTTGAGTATTTTGACTGGAGTGTCGTCCTTAGCACGGATGAACTTTGAACAACAGTTGACATACTGTAACAAAGGAGACGTTTCTCCCAGCTCCAGCCAACCGTGTCGTCGTGTCCTTTCACAAAGCTAAGTTAGCATGTGTGCCTTGCGACAGACATTGATACAGAATATCAGGTCACAGGTCGCTTTTCATACAGATCCGGTTATGAGGCCGTCGCCACGTACGTGTCAACATGTGTAACTCGCTTAAATATTGTAGCATGGCGTTTAGCCAACGAACGTATACCTTAGCCATGCATGTGTAACCCGTTTAAACTGTGCCATGGTGTTTAGCCAGCGATCAAACAAGAGTAGCTCGCTTAAATTATAACATGGCGTTTCACACCGCTATTTGACGCTGTGGTCGTTTATCGCGACGCCGGTGGTGAATATTAACGGTACGAGACGGCGAGCGCCTAGCACCTATTCATCGCGACCAACTCAGCTTTGTTTTCATGTTCATGGTCCGACACAAAGCAGATAGGTCTACATGCATTTTGCATGAATGTGTTTCGAATTGCTCCGGTCTTGAAAAAGCAGCGCGCGTTTATGTATTTAGACTGGGACATTATAATTTTATGCACTTGTCATGTTAGATATTCCTCCTTTGGTGCCCGTTAAAGATGCAATGGATGCAACAATTAACACAATATCTAATTATAAATACATCGACTGGCCGGATGTCCTCCCATCTCACATGGTTTGTTGCGCTAAAGTTTCATATTTTGTTTAATTCTGAGGTCATGTGGCATACTTTGGGGGAATTCACAAACATTAAAATGTAAATAGCGGCGTATAGCGGTGTCATTAGTTCTTTAGAACATATCGCTATTCACATCGTTTGATAGTTAAGTCTGCATTAATGTTAAGACTTAATTTTTTATATTTATATATATATATATATATATATATATATATATATATATATACACACATACACATACACATATACATATACATATACATATATATATATATATGCATTGTGTTTGCGTTGGCATTGTCGTCTTGTTTATGTGGGCTAATCATAATACACAGGTACGGCCAGGTGCTTCGGCACACTGTGCGCAACGACTCAACCTATTCGTGATACGGACAATAGCTACCGACCTAGTGGGTGTACTGGGGCGCAAGAACTTAAATTAATCTTAATAGAAGTGGAATGACCGTACGGCGTGCGAGGTCAGATACGGCAAACACGCCCCAGGCGCTACTTCTTTGTGTTGTGTTATATTCTTGTAGTATCACGATATCGTGACTGTATTTGTGATGGAATTATGGCGCATGATTCGGTTTACGACCAAGACCACAAACATTGCCCGCAGTGAGCTGATTCACCGTGTACATACGGTCTGACGGTGCACACAGAACACCGGGCATACATTTCATGTGATCAAATACAATTAATAACTGTGTGGAGGGATGTGAAGTTATGACAACATGTGTTCTCGGATTATGTGTGATATGTGTCGGGGCATGGTTGTCTTGTAAAAATAAGTGTTCATCATTGCCACTATCTACAGTAATGTCTGAACACGAGAGCATCGAGCAATTTCTTCTGGTGTTGGGGTTGATCGGACAGATGGGTGAAGAAAACACAGTTGCACTGGGATATTTGGGCATTGCTAAATAAGATGTCCACGCGCAACGTAAGCTTATAAAGAAAAAGGGAACAAAACAGTCATATCTTCTCTGAAATGGTATCGTGCCAACTTTTATGTACCAATCCTTGTTACAGTGCGCAGAATAAAGTGATTGTATACGACCCAAAACAATGTGTCGTTTCTTCTCTACGTTGACAGTTTTATTACACCGTTCAGCCGCCTCTGTCACAAAACATAATTCACCCATGACCATCATTATGGCTCTGTGGTCGGCAATAAAACGTTTGTTTTTTGTGGCGGCGTTACGTTGTCTCGTTGATAACGAATCTGATGGTCGTACCAAGGCAGCGATTCCCCCTACTTGCACATCATAGCGTAAGCGTCACTTATAATCAGCCTCCACAGATTACACACCAAACCTACGTGGAGTTGGCAAATAGTTGCATAACAAAGTCGTCATTTGCACACGGTAAATGCAAGGCATGAACGGGTAAAGACTGTTAGTTGCGCTGATATCAACCTTTTTTTAGCTAAAATAAGTTGAACATTGAATATAGTCGACGAGAGAGAACGTATTAACCTGTCACGCTAACGATCAGTTGTCGCAGCAGCTAATCGACTAATCGACCACCCATCTCTTAAATGGTTTCCAGTATGGCAACCAGAATGCCATATTCAATAAACTTATGTAATTTCAGTGTAGTTTATTGTTTGAAAACGGGTATTTGTTCGTTACATAAAACTAAAATGTGCGTCCATCATTGGCCAGGTTAATCATATAGTTAACCATATAGTTAACCATGTGCGCTCGGCTTGCGTTGTAGTGTATGTTCACCGTAAACCATCGGTCGCGTCGTGGTTATAGTAATGTATCAGAAGACGTTGCCAAGAGAACTGTGAGAACCCCGGTGTGATAGACTGTCTGGGGTCTTGTGATCGATGCAGTGACACGGGGGTCGACGTTTGGGGTGCTAAAACACGACGGCACAGAAAGGCCAACAAAGGAGAACGGCTGTACGAGACACGTATATTCAGAAAGTAATTAGTTCCATAATTAGATTAGTAATTAGACTCCATAGAAACATCGATGCTAAATTTTCTTTGACTCGTATATTCAGTATTTCATTTTCAAATCTTATTAGTGTCACGCCTTGCAACTAGGCACACCATATAACTAAAGCGAGTGGTTTTTTTGGTATCCATTCTCCGGGGGTTACCCGTTAATTAATACAGAGCAACAAAAGTCATACAATCATATAACAATTTGATCAAGATACATATAAACAAGCCCAATGACTGTAGGCAAATTATTACTTCATTTCAACGTCTGCACTGGGTATAAGAATGTTTGTTGTGAAAAGATCACCACTACGCTGCGTTTACAGATGCTACAAAACTGGTGTGTGCCAGTGAAGCCGTGCGTTTCGGTGGCTGTATTGACCTCTGCACTGGGTATAAGAATGTTTGTTGTGAAAAGATCACCACTACGCTGCGTTTACAGATGCTACAAAACTGGTGTGTGCCAGTGAAGCCGTGCGTTTCGGTGGCTGTATTGACCAAACGAATGTCATCCAAGACACGAAGGAACAGTGAACGGAACCAACTATATGTCGTTTGGATGTCTCCGTGGATAGACTTGGTCATGTCGCACTTTGATGAATCCTCTACTCGTTCGAGTCAGAAGTACATGGCAGTCACGCCGAATGGTCGAACAGGCGTGATGAATGTATATTAACCTTTGTCGATTTGTTTTCTTTATGGTACAGACCATTTACACGCAACGACGACACATAAATCGGGATGTCTGGATACACCAGCAGAAGAAGAATCTCGATGTACGTGTACTGGAGACAAACTAGTTTTTCTGTTTTTAAATGTTATATTTGTCGCGTCTTGGAAAACATTTGGTTTGGCCAGTTGCAAGGATTTCAATCGCTGAAGAGAGCATGCATTATTTCCTATCCACGGATACGATCCCGCCGATGACCCGACTATCGGGTGTACTTCTGTCAGATCCACCCAATCTTCCTGCGGTGTTGACCGAAGTTACAACACAGTCTTAATCAATCGACGATTCAGTTGCTTGACGTAATGTAACCGCGCTGGCTATATTTTTATGTCGACTCTGTCTAAACCGCCAATACAGCAGCTTTCGTCGTGGTAGCCTATGCAAGTCATAATTAAATGCTGAACGGCTATAATTATGCTTACAAACAGCTGCTGTTGATTTAGTTATTTGGAATGCTTGTTAAATGCGTTTGTGGCGACGTGTTTGATATTAACGTGCCAGCTATTTTCGATGGAAACTGCTATGACAATGTGTTGTTTCCAACCGAATCGAGGTATAAGAGACTACAGACATGTGTCCAGGCTCGACTCCATAACGAGAGTCTTCCGGTCGTCACAGTACATCGACATGTGGGGATGCGGAAGTTTTAGGTGAAACAGTTCGACGGAAGTGCAAGGGTGATTTGAAGAGGATGCGGTTTGGCCAATTCTTCCAGTGCGTTTGGCAAATTGCAAAGCCGACGTGATCTGGTTGGATGAACTAAGTATTATTCAGTTCGGCGTGTCGTGGGTGCACAGTATGCAGGGTAACCGGTTTAATGACGTGGTAGTGTAGCTAGTGCAAAGGCAACAAGATTGCTGCAAGGATTTCTCACACGTTGAATGTAGAATCACATGCGAAGATTTTACTTTTTTAAATTGCTACACTCGTGTCGTTATTGTTATAGTTACTGTGCTATCTCTTAACTGTCTGGAACTTCTGTTTCTGGTAGCTCGTCTCGGGTAACTGAACCCAAAATGTGTGACTCTAGTCTCCCATTTAATGACGCGCCTACCACCCTGAGCTACTGTGTAACTCGGCTATGTATTTGACTGTTCTCGCGACAACGAAGTGTCTAAGACGCAGCAGACGCATATATTGTAATTCAACAGTGTCTGATGTATGATTTCTTTGTTGCAACGAACGTAAACTTTGCTTGCGTGACTGGTAACGTAGCGCGTGTGTGGTGGGCGTGGTGCTGTGTGTCAGGATAGATCGCGACGCTCCGCTGGCGTTCAAAGACCCCACCCTAGCATTGCAGGCTTTGGGATACATCCCTTTAACGCGTGGCCTGGGGCATGGTGAAACATCAGACTGATCGCCCAATGCCAGGCATAAACCTTTGTTGCCAGTCATGTGTTTATTCGACTTAGACGGGTCAGTTGTGCAAGGCACGCGGGTCTGCAACTGAACCAAAACTCGAGTCAAGTGTTGATTTGGCCGACGCAACAGTTGTTGGACCGATTCGAAAATTGAATCGCGGCAACAAATGTTGTGTTATGCCAGGCGTACATTAATTGTGTTATGCCAGGCGTACATTAATTGTGTTATGCCAGGCGTACATTAATTGCTAAACGTTTGTTGCGAGTCCCGTGTTTGTGCGTTTTGGTCAGCGCATCGATTAAATGTTCGAATCGGTTCAACAATCGGTTTTGCGCCGGTCAAATCAACATGCGACTCGAATTTTGTTGAGCTGTGGGTCAGCGTTCGTTGTACGACTGATCCATTTCCCGTCAAAAGGACGCACGATTCACAACAAAAGTACGCCTAACATAATTTACGCCTAACATAATGTACGCCTAACATAATGTACGCTGACTCAGTCGCACAAACGCGCGACTCACTACAAAGGTTCAGCCATGCGCACCTGGTATCACAGTAGCACTGTAATTACATCTATTATCGGTGCTGCCAAGTTCTGTATATAATACTTACTTCCTCTTTGTGTACAGGAGTGGCACGCAATCTCGAAAGTTCTCTTGCAGTGGACTCTCCTTGCAGCTGTGCCAAATGTTAGCCCATGTCTCCATGTTGTTTTTCGTTTGCCCCTTTTTGTCCTCCTTCTGAGGTCAAAGGCTAAGCGAAAGGCTAGGCCAACATATGATATATGCGCTACGCCCCAAAATAATGATATTCTCCGCTATTGCGAAGGTGGAAATTTATTTATTGTAACATGACAGTAAAACCCACATTGATTTAATGGCTAAAATGACAAGAAATACAGTGTGTAACTGTTTTGTATCGAGTGAACTGTGATAGCGTCTAAGCTGTCAAAGAAAGGTTATCGGCGTGCGTCAACATTGCTGTATGTCAAGAAGCGTTTAAGGCGTGAACGGTGACGGCGGCTAAATTGGCATAGAAAGGTTGTCGGCGGGCGTCGACGTTGTTCTACGCCAAGAAGCGTTCAATGCGTGAAGGCGACGGCGGCATAACTCTCATAGAAAGGCTGTTGGCGGGCGACAACGTTGTTGTGCGTCAAGAACAGTTCAAGGCGTGAACGATGACGGCGGCTAAACTCTCATAGAAAGGCTGTTGGCGGGCGACAACGTTGTTGTACGTTGAGAAACGTTCAAGTCATGAACAGTGACGGCGGCTAAACTGTCACAGAAATACTGTTGGCGGGGGACAACGTTGGTGTACGTTAAGAAACGTTCAAGGCGTAAACAGTGACGGCGGCTAAACTGTCACAGAAAGGCTGTTGCCGGGCGACAACGTTGTTGTACGTTAAGAAACGTTCAAGGCGTAAACAGTGACGGCGGCTAAACTGTCACAGAAATACTGTTGGTGGGCAACAACAGTGTTGTACGTTAAAAAACGTTCAAGG
The DNA here is from genome assembly GCA_963662155.1 of Lamellibrachia columna. Taxonomy (NCBI): domain Eukaryota; kingdom Metazoa; phylum Annelida; class Polychaeta; order Sabellida; family Siboglinidae; genus Lamellibrachia; species Lamellibrachia columna. Next base: position 45,789,888 of record OY759271.1, read on the forward strand.
CGTGAACAGTGACGGCGGCTAAACTGTCACAGAAAGGCTGTTGCCGGGCGACAACGTTGTTGTACGTTAAGAAACGTTCAAAGCGTAAACAGTGACGGCGGCTAAACTGTCACAGAAATACTGTTGGTGGGCGACAACGTTGTTGTACGTTAAGAAACGTTCAAAGCGTGAACAGTGACGGCGGCTAAACTGTCACTGAAAAACTGTTGGCAGGCGACAGCGGTGTTATACGTCAAGAAACGTTCAAGGCGTGAACAGTGACGGCGGCTAAACTGTCACAGAAAGGTTTTCGGCAGTCGCCAATGGTGTCGTACGTCAAGAAACGTTCTAAGCGATCTCGGTGGTTGAACTGTCGAAAATCTGTCACAGTCACCAGCAGTGTTGTAGCCCCATGTCGAGAAGCAGCGTGGTGACGTGTGTTATGATTGAATGCAATAATTATGCTGCGTTGTTTTCGTTCAGTGCCTCGAGTGGAATACATAATGACATGCGGCAATTGATGCATACGCAGTCACCGGATTCTTCATTCACAGACTGTCACTTATTTTTTGGCAGTCGACCATCGCTAGACAATAATGACAAAGACTTGTAGCCCTTCGTTCGTTGAAGTAAAACCGTGCAAATGGGACACCATTGTGGTCGATGACAATAGACGCACGTCGTGCAGTGGAGCGCAATTTAAGTATTAATTGACATGTTAATTTTAATGTTGAATTATGCCCAAACGTCTCCATGCATACACAGACATTTCCTGTTTAACCGGAGGAATGATTCGTGCACCTTGACATTTCTAAGGCACTCACATATATGGGTTTAATTACTATCTATACACAAAGACATGTGCAGAAGCCTACACTCTACAGTAACGCCAGAAATCCTTAAATGTTGCTGCTTTGAAACTGAAAAGACTCTGCATATATAATTAAATAAAATTATTCCAGATACATATATTAACAACATTTGAAGAGATATTTGATTAATGTTTTATCATGCTTAACATTGTGCAATATGAACTAAAGTAAACAGCCTATTTAATTGGGTCCAGAGAGGGCCTGTGAGATGTGTTTGCAATGACCAATGTGTATGCAAATAATTAAATAATGCTTGCAATTGACATGACTTTCCATGCCAAATAATATGCAGACGTAGTAGTCAAAGCACATATATTTTTTATTTTTTAATCGATGTGATGCCATCACACATCTGCATGGAACCGTTAGCCTTGTACATGGCAAGACGCAATGTAGTAAATGTACTATTGAACATCACTCGGCTGTTCAATAATTTTCCTGTGGTGATTATTACGAATATTTCTGTACACTTTCGTCTGATAATGTAGAAATATGACTTTTCAGCCACTATTATGTACAGATTTGTCAATAAATGTCGCTAAAGAGTAAACGTTGAAATGTGTCTCATTCAGACAGGTTAATGCAGTTTTATTTTGGTTGGTAATTCTGGCATGATTTCGTACTTGTAGAATGTTTAGATGAGCACCTATCTGTCTGCCTCATCTGGTCGGTAGTCAGAGAAAAAACATGACTAGAAAGGCTTTTGAACATGAAAATCTAACGAAGCATAGGAAGATGCCCATGTTGCTACACTGAAACAATGCAAAAGTTGTATTTTTGTCTAAATAACTACCTGTTACCTTCAATGTTTTGGGGATGTTAGAAAGAATTTATATATCAAAGCAAGTCATTCATTGTCACAGACAATAAACGACTTCTTGCATTTTGACATCAATGTGAATGTCAGTACAACTATATGAGAGAATTCTTTACAGTAATATTGTATGGAGAATGGTGAAGGTAGAACAAAGTATGGGTACATAGTGCTATACTCCCCTCTCATATGTAGCAACATAGTGAATATATGAGAGAATTCTTTGCAGTAATATTGCATGGAGAATGGTGAAGGTAGAACAAAGTATGGGTACATAGTGCTATACTCCCCTCTCATATGTAGCAACATAGTGAATATATGAGAGAATTCTTTACAGTAATATTGCATGGAGAATGGTGAAGGTAGAACAAAGTATGGGTACATAGTGCTATACTCCCCTCTCATATGTAGCAACATAGTGAATATATGAGAGAATTCTTTACAGTAATATTGCATGGAGAATGGTGAAGGTAGAACAAAGTATGGGTACATAGTGCTATACTCCCCTCTCATATGTAGCAACATAGTGAATTTACATACATAAATCTCAGAAGTCAGTATTTATTCAGTTATGTATCCCAATGATGAGGAGATAAATAAGTTGTTGTCTGTCTTTTCTTTAGATCCTTATTTAACTGACGACTTTATTCTGGTAACGGAGATGAGAGGCAGACACATCCACCAGGTGTCCCTAGATGGCAGAACCGTCCAGCTCCCAATTCCATCGCTTAACCCGATGGCTGCTACGTATGACCCGTACATTCATAAGGTCTTCTGGGTCAGTCAAGGAGACTTGAGAGTGATGTCGTCTTATCTGAATGGCACTGAGTTAAGACTCATCAGAAGATTGGCACGAGGTAAATCTCAACTAAGCTACAGAATTATGATGATTATTTTACTATTGTTAATACTGGTTGGTGCACTCGGCTTACAAATGTCCAGTCGAATAAATTCTGCATTCAATTTAAGATTGCAACCCTGGAAGTTGTTAATTTGCTTTTCTTTTATGACATAAAAGACTGTAAAAGATAATCTTTTGCTGATTGTTAGTTTTCTTCTTTGACGATGCTCACAGATTGATATCCACAAAAGTCTTCCATACAGTGTTTTAGTAAATATATTATAAATGTAGTTTGTCTTGCAAGGGTTTGTGCTTATAAGTAGGTTGAAAATTTGTTATGCCTGATAAAATATGTATATTTATAGTGTCTAAGGTGGTAGATTTTTCAAAGTATATTGTACAAGCAATGTCAAAATGGAATATTAACGGTGCAAGTTTACGTTTTGCCTCTTTACAGGTCAGTCACCAGAGGGCATTGCAATCGACCCATATGAGAAGTTTATATTCTACACGGATGGTGGATTAAACACAGTTAACTTAGTGACATATGATGGAAAGATGCATTTACAGATAGTGATGAATGCAAAGAGCCCGCGGGCAATAGAGACAGATCGCAAGAACAAGTATGAACCATTTTTTCAACTAGTCTCTTCTTAATTAACTGGTTTCTTCTTGGCAATTTTTTTCACCCCACATTGCATGTGTCTTTCAGGAGGGAAACTAAGACTGCTGGTCCCTTCTATCAGGGGAAGTAAAAGAATATGTTCTAAAAGTGGGAGATTCCAGTCAATTCTGAAGTTGACTGAGGGCTGACATGTTAACCAGCTTGACTGATAAGTGCATGCACAGCTCTATGAAAATCAGGTAACCTAGACTATGCGTGACGTATTAAGTGATGCAGTCTCAAACAAACATGCTAATTTGTAACAAAGAGGACTAGTTTAGTAAACAAAGGCCAACATATGTTACATAAGTTCTATTTGGAAGCAAACAGCATTGCCATATTCTATTGGCAAGTATAGGAGTAGGTGAATACAAATATATTTTCATTTGCCAAAAGAATTTTGCTAGACTCTGACACTTTAATTCACTGGCATGATATTCTTAATTGTAGTTGCAAATGGTTTTGTCTTAGTAACTCTTATAGGTGCATAGGTGCAAAACCATAACTTTTGTTTCTCTTTAATTTAAATGTTTAAATAAAAAGCATGGGTATTTCTGAAATGAACATATAAATGCAGTTGGGGTACACAGTCATTGTTAGTGCATATGAAATGGTTGAATTGAAGGGCCCATTATTGAGAGCTAGCAAGCATATTTAGGACATATCACTGACATTATGTAAATTCATTGAGCCTTTCGCTGAGAATTGGTCATGCCATCAGTCATTAAAATTGAGGAGCTGCAGTCATTTTGGGGGACACTTTCAAGACAGTCCTTGTATGCACGTCCATGTGTACATGTACATGTTGGAATGAATGTTTAACACGATAAGGTGAATTTGTTTTCACTTGTGTTCCACAGGAAGATCTATTGGACAGACTGGGGCCTTGAGACAATTGAAACAACAGACTATGATGGCGCAAACAGAAAAGTAGTCATCACCAGACCAGGATCCTGGATGAATGGATTAGCCTTAGACATTAAAGGTTTGATATTGTAACAGTTTCGTTCCAGGTCCAGTGTGTGACCAGTGTGATGGCTTCTGTCTGTCTTCTATTCTGTCTTCGCTCCCCTGTCTTGGGCATGTTTTAATTGTTCTCCAATGAATCTATCTTCTGGTTTCATCGTGTTATCTACTGTGTAATCTACATTAGCATGTGATTCCTTCATATCCACTTTGGCATCTCATCCATCTCATACTGAGCTGTTTGTCTGTCATGCTATTAATATAGGTTATTTAATTTGATAGGTATATCCAACTTTTGTGGATATGGCCCACGTCCTGTAAACAGCGTAACTCACCAGGGAATTCAAAGTAAACATGGCTAGCAAACAAGGTTCTTGCATTATTTACAGGAAGTTATTCTGATTTACCAGATATAGTGGCACAATTGTCTATAGTTGTGAAGGGCAATGATATCTTTTATGGTATCTGTATAACACTTAATAAACCAGACCCTTAATTGTTTTGTATTCCTTGTGTGTGCTGGGATAAAGTGTTGATTGTTTTTTATTACAGACAAGATAAACTATATGTAAGAATACTACATAGCACAAATGCTTACCATGCCTTTGGAAATATCGGATTGAGTGATATGACCCTGTTTCAGGAAACAAGATGTACTGGACCGATGCAAAGGCTGATAGACTCGAGATGGCTGACATGGACGGCACTAACTTGAAGACTCTACTGAGACACAATGAAACATTAGAGTACAAAAATGGCACTGCTGTGGTTGGCCAGGGAGAAGCTCACTACTTCGGAGTGGCAGTCGATAAACAGAACATCTACTTTTCCGACTGGCAAAAGAAGTAGGTTTCTTTACTCATCCTGTTGTTAAATAATATAATAATATATGCTTATTACAGAAGTACATGTACATATGTGTTCGATTGACTTAAATACTTACTCATGGACTTCTGTAATAGAGAACAGTATGGAAATAATTAACAAAACGTGGAACATGCGACTGTACTACTTGGTATAAAAAGCTAAATTTCAAGACACTTGTAACTTTGTCTCTGTTACGTCAGTTCTACAATGATTTGTCAGTCCTCTTGTTGTGTAGCTAGTGTTTCAGATTTTTGATGAACTTACAAGACGCTTATAGCTCTGCCTCCATTCGACAAATTCTGTAATGGTGTGCCATGGTGTGCCAATTCTGTAATGGTGTGCCATGGTGTGCCAATTCTGTAATGGTGTGCCATGGTGTGCCAATTCTGTAATGGTGTGCCATGGTGTGCCAATTCTGTAATGGTGTGCCAATTCTCTTGTTGTTTGTTTCTGGTTTGCAGGGGCGTTTATTATATATCAATCACAACTGGTTCAGCCTATGAATACACAAGACTTGACCAAAACTTGACCAAAGAAGTTAACGGCATTTCCATTTACCAGTCATCCAATTACTATCAGGGTGAGTGTCTCTAAAACAGTGTTACTATTTAATTTCATAATATGAAGTGATGAAGTTGACAGTGCATTTCCAGTATTTTAACACTTTATTCTGTCAAGCGTATGTAGGCTATTAGGTCAAATTGAATCATGTCATAAAGCCTAAGACAAACACTAATCGACATTTAACTCTTTCTGTCAAAATTGTTATGTTTTAATTTTGGCTGCCATCCTTGGCCTGCTACACCTGTGACCTGCAACACCTGTGACCTGCTTTGCCTGCGACCTGTCATGAAGCCCCCAAATCTCCGTGTGAGAACCACAGGTGCTCAAACTTCTGCATCCCCCTGAAGAGTAGCTATAGATGTGCTTGCCCAGACTTGCAACGGCTTAAGGCAGACAACCGCACCTGCACTGGTGGTAAGTCAGCTCATCCTGGCACTGACTACACAGTGATGCTTCGATTTTAATTGACATTAAATTAATTGACACTGTGATGCTTTGCTTTTGAGTGACATTTAACTAAGGGACACGCTGGCCGTGAAATGTCATTTTAATAACTATCTGTCATATCTTTAAAACTACTCATCTTGTTCTAATTTACTGTGTTTTGTGTCTACATGAATAAAATATCACATATGACATAATAATCTTAAATTTTCATGACAGTAATCTTAAATGCTATCTGGTGTAGTTTTACAGGAAGATGCAAGGGAAATTGATTTTATAAATGTATATTTTTTATTTATAATAACAAATAATATATCAAGTTATGTAATGAAGTGTTTTAGCTGAAAAAATAGTAATACTTTTTTTAATACAAATGTGATTTTTAACATTGTCTGTTTTTTTATTTTTTAAACAAATGTTTTGTTTTGCTAGCTAGTCAATATTTAGACAATAACTTTATTATAATTACAATAACTTTATTATAATGACAATGATTTAGTTGCATTAAGTTAGCAAAGTATTTTTCTCTGACTTATGGTGTCAACAATTCGACACTCTGTATGCATGCAGTTTGCCAAGATGATTATCAGTATTATCCGTATTATCAGTATTATCAATATTATGTTTAGATTTCTTTTATATAGCACTGCACTGTTTCACCCACTATATTATCTTATTTTTCATCCAAGCCATGCTTGAGACATTCATTGACTGTGTTTCTGTGTAGGAATAAAAGCCAATGGCCCAGATGTTATATGGCTGGAGCATGATGGGTTTCTGAGTGGCTGGGTTCGCGGCGTCAAGGGCCAGCCAAGTGTCTACTTGCGGGCGAAGAGCATTCGTACCTGGAGTATTCGCAGTCCAGCCTGGCACTGGACAGCTGTTGACCTTAACTACAACGACAGCCTCATCTACATGTATGACAGATATGACAGGTAAACGGTGTTGTTAATTAATATTAAGTTCATACAACTAGAATGTGTGCAGGGTGTCTTAAAAAGTCTTAAGCTGTTTTAAATTGTATCTTGAACTAATATGTCCTTGAAGATGTCTTAAAAATATACTACACAAGAGAAAGAATGAAGACCAGTTATCTTGTCTTCGGTATCCTGACAAATGCTTGCTGTTTCTGTGTGGTTATCACTGTTCGCTGTCTTGTAGGTATTTCACTCAGCTGTCCTTGAATGGTTCCCTCAAGATCAAAGTTATCAACCACGGTTCATCGTCAGAAGTGAATGGCCTTGCGTACGACTGGCTCTCACACAATCTCTACTGGACTGACTCTCTTTACAATTGGATCCAAGTGATGAAGCCGGGAACCAACTACACAAAAACCCTCATTGAAAGTTCCCTTGACCGTCCACATGGCATTGCTGTGTACCCACAGAAGGGGTATGTTGAATGTTCATTCTTGACTTGAACAAATTACCTGCTCACTGAGTAAATGATTTGAACAAATCATCTGAATAAATGATAGCAAATAAAATATTGTGTTTAAAAACAGAACTGGCAGATAACTGACACATCTGACAGGGTGACCGCCCCATGTGTGTGACAAGTTGCCAGTCACTTCCTTGTTCCCGTGCTGTCAGGACGTTGTCGCAGTGGATATTGTTTCCTGTGTCATAGTCTGATGTTCTGGACGGACTGGGGGGAGAACCAGAAGATACAACAAGCGAACATGGATGGCACAAATGTTTTGGAGCTGGTGAATACACTCTTGAACAAACCTATGGGCATCACCATCGACTACACCAACAACAAGTGAGTCATGCTGTCGATGTCCTTCACCTCACAGCTATCTATGTTGGTCGTGGTTTAGAATTTAGAAACAGAACACTTGTTTAAGTCTGGACAATAAACTTTTACAATATTAGCAATTGGTTTTCATAAGCTAAAGTGTAAGACATTTCTTCGGTTTACTCCAGTTAGATGCTTTGTGAAATTACATCACATTTTACACAAAACATACACAATTTTGAAATTGAAGTTTTGAAAGAATTAATTAATGATGAAATGATGTCCGTTCCATACCTAGCAAAACTAATTTATTATTCATTCATTACTAGCAAGCTGCTATCTGTGTTTTATTGTGCTTTCGTACTTACTATTAGCTTACAGCACAATGGTGTGAGACTCTGGACCTTTTGTAGGCATGCGTTCGTTGGAATATATATGCAGAATGTCATGCAAATAGTCATATACTATTGAGGATTACAACATATATATATAAAGAAATTACGATAACGACATGTGAAATATACACAATATTTTTGGTATTTCAATACTAACATTAGCCGTAATTAAATCTGGACACCGACTGGTGTCTCTGGCTATCAAAATGCATTCGCACAATTATAGAAAAACCCTGCCACTGACAGGTGTCTAAGGCTATCTAATGCCTCACTAATTAGATCTAATCACCCGGCTGCCGACTGGAAGCCCAGGGACATCGATCTTCATACTTAATATTCCAAATTTATCCCTACCAATAATATATTTATATATACATCCTATCAACCTATACTATGCTGTGAATATTTATCCATATCAATAATATATACATCCTATAAACCTATCCTATTCTGTGAATATTTATCCATATCAATAATATATACATCCTATCAACCTATCAAATGTGAACTCCACATATTAAGCTACAATTACTATACAAAATAGGTAAGACATGACCTATTTTAGCCAAATCCCAGACACCTACATTTTAAGTTATAACTACTATACAAAAAATATGTAAAACATAACCTGTTTTAATCAAATCTGACAGGTGTCTCAGGACATCTATTCAAACGATAGCAATAGGCAAATCTGACAGGTGTCTCAGGACATCTAATCAAACAATAACAATATGCAAATCTGACAGGTGTCTCAGGACATCTGATCAAACAATAACAATATGCAAATCCCAGACACCGACAGTTGTCTCGGGCTACGTAATGAAACTATATACAGGTTTGTGATTATGTCGGTCAGTCCGACAGTGTATTGTTCACATGCTGCACAAGATGCGGGAATCCAGGCCATAGAACCTGCATGCATTAACACGACTGGCCTCCAGCACCAGAGCAGCATTCAACCCTTTCAGAGACGCCACTTTCACAGCCACAGCGACAATGTTCCATGGATGATTGGGGCCAGTTGTTTCAGCTGGAGAAAGATATGGTGCATCAGATTCCAGCAGTATCTTGCTGAGTTCAAGACTGGTAACTGCCTCTTCCCTGTCATCGCTGTTGCCAGCTGCTTTCAGTAACGTTCCGGAAAACCTGAATTTCGCAATAGGGAATTATTGCATTCTCTACTTATTACATTCTCTACTTATTACATTCTCTACTTATTGCATTCTCTACTTATTGCATTCTCTACTTATTACATTCTCTACTTATTGCGTTCTCTACTTATTACGTTCTCTACTTATTACGTTATCTACTTATTACATTATCTACTTATTACATTATCTACTTATTACATTATCTACTAATTACATTCTCTACTTATTACATTCTCTACTTATTACATTCTATACTTATTACATTCTCTACTTATTACATTCCCTACTTATTACATTCTCTACTTATTACATTCCCTACTTATTACATTCTCTACTTATTACATTCTCTACTTATTACATTCTCTATTTATTACATTATCTACTTATTACATTCTCTACTTATTACATTCTCTACTAATTACATTCTCTACTTATTACATTCTCTACTTATTACATTCTCTACTTATTACATTCTCTACTAATTACATTCTATACTTATTACATTCTCTACTTATTACATTCTCTACTTATTACATTCTCTACTTATTACATTCCCTACTTATTACATTCTCTACTTATTACATTCTCTACTTATTACATTATCTACTTATTACATTCTCTACTTATTACATTCTCTACTAATTACATTCTCTACTTAATACATTCTCTACTTATTACATTCTCTACTTATTACATTCTCTACTTATTACATTCTCTACTTATTACATTCTCTACTTATTACATTCTCTACTTATTACATTCCCTACTTATTACATTCTCTACTTATTACATTCTCTACTTATTACATTATCTACTTATTACATTCTCTACTTATTACATTCTCTACTAATTACATTCTCTACTTATTACATTCTCTACTTATTACATTCTCTACTAATTACATTCTCTACTTATTACATTCTCTACTTATTACATTCTCTACTTATTACATTCTCTACTTATTACATTATCTACTTATTACATTCCCTACTTATTACATTCTCTACTTATTACATTCTCTACTTATTACATTCTCTACTTATTACATTCTCTACTTATTACATTCTCTACTTATTGCGTTCTCTCAGCTGCTGATGTCGATAATAATCCAGCCCGACTTCCCCACACCCACGAATTTGGGACGTCGAAGCAGACCATCCATAGTGTGGAGAATTGCGTTGTGGTGATGGCTGGTGGAAACAACATGTGGGTGGAGTCCAACAGTGGCGTATAAACCATCGTGGATCACATGCGTGTCTAGCTTGTGCCAGTGCTATTTCTAGGACAAGTGCAGCTCAGGTTCCCTGGTTTACCGCAATTATGACAACGACCATTGAAAGATGGTGATTATCTCCGTGACTCTCCCTCTAGACATTCCCATTGGGAATGGCAAGATTATCAGCGGGTGACACTGGCCGCTCGCGATTTAGACGTTGCTCCATCTGAGTTGGTCTTCTCAATATTTCATCGTTCTTACTCTCCTCTCTGTCCTGACTACTTAGTGCCGCCACCAACCAGTTCCTGACACTACTTAGTGCCGCCACCAACCAGTTCCTGACACTTTTCAGTTTCTAACTGTTGTGTTGCCCTTGAGGTGATCGGACCCCTTGAGGTGATCGGACCCCTTGAGGTGATCGGACCCCTTGAGGTGATCAGACCCCTTGAGGTGATCAGACCCCTTGAGGTGATCGGACCCCTTGAGGTGATCAGACCCCTTGAGGTGATCAGACCCCTTGAGGTGATCAGACCCCTTGAGGTGATCGGACCCCTTGAGGTGATCGGACCCCTTGAGGTGATCGTACCCCTTGAGGTGATCAGACCCCTTGAGGTGATCGGACCCCTTGAGGTGATCAGACCCCTTGAGGTGATCGGACCCCTTGAGGTGATCGGACCCCTTGAGGTGATCAGACCCCTTGAGGTGATCGGACCCCTTGAGGTGATCGGACCCCTTGAGGTGATCAGACCCATTGAGGTGATTGGACCCCTTGAGGTGATCGGACCCCTTGAGGTGATCAGACCCCTTGAGGTGATTGGACCCCTTGAGGTGAAGCGCAGGTGGCACGTGCTAACACTTCATTCTCAAATGCTACCTGTCTCGCTGTCACGGCCAGTGTTCTCCTCAGGACAGCCTTTTGGTTGCTGATGCTACTTTTGATCTCCTTCAGGGCTTTTCTGATATTTTTTGTCATTCACTGATTTCCTGCTTCATATCATGTACACTCTGTCACACTAGGATCATCCTTGATTTCAAATTGGCTCTTCAGACACTTAATGAGTCTTTGATAATTGGCTCGATCTTTGCAGGAATGGTTTCGAACATAATCAATTGCCGTGTCCCATAAGCGCTCCTTCAGTCTCTGTAGTTTCTAGCGACTACCCCAATAATAATGTTTGCTGACTCCATTGAACATGTATAAGAAAATGTCCCAGTCTGTTAAATTTCTGGAGAATGTTGGTAGCTTAAGACAAGGGGAGCTACTTCGTCTGTGGCGTCACAGATCATTCCCCCATTCATCCTGCTCTTAAGACAAGGGGGACTACTTTGTCTGTGGCATCACAGATCATTCCCCCATTCATCCTGCTCTTCGTCGGACGACATGGAATTTGAGTCGTCGAATTAATCAAATTCAGATGAAAATGAGGACATTGATGAGGAAGAATCCTCTGAAAATTCCTGATTCTGCCATTTTTTTCTTGTGTTTTTTTGGTGTCCTTTGAGCATTCTCTCATTACCCCGATGTAATGCGGCATTATCTAGGAGTGTGTTATCCATTTCTCTAACTAGTTCACATTTCACGCCAACAGGAGTATATTTGTGAGCTGGTTCCCATCTTCCGACCGGAGGATGTCAGTGACTAATCAGTAGAGACATGACTAGTAACCACCTCCAGACTGGTCATTACCTCCAAACTGGTCATCACCTCCAGACTGGTCATCACCTCGTGTGTCTTGTGAGCTCCTACCACTAATATACGTGAGGGTCCAGCACCATAGACACCATCTTTGGGGTGGGCGTCGAGGAGAGACTTCTCATCAAATGTATGATCTGAGTATTTGGTTTCCTCAGTGCCACACATTCCCCATCGCCTTTCACTTCCAATTTCTTGCGAATGCAGTGTTTTGTCAACATGACTATCGTCATCCTTAATAATTCTTCTTCATAATTTTTCCTCCATCATCCGCATCTTCTCCTACTCCATCTACTGTATTCTTTCTCTGAACATCTTCTCTTTGCCATCGATCAATGTGCTTCCCGCTAGTGTAGGTTTATCCAGACTGAGTCGTCCTGCTTCCAGTAATTCATACCAAGTTATGGATGAAAAGGTTGGTCCTAATTCTAACCTCTATTTTATCCTTCCCTCTTTGAGTTGTCACAACCTTCCAAAGCTTCTTTTGATTTGCTGAGGTAACGTCATCAAACAACGTCCATAGTTCTGATCTAGTGCAGGTGTCAATATTTATCCTAGGGGCCATCTTTGTGTTGTTTTGTCCAACTTCATTTAGAAATGTAATAGTATTTAATAAAGTTGATTAGAATAATTCAAAATCAGACCAACATTTCAGAAACATAACTAGTAATAAACAATTACTTATGCATTTTTATCACTAGAACAAGATAGCAAGAAAAATCATCAAAATAATGTAACTAAACATTTAGCATAGAAAAATATAATTCAAGGACAGGATACACAATCACAAACGTGTGTCTATTGCACAGAGATTTGGCGACAATGTCAGGTATTTATATTATGATAATAGTCAGTGTCCTAGCCTGATATAACAGTGTCACAATTAGTGATATCAACTAATTTACAATGTATCAAAATAGTCTTTAACAACACCTAAATCAACTACATGAAAATGAAATAAGCACAATGTTGTTGTAAGGGTTAAATTTTGTACCAATCAGCTGTTTGTAACTAAGCAACAGATGCACGAAGCTACAATGCGTTAGCTTCGATGAGGCAATGCCCGAAATTGGTTATGGTGCCAAAGTTCATTTTCAGTAGTTTTCGTACATGTTGAACCTAGCAGTACTGTAACAAATAGTTCAGCATTACTTGCAAAACTAACTAAAGCGTAGCTAGAAGTCGACAAGTTGTTAATACTAACCCTTGAAAGCCGGCAGGCTACTCCCTGTTAATACTGTCGCTCAGAAATAATACTTGGAACAAGCAGAATACCCTGCTTGGAAATTTCAGTGCAGAATTACAAGCAGAATAACCCTGCTCGCAGCACCAATATTGTGCTTTCGTACGTACTATTAGCTGGCGACATAATCGGGGTGAGACTCTGGACTGTGATGTTGCTTCCTTTTATAGAGGTGTGCGGTTGTCAATCCAGTATTCGGTCTGTCGTTGCGTCAACGGGGCGTATTTATACGGTGGACTATTTTGGGTGTGACTATTTTGTGGATTAACCGTGAATGCGAACTATTTATATGTGTGATCCGCACTACGGTTTCGTTAGAATGTTTAGCGTGATATCCAAAAACATTGGGAAACAAAGAAAAACAGACACCGAATTGATCTGAGAAAACCTTGATGTTGAAGTGGCTGGCTTTCCTTCTATTTATGGAAACAGATTCTGCTCTAGCCAAAAATGATGATGATGATGATACTTTGTAAAAATAAATTGTCTTTTCCATGATCTACAACGTAAAATAGGCTTTGCAATACTGCGTACTGATTGGACAAGAATTGGCAAAGTACACCGAAATAGCTCTACTCCATATTGTGTAGTCACTGTGAATGACCGCAAGGAAACTGACCACTAGGACACAGACCACTAGGACACTGACATTTAAGTGTTTCACTTCAGGTTGTTCTGGACCAACACCCATGTTATCGAGTCGTTTGACCTCATCTCGAAAACGCGGACACAGTATGGCCGCCGGAGCCAAAACACCTTCACGGATGTTGCTGTCTACAAGGTATTGATGCTACAATGCATTTTTGTGTGCACTAACAACTATAGGTCATTGTCATCATTTGTTGAACAGAGTCGAAACGAAACAAATTGCACCAGCCCATGTCTCTGTTACTCGTGATATTCATAATTTCTTTACATACAGACCTTTAACTACTAGCCAGTTTCTATACTATATCTACAAGCACAGTGCATTGGAAACTACAATCACATTTAATATATAGTGACAGTATTACAAATTATTGATCAAGACCTCTTTTTGAAGTTGGTGATAAATGAGATGTTTGCATAAATTTTGCTGTCAATGTAGTTTCTTTTTTAATGAATCCCCAGTTTTGCACATCAACATTATTATAACATTTTGTATTTGTATGTTGCTAACAGGAAACACATAATAAAACCAACCATTTGTGTTTTATTTATTTATTTGTCTGTTTCTTTAGCATAAGCACAAGGAAGGTGGAAGGCAGTATATGGGAAATAGTAGGCTTGAGTACATGGTTTGTGAACACTTGCTCTGACAGAGAGACAGGAGGAGAAACTACAGGTCACTGGCAGCAGAGAACAACTGGATAAAGAGAATATGTAAAATTAATCGAGATGACAGAAGGAACATGGGGGGATTAAGAGAAGAAATTGGAACGAAGAAGCACCGGAACATGGTGGGAGATAGAAGATGGGCAGGACTCGTTTAGAGAATGAGTGAGGAGAGTTTGACAGAAAAGCATGGAAAAAAGAAGAGTGTGGTAGAAGGAGACAAGGAAGACTGAAGGAAGATTGAGGGACAGTGTTAAGAGAGAAAGGGCAGGGTTGAACAGCTAAGAGTGGGAGAGAATGGCAGAAGATTGAGGGTATAGTGTTAAGAGAGAAAGGGCAGGGTTGAACAGCCATGAGTGGGAGAGAATGGCAGAAGATTGAGGGACAGTGTTAAGATAGAAGGGGCAGGGTTGAACAGCCGTGAGTGGGAGAGAATGGCAGAAGATTGAGGGACAGTGTTAAGAGAGAAAGGGCAGGGTTGAACAGCCATGAGTGGGAGAGAATGGCAGAAGATTGAGGGACATTGTTAAGAGTGAAAGGGCAGGGTTGAACAGCCGTGAGTGGGAGAGAATGGCAGAAGATTTAGGGACAGTGTTAAGAGAGAAAGGGCAGGGTTGAACAGCCGTGAGTGGGAGAGAATGGCAGAAGATTGAGGGACAGTGTTAAGAGAGAAGGGGCAGGGTTGAACAGCCATGAGTGGGAGAGAATGGCAGAAGATTGAGGGACAGTATTAAGAGAGAAGGGGCAGGGTTGAACAGCCATGAGTTGGAGAGAATGGCAGAGGATTGAGGGACAGTGTTAAGAGAGAAGGGTTTAACAGCCAATAGTGGGAGAGAATGGCAGAAGATTGCGATGGATGGAAATGACTTGTCAAGAAGGTGGAACAAATTAAGTGATGAGATCCCACCCTACAAGGAACCAAAAGGGAAGAAGAAGAAGAATTTGTCTATTTCTTTTTTAATTTATTATGCAACTTCAGTGGTTAAAAATAAATACAGATGATACAAAATTAAAACATGTACTATTATGTTCTGGATAAACTTATTATGTTGTCCCACTTTTTAAACAACTGCTTTTGTTGTTGCAGAATTTTATGTTTGCTACAGACCAGGGCGTCAAACTGGCACTTGGTTCCTCTCGGCCACAACTGTGGTTCTTTGACTTCAACGATGCAGATGACCGAGGCATGCGTCTGCCTCTCTCGCGTAAACCCTATGGCATCACAATGTATGCCGCCTCAAGGCAGAAACAGGACATACAGTGTGAGTAGGAGACTTGTCAATGCTTCGCACATTCCCAATTTATCTGACAGTTGAAACAGTAAAACACCACAGTTGGTCTTGAGGGGCCATACATGATAATTACAGGTCACTATGGCACCAGATAGTGTTGCTACTTCTGGCAGATATAAACAAACCACACATACACAGAATACACAGAATCTTTAAGCAGGAATAAGTTCTTCAACCATAAGGACCATATCCAACAAAATAGCATTGTTATATATTTTAGCCACCATACAATGTGGTAAATTTAATGTCTTCTGTATTAAAGAAAGTGTTGTGTTAAATGTTGTAAACACATTCAGCAGCCAGAGTAAACTCTATGCATTGCACAATTTCTGTATATCTTCCCCATATATTTGTGATGTTTTAGACAGAGGTTTCTGAAATGTAATCTTTCTGTTGTGGAATGTAATTGTCATTCAGCCAGTTGTGAGATGTTTTATTTGTAATGTTTTCAAGAAGCCACATCTAGTAAAGCTGTCTGTGTTTTGCTTGCAGCTCCATGCAGTGTGAACAACTGTCACCATCTATGTGTTCCTGTGCCATCCTCGTATGGTGTGAAAGGACAGTGTCTCTGTCAGGATGGCTACAAAACTTCCAATAATGGACGAACCTGCCGATGTAAGACTTCTTACATACAGGCCCTTGTTAACTAACCACTTAATCTTATAATATTCTTACCACCGTATAATCAAACTAGTGTATCTGTGCTTTTTATGATACTGCTTGTAAATGGTTTGTATCTGTGTCAAACTTTATATTTCCACACGAAGAGTTGCAGCACTCAATATTATGTTTCCGGAATTCACCTCTTTATTGACTCTTTCTATAAACAATTGAATTCCTCTTTGTTATTATGTACAATTCGAAACGCTACACGAACAATTACATAGAATTGTTTGCTATGTCATGCATCTTTTCTATGACTGTTCCAAGTTAGATAGACTATCACTAGATTATAACTGCCAGCATGATATCGCAATTTCGAGAATTGGATTCCAAGAAGCCAGTAAGATATTGACTGGCAGTACAAATGGCATATTTCTGTGATAACGTTGTGTATACTGAAATTGTGTAAATATTGTTATCACGACAGTCACAAACTACCAAGTTATCCCATCCAGAAGATGGATATTTTTGCTAGTAATAATAATAATAATAGTTATTACTATTATATGTCTCCTACTTGGCCAGATTAAAGTGGATATTATATAGTGTGAAGTTCAGTTGCTCTGATGATAACTAATGAACGTCCCTATTCATGATATCAAGCTTAATGAGAATGGTTTGTTGCACATCTCAGCTCGGTTTCCTGAGGAATTAAGTGTTGTAGAACTTTATCATTATTATTATCATATAGGATCATCATGCAAGTTCTTTTGCACAGGTATGAATACAGTTATTAAGATATTGATGCAATGACATGATATAATTTGTTACAGCTACATTAACTTCAAAGGGGGCGATGTACGTATATGCCCTCTTTGATCGTATCTGCGCCGTGCCGTTCAAGAGTACAATGAAGAAAACCTTGAAAGAAGACTCGAACACGTTCTGCTTCTTCAACAGCACAAAGATACAGTACAGATTCCGCGCAGTGGACTTCAACTACAACGAAGGAGAGATCTACTTCTCAGAGAGTGGCTCGAGTGTGAAGACAATCAGACGTGCCCGACTAGAGCAGAAGGGTGTCAACAGTGTCCTTGTATATGGCACAGGCGATGTGCGAGGTGGGTCAGAGAAGGGATGGGGAAACATGTTTGGATTGAGGGGTTAGGAGTGTTGGGGTGTAACAGGGAGAGATGGTACAATCAAGAGTTGCAGCATCATTGTGGTGGGTAAGTCAATGGGTGCATGCGTGCGTGCATGCGTGCATGCATGCGTGTGTAGAAACATGTATTTGAGGTTTGTATCATGATGTGTCAGCTGTCTCGCACAGACAGAAGGCTGAGTAGACCAAGTGGACAGTTGTTGTAAAATAACTGCACAGTTGGATGTATTGCTAAATGTTGATCAAGTGTGTTCCTTTGGTAACATATTTTGTGGTTGGTAAATAAGTTAAAATGGTATCAGTGATAGTAAGTGGTCTAGTTGCAACACCACAGTCCCATCACTGTCTCTGTGTCAATGTACACTGGTTGAAACTATCACCTGTCATGTGTCCTTCCCTCAGGTCTCGCCGTAGACTGGATGACGTCAAACATGTACTGGACAGACGCAGAAGCGAATGCCATCTGGGTGTCTAGACTTGAAGGCCAGTACATGAGGAAGCTCATCACTGATGTCCACAACCCAGGGGCCATTGCACTGGACATGCAGACTAAGTGAGTCGCAGGGTCCTTGCAGTGTTTAGCCACGGACATAATGGAAATATTTAGACTAGTTTAGACTAGAAATATCTAGACTAGTGCCTATTAACGACATAATGGTACATTAATATTGACGACAGCACAGACAGTTGACATGGAAATTAGCAAAACATTGTACAGTAATCATTATTACAAAATGTCTAATATAAATGCCCACTTCTTATGCTAGTAACCGTATTGCAAGTAACAAAGAGTATGTCTTTGTTGAGATAGAAGTTAACAAGCATCAAGAAAACTAACATGAGGCAATTTTATTTGTTTGAATGTTTGTTTACAGGCGCTTGTTTTGGACCGAGAGTCTTGGCAACTTAAGCAGGATTATGGTCGCCAGGCTAGATGGCACCCATCAAACAACCTTTGTCAGAAACACTTCCGTCATTTCAAACTCTACATTCACATCACTGGCTGTTGACTATGTGGCACAAAGGTATGGGCAGTTTACTTTTCACCTGCTCCTGTCATGACAGAGGGTCGTTCCATATGAAGAAAATTTGTAGCTGTACTTAATCTCTGTTGTTTCTAGTGTTTTAGCCCTTTGATGACATTCTTTTTATTAAGTTACTGGTTTATGGAGCTGTTACTCCATTTATGCCGCTGCACAAAATATATGGTGGTTTTACCTGTGTCACACAGATTATATTGTTATGATGCACACAGGATATATTGGGTCAATCCAAGTCATGACAAAATCTGGTCGGCCAGTCTGATCAACGGCTTAGAACATAGGATGCAGGCATTGAGGTCGAGATACGGCAAAATCTACGGAGTGACAGTCATGCAGGTAGGCATTCTATGTCAATGGTGATTCAGGGCATTCCATGTCAATGGTGATTCAGGGCGTTCCATGTTAATGGTGATTCAGGGCATTCCATGTCAATGGTGATTCAGAGCATTCCATGTCAATGGTGATTCAGGGCATTACATGTCAGTAGTGATTCAGGGCATTCCATGTCAATGGTGATTCAGGACATTCCATATCAATGGTGATTCAGGGCGTTCCATGTCAATGGTGATTCAAGGCAAGAGTTGTGACAACTTTACTGTGGCTGTTGTTATTTTATAGACATGTTATTAAAATTACAATTGTATTGAGTTAATGAGAAATCTGGCTGAGAATTTTTATTAATTAGTTGTTATATTTTTGCTTAACCCAAAGTTCATTAATTCATTTTACAGAAACAATACATGCAATCTTTTTAAATGAGCACATATCGCTTTAAGGTTTAGTCTCCCAGTCTTCATTTCCCAAACTGACTTTATTTTCTCTCAAACATACAAGCTGCAAGGTTGGCAGAAGTTGACATCAAAGAATCACCCAAGTTTTACTGAGTCCCTAGTGCCTTGTTGATGCAGGACTTTGTTGGATTCACTGATAAGTCATCCCATAGCGGCCTCCACGTGGTGGAGAAGGAATCCGGCAAGGAGTTGTCACGTCAAGGAATCAGACACCTCAACCAGACAACAGTGTATGACATTGTCGCCTACTACAGTGGCAATCAGCATCTGTACCTCGGTGTGTACCTGTTACTTTGATTCTCATCCATTGCATGAGTTCCAACTTCCTCGCTTGGTTTACTTCAGTTACAGTGCATTAATAATTTATTGCAATCAGTTACACTATCAGCTTAATTCAATCACAATAAAAACTAATGCAGTGTAACCGTGTTTGTAATTGTGGCCAATAATCATTGGAATTTATCCATATATTCCATATAATTGATTGCAGTAAAAGAATATTTTATAAATACCATTAAACTTGACTAAGATGTTCAGCATACATCCTACATATTCTTTTTAAGGGTATCATTTCTTTAAGATTATTATAATCTCATCAACGTGCTTTTGCTCTAGATAATATCGATTTCTTTAGCTTATGTTCGAAACAAAAAAGTGCATTTAACTAAGAATCCATCATAAAAATCACTTCTTAATGATGAGGCAAAACTGCTCTTTAAGCAAACATGTTAAGGTTGATTCTGGTTTATGATAGATTTTCCTGTGATAGATCTAATACAGACCTTGGTGTCAGTCCCGATTACCGGGTAAGCTATGAGTTTGGAATGTTATTTTAATGGGCTGTAAATGATAATGTAGTCAAGAAGTCTTATGAATGTGAGTTACCCTTCAATTTATGAGAAGATTACGTGGTTTTCTTTTGGTTAAAATTAACCAAGCAGCTACGTCTAATGAAGACTGTTTTGTTGATTGACAGCTGTATTTTGATTGACAGGTAACGCCAACAGTAGCTGTAACGTGGCTAATGGTGGGTGTAAACAACTTTGTTTCCCAATGTCCAGTGGACACAAGTGTGGATGCACTGACAACATGAAGATCTCTCGTGACGGAGTGTCGTGTGAACCCAGCAGTAAGTCTTATACGACTACTTTCACTAGTGTGGCACCATGAAACAGTAATATTATAGTGAGGGACTATAAAGTCACCTTGTAGCATGGTGGAATAAATACGCACATGTATACTGAGAGTTATGCTGTGGATGCAGAATGTTGGCGCCTGTTGTTGTAAATCTAACATGTGTATCTAAGATTGTGTTTAATTGAGACTTATTGTCAGTTTTAGCATCACGTGCCTGATTCATATGTTCTTCCTGCCGACTATTTGTAGTGCCGCTGTTGAGGGACAAATTCTTCCTCATCGCCGATGACTACCGCCACGTAATCTACCAGTCAGATGAGAATCTCACAACCATCCGTGCACTGAGGTTCCCACCAGTCAGCCGACCCATTGGATTAACATATGACTTTGTTAAAGACCATGTTTTCTGGGCTGACTTCCATTCGCACATTGTCAAGTCAATGCATCTGGACGGAAGCAATGTGGTACAGCTGTTTACCGAGGGAAAGGGATCTCGCACGGAAGGGCTGGCATTTGACCCCGCATCCCAGCTGCTATATTACACCGATTCTGGTCGCAATCTTATTGCTGTGATGAACCCGTCAGGAAGATATCACAAGGTGCTTGTTAGATCCATCAGCAGTCCTCGGGCTATTGTTCTGGATCCAGCGAATGGGTTCGTATTGTTTGTGCTGGCTTCTTTTTAGTATAGAACGTTTGTCAATTTAAGACCAGGCGGCCAGTGATAACATTACACTTAATTGAGTCATTTTATACACTTAACCTACCTACTTAACCTACCAGTAACAAAACAACTGGACATTCTTGATTGTCAAGAACGTCAATTCACCAGACACATGAATAATAAGAAGACATTAATTTGTTTAGGTGGTTAGCCCACCACTGTTAGTTGTAGTAACTAATATCGCTATTGCTTCCAGATACATGTATGTCACTTCTTCCAAATACATGTATGTCACTTCTTCCAGATACATGTATGTCACTTCTCGCAAACCCCTTCATGGCCGCATTCTGCGCTACACAATGGATGGAAAGAATGAAACAAAGCTAGTGTCTTTTGGCTCAAGTTGGCCCAACGGACTTGACATTGACTTCAAAAGTGAGTCTTATCTATCGGCTGAATCACTTCGTCTGATTATCTACCAGTGCCTGTGTTCTACTGATTCAATCTGTCTACATAGATGTGCCTTAAGTATGTAATTTAACAAGATTTAACGAGATTTGTCATCCAAGCCAAAGGTCCAGATGGCAAGTGGACAAGGAAGCCATTGGTTTATCGAGAGTCCAACAATGTTCATCTACGTGTAACCCGCCCTCCTGAGATATGTCTCAACCTTGTTTTTAACCATATTCACGTAGACATATCCAATCTACACTGATACTTTACTAATTTACCTCATTTCCTTTAGTTCTGCTATTCCTAAGTCATTTTCTTTTACTGTAGTGCCTAGAACAGTATCTCCCATATTATAGTTTATACCCAAGTTCCTGCGACCTGTATGTAGGCATTTATATTTCCTAAAATTGAATAACATCTGCCATTTTTCAGACCATTTAACTAATTTGTCTAGACCGTTTTGTAAATGTTGTTTATCACCATCAGTGTTAATCTTTCTTGACACTTTTGTGTCATCTGCAAATTTCAGTACATTGCTTGTTATATTGTCGTCCAAGTCATTGACATATATTAAGAATAATAAAGGTCCTAACACTGATCCTTGTGGTACCCCACTCAAAACTGATTTCCAGTTTGAAACCTCTCTATCTACGACACACTGTCTTCTGTCAGTCAGCCATTGTTCTATCCAATCAATTATGCCATCCCATATACCATGGGCTTTTAACTTAAGTAGTAGTCTTTGAAGTGGCACTTTGTCAAAAGCTTTCTGAAAATCTAAGTAGATAATATCTACTGGCGATCCCTCATCTATCCAATTACTGATTTCTTCCAAAAAAATACATAACATATTTGTTAAGCATGACCTCGCTTTAAGGAATCCATGTTGAGAAGAATTTAATAATTTATGTCTAACAAGGAAGTACACCATATGGCCTTTAATTAACCTTTCTAATAATTTACAAATCACTGACATTAAGCTCACTGGTCTATAATTCTCTGACTTATTTCTCAAACCCTTTTTAAATAATGGTATGATGTTTGTTTATTTCCATTCAAAAGGAACAACTCCTTCTTTTAATGACAAGTTGAACACTCTTGCAAGTGGTATACTGATTTGTTCTACTGTTTCCATCAGTTGTTTTGGAGGAATTCCATCCACTCCAGGTGATTTATATTCCTTCATTGCCTTTATTTTCTTAGTTACCATTTCTGGAGTTACAACTAACGGCCTAAATAGTCCAATTTAGCCTCCTGAAATGTAGCATCTGGAACCGATAATGAACTAATATCCTCTCTGATAAACACTAAACTGAAGTAACCATTTAAGTCTTCCGCCATCAAAAACCTTGTGATATTATATGTCTTCTAGTGGTCCAACCTAGTCTCGTACGTTTTGTTTACTCCTGATGTGACAAAGTTTCAGAATGTGCAGTAATCCTGAAATATTGTTGTAGCACCTTCCAGAATCCCTCCATGTTTTTTTGTAAAATTCATACATGTAGCTGAAGCAAAGTAACTAATGTCATTGTATTTTAGATATATTAAAAAAATTGTAGAAAATGCCATTTTATAGAATAAATTTCAATCTTTCGTCTTGCGCACTATGCAATATGTGAAGAAGGGTTTATCACAAGCAGATCATGTTATATGAAAACAAAGTATCATAGCATGACTTTATATATGACTTTTAGTTTGTGTTGTTATCTTGCCACCTGAAGACACCTCCTGACATGTTAAATAAACAAAACAAAAAATCAAGCAGAAGTTCAATGGCAGCTTTCATAAATTACAAATATTTACTACAAACAACTTAAAAATTTTTTTTAGCATGAAGTTGATCAGATAATTTTGTTTATTTAATTTATCAAGATATTGCAGATATGTATTGCCTGGACGTTGGTTCTGCAGTGCCATGCGTTAATCTAAGGGTAACTTCGAGGCACACAAGGTTTCTGATATAATTATTGAGCATTTTGTCAATATCTAGGTATATCACAATGGGATATAATTTTTCTAACTTACATATTACTAACTTTAGACTGTATATATACCTCCATTCTTTGCTGATGATCGTGGCTGTAATTAATGTGATGTGACATATTTATTGCTAAGATATATAACAAAATAAACATATTAAAAATATGTTTTCTGTAAATAATTTTTGGTTAATTGTAGTTGTTATAAAGAGTTACAATACATTTGATTTGTATTTGATATGATTTCAATAAAAAAATTCAAATTGGCTGGCAGAAGGCCAGACTAGGATTTGCATGTCATGGGCATGCAATATATTTTTGAGCCTAATTCAGATATGATAAATTTTATTGACACATTCCACGATGACGGATTTTTTCCGGCATGTATTTATTAAAGTCACAATCAGAAACAATTGCTAATGTCTCCCTACAGAAAACAAGATGTACTGGTGCGATGCGCACACAGAGGAAATTTGGTCAGCAGACATTAATGGCAAGAACAACATCACTGTGTATAAAGCTGACAGCAAAGCTGACCCGTTTGACATTGCTGTGCATGGTGGCTACATCTACTGGACTGACTGGGCACTAAAAGGAATTTTCAGGTTTGTGGGGATTGCACGGGGCTTTGTATGGCCCTCTGGTGGGGATTACACGGGGCTTTGTGTGGCCCTTTGGTGGGGATTGCACGGGGCATTATATGGCCCCTCAGTGGGATTGTCAGTTGTGATTGCACGGGGCATTGTGTGTCCCTCAGTGGAGATTGCACAAGGCATTGTGTGTCCCTCAGTGGAGATTACACGAGGCATTGTGTGTCACCTCATAGACACTAGTAATGGTGGCGGTGTTAGAAACAGCTCAAGGGCATCAACATTTTCAGAAACCCTTTCCAAGGTAGTGTTATGATATTATATTTTATTCCTCATTTAGCATGATGTTTATTACACAATTTTAAACAAATACACTGGAGTAAAATAACTATAAGTAATGTTGTTCATTTATGGGTCTGATGTAGGATTATTTATAATTTTGTTTCCAAAACCTCTTGCCTCACAGTTGCGTTTGTTGAAGGAGCACCCGCCGAAACAGATTATAACGTGCACGCACGCATGCACGCACGCACACATGCACGCATGCAAGCATGCATGCATGCACGCACGCACGCATGTATGCTCGAGTTAAATAGTTAATGTTTTCCAAATTATTCATTATTAGATTATTGATAGATTTCAACGATTCAGTTTAGTTCTCAGATTATTGGAATTCATCAGAAATTTTATAACTTTTTCATTATCTGTTTAAAATAGATGTAATTTCTAAACTAACAGCATCACCATTGTATAAAAAAATTACCTGTACAATCATTTAATAGCATTCCTATTCTAGAAAGTCCAACCTTTCTGATTTCTTTGTGATGCTGAGAATGTCAACTATTTAATGCTCATAGCATCTTTTTTCTGTGCCTTTAATGTTGTAACCAACTTCCCACCAGACATACTTGTAATAATAATTATTAAATTTAAGTTAGCAAATCACCCATAATCTGGAATGTACAGTGCTGTTTAAGAATTGAGATGTTTCTGTATATCTGTATACAGAGTCTCCCTGGCAGACCGTAGTCTCACAAATCTTCACGCAGATCTCTTCTCCGGGCTCAACGACATCAAGTACTTCAATAGAGCTGATCGCAGTGGTAAACTAGAATTTTCATTTAATTTCGTTGTCAGCAAATGCCATTAGAAATTGGTTCTATGTGGGATGAGAGCTAACAGGTGCCAGTACTCAGGTAGCATTCTCACAAGGTATATAGGTAATTTCAAGCAGACTGGAATATATGAGAGGTGGATGTTCACGTGACTAACCAACATCCAACTTCACCGTTAATATTTGTGTGTATTTTCTGGAGGGAGAGGGGGGTGCAGGGAGGAAGTGGAGGAGGGGGTGGAGGAGGGGGTGGAGGATGAGACAGACTAAGAGACTAACGGAGAGACAGAGAAAGACAGGGAGGGAGGGAGGGAGGGAGGGAGGGGGGGGAGGGGGGGGGAGGGGGGGAGGGAGGGAGGGAGGGAGGGAGGGAGAGAGGGAGGGAGGGACCTCTGAAATGTTGTGTATATCCCACCCACTCACCAGTTCTTGTATTGATGTCCAGCCTCTTGAGTAAACCTACTCACTCACTGACCAGTTCTTGTAATGATGTTCAGCCTCTTGAGTATACCCACTCACTCACTGACCAGTTCTTGTATTGTGTTCAGCCTCTTGAGTATACCCACTCACTCACTCACTGACCAGCTCTTGTATTGATGTTTAGCCTCTTGAGTATACCCACTCACTCACTGACCAGTTCTTGTAATGATGTCAAACGTTACATTGTTGCTGAGTGATCCTGCTGGTGTTGTTGTCTGTCCTGTGTTGTCTCACATTGTTCTCTCTCGCTGCAGTGTCCACTGCCTGTAGTGTCAGTGATCCTGCTGGTGTTGTTGTCTGTCCTGTGTTGTCTCACATTGTTCTCTCTCGCTGCAGTGTCCACTGCCTGTAGTGTCAGTGATCCTGCTGGTGTTGTTGTCTGTCCTGTGTCGTCTCACATTGTTCTCTCTCGCTGCAGTGTCCACTGCCTGTAGTGTCAGTGATCCTGCTGGTGTTGTTGTCTGTCCTGTGTCGTCTCACATTGTTCTCTCTCGCTGCAGTGTCCACTGCCTGTAGTGTCAACAATGGCAATTGCAGCCATTTCTGTATCCCACTCCTGGGAAACATTCGAACATGTGAGTGTCCAGACAGACTTGGAAGACAAACTCAAACAATAGATGGCAAGAACTGTTTCGGCGGTAAGTGACCAGTTTAAGTTATGATCTCACACAAGATTATCACGTATCTGAATGCAGACTTTGCAGTTTCCTATGCATGACGTGCTGTACCAATTTCCACATTCTGTGTGCTTTCTTGCAGTGGGTGCCTGCCCCAAAATTGAAAATGTGGCCATGAATTGCAGCCTGAAGATAGGGGTTGTCTGTAGTGTATCATGCCCGGTCGATCATCACCCAAAAGTTCCAAGAATCACGTGTCTGAAGGGTGATGTCTGGAATGCTGATATTAACAGTTTATGTGCAGGTGGGTGCTTCCTAATATTTAATCTACTGTTTATCTATACAATGGATTAGATGACTTAGATGACCCTTGGGGTGTCATCATATCGGTCACTTTGGAGGTCTTGCCAATGATGTTCCGCCTTCATCAATGGATAATAGTTGGCCCAGTGTGAGACTTCTGAACTTGACGCACATGGGTTCATGTCAGCACATCTATTGCTCAGATCCAGAATTTCAATGGAATGTTTATTAGACAGAGGTTATTGTAACTGATATGACCATATACCCAGATATGACCATATACCCAGCCATTGGCTTATCAAGAGTCCCAACAATTTTCTCATCTATGTGTATCCCGCGCCTTATCAAATATCTGTCAATTCTATTTTTAAACATATTCACACTACTAGCATTAACACAATCATTTGGCAATTTGTTCCATTCATTTATCACCCTCTGTGAGAAAGAGTGCTTTCTCATGTCCAACCTACACTACTCCTTAACTAATGCTGCTTTGTGTCCTCTGGTTCTACTGCCTTCTTTAAGCTTGAAGAACATGTTCCTGTCAATATCCTCATAACCATTCACTATTTTAAACACTTCTATTTGGTCTCCTCTTAGTCTCCTGGTCTCTAGTGTTGTCAAACCACATTGTAATAAGCGACTTTCGTAACTAAGGTCTCTCAATTCTGGAATCATTTTAGTTGCTCTTCGTTGTATTCTTTCTAGGTTGTCTATGTCCTTTTTATGATATGGCCTCCATGCTTGAATACAATATTCCAAATGTGGTCTAACTATTGCTTTGTACAGGGGTACAATTAGCTGTTTCTCCTTATACATGATAGTTCTCCTAATTAGCCCTAGAATTTGAATTCCTTTCGAAGCAGCCATCCCACATTGCTTTGAAACTTTCATGTCAGCACTAAATGTTACTCCTAAATCCTTTTCTTGTGTGGTTCTACCTAGTACAGCATCCCCCATTTTATATTCTTCGTCCATGTTTCCATGTCCTATGTGTATACATTTACACTTCCCCAAATTGAATAACATTTGCCATTTTTCTGACCATTTAACTAATTTATCTAGATCATCCTGTAAACTTTGTTTATCTGTATCATTAGTAACCTTTCTGAATACTTTTGTGTCATCTGCAAATTTGAGTACTTTGCTAGATATGTCATCTTCCATATCATTTATATATATTAAAAACAGTATAGGGCCTAATACTGATCCCACTCAAAACAGATTTCCAGTTTGAAATCTCACCAGCTCTCTATTACTCTCTATTACTCTGTGTAAGCCACTTTTCTATCCAGTTGATTACATCATTATCTATGCCATGGGCTTTTAGTTTAAGTAACAATCTTTGATGTGGCACTTTATCGAAAGCTTTCTGAAAATCTAAGTAGACAACATCCACTGGTGACCCGTCATCTACCCACTTTGTAATTTCTTCAAAAAAACATAAGAGATTAGTTAGACATGACCTTGCTTTTAGGAACCCATGTTGAGATGTATTTATTAATTTATGTTTTACAAGGAATTCCACCATGTGGTCTCTAATTAATGTTTCGAGTAATTTACATACAACTGATGTTAAGCTCACTGGTCTGTAATTTTCTGGCTTGTTCCTCGATCCCTTCTTAAATAGCAGCGTAATGTTTGCTTCTTTCCATTCTGAAGGAACTATTCCTTCTTCTAGTGACAAGTTAATAAATTTTGCAAGTGGTGTACTAATTTGCTCAACAATTTCCTTAAGCAGTTTTAGTGGTATCCCATCAACTCCAGGTGATTTATTATCTTTCATCTTCTTAATTTTCTTTGCTATCATTTCAGGAGTTACAAATAACTGGCCTAAATGTTCTGATGTATTGCCCTCAAATTTAGTAAATGGGACTGGAAATGAGCTGATATCTTCTGTGGTAAAAACTGAGCTGAAATACTCATTCAGGACCTCTGCCATTTGAAACCCGTCAGAAATTATGTTTCCCCTGTTGTTTTCCAGTGGTCCGACCTTATCTGAAACTTTCTGTTTACTCCTTACATTCGCATAGAAACTCTTGCTGTCGTTTTTTATAATACCTGCAAATTTTTTTCAAAGGTTCTTTTAGATTTTCTAATTTCAGTTGTAGCTAGGTTAAGTGCCTCTTTGTAATTTGCATAGTCTTCATCCTTTCTGGTGCGCCTATAAACCCTCCACATAGTTTGCTTAAACACTATTTTTCTAATAGCTTCCTTTGACAAGTGTTTCTTTATAGACCGTTTTCCTTGTTTTTCAAGGGAAAAAAATTTATCGACGATACTCTCAATTTCATATTTTAGAATATTCCAACATTCAATTGCGGTCTTATTCATCAGCATGTTACTCCAATCTAGCTTTGCTAAATATGTTCTCATATCTTTATAGTTACCTTTGTGGAAGTTTCTCCTATATATTTTTTATTTTTACTTTCTGATTTTACATTGATGTCAAAATGTATTTGATTGTGGTCACTGTTACCCAATGGTTCATGTATTTTTACATTGTCCACTAATTCTTTTTGTGATGATAAAACTATATCTAATACATTTTCTCCCCTGGTTGGTTCTAGTACGTGCTGAGTAAGGAAGCTATCCTGAATTAAAAATAGAAATTGTTGGTCCTCACCCCCTGTACTCTCTAGAGATTTCCATTGTATGTGTCCATGGTTAAAATCTCCCATTATGACACATTCCTCTTTACTAACTTTCTTTATAGCATTTTGTATTTTTGTGTTATCCTTTTCGTTTATGTTTGGACTTCGGTAAACTTATCCAAGTTAATTTTGAATTTCCTGAAACTATTTTGCACCAAACAGCTTCACTGTAATCTGCTTCGCTTTCTAATTTATTTCATAACCCTGAATAGATTCTTTAACATATAAAATAACTCCCCCTCCCCTTCTTCCTATTCAATCTCACCTAAACATTACGTATCCTGTCAATCTTAATTCAGCATCTGTAATGTCTATGTTGGCCCATGATTCGGTTATACCAATTATGGGAGGGTCAATATCTTCTACCATAATGTTTAATTCGTTTTTCTTATTTACTATACTCCTAGGATTTAAACTTGTCCTGCTTGAGGCATCTCTAAGTAAACCCCCTGCGCTTGCAGTTTAAATAGTGTTTACTACCAAAAATATTTGATATGCTACCCATGCCACTGTCTACTGCTGCTGAGAGTCCATCCGCAAATACTGCTGCCCCCTTTCCACTTAGATGAAGCCCGTCCTTCATGTACATATCTGCCCTTCCAACAAAACTTCCCCACAAATCCACAAAACCCACTTCCTCTTCCCTACATAGCTTCTTGACTAGTATGTTAATTGCCATCCCCTGGTAATTTCGATATCTATGACCCCTCCTTCCTATTACTGGTAAAATCCCTGACAGTATTACCTGCTCAACCCGCGTCTGCTTTAGTGTTCTGACCAAATTCCTGTATTTCCTAACTATGGCAGTTGTACCCTCCCCCTCTACGTTATTTGTCCCTACGTGTACTAAAACAGATCCACCCTTGCCCGAACCCACAATGTTTTCTACCCTCTCAGTTATTGCCTCTATTTTGGCCCAAGACAAGCAAACTACCACGTCATCTCCCTTGTTTAAGACTCTGTCGATCTTCCTAACTATTGAGTCCTCCACAAATACCCTCGCTCTCTTTCTCACCCCCTCTATCACTGCCTCGGAATAGCTCTTCCGATAGATCCCCTCCATCACATTCTGTCCTGCAGTCTTGTCACTTGGTGGCAGATTGTTATCAGGCTCTCTCTCACTCATCAACATGTCACCTTTCCCTCCCGTCGCCTGGCGAACTTGTGCTCCCGTCGTCTTCCCTCCTGACACCCTCCCTCCCGTCTCCCTCACTCCCATCACCTTAACTATCTTCTCCTTGCCCCCAGACTCCTTCGCTAGTGTCTCCCCCACTCCCCTTTCCTTCGATCCATTTGTCTTCCCTCCCATTTCTTTCCTTCTCGTCTCCTTTTGCTCTTTCTCCCTACGTCCCGTCTCCTTACGTCCTGTCTCCCTACATCCTGTCTCCCGACCTGTCACCTTACCTCCCATCAGCCTCCTCCCAGGCTGAGGTGAGCTCTCCCTAGCATCTCTCTCATCGTCTTCCCCCACTTTATCATCTACTGTCCCCCCACCAGAACCACTGGCGCAACCCACCTGCTCCCTTCCCACCACTGCCACAACGAGCAGCCTCAGCTGTTCTTACTCCACCTCAAGTTCCTTCATCCTTGTATATCCCCTACAGTAAAAACTAAAACTATCCGCCTGAACCTCAAACCAGGACTTCTCGCACCCGGACTTGACGAAGTCCACCCAGTTGCTACAACTGTTGCATATTAAATGCCTGGTGGCCTTTACCTGCCGTTTGCACGGCGCCATCACAAAATTTAGACTTAATGTGATTGCTACGTTAGTCTTCAATAAGGCTGTTTTTGTGTTCAAAAGAACACTTTAGGCTAATTATGTCTTCTACTAAGCTCACACGAGCAACTAAAAAGCCTGCCACCTAACGAATATGGAGAACACTGTGTTAACAAAACAACGAAGTCAGTGTAAACAAACTTACGTTAAAATCCTGCTGTTAATTCCTTTTTGCCAAAATCGTTTACTACAACTATGTCAGATATTACCTTATGTATGTAATTTATGTAAATGTATCACTTTATCTAATATATATTTAACAATGTATACGATAGTTTGGTACACCAGTTTAAT
Source organism: Lamellibrachia columna (assembly GCA_963662155.1). NCBI lineage: Eukaryota > Metazoa > Annelida > Polychaeta > Sabellida > Siboglinidae > Lamellibrachia > Lamellibrachia columna. The sequence continues at coordinate 45,821,607 of OY759271.1, forward strand.
TCATGACCCGTGGTCTGCTCCCTGTGTTCTCAGAGGACAACACATGCCCACTGCTGGAAATTCCACAAAATGTGAACATTGACTGTCAGGGGAGTAAGCACATTGATGACGTTTGTTCTTACACCTGCTTCGCCAACTCAACGCACGTCTCTGGGAACAGCAGACGCACATGCAACAGCAGTCTCATCTGGACCGGAAAACCACTCGTCTGCAAAAGTAAGATGTCTCAGAAGTGGCAGACTGCAACTAATAATATTTGTATTGGACATGATTTACAGGGTGTTTCACACTACATAGTGTCTCCCACTACAGGATGTGTACCACTTTAGAGTGTCTCACACTACAGGGTGTCTCACACTACAGGGTGTCTCCCACTACAGGGTATCTCCCACTAATCGGTGTCTGTCTCCCACTACATGATGTAACACACTACAGGGTGTCTCACACTACAGGGTGTCTCACACTACAGGATATCTCACACTACAGGGCGTCTCCCACTACAGGGTGTCTCCCACCACAGGGTATCTCCCACTAATAGGTGTCTGTCTCCCACTACATGATGTCTCACACTACAGGGTGTCTAACACAGGGTGTCTCATGCCATTTATAGATGGTTACATAGCCATATTAATATTACTTGAACCTAATTATTGATTAGACAAAATTAGACAAGGTATCTTCTGGTTATTGTGAAGAGGTCACAGTAGCCAACCATTCTGACTTGTCACATTACTGATGTAATTATCTCACTGTTGCAGTAAAAACATGTGATACTGACTTAATCAATGGACAGATTGATGCCAGTTGCAACCGCTATGTTGGCAAACCATGTCAGTATGGCTGCAGTGCAGGCTACAAGAAGACAAGCAGTGTGCCACTTAAGTGTCAGATGAACCAAACTTGGAACGCCGATGTCAAGACTCTTTGTGCACGTAAGTATTGCTGGTCTGTTGACAGATCATTGTCACTCTCATCCAAGATGCATCACACTACATACACTGCATGGACAAATTGTCAATAATTTTTCATATACCTAATACAGATCAAGTCATGCTTTTGACAGATTTCAATATAAACCTGTTTGGTAACTTAAGTAACAGTGAACAATTTCTGCTGGCCGAGCTGTAACTCATCTTAAGGGCCATTCTCCAGAATTATCTGACAATTGGCTGGGGACAGGCCACTTTTTCATGTTCTCCAATCTCTGTTAATCTTTAATCTGATAAAATACGTAGCCTAAACATTTAAATTCGGAAGTTTCTTTGTTTAAATCCGAAAACTCACTAAGTGGCAGGCAGCGCACGTCAGGAATACCCTCTACTGTTACGCCCGTATGGCTGTGTAACCATCTATAAATTCATGAAATGAGCCCTGTACTGGGAATGTGATTTGAAATTGCTCGTGCGTGCACAGTACTGTTGCATTTACAAACTGGTAATTGAGTTAGAACACAATTTTAAAATAACCCTTTCCCATAGAGCACTTCTGAGGGAAGTTTTATAGATAATATAGTCCAGAGATAATAATTTGGACACATCGCTTTTAGCAATACAACATTATAGCTTGGTACCGGGCGCGTGTCTGGGGTTGCGATTTCAAATATGTTTGACGTTTAATTGTTTTCTTCACCCATTTATCATAATTTCCTTGACGTGTATTGGTGTTGGCGTCACGGCAACATCACTTATAACAGGAACTATCTCTTGTATAGTGGGAGGGTCCTTTCGCCATCATATCGTACACATTCCTTAAGTTTTCTACTCAGTGCTATTATCACGCATCCATTTGGCCCTTTGCAATGAGAACGTCATTCCAAGATACCAGTAAGCAGTTAAAGTATTTTCATTCTGAATATTCATCATGTGGTGTTCTAAGTATGGATGCAGTGTAACGGTGTTTTGTTGACATCTAGGCAGATTGGATTTATTTCGTGTTGCTTCACAGAATGTTTTTTACAAAGTTAATTTGCACATTACATAATGTCCTCATTAATGTTGCCATTGACCACTGGTATCACGGCGTACTGATTCTTTGTGAGTTCTTTGTGTCAAATACTTTTCCAAGGAATATATTCCTTGTAAAACATTTCCTTATTTCCCTGTTTCCATTATTCAGCGGATATCTCCCGTGTCACTAACATAATCTGTTTGTAGCCATTATTCAACCCATTTCGCTTCCACCTGACATCTTGACAGATCTTGGTTTTTTTCTGCAGTAGATTTTGAACATCCTTCTTTTGATGCCTCTGAGCGAAATGGTAAAAATTTATAATTAGCTGTGTGACATTAAAACTTGGTACATGGTATAACAACAACCACTACACCTTGGTACATGGTGTACCAACAACCACTACACCTTGGTACATGGTGTAACAACAACCACTACCTATTGGTACATAGTGTAACAACAACCACCACACCTTGGTACATGATGTAACAACAATCACCACACCTTGGTACATGGTGTAACAACAACCACCACTCATTGGTACATGGTGTAACAACAACCACCATACCTTGGTACATGGTGTAACAACAACCACCACACCTTGGTACAAGGTGTAACAACAATCACCACACCTTGGTACATGGTGTAACAACAACCACCACACCTTGGTACATGGTGTAACAACAACCACCACTCATTGGTACATGGTGTAACAACAACCACCATACCTTGGTACAAGGTGTAACAACAATCACCACACCTTGGTACATGGTGTATCAACAACCGCCACACCTTGCTTGGTACACGGTGTAACAACAACCACCACACCTTGGTACATGGTGTAACAACAACCACCACACCTTGGTACATGGTGTAACAACAACAGCCACACCTTGGTACCTTGGTAATATTCCAACACTGATGTTTATTCTGCTTCTAAATGTAGGACAACAATATAAAAAAATATTGCCTTCCTAACGGACCTTAGTTGAAACATTTTAGCGACAGGTGATTAGCTTGGTATTGTATTTTACAAATACGTAAATAACACTTATGCACTTTTCATAAATTTGATTAAACTCTGCTTTCTAAACAAAGTTAATTTTGGAAAATAAAAAAAATTTAGTATTGAAATATTGGTGTGGGAGCTTGGTGTCGGGCATAACAACAAAACTGGGTTTATTAACAAACAAAGTAAGTTTGGGTTGGAGCATCTATTGTAGGGGCCTCGTTTGTGACACACATTGGAAAGCTTACTTTAACATAAGACACTTCAACTGATGTATTATCATTACTGAATTAAAAATAATAGCTTTCTGAAATGCCAAATATTTTCGGGTAAGCTTATTTTGGCTGTTTTTTACACTTTAAAAGGACGTGGAATGTTCATTGGCATATGACTATAGGAAATGTATATATTTCCTGAAAGAAATTGTTGAGACAAAGCCAGTGGTATATAATAATACTGTTTTAAATAAAGAAATAAGCAAGTAATAAGGCGGGGAAACTTCAGAACAAACTGTCAGACAATTTAAGAGAGTGGGGCCCTTAAATTGTTATAATTTATGTTATTAATATTATATTATTCACCGTACTGTTGCTTTGTCTAGCACAGTGGTTGCATGTGATGTATATTGGAGGCTGCTTGGCATTGCTTAGTTGATGTCATGATAGAAAGACACGTAGTGTGGCTGGTAAATGGCAGTGCCTTTTATTAGCATATTGTAAATGGTTGTAGACATGACAATGGACATTGCCGATGACATTTTTAACAAGATTGCCATCCCAAGCAACAAGTTCCAGATGGCAAGTGGACAAGGAAGCCATTGGCTTATCGAGAGTCCAACAATTTTCTCATCTATGTGTAGCCCGCCCATATCAAATATCTGTCAAGTCTATTTTTAAACATTTTCACACTACTAGCATTAATACAATCATTTGGCAGTTTGTTCCATTCATTTATCACCCTGTGTGAGAAAGAGTACTTTCTCATGTCCAACCTACACTGCTCCTTAATTAATGCTGCTTTGTGACCTCTGGTTCTACTGCCTTATTTAAATTTGAAGAACATATTCCTATCAACATCCTCATAACCATTCATTATTCTAAACACTTCTATTTGGTCTCCTCTTAGTCTCCTGGTCTCTAGTGTTGTCAAACCACATTGTAATAAGCGACTTTCTTAACTAAGGTCTCTCTGGAATCATTTTAGTTGCTCTTCGTTGTATTCTTTCTAGGTTGTCTATGTCCTTTTTACGATGCCTGAATACTATATTCCAAATGTGGTCTAACTATTGCTTTGTACAGGGGTACAATTAGCTGTTTCTCCTTATACATGATACTTCCCCTAATTAGCCCTAGAATTTGATTTCCTTTCGAAGCAGCAATCCCACATTGCTCTGAAACTTTCATGTCAGCACTAAAAGTCCTTTTCTTGTGTGGTTCTACCTAGTACAGCATCCCCCATTTATATTCTTCATCCATGTTTCCATGTCCTATGTGTATACATTTACACTTCCCCAAATTTAATAACATTTGCCATTTTTCTGACCATTTAACTAATTTATCTAGATCATCCTGTAAACTGTGTTTATCTGTATCATTAGTAACCTTTCTGAATACTTTTGTGTCATCTGCAAATATGAGTACTTTGCTAGATATGTCTTCTTCCAAATCACTTATATATATATTAAAAACAGTATAGGGCCTAATACTGATCCTTGTGGTACCCCACTCAAAACCGATTTCCAGTTTGAAATCTCACCATCTAATATTACTCTCTGTCTTCTGTGTGTAAGCCACTTTTCTATCCAGTTGATTACATCATTACCTATACCATGGGCTTTTAGTTTAAGTAACAATCTTTGATGTGGCACTTTATCGAAAGCTTTCTGAAATTCTAAATAGACAACATCCACTGGTGACCCGTCATCTACTCACTTTGTAATTTCTTCAAAAAAACATAAGAGATTGGTTAGACATGACCTTGCTTTTAGGAACCCATGTTGAGATGTATTTATTCATTTATGTTTTACAAGGAATTCCACCATGTGGTCTCTAATTAATGTTTCGAGTAATTTACTTACAACTGATGTTAAACTCACTGGTCTGTAATTTTCTGGCTTGTTCCTTGATCCCTTCTTAAATAGTGGCGTAATATTTGCTTCTTTCCATTCTAGTGACAAGTTAAAAAAAATTGCAAGTGGTATACTAATTTGCTCAACAATTTCCTTAAGCAGTTTTGGTGGTATCCCATCAACTCCAGGTGATTTATTATCTTTCATCTTCTTAATTTTCTTTGCTATCATTTCAGGAGTTACAAATAACTGCCATAAATGTTCTGATTTATTGCCCTCAAATTTAGTAAATGGAACTGGAAGTGAGCTGATATCTTCTGTGGTAAAAACTGAGCTGAAATACTCACTCAGGATCTCTGCCATTTGAAACCCGTCTGAAATTATGTTTCCTATGTTTTTTCTAGTGGTCCGACCTTATCTCAAACTTTCTGTTTATTCCTTATATAAGCATAGACACTCTTGCTGTAATTTTTTATATTATCTGCCAATTTTTTTTTTTTCAAAAGTTATTTTAGATTTTCTAATTTCAGCTGTAGCTAGGTTAAATGCCTCTTTGTAATTTGCATAGTCTTCATCCTTTCTGGTACGCCTATAAACCCTCCACATAGTTTGCTTAAACACAATTTTTCTAATAGCTTCTTTTTAGAAGTGTTTCTTTCTATCTGGTTAGTAAAGGCCAAGGATGAGATAACTACTATATATAGCTAAAAAATATTTGGTTAAATCAGAAAAGGTTTTCAGGATGTCTGCTATGTCCATTGCCATTCCGCACGCTCTTATAAGATGACATTTTTGTTTTTGTTGCAGTCAATGTCCCAGGTAAACCATCAAAAGGTAAGCAGCAGCAGCAGCTTTTTTTGCTATGGCCCGTATAATTTTTCTCTGACAGCTTCTTTACAATTGAGTTGAGCCCACTTCACAGTGTTTCCTAAGGAACCCTAGCCAATCACAACATTTAAAATTACTTATCTAAACATATAAGTAACTAATCTTTGTAAACATTAAAGTTGATTAATATATCACATTATACGTTATTATGAGTTAGGAAACCCTACGACTTATATATCAGGTACCCCATTCGCTGACCTGTGAGGTGGTTACAATTAACTAATGTGGTAAAAAATTAAGAAGCCTGACTTGCTTTTATCTGAAACTTCTGTTGATGAAGCCAATGAAATATACCCTGAAAGAAAATAAACAGATTGGGTAGTCCTGTGTTGGAAGGCATTGTGCATAAATGTTTGTGTTATCAAGAGATATAAACATAATGTAAGTGACAGATGTGTCGTCATCGTCAATGTTCTATACTTCTATATGACTTTTACAGCAACGGGACAGAGTGGTGGAAATGTTGGAGTGACTGTTGGCGTCATCACTTTAGTGCTGATTCTCATTGCTGTTGCCGTTGTTGGCCTCTTCTTTGTCTGGAGGTAAGTTAATGATCATCTCCGTATGTGTATCTTGTCTGGAGGTAAGTTAATGATCATCTCCGTATGTGTATCTTGTCTGGAGGTAAGTTAATGATCATCTCCGTATGTGTATCTTGTCTGGAGGTAAGTTAATGATCATCTCCGTATGTGCATCTTGTCTGGAGGTAAGTTAATGATCATCTCCGTATGTGCATCTTGTCTGGAGGTAAGTTAATGATCATCTCCGTATGTGTATCTTGTCTGGAGGTAAGTTAATGATCATCTCCGTATGTGTATCTTGTCTGGAGGTAAGTTAATGATCATCTCCGTATGTGCATCTTGTCTGGAGGTAAGTTAATGATCATCTCCGTATGTGTATCTTGTCTGGAGGTAAGTTAATGATCATCTCCGTATGTGTATCTTGTCTGGAGGTAAGTTAATGATCATCTCCATATGTGTATCTTGTCTGGAGGTAAGTTAATGATCATCTCCGTATGTGTATCTTGTCTGGAGGTAAGTTAATGATCATCTCCGTATTACCTGGAGGTAAGTTAATGATCATCTCCGTATGTGCATCTTGTCTGGAGGTAAGTTAATGATCATCTCCGTATGTGTATCTTGTCTGCCACTTTTGTCCTCATTAACCATTTTGCGTTTGAATAAAAATACAACCAGTCCCAACGACTTGATACCTCGCTATATAAGAATGTACCTTTTCTATATGAAGAAATAACCAATATTGCCCTGGATTATGTTGGTCAAATGTGCCTGTTGCGTGGTTTCTGCAGACGGCGCCAACAGAAGACCCAGTCTCAGTACCACGAATCCTCCCCTGTCACCAATGGTACCACAAGCTATGACACCCCGGGGCTCACCCCTGGTGACCTGTCCCCGTCCTACAGCGTCAGTCCAGGCAGTGTGAATCTCGACGGGTCAGTTGCGTTCGATAATCCTGTCTACGGCGCTCTCCCACAACCTCGTCCAGAGGGAGCCACCACTGACACTGACACTGACACTGGCGTTGGTGTTCAGGTAGTCACCACACCTGGGCAGACGGCATGTGAGAACCCACTGTTTGGCGTCAAAGACAAAGGCACCATCGACAAGAAACTTCTCCTGGATGACGTCGGGGCCCCGCTCCCTGATACAACGGCTTGATCCTGTTGCTCTGGCTTCTTTAACGTGTCATCTGACTTGGCTGTCTCAAGAAACTCAGCTCCTGTGTACACGGTCAAAGAAAATCAAATTGATGAAGAAAATGACTGTAGCCTGAAACGTATTTGGAGCAAATTGGGTGTATGGTACTGATAAAATAGGTACATATCGTGTAATTTAGATTAGTGCTCGTGAACATTAATATCTGCTAAATTTAATCACTGAATGTAATTCGTTTGTATACATGTGTATAGATAATTGTATTGTATATAAGGTGTATATATCAGAAAGAAAGTTTGTTCTCCGATGGACAGGAATCTCTTGTTACGACTGTTAAGAATGTCTACTGGTGGTTATTTGGTAGTTTGCTCTACAGTAATGTTATTTTTACATTTGATTTTTTATTGTGATGCATTAATCATCTGAAAATATTCTCATAAAAACACTCCTTTGCAGTATGAAACTGCATTCCAGCTGTGAAGCACAGAGCACGCCGAAAGTAGAACACACCCAGACTATTTAGTTTTTATAGCCCAATAATAAATACAAGATGTTGCAGTCAAGAGAGCAGATTGTATCACCGGAACATTTTTCTTCTACACTTGTATAATAATTGGAAGATGGTGGTGGTTTGTTATTGCCAAGGCTTTGTTTGTATTTTTGTAACGTTGTCACTGTTTTACAGTTAAGCAGACGCATTGCTTTGATGCTGAATATTTGTTCAGTAATTGTTTGCAATGTTTGTCTCGATTTAGAATTGTATTTAGTCAAACAGGTGGCGCCCCTTGTAATATGTGTTAACACTAAGTACATCTGGGATAACTTTGTGCTCAATTCATATTAATGTAAAATGTTGTTTTACTTTTGTAACATCATATGTATCCTTTACTTTCTTTTTATGTGTTCACAAATATCGTTAACTGGCTTTTGTCTCCGAATGTATCGCAGCAAGTGATATTCAAACTGGATGCTTCTGGAGTTTACTACAAAAACTAATATCTTGGTTCCTGAGGCACAAGTGAAGACAGTGTAATGACATGTATTTTATAAGGATTTATATGGTTGAAAAGCACATTCCAAAACATTATATATGCTTGCTATTAATACATAGATGCCTTAAAATGTCTAATTGTATAAACACTGTCTCGTGAATGGTACTAACATGGAAGTGGTATTTGTATGATCAGCTATTAGGACAGTAACCAGACACGGAATTCGCCAGTGACGTCACCCTCTGTTATTTCACCAATGTTGCCTTTGGTACATTACTAAGAGATGTCAAAAAGGTTCTTGGGTCTGAAATAAGTTTCAGAAAGCGTTCATTCACTCACGCAGAAATAATGTGTAGAGATGAATCATTTTGAGAATGCATTTTGAGTCTCTGACTGGAAGGAACGAAGCGAGTTTGAAGAAGTAGTTTCAGTCTGACTGAAATTTTGTTTTCTCAAACAAAAATGTCCCCCTGTAAACCAGGACGGTACTGACGTTGGAGTCATTTGTTTGTGGTAACACTGTTCGAGTGTTGAGTAAGCATATTAATAAAATGTAATAAAAAATGTTTGTCACTTGGAGTTTAGTCAGAAACTGGAGCATGTTTGACATAGTTCTGATGTCAACGAGCAGACTGAATGTCTGAGACATCCGAGTAATGTATCCTAAATAACTGCAACAAGGCATACACGCTTCAGAAACAAATACGGATATATTGTGTATTGACATTTTATATTACGAATTTCAGACAAGACAGTACAATAACATATTCCACGCACAGCAAAACTATTCTAGTAACCAGATTATGCCCTTTACAGCCTAGTGATGCGGACGTTTTTTCTTGAAACGCTTAACGCTCAAACACCATTATGTGCCACTTGTCTTTCAGCGACCCTCTTACAGCGTCTCCCTTCAGATGTCCCATAGTACAGCCGTCCTGGCCTTGCAATGGCACTCTTCTTTCGTTCTGGTGTCCTGTCCAATATTCCACATTCGTATCCTGACTTCTGTGCTAAACTTCTTTACTTTGATTTTAATTGTGGTATCTTAGTTTAACACTATGTATGTCCATCTTACATTTAGTATCCTTCTTAAACAGTATATTGGAACTCCACTGGTATCTGTCTGCATAACTTTTTCAACGTTTCTGAGCCGGTCATTTAATTATAAACCATACGTCATAAAGGATTAAATAATAAGTATATATGTAGCAGTGCCATAAACCGTGCCCACTGATATCTACAATAGGGACAATATTTAACCTGCAACAAGAACTTATGCGTGCATCTACATTTAGTTACCAGGCATAACAATGAAGAGCCAAACAAATGCAATATTCAGGCTGATTCGCGGACTCGTTTCAACTACCAGAACATTGATGGAATGATAGGATTCGTCAGGCAAATACATTCAAAACGATTTTTGCCTAATCCAAGCGCCTGCTTTGACGTCACTAAAACATAAATGTACAAACTCTGATTGTTTTTTATCGTCACGCCATGTTATATAGTATACATGTTACCTATTCTAACGTTTTCACTGCCCAAATGTGTTTCAAAAGAACCACACTTAACATTTTCTTTACTCTTACATGCAAAACTAGAAGTGTTTAAAATAGTGAACGGTTATGAGGATGTTGATAGGAATATGTTCTTCAAACTTAAAGAAAGCAGTAGAACCAGAGGACACAAAGTAGCATTAGTTAAGGAGCAGTGTAGGTTGGACATGAGAAAGTACTCTTTCTCACAGAGGGTGATAAATGAATGGAACAAACTGCCAAATGATTGTGTTAATGCTAGTAGTGTGAATATGTTTAAAAATAGAATTGACAGATATCTGATAAGGGCGGGCTACACATAGATGAGAAAATTGTTGGACTCTCGATAAGCCAATGGCTTCCTTGTCCACTTGCCATCTGGAACTTGTTGTTCGAGATGGCAATCTTGTTAAATCTTGTTAAAACTTAAGATTATCGATCTTGCCGTTCAGCTGGCAATGTAAACATGATATTCGCGTTGAAACATAACGATCAAATTAAATGAAACATTGCGGTTTATTAAAACCCATTTGACGCTGTCACGATGTTAGAGAATGGAATTTATAATACTAAATAATATGACTTTACGGCCAAAAAAACCGATCCGATTTTGTACTTTTAAAAACATCCACGTTTTCGAGCCCATTATATCGAAGTTCGGCTCTTCCTTCCAGTAGCACAGTCACGATCGTCTAGTCGCATCAGTATATACGTATAGTAGACATGTTTAAGGGGAAATTATACGTGAAACATCAACATATACGTATAGTTGTATAGTAGACATGTTTAAGGAGAAGTTATACGTGAAACATCAATATATACGTATAGTATACATGTTTAAGGGGAAGTTATACGTGAAATATCAATATATACGTATAGTAGACATGTTTAAGGGGAAGTTATACGTGAAACATCTATATATATACGTATAGTAGACATGTTTAAGGGGAAGTTATACGTGAAACAAATGTGCCCAACATGTTTGAAGTATAGCACTACTACACAGTGTAATGACAATTGTAAAATATATCTGAAATGAGCAGAGTACATCTATACAAGGAAATACATTTATTGTTTACACAGAGAAGTGTTATTGTTTTCATGATAGATATATGTTCAAGTATTATTTACATAGTAAATAATATGCGCCATAATCAGTAAGCAGAGCCCATCTTTGTAATAAATCGTTCGTGTTTCTGACTCAGATGACAACTGGCCTTTGTCTAATCAACTTGCCTGCGACGTGATCTTGCGTTGTGGATGACCTATAAGCGCTGCGGATGTTGAATTAATAGCGCGTAACGCATAGTATTATAGGGCTCGTTTCATAAAGGTATGTCGCCATTTGTATGCGCACAGCTGTGGCTGCAAAAATGGACATTACATTTAATGGAGTTTATTTTAACATCATTGCACTTATACCAGACTTGTGTATGTTGTGTGTTTCGTTCCAGATTTCTATTGTGGTGAATATATTGATGACGATTTTACCTGCTTAATTAACATGGGTATGTTTCGATTATTTGCATACATATTATATATTTTGTCATTTAAAATACTACTTTGTAAAACGTTTGTGTGCACGCCGTTTCGCTGAAAAATCGTATTGCCACTAATGTTATTTGAACTTAATTAAAAGATGGACACCTACACACAATTGACTTAAAACTTTGAAAATGTTGACAATCACGGGCGAAATGTTCAATGTTAACATATATGTAGTTCATATATTATGATGCACTATACTTAGACATCCAATGGGGTATCTAGGATCTCGCAAAGGGAGAAAGCAAAGGGGAGCAAGCCTAGTCACCCATGCTACGTAGTGGCGCAAAGGAAAAATAGGGAAAAAATAAAGCCAAATGAGTGAGAATATCTAACGACTGTGTGAGCTGTAGCGGAGGTTTCATTATACCACTGTAACCGCTGCGCTAAAAACCTTCTTGTGTTTCACCAACTTACTGAGCATTGCATTGATTCTATATGTAAACATTTTGAAAAACGTGACTATTATATTTGATGACCATATTTAGAAATACCTCATTGGTAACAACTTACGAAGATATACATCTAGATTGCCAGATGTTGATGGACCAGGTGGATGTAACTTACGAAGATATTGATCTAGATTGCCAGATGTTGATGGACCAGGTGGATGTAACTTACGAAGATATTGATCTAGATTGCCAGATGTTGATGGACCAGGTGGATGCAATTGACTCAACATCCCTCAGATTATCTACGGGATGGCTATGTCCTCGAAATCATTCTCCTTTCAACCAGAAGGGTAACCTGAGGCAACACAGGCCCTGGAGGTCAGACGGCCCCCAGCACGTACGGCCCCTGGAGGTCAGACGGCCCCAGCACGTACGGCCCCTGGAGGTCAGACGGCCCCCAGCACGTACGGCCCCTGGAGGTCAGACGGCCCCAGCACGCACGCAAAATATAAAACTCTGAACGTCAGTGTAACTTTTGTATGTAGTTTTTGTGAAGTCCCCAAATCAGGTGCAAGTTGAAGCTAACATCTATTGAATCCCCCCCGAAAGATCAGCAGCACGAGACAGACGTAATTAAATCAGTGTTTTTAAAACTTTTATATGCACAGTTACATGCGTTGATCTAATATTTTGGCAACAGTAAAATGGAGCTAATCATTATAATAATAACGGTGTGAATCATGAACTTACAGGTGCATCCTCAATTCGATTTTTTTTTTCATTTCAAATAAATTTTGCGAAAACCCAAACCTACCTAGTATCCACTGCGACCTGCTAGCTGGTTTGTGCAACTTTTGTATGTAGTTTTTTTGTGTGTGAAATCATCAGTAATACTATTAAATTACTTAATGCTTGTTCAAGCATTAAGTGAATTGAAAATCGAAATGCTGAAAAATCACGATTTTCACCCTTGGTGAAATTTCGTCTTTATCGTGTGATCGGCGAGAGGATCGAAGTCACGCCCATGATCTGCATTGACTCAAACTGTGTTTACCATTTTGGATATCCACTATTTTGATCCCTACCAGATCTAACGACTGATGTCAATATTTTCGATGATTTGAACAAAAATAGGCATGTTTTATAAAACACACTGTAGATTATTTAAACTAGTCACACACTACACATCTGAACATAAATGAACAGGGCTCGCGTTGGACTGAACCACCCGAGGAAGCAGCTTTAGTTGGGGACATTATCATATTATTAATGAGTTGACAGGTCAAAATACAAAACTGGCAATAGTATGTTGTTTTTGTATACACCGTGTTAAGACACTCATTGTGCCTATGGGGCAAGACGTTTCCTATGTCTTATCCCGAACGTACATGGTCATAATGCATACAATGTGTTACACATGCCCAATTATGTTTAATACATTTAATATAATATCAACGTTGCATAATTGACGTTCTGCTACCCTGTAGGCTGTGGTTATGATCGAACATTACTAAGCCAATATATTTCCTGCTCCCCGTCCGTGTCATGCAGTTTCATGTGGTTTTTGGTCTTCCTCTGCCGTTTTTTCCGTCAACAAATCCCTCCAATATGTCCTGTTGAATTCCTTCTTGTCTGATAATGTCACTATCATTATTTATTTTGTGTTTCTGTATTTTACTGAAGATTTGTTTTTTATGCCAGCCCGCATTATAATTTATATGTATGCGTGACACGCTACGTTCAGCCTATGCGTAATATTATCCTTAGACAACACATCTATGTGACACCCATAGACAAACTGCGGTAATGTACATCTTTATGAAACGATCCCCTAGCGACTGTCTGAACATTTATCCGGTCGACAAATACTTGTCGGCACAGCTGTGTTTCTCGCCCGGTTCATCTGAAATTTCTTCGCCTGAATCGGCGAAGTTTCCACCAAGGGACGTCATCGACACTAGCTATGCTTGCTACAACTTACCTGAAGATTGTCGCGCTGCGGATCCTGAGAATTCTGCTGTTTACGTTGTGTTGGATAGTTGCGTCAACATCAGCGAAGTCGGAAGGCGGTGTCTCTCAAAGTGAGTTTATTCAACCGATTCGTCTCGCTTCGAATGCTAATTTATTGTTTGTACAATTTTGCTCATTCGGAGAAATCAACTGTTAAGCGGCGGTATTAAGCCATACACATGAAACAAATCTAATGAGCAGACAATCCGTTAACATGTTGGGAATTACTTAATGAACGTCGCTTGGCGATGGCGACCACGTCGTCTGGTCTATTTGGCCTACAGAGATGATTTCGCTAGGTAATAATTATTATTGTGGTGTAGCCATGTGGTTAATGATACTCCGAACTAACCCTGCCACATATTGTCTGCGGGGGTTGGAACGGAAACAGGTACTTCTGTCAGCTGATATCGCCCCTGCTTTCTTTCTATTCGGCGGTCTTTGTCTCCATTATTGACATTAATGACACCATGAACACACCCAAGGCAAGCACTCAACCAATCGCACACATGTGCACATTCGCCTACGCATAGACGATACGACTAACATATATTTAATTAACATGCACGTGTATCGTGAAGTTAAAAAATGAATGGAACAGAACGTATAATTAGCGGGCAAAGTATACACACTAAATAGTTCTGTATATTTCCCTGCGAAACTCGGGACATAAAAACATAAATGCAGCAATGGTATGTCTTCAAAATAAACAAGACAGCTAGACATTCTGACAGACGAATTGTCCAATGAAACACAAAATTTTTTCTTAATAATAATAATAATGTTCTTTTTATATGGCGCAATATCCATAAAATTTCGCAACGCTGTACTTGAAATAGTCATATTTGTATCAATGTGATAGATTGCTGTTAAGCCAAAGAAAAGTATGCATACGATATGCTACAAAAAGTCTACAATACATAATTGAGCAGATGTATTTAGCGCAGTTATTGTGAATGAAGAGTGAAATATCCATATAAACTGGAGACAGCGAGAAGAACAAGAAGGGATTTACAAGACAATGGCAACCTTTACAACATAAACAACTTACACTATCTTTACAACACTATCTTTACAACACTACCTTTACAACATAAACAACTTACACTATCTTTTGAAAAGACATGTGTCCAACGCATCGGTGACCACCAGTGCCAGGTTAACAATGGGGCTGGATGGGGCTGGATGGGGCTGGATGGGGCTGGATGGGGCTGGATGGGGCTGGATGGGGCTGGATGGGGCTGGATGGGGCTGGATGGGGCTGGATGGGGCTGGTACAAACTTGTTGTGGGGAGTCTTACTGACTGCGTGAAAGAAGGTGATCGAGACGATGGAAATAATGTTGGAGCATACGCTTTCACAGATTGTTGTCGAAGACGGCACACAAACACACAAACACACAAACACACAAACACACAAACACACAAACATGAAATTACAGCGAATAATGACAAACCAGAAAATATAGCGCACAATGACAAGCAAGATTTGAAGCATACATAACATAACATATTAGAAAATAGACATACAAGTTTCCCTGATAATAGTAAGAGTAATATCCAAATACGTTCCATCGAATTGGTTACCAATTGTACTAGTAACAACAGTCAGATCTCATTTTACGTCTGTTGAACTTTCTCAAACACTAATGAATTGTTTGCGTATTTTGGCAGCACTGACTTTCGACAAAATCTTGTCAAGATTAATCCGACACATGACGTCCCATTCTCTACTGAGCATAGTTGGTAAACCAGTCTGTTCCGGCTCATTGTGGATCGGCGCTCGTCCTTGATAAGTTTCAACTTGATAAAAAGATCTATCCGCTACAGTTATTAATCATCAAAGTAAGATGTACCAAGCAATACATCCACATTGGGGACAACATCACCATAATTTCTCTTGATCAACATGTGATACATTACATCGTCGCCTCTGGTTGGACTATGTCACCTAGATGAGAGTTTCAGAAACTGGTCCACTAGTTCAATTCATTCCCTAGAATGTCATCCAGATCCGACGAGTACGGTTCTCAGCAGCCTGTGACATCTCTCTCGGGTCCGTGACGTCCATCACCGTCAAGTTGCGGATAAATCCAAAGCAGTCACTGAGTATGCTTTGGTTCTCCGACCTATGTCCGAAGACAGCATACGGAGTACAGCAATGAAGGCGCCAACACGACAACTCTTGCAAGGATCCAAATTCCGCTCGACCACAATCTAGAGGATTCAATGTAATATTCCTCTTGCGGGTACAGATATTTTCGACATAATTCGTCATCCCTGATTGCTCAGCCCTGGCATTTTTACTTTTTTTGGGGCCATTTTTTGAAGTGGGGGGGTCTTGGTAATAGTGTACCTCTTGTACCACAGGTAATCCGGCACTGGTGACCACCATGTGGCAACCAGCGCATGGAAGAGAACGCCAGGGCAAACCAGACTTTACATTAATCGACTCTCTGATAGAAGATGTGGGACTAGAGTCTGGTGATCTTCATACGGCAATACAGAGACGTATGGAGACAGATGGTTGGAGCCTGCAGAGTTCGAAACCACCGTGGCATACAAAGAGAGAGCGCCTATGTTAACAGACGATGCTTCTACAGTGTAGCTCTACGAACAGTTCTTCCGCCAAAGTCACAATAACTGTAAACTATATGAGAAGACAGTAATGCTATTATGTTTCAGCCATTGAACGAGGGACAGCGCGGACTGTAATTTGAGTATATCCTTGTTGTTGTACTGCCACTTTATCATAAATCATAAAGGCGTGACTATGTTAATTAGACTACTTCTCTTTTCGTGCTTCTTGCGACATTGTGTATGTTTTCTTAGCAACAATAACAGCAGGTCACCTAGATGTGTGACTGCATGGACAGGTCACGTAGCTGTGTGACTGCATGGACAAGTCACCTAGCTGTGTGACTGCATGGACAGGTCACCTAGCTGTGTGACTGCATGGACAAGTCACCTAGCTGTGTGACTGCATGGACAGGTCACCTAGCTGTGTGACTGCATGGACAGGTCACATAGCTGTGTGACGGCATGGACAGGTCACCTAGCTGTGTGACCGCATGGACAGGTCACCTAGCTGTGTGACCGCATGGACAGGTCACCTAGCTGTGTGACCGCATGGACAGGTCACCTAGCTGTGTGACCGCATGGACAGGTCACCTAGCTGGGTGACCGCATGGACAGGTCATCTAGCTGTGTGACTGCATGGACAGGTCACCTAGCTGTGTGACCGCATGGACAGGTCACCTAGCTGTGTGACCGCATGGACAGGTCACCTAGCTGTGTGACCGCATGGACAGGTCACCTAGCTGTGTGACCGCATGGACAGGTCACCTAGCTGTGTGACCGCATGGACAGGTCACCTAGCTGTGTGACCGCATGGACAGGTCACCTAGCTGTGTGACCGCATAGACAGGTCACATAGCTGTGTGACGGCATGGACAGGTCACCTAGCTGTGTGACCGTATGGACAGGTCACCTAGCTATGCGTCTGCATGGACAGGTCACCTAGCTGTGTGACCGCTTGGACAGGTCACCTAGCTGTGTGACCGCATGGACAGGTCACCTAGCTGTGTGACCGCATGGACAGGTCACCTAGCTGTGTGAAGGACAGGGAGTTATCACTCTCTTCTTCATATGTGAACGTAATGCTGCCTGTGGTGTCTAAGCTGTTGAGATGCTGTCAGTTCTTGCTCGCATCCCTTCCTCACTACTTCCATCACATCATCCGGGGGGGGGGGGCAAAAGTGATTGAGAGAGCGTAACAGAAACGCAAGTTGGACCAAAGGGGCCATATGAATCCGAAAGGCAACTCCAGTCACGAATCGTGACGAGGAAGTATACAGACCGAGTCACGTATGGGACGTCCTGCTTGCCCAGACAACTCGAGACGAGGGGGATACAGACCGAGTCACGTATGGGACGGCCTGCTTGCCCAGACAACTCGAGACGAGGGGGATACAGACCGAGTCACGTATGGGACGGCCTGCTTGCCCAGACAACTCGAGACGAGGGGGATACAGACCGAGTCACGTATGGGACGGCTTGCTTGCCCAGACAACTCGAGACGAGGGGATACAGACCGAGTCACGTATGGGACGGCCTGCTTGCCCAGACAACTCGAGACGAGGGGGATACAGACCGAGTCACGTATGGGACGGCCTGCTTGCCCAGACAACTCGAGACGAGGGGGATACAGACTGAGTCACGTATGGGACGGCCTGCTTGCCCAGACAACTCGAGACGAGGGGGATACAGACCGAGTCACGTATGGGACGGCCTGCTTGCCCAGACAACTCGAGACGAGGGGGATACAGACCGAGTCACGTATGGGACGGCCTGCTTGCCCAGACAGCTCGAGACGAGGGGGATACAGACCGAGTCACGTATGGGACGGCCTGCTTGCCCAGACAACTCGAGACGAGGGGGATACAGACCGAGTCACGTATGGGACGGCCTGCTTGCCCAGACAACTCGAGACGAGGGGGATACAGACTGAGTCACGTATGGGCCGGCTGCTTGCCCAGACAACTGGCGAGCAGGGGGAGAACTAGCCGTCCCAGAATTCCTGGTGAAGGCAGCCGACGGCAGTCGAAACGTTGAATAAGTAATCTAAATAGTTGTGGTTGAAGAAATTGTAATTCATATATAAATTAACATTTAATAATTTGTTATGTTAACACTGTTATGTTGCATATCTAGGGCATACCACATTATACATATTTATTAGCTTTTGCTCTTTGCATTTGTAAAATGGTTAATATGTTATTTGGATCTACTGTAAACACCATTCTAAAAAGGATGATTAATGCCGGTGAACAAATGCTGGACTTTCTCTTTCTCGATAATCCAATGGCTTCATTGTCCAGTTGCCATCCGGAACTTGTTTTTACTTTGAGTGACATTTAAAAAAATCTTGTTAAAATGTTGTTTAACCATGACAGTTTCTTTGAACCCGTTTACTTGTGCAGAGACAACGGTCAAAGGACCTGATGTGATATGGCTGGAACACGATGGGGCGAACAACGGCTGGGTGCGTGAGGTGAAGGGTGAGCCCAGCGTCTACCTGCGATCTAAACACTTTCGCACATGGAGCGTACGGAGTCCAGCCTGGCACTGGGCAGCCGTCGATGTCAACTACGCCGAAGATCTAATCTACCTGTTCGACAGATACGGCAGGTAAGCCACATTGCTGTTTAAATGGTAATGGATAACGCGGATAATTGGGTGATACGTTCCACACCCATTTATTGGTCAATGTGGCCCATGATTCTAAAATACTTGGTGATATTATTAGGGATGTTATCAACTAATTACAGTTATAGTGTGCTAGCTGTTAATATTCAAACACTTTCACATTATTAAAATCGAAGATTAAAAATGGTTTGTGAAGTTTTGGGTATTACATAATATTGCGCAGGCGAGCCAAGACAAATTCAACGGTTACACCTGATCAGGTTAGATTATGCTAGGGAAACGTATGTGCAGATTTGTTGACTCGAACGAATCGTAGGTCTGACTCGAGTCGCACTCGAGTCGCCAATTACCATGACTTGCGATTTGACTTGGAATTCAGACAGATGACTCGAGACTTGACATGGACCTGGGGGTCACTGAGATTTGAGTTGACATGCCAGTTTGTGACTTGCCAACAGGTCTGGTGCTTCAAACCGTACTCAAAACAAGACAATGATGTGGTGACAGCTGCACCAAATACAATAATTATTAAGCACTTATTACGATTGGTTAATGTTGCAGCGAAGTAGCACCACCAGTAATATACAGACTACT
The DNA here is from genome assembly GCA_963662155.1 of Lamellibrachia columna. NCBI lineage: Eukaryota > Metazoa > Annelida > Polychaeta > Sabellida > Siboglinidae > Lamellibrachia > Lamellibrachia columna. The sequence continues at coordinate 45,841,470 of OY759271.1, forward strand.
TCAGTACATGACAGATTGTGGTGAGATGTTCGGTCTCTTGCAGGTATCACGTACAGCTATCAATGGACGGATCACTGGATATTCTCAACTACGGCTCCTCGTCGGAAGTACACGGCCTTGCATACGACTGGCTCTCACGCAATCTCTATTGGACCGACTCGCTTTACAATTGGATCCAAGTGATGAAGCTGGGAACTAATTATGTAAGGACCCTCATCGACGACAATCTTGACAGACCGCATGGCATTGCTGTCTATCCACAGAAAGGGTGTGTATATCGCAACCGTCACTTTAGTAGATGATTATTCAAATAAAACGTGAACACGAACATATTTGAGTATGACTATTACAACTACCAATGTACAACATGTCACAACGATTTTATTCAAAATGAAAGTTACTTCTTATGTTCTGTTATTGTTAATGTATTTAGAAGGCAATAATTGTTATAATATTACATATCCGTGGCTCGTCCCTAATAGGCATATATTTTAAATTATTTATATTTTGTTATTAATCATCAGATATTTGTTTTCATATACGTATTGTCCTCTGTGAACAGGTATACATTTTAAAATTCCATATGCACTGTCCTTAGCTGCTGCATAACCACTATGTGTTAAAATGAATACATTGCGTTGTAATAGTTAAGTACGACCTACTGTACGTTGTGGAATCATTTTGGTTAATTTTCGTTATACCCATTACATTTATGTGTCGTAGTTTGATGTTCTGGACGGACTGGGGGGAGAACCAGAAGATACAACAAGCGAACATGGACGGCACAGGCATCATGGAGCTGGTGACGACAAACTTGAACAAACCTATGGGCATCACCATCGACTACACCAACAACAAGTGAGTGACTGAGTGAGCGAGCGAGCGACCGTGCATGTGTGTTTGTGTATTTGATTGTTTGTCTGTTTGTTTGTACGTGTGTGTGTGTGTGTGTGTGTGTGTGTGTGTGTGTGTGTGTGTGTGTGTGCGTGTGTGTGCGCGTGAGTGCGTGCGTGCGTTTTATTGATAACTTTTCGTTAGTTTTGCTTTTCTTTTCTGTCTGCGATACTCTAAGCATTCAAATCAAAATCCACATTGATGTTGCTTCTATGTTTTTATTAATTGTGTTGTTATTGAACATGATTAACTTGTTATGTTACTTCAAGTGGCAGACTTTTTTGATAAAATGGTTTTCGTGTTTTGGAAAACTGCTTAGGCCTGGGCAGTTCATCTCCTGATCTCATCCTTCGTTGCAGGACCATTCGTACTTGTGTCTCTATAAAGTGTTTGACTTCAGATTGTTCTGGACCAGCACTCATGTCATAGAGTCGTACGACCTCGTCTCTGGAAAAAGACAACGTTACGTAGATGAGAGTCAAAGCCGTTTCATTGACGTTGCCGTTTACAAGGTAGGCACGTGACAGAGCCAAACCGACATACGAACGTCGTGGATTAGGCTTATATAAACACAACTCAATCAGAAACCTCATGTTTACTGAACTGGGATTATTACACATGTTAAAGTAAACAGAAATTACACAATTTCAATGGGAGGCATGCCAGGGCGTAGACTAAGATTCACGTTATCCATAATTAGAACATAAACATGTGTACAAAAATGGTAGTTTATATAAATGCGTATCGTTTGTTGTTGTTTCCATTGCAGCAATTCCTGTTTGCCATTGACCTGGGCATGGCATTGCCATCGAAACCAAAAGTCTGGTTCTTTGGCGTTAACGGTTCAGAAGAGAGTGTGAAACTACCTATTCCCCGAACACCGTACGGCATTACAGTGTACGCCAACTCTAGACAGCAACAACTCGAGTGTGAGTAGTGAACTGACTAATGGTTCTGGGTTTCATTGCTACGTTTGATTGTGTAGGATGGGGTATCTCGGCGGTTAGAGTCGTGGCAAAACTAAAAGGAGACTCTAAACGCCACTGGCCCCACCTAACTGGTGTAAATGCCAGAGGAAGTATAACATCCTACGTAAACGTGTAAAAACTAGCATAACTGTGTGGAGAATATCGTCATAAGACTAGCAACACACCTGAAACCAGTAACTCGGTGTCGTCATCACGGGCTGTCATTGTCGACCCAGTGCAGGGAGGATGTTCATGCTAACGTCAACTGCTCTCTAGCTCTTCATCTTCCCTTCGTCCTTTGTCGAGTAGGGGACATATACCGCGATGTTCTGCCATTCTCTCCCACTGTAGACCTGTAGCTACGTCGCTATGAACGCTTGGCTGCCACAAGCCTTTTATCCACGTGGTAACTTTTCTGACATTTCTTGCTTAAAACTCGTAAAGTCAAGAGGATCGATTGGCCACGCTTTCGCCGTCTATATTCGTACTGAAAACAAAATCAAGTGAGCCTTTGCCCCTTTGCTCTACGCGAGGTTTCCGCCTTCGCCGAACTCACCTTAGGTCACGTGCTTCGCCTTTTGATAGATGTACAGCCCAATCAAACTTAGGACACGTGCTTCGCCTTTTGATATATGTACATCCCCAATCAAACTTAGGACACGTGCTTCACCTTTTGATAGATGTACAGCCCAATCAAACTTAGGACACGTGCTTCACCTTTTGATAGATGTACAGCCCAATCAAACTTAGGACACGTGCTTCACCTTTTGATAGATGTACAGCCCAATCAAACTTAGGACACGTGCTTCACCTTTTGATAGATGTACAACCCAATCAAATTTAGGACACGTGCTTCACCTTTTGATAGATGTACAGCCCAATCAAACTTAGGACACGTGCTTCACCTTTTGATAGATGTACAGCCCAATCAAACTTAGGACACGTGCTTCACCTTTTGATAGATGTACAACCCAATCAAACTTAGGTCACGTGCTTCACCTTTTGATAGATGTACAGCCCAATCAAACTTAGGACACGTGCTTCACCTTTTGATAGATGTACAGCCCAATCAAACTTAGGACACGTGCTTCACCTTTTGATAGATGTACAACCCAATCAAATTTAGGACACGTGCTTCACCTTTTGATAGATGTACAGCCCAATCAAACTTAGGACACGTGCTTCACCTTTTGATAGATGTACAGCCCAATCAAACTTAGGACACGTGCTTCACCTTTTGATAGATGTACAGCCCAATCAAACTTAGGACACGTGCTTCACCTTTTGATAGATGTACAGCCCAATCAAACTTAGGACACGTGCTTCACCTTTTGATAGATGTACAACCCAATCAAATTTAGGACACGTGCTTCACCTTTTGATAGATGTACAGCCCAATCAAACTTAGGACACGTGCTTCGCCTTTTGATAGATGTACAGCCCAATCAAACTTAGGACACGTGCTTCGCCTTTTGATAGATGTACAGCCCAATCAAACTTAGGACACGTGCTTCGCCTTTTGATAGATGTACAGCCCAATCAAACTTAGGACACGTGCTTCGCCTTTTGATAGATGTACATCCCCAATCAAACTTAGGTCACGTGCTTCACCTTTTGATAGATGTACAGCCCAATCAAACTTAGGTCACGTGCTTCGCCTTTTGATATATGTACAGCCCAATCAAACTTAGGTCACGTGCTTCGCCTTTTGATAGATGTACAGCCCAATCAAACTTAGGTCACGTGCTTCACCTTTTGATAGATGTACAGCCCAATCAAACTTAGGACACGTGCTTCGCCTTTTGATAGATGTACAGCCCAATCAAACTTAGGACACGTGCTTCGCCTTTTGATAGATGTACAGCCCAATCAAACTTAGGACACGTGCTTCGCATTTTGATAGATGTACATCCCCAATCAAACTTAGGTCACGTGCTTCACCTTTTGATAGATGTACAGCCCAATCAAACTTAGGTCACGTGCTTCGCCTTTTGATATATGTACAGCCCAATCAAACTTAGGTCACGTGCTTCGCCTTTTGATAGATGTACAGCCCAATCAAACTTAGGTCACGTGCTTTACCTTTTGATAGATGTACAGCCCAATCAAACGTAGGACACGTGCTTTACCTTTTAACATATGTACAGCCCCAGTCAAACTTCCCACCTGACTGTGTCTTCAGAGCGGATCGCGCGCCTCTATCTTATCCCCATCCTTTCATCTTAATGTCGGTCTTTCTCTTTTTCCTCTACTGCTCCTAGTTGACTGCCACACATTTCCTATTGATGAACGTTCCATTTTAATGTTACTTTTGTACATCTCCCATATTCATAGCTAGGATTCCCAAAAGGGGGAGTGTGTTTATGAAAAGTGGACCTTTTTTGTAAAGATGGGGCTTTGCCCCGACCTAACATTGATGTGTGATCCTTCGAATGTCGGATGACCCCTCGACCACCTCAACCCCCGATAATGGGCCAGGCTTGTCTTACCAGATTAGCAACCTATCTCAATTTTCTTAGATTTAAACGTTTGAAGACTTTAATTTAGTATTCGTAATATTGCGGGTTGGTGTTGTGAACGAGGACGTGCAGTCGTAGCACACACGTCGAGGCAGTCACACTAGTTGAGTGCGTGTTGTTTGCAGGTCCGTGCACTGTGAACCTCTGTCATCATCTGTGTGTTCCTGCGCCATCCCCGCACGGCGTGAAGGGACAGTGCCTCTGTCGGGATGGCTACAGCACCACCGATAATGGACAGAAATGTCAGCGTAAGAGCAAACTCTCTTTTTACATCTACGACGTCGACTTTGATAACGGGAAGAACCATTCAGTGTATGATCCAGCGGACACTCATTGGGTAGAAAAAAAGATATAATTGAAATGATACTAATTGCCCATTATATATATATATAATATATATATATATATATATATATATATATATATATATATATATATATATATATATATATATATATATATATATATATATATATATATATATATATATATATATATATTATATATATATATATATATATTATATATTGCCATATACTGCCATATTGCCATATACTGCCATACCGCCAAACTCACACAATTGAAATTATATTAATTGCCCATTATATATATATAATATATATATATATATATATATATATATATATATATATATATATATATATATATATATATATATATATATATATATATATATATATATATATATATATATATATATATATATATATTATATATATATATAATGGGCAATTAATATAATTTCAATTGTGTGAGTTTGGCGGTATGGCAGTGATGTGTGACCTTGTTAACTACCCAGCAATACATGCTACTAACATGCAGGTTTGTTGGTTAGTCTATTTCTGACAACCGGTTGGGCAAAAATATTCCTCAAGTTTGGAGATTGCACCTAGATGAATTTGTATTTACTACTTCGCTATCATGTCTTATCGTGGTTTACTGTAGTATGTCACGTGGGGGGACACGATGGAGTCATGTGCACGATATATTAACAGATACGAAATGGCCCAAATTGTTTTCCGTAATATGTGCTGTATACACGTAAACTCTTCTACGCATATAATGCGAATTGCTTTCGGGACGTTAGGAATGGACACATGGTATGTTACGATTCATTACAGCCAGTTTGACTTCTAAGGGGGCGATGTACGTGTACACTCTCCAGGACCGCATCTGTGCTGTACCGATCAAGAGAACAACGAAGACCACGAATGACAACCCGAAACAGTTCTGCTTCTTTAACAGCAAATCAAAGGGCTACAAATTTCGTACAGTTAACTTCAACTACAAGGCGGGGGAGATCTACTTCACGGAGAGTGGCATGGGTGTGCAGACGATCAGGCGCGCCCAACTAGAGCACAAGGGTGTTAACAGGGTACTCGTCTATGGCACGGGCGATGTAAAAGGTAAGACTGTTTTCGGTCGGAAAGTGGAAAGTCAGGGGAGGAGAGGAATTGAAAAGAGGAAATGGTGGAACATATTTATTCTTAGTGTAGGTGGTAATGGGAACTAGGGAAGGCATACATCTGATAAGTAAGCTGAAATTAAGTTGATGGGTAGAACATAATATAATGGTCTATGGATTGGGTGTTTGGCATATTTGTGGGTAAAACGTCCACGTTGAATATTGAGTGAGTGTACATAACGTATAAGTTAAATGGATACTGTTAGATGGGATGTTGAATGCAGTCTTTTACAGGTCATCGGTAAATAAGTATTAAGACTATCTGGGTTATTGTTCCAAGCACCACTGTCTCGGTGTCAATGTATACTGACTGGTTGTACGTTTTACTATCAGCTGTCACGTGTCCTACCCTCAGGTCTTGTCATAGACTGGATGACGTCAAACATGTACTGGACGGACGCACAAGCGAATGCCATCTGGGTGTCTAGACTTGAAGGCCAGTACATGAGGAAGCTCGTCAAAGATGTCCACAACCCTGTGGCCATAGCACTGGACATAAAGACTAGGTGAGGCACATAGTCGTCACATTATCCAATCCATATGTGATGGACACTTTGAGTTTTAATGGGGACATAGTTGTTGTTATGCTGGTTTGTAATAATAATGCCAGTTATGAATTTCTTATAATCAGGTTACATGTTTATATTATGTATCCACATTGTCACATGTTTTCGGTTGGTTTTTGGATATATAGTTTATAAATGGCTGCCCAACGCGTGCCATGTGTTCGATGTAAGGCCATCTTGGATTTCAATATGCCACCTATTTATCAGTATAAACGCTTCTATCGCATGATATTATATACCACAGTTACAATAATGCAGTGTGCTTGCAGGTGCTGCTAGCTTGGATTCGTATGCAAAGTACAGAAACGTCCGAAGAACCGTTAAGATAAACGATTTGTGGTAATATCGTGTTTTTTTGCAGGCGCTTGTTTTGGACAGAGAGTCTTGGTAGGATAAGCATGATCACGACCGCAAATCTGGATGGCACCAATCGTACGACATTTGTCAGCAACAAGACTTCTGTCGGAAACTCTGCTTTCACGTCGCTAGCTGTCGACTATGTAGCTCACAGGTGACTGCAATATACAATATTTCACTCATTCATTATGCCATATAGTCAGACATTCAGTTAGAAATAAATATGTCCTTAATGCATGTTTCCCTTGTTTTTTCTTCTTTCTATTCTTCATTTTGTCTTTCTGAAATATGTCTTCACTTTCTCCTAGTAGAATAAAACCTAAGTAATTCCATTAGGCCTAGTTTATTTACTTTTATCCATAATTAAAGGCTATCCGGTATGATCGTTGCATGACCCAATTTCATTAAGTTAAACATAATGGAATCTATTGACTCAAAACATGATTTTTCAATGGCTACAATGAAGATATCATCGTAGTTTCATGTCATCACACACGCACGCACGCACGCACGCACGCACGCACGCACGCACGCACGCACGCACGCACGCACGCACGCACACACACACACACACACACACACACACACACACACATATTATATATGCATATGTATATGTATATGTATATATATATATATATATATATATATATATATATATATATATATATATATATATATATATATATATATATATATATATATATATATATATATATATATATATATATATATATATATGGTTTTCTTACATGTGTGTATTGGATTCATCAGGTTGTTTATCATATTTCACACAGACTATATTGGGTTAACCCGGTGACAAACAAAATATGGTCTGCCAATCTGGTTAATGGTTCAGATCATCAGATGCAGCCTTTGCAGTCAACATACGGCAACATTTACGGTGTGACAGTCATGCAGGTAGGTGTGCGGTCAGATGGCACAGGGCAAGAATCGATTAAATGCATTTATACCGACTGTTTCTGTCTTTTTTTCAATACCAACTTTAATTTGTCTCAGAGTTTTGTTTCCGGAAAGGCTGTAGACTAAAGAGCCTTTCCAAAAGTTTCTTTAGTCTACAGATTAAAGTACCTTCCCGGAAGGTTCTTTAGTCTGGATATGTGTATGTTAGACAAAAGAGCCTTCCAAAATATATTCCTATCACGTATTTGCTGTACCATAGTTTTATTCGCAGTACTTTCCTCATATTTGCTATAAACTGTGTTTTTAATGTACATCAACTCTAGATGCAGTGGACATGGCTTATCCAGTACAATTAAACGAGCATAGTACAGTTTAACATCAAGGCATGACTTCAAAAAGTAGGCCTACAAACATACCAGTTCAATTTAATAGGGAACCGATTTAACTATAACGCCTCGCTACGTGGAAAGGATATTTAGCCACTCCCAATCATAATAGTTGTACTGAACGACGGTGGTTTGTGTTCACCCAGGATTTTGTTGGCTTCACTGAGAATTCGGCGAGCAGTGGCATCCATGTCGTGGAAAAGGAATCTGGTAAAGAAATGATAGAGCATGGAATGAAGCACACCGACCGGTCAGCGGCCTATGACATCGTTGCCTACTACAGCGGCAATCAGCGTCAGTACCTCAGTGTAGACGCTTTGTTCCACAAGCTGATCATAAATCATGTGACCGTTTTAAACTCAATAGACACGGTTTGTATATTAAAACATGTCGACATGTGCAATAGTTAACAATATTCTCATCCAACGCAACAACCACCACATCGGTTAATCCTGACTCTCCACGAAGCATCGTCACGTGATAACATAGGAGTGTGTGGTGCTAATGGCATAAATCGTGCATAAACTTGAAGAAGTAAAAAAAATAAAAAAGGAAATAGTCGAATAATGTGATTGGGTCAAATTAACAGAGAATATATAGAAATGTATAGTCCAATCACCATGGGATGGCGGAGCAAAGTACACTGGCGTTACCAGAGGGGACGATGGGGCAGATGACCCCAGCTGCGACACTGGGGTGGGGGGTAGGGGGGACTTCAGGAGAACAGTGACCAGTAAACTTTGGACTTGGAATATACAAATTCTGAACATATCGACACAACTCGCGGCTCTTGAGTTCTCTTCTGCGACGAGGAGCGCACACCCAAACTCACGACGACTTTACCAGGAGCTACAAAACTCAGGAGAGACGGCGGGGATCTGAAATGCACTCGATTTCCTTCCGTGGATGGTGAAATGAGAACACAATATATCGATTCTGAACTTGCTCGTGTCGCTCGAGACATTCCTCACAATGAGCGTGAGAGTGGCCTCTTGTGAGAGAAGCGTTTTGAAACGGAATCTCACAAGGACGTACCTTTGGTCACGTATGGGGTAAGAGCGATCAAATAATCTGGCGGTCCTATCGATCGAGTGAGAGCTTACCAATGTTATTGAGCTCGACTCCGTGAATGATGAGTTCGTGGCATTCAAAACCCGAAAGAGCTCCAATGGAAGACGAAGAAGCTTCCGCGTTCGGGACCGACATATCTCTCCCGGTCTTTTTATTATGTTTAACCACTAAATATCTATGCAGTCGTGTGTTGATTGATCTCAGTTGGAGGTTTTCTTGATCGCAGTTGGGGGTTGAAATGGGGCTGCGCTGAATCATTATCAATATATTGGTATCTGATTGCTACTGTAATGTTGAAGCAATGGCCTAGGTATACATATTCCATTATTGCGCCCTTTGTTCGGGGGGAGGGGGAGGCGGCATTTTTTACTCTTGCCCTCAGCGGGACTTTGCCTCGTTATGCCACTGGCAAGGCAGACGGGGCTGACGGCCTGCTGGAAGGAATGGATTGATGGGAACATTGTTACTTCGATTGGGATTAAGTTAGGCTCTCGTGAATGTAGGGTAGAATAAGTTCGCACGTGGATCTATGCCAACGGACAAGGCAGCGATTTGCTTGACAGTTATTCGTGAATGTGTAGCCTTGCATGCATGCATTTCATACGTTGATCATCAGTTTCTGGATAATTCAAACTGCTGTGGTAATCTACTACTGCTTTCTGATAACTCGGTGCGTTTTGATTGACAGGAGATACCACCAGTAGATGTGGCATTGCGAACGGCGAATGTGAACAGCTGTGTTTCCCAACACGCTCAGGTCGCACATGTGGATGTACCGATCGCATGAAACTCTCTAGTGATGGAGCCTCATGCGAACCTAGCTGTAAGTGTTTGTAAAACGTATCCCTGTAGAGAGAGAGAGAGGGGGGGGAGATATATTATATATATATATATATATATATATATATATATATATATATATATATATATATATATATATATATAAAGAGAGAGAGAGGGAGGGAGGGAAGGAGGGAGGGGGGAGGGAAGGAGGGAAGGAGGGAGGGAGGGAGGGAGGGAGGGAGGGAGGGAGGGAGGGAGGGAGGGAGGGAGGGAGGGAGGGAGGGACAGACAGATAGACAGACAGACATACATATATGTATTATATAGATAAAGAGATAGAGAGAAATGGTGGGGATAGGAGAGAGGAAGAGAAGGAGGGAAAACTCAGCGTTAACTAATAAGCACAATGTACGGAACGTACCAGTACAGTGAAGTGTACTATATGCAATGGTATGTTTCTGTCAGACGTATGGTAAATATTGGCTACATATGACCATCCGTGTTTTATTGCTTACCATTTATAGTGCCGCTACTGCAGGACAAATTCTTCCTGATCGCCGACAATTACCACCGCCAGATCTTCCAAGCGAACGAGAACCTCGGGCACATCCGGGCACTCAAGTTCCCTCCGTTTGATCGCCCAATTGGATTAACGTATGACTTTGTTAGTGACCGCGTTTTCTGGGCCGAATACAGTTCACATGTTGTCAAATCAATGCATCTGAATGGAAGCGACGTTAAACAGGTTATCGGTTATAGCAAACGGTCACGCATCGAAGGAGTTGCATTTGACACCGAATCCCAGCTTCTATACTATACCGACTCCCGTCGTAATATTGTTGCTGTCATGAACCCGTCGGGAAGATATCACAAGGTGCTGATTAGAGGCATCAACAGTCCTCGGGCTATTGTTCTGGATCCGGCGAATGGGTTCGTATATTTTGTGTGTTTTACTAGAACTGAAGTTGGTGATAACTTGATGATGAACTATACAGCATTTTCATGACCACGGATTATATCTCAGTTAACATATTAAATGTATCACGTTTCATTTAACATTCAGACGTACTACGTGGCGTAACCTAGTAATTATCTATATAATTTTGCATAATAAATTATGCATATAATTTGATGGAGAACGAAGAGGAGTTTGCTTGTGAACCGACAGTAGTGGTTGCTTGTTTCGATGTTAATACACTGGCTATTATTACATTGATTACATATTGCAATCAATGGCTTGGTCACGCACACACGCACGCACCCCTCCCAACACACACACTTTTAACGGTTTGTATTTCTCATGTGCTGATGGTAGGGATAAATAGCGTGCCAGCTTTGCTCAATGTTGTCGGTCTAAGGATCTCTGGATAGATATCGTGCCACTGTGAATCACCTCATTGTTTAATTGGTTTTCTAATACCTCACTGTTGTTTTAGCTACATGTATGTCACTTCTCGCAAGACCAATCGTGGCCGCATTATTCGCTACAGAATGGATGGAAAGAACGAGACTGTGTTAGTGGCGTCTGGTTTGAGTAGGCCCAATGGACTAGCCATTGACTTCAAAAGTGAGTTACCTTTCTGCTACATCAAAGCGTCTTCTCGACACTTCAATATATTCTCAGTGGTCTTGAATTTTCTAGTACAAATGTACTGTTTTATTCTACAACGCCGAGATATAGTCTACGTATAAGATGTGATTTTTAGAGACCCACGTGCTATTCATACATGCCTACATGCCTACATGTCTACATGCCTAAATGCCTACATGCCTACATGCCTACATGCCTACATGCCTACATGCCTACATGGATTTACAAAGATCTTAACTGGTACAACACTGATTGACATACTGGCTGACAATATAAATTGTATAACTGTTAAAGTATTTGTTGTTCGCCATCTCGTAATACTGGTTGCAACATTAATGTCTTTATGTCTTTATGGCTTGAATCCTCCTCTGCAGACCAGAACATGTACTGGTGCGATGCTCAGTCGGATGTGGTCGAGATGGCAGGCATTGATGGCCAAAATCGCAAGGTATTATGGAAAGGCATCAGTACATCTGACCAATTCGACATCGCCGTACATCGTGGATTCGTCTACTGGACCGACACGTCACAAAAGGGATTCTTCAGGTATTATGATTCCAGTGGTTAATATTGTTAAAAACAATTACATGTCACATATAAATTAATATGTTGCGTTCACTTATCCATTTCAAACTGTTCCTCTGTAGAAACACATACACTAACTGTCACTTCTAAAATAGTAGTACATTTTCTCAATAAAACAGTTCAAATGTTTTTGTGTGAATATCTCCAAATGAAGAAACAATATATATTTATCTGGGTAAGATGATTGAAATATGACATAATAATTGCGTCTTGTATTTAGTTCACTGGTAATCGATTTAATGATGTTAAACTACAATCGTGAACTATACAAGTTGGGACAGAAATTTTAAAAAGGCTACACACACGCCGACGCACACATACAGATGCACGCACGCACGCACGCACGCACGCACGCACGCACACAGTGCAGCGATTTTATTCCATCTCAATATCATGGTGTTTGCAAGTATTACATACTCAAGCAATACATATATATATATATATATATATATATATATATATATATATATATATATATATATATATATATATATATGTGCGTGTGCGTGTGCGTGTGCGTGTGCGTGTGCGTGTGCGTGTGCGTGTGCGTGTGCGTGTGCGTGTGCGTGTGCGTGTGCGTGTGCGTGTGCGTGTGCGTGTGCGTGTGCGTGTGCGTGTGCGTGTACGTGTACGTGTACGTGTACGTGTACGTGTACATGTACATGTACATGTACATGTACATATACATATACATATACATATACATATACATATACATATATATATACATATATATATATATACAGAATCTCACTGGATGGTACCGGTCGCACAAAACTCGGCGCAGAGATCTTCTCGGGGCTGAATGACATCAAGTACTTCAGCAGAGCTGGTGGCAAAGGTAACAACGATTTCGCTGTCTTGTAGTTTTCAACACGGAACAGCTTCACTTAAGTTTCTACGACGTCTAATAATGAAAGTTGCTTGTGTCTTTGTCTTTGTCTATTGGTGGCTAGTCCTCATAATTTGTGTTATCTCACTCACTCACTCACTCACTCACTCACTCACTCACTCACTCACTCACTCACTCACTCACTCACTCACTCACACACACACTCACTCACTCACTCAATCACTCACTCCCTCACTCCCTCACCCACCCCACCCACCCACTCGCTTAACTCACTCACTAACCCACCCACCGAATTTGTGAATATATCTCTGCTCTACTGACAAATGCCGTTTGACACTTAAATACTCGGTTGATTCGTGTGCTATGTGTCCAACATTACGATACAAGCGGGTTATAATGCACGGATGAGGGTTGATGGAGTCATGGCGGAGAGAAAACAAGTTGAAAGGGAAAGTCCAGGCAGGCCTATCATGACATGCCGTAACAGATATTCCCTTCCCCGCAGTAACCACCGCATGCACCGTCAACAATGGCCAATGCAGCCATTTCTGTATCCCTCTCCCGGGAAACCAACGGACGTGTGAGTGTCCGGACGAGACCAATGGATCACCAGTGACGTCGGATGGCAAGAACTGTCCCGGCAGTAAGTAACCCATCGCATGATGTCACACATCACACGATCTGTTCATATCTCAACCACATGACTTTGGATGAAAACCTGTCTTATTAATTGAAATAGAATTAATCGCGTGGTGACTACAACAACTTAAAGATGAAGTGTTTATAATTGATGTTCGAGTAATCTTGCACTGCCCAAGCCATGAAGTACACTAATTTTTTTATGGTTATGTTAAACTGTTTTATGCCTATGTTAAATATTCGTTTGCATCATACGTTTGGGTTTGTAACGTATAAGGCCGTGTGTTTTTTAAACTTTCCCGATTCTCTCTCAGAATGATCAACTTCTCATACCTGCCTTTGTTTTCTTTCCAGTAAAGACCTGCTCAAGGAATTTTCCAGACGGTACCGTGGAGGAGTGCAGCCTGAGGATTGGGGAGTCCTGTCAAGTGAAATGTCCAGAAAATTACCGGCCAACAGTTCCCCAGATCAAATGTCTGAAGGGACCTGTATGGAATGCTGACGTTAACAGATTATGCATTCGTATGTTACATTTAAGTAACACGTATATGGTAGTCTTTTTTGTGTAATCACCATACGCTTGAGTTATGTTGTATTGTAAACACGCCGTCTGAACTGGAACATTAACAGCGAAAAACTAACATATCAATAAAGCATGGCCAGAACATAACTTCAGTTGGAATGGACATTGCCTTCTGGCTTAGTAAAACATTTTAGTAGGATGGTTGTGAATTAGCGATTTGAATTTAACTTGAATTGGTACTCTGCTGTGACGAAGAGATTTTTAACAAACCATAACAAAACTTCAGACTAATATGAAGAGTTCAATGCGACCAATGTGGCCACATTACTGAGGTGTTGAACTTACTGTTGTAGTAAAAACATGCCCTGAAGACATTCCCAGTGGCGGCTTTGATGGCAATTGTAGCCGCCATATTGGCCAAGCATGTCGGTACTCTTGCAATGTTGGATACAGTAAGGCGGTTGATCGGCCGCTGAAGTGCCAGAAAAATCAGACTTGGGACGTCGATGTGACAGCCTTGTGTCAATGTAAGGGACGCTGATATACTGACAACTGCTGAATCCGATTTTATGTTTTATTATGATATATAAATTACCGTGCCTGGCGTCTACATGAAGAACACAAAACATGTTATGTATTTTCATAT